>JAPSGF010000006.1:18093957-18264048 GCA_035772895.1 Perdix hodgsoniae
CGGCCCGCAGGCCCCGCCCCGCACGGCGAAGGCCGACCCGGCGGCGCTGGCGTAGGCGCTGACGCCGCGTCCCGCCTCGGGGCCAGGCCGGGTAGCGGCGGGCGAGGGGCGCCGTTAGCTGCCGGCTCGCCCCGTGGCGGTGGCCCCGCCGCAGGCCATGCGGTAGCGGAGCGCGCCGGGCCCGGGCTCTCGGCGGCCATGGAGCGGCTCCCGGGCGGCCGGCGGCTCCGGCTCGCGTCCTCGCTGGGGCTGGGGCAGCGCTGCTGGGAGGTGACCTTAGACGAGGAGCGGGGGCTGCTGGCCTGGCACGACCCGCGCCCGCCGCGCCGCGGCGCCGGTGAGTGGAGCTGCGGGAGCGGAGCGCTCCTGGGCCGCGGGGGGCGGCGCGGAGCACCTGCCGGGCCGGGCGGCCCGCGTCGGTGCCGGTCTGAGCTCGGGGGGGGGGCGGTCGGCAGGGCGGCCCGGGGCCGGCGTAACCCTGAGCGCGGGGCCGGGTCCCGCGGCTTCCTGCCCGTGCGGGGCGCTTTGCCGGGGCGCGTTGTTGAGCCGCACGTGCCGAGGGACTTCCCCCTCTCGCGGCCAGCCGGTGTAACCCGCCGCGTCTGGGGTTCAGAGTCCGGCCGCCGAAGGCCGATGGCTGTGTAAGGAAACGCGGCCCTTTGGAGCGTGGCAGGCAGCGGGGCCGTAGGGCCGGGCCGCCCGCGGGCAGAGCAGCTCCGGGGCTGCCGGCTGTCGTGGTACGGAGCCGAGAGCTGGCCGAGGAGCCCGGCACGTGATGTGAGCGCTGCGAGCTGTTCGGCATCTGGGAGCGCGGCTCCGATAACAAAGGGAGGAACGCGACCTGCAGCTGGATGAGAAAACCTCCGGCTTGTTTAATTTCGCCCTATTGTTTCTTGTTAATACGTGGCAGCCTGCAGCTTTTGATGTTGCATTTACGTTAATCGCAGTAGGACGCGACGCACTCAGGGAACTTCAAAAGAGACTTTATTTCGTTGACATGATCTTGGTACGGCTAAAAAAAAAAAAAAAACGCTTCCGTGCTGGGGCTGCTTTGTTTTTTCCCAAGTAGTTGTACTTGAAGCGGTCTGCTTTCTGAAAGCCTCTGTGGAGCAGGTTAAACCTCTGTGCATTCCAGTGCTGGAAATATTTAATATAGACTATAATAGTCTATAATGTGCTAACAGAGTTATTTGTAGATTCCCATTTGTGTGGTTTCAGTGGGGCTGACTTTAAAAACTGCAGATGGGAGGGTTTACTGCCAAAACTACGTGACAGAATTGTAGGATGACTTTGGAAAATACCTGTGTACCAATAGCATCAAGTTTTTTGGTACTTTTTAGGTGGCATTTTATCATGTTCTTTGACCTCTTGGTTTTTATATAATTGTTACTCCCATTATTATGTCCCTATTAGCACGATATGGGAACATCAGAAGATGTTTCATGTCCTCCTTTTTTTCACAGCAGCTGCTGTTGTGTGGATAACTGCCATCATCTTCACTTTAGAGATGGAGGAACTGAGAGAGAGAGAGAGAGAGAGAGAGAGAGAGGAACTAAATGAGCCATAGAAGGGTTGACTAGAAGGTTATGGTGGAAAGGTGGGGTGTAGATATCTCCAGTTCCAGGCAAGTTCCCGAATTTGATTACTAAAATAGTTCTTCCTTTTCCACGTACTTTACTTAAAGATTTTCCTGTGGTTTTCTTTTTAAATCAGAATTTCTTAATTATTTCTGATGTTCAAAGGAAGAAAAGGCAAAGAGAATGGCTATATGAATTTGTTGTTGCAGTTTACATGACTGCAACTTGGTCGTGGTTTGAACATGCATTTTGAATACATACTCTTTATAATGATAACAGCAAACCCATACTTTGTTGTTGTCCTCTTGCTATTGCGCGTATGCAGTTTGACTTAGTCGAGGTTTTTATCAGCAGTATTGCTGGGAAGTGTAGTTCGATAAGTTAGGTGTGCAACTAAATGAACTTAGAACTGTGAAGACAAAATAGTCTTCTAAATCTGCTGAGTTAAATGATACAAAATGTCTCTGGAGGAACTTACCTGAAATACAGACTTTCAAAGCCTTTTGGGGACAGTTGCCCCCACTAGGTAAAGTGGCCCCTCCTTTGTAGAAAATTTTGTTGAATTCTGTAAAATCCTTCTAAAAATCCCTTTCTGAAGTTCCTGGTTGACTGATAGGCCACAGCAAGTTCAGTGGCAGCTTCATTCTACTTTATGATAACTTGCTTTAGACTATACGTGCCCAACCTACTATTTCGTGGTTTTGTTGCCCTTCTTCTTTTTTTAATGTTTTAATAAAAAATAAAAAGTTTAGTTATGAACATTAACTATTACATACTTTATATGCAGCATGTGATAATTCTTCTTTACTCAACGCAGCCCAAGCAAGCCAAAATATTGGACACCTGTGCTTTAGACCATGAAGGAATGCCATGGAGCTTTAAAGCTCTATCATTACACCTCTGAAGTTTACAGATGCTTATAAGCAAGTTTTCTTGTTTGTTGTGGTGGGACAAGCCAAATATGAGCCTGTCCTGAAGCCATTTCCAGGGCACGTGTCAGAATCCTGGAAGTGGTAGAGGCAGAGTGGGACATAATAAACAAGGCCCTTTTTGAGGTGTTTTCTGAAGCAGTACTCATATGGAGATTATTTAGGTGGCAAATCTGGTTACTGAGTGTGGCTGCTCTCCTGTACTTACATGATTTTGAGATATGTAGAATCAGAGGAGAAAAGAGAAAGTGGGAGAAGAAAAAGAAATGCTTAAGCGTTCTGGAAGCACAGCTGTAATGTGTGTAGAAAAAATACGACAAATGATGTAACTTTTCTGCTTGAAGTCTTGATTAATTTGTGCATTTTTTGAGCTCGTGCTTCAGATGACAGTTTTATATTACTGCCATCTTTCTGTTTTTCAGCTTTTTTAAGATCAGGGATGGCTCATTGTGTTCCCTGCAATTATACTGGAAACATGAGCAGCGTACGTGATGGTATATAAATAAGTTTTGTAACATGGAAGGTGGTTAGTTACAAGCATATAATTTCAGAGGTGTAGCTTGACCAAGATTGGTATCTTTCCTCCATTTAGCATTTAACTACGTGACTACTGCACAGTATGCCTAAATAGAGACTTAATTATACAGTATGAGCATTCTGTGTTTTTGTTGTTGAGTAGGGAGTCACTGCAGTGAAAGAATCTTTAAAAAATATCAAATCAGAGCTGCCTATATTCTGTTTATTGGCCTGCACTTAGTTGCACTAATTAAAGTGGCTTGGTACGTATTTTCTCAAAGTCTTCAGGCTGTTACAGGTAAGGAACAAGTGCTATTAGTTAGAGGTACTGTGGAAGTACTGAAATATATATCTCTTCCTTAACTACATCCAAATTCAGGGTCAGATAGGAAGCAACAAAGACTGTTGTGCTTAGGAAAAGTGTAGTTCTATAAAATATGGGAACATTCTCTGGTTTTGCATCTTTGCACAACAAAAATATTTTTTGGGAAAAAAAAAGCATTGTTAAAATGTCACTTGTGAAGAAAAAAATATTAATTCAGCAATATTACTTCTAATTCTGTCATTGAGAAGGTAATAATGAAAACATAACTTGCTTACTCAGGCTACAGTATGTTTTTATATCCTTAACTCCTCGGTACTGTTTACTTTCCTTCCTCCCACTGGACCTTATTTAGCAGTATCATGTTTTCAAGAGCTCTCTTCAGTGCTGAGGTTCCCATTTCCTGTTCTCTGGTTGGATTTGTATGAACTCAGAGTGAAAAACTTGATCTGAATTTCTTCAAATGCTTCTCATTCACTTCTAGCTATACACCTTTTTTCCTAGGCTTCTCTTCAAGTATGCTGGAGAATGTTCTTTTTCAACCTTGAAACACTCGTACATGAGATTGAGTTGTAAATCATAAGTAGCTTATGCAAAGCTGAATTGATCAGTTGTTCTCTATTGTTATTTCTTTGTGTTGATGGCATGTTCTGTTTTTCAAGTAACATGATAAAACTTGATGTGCAAAATTCTATAAGTTATGTATTGTGTGCGTGTACTTACTGGAATTTGTAAGGCTTGGCTAAGACAGGACCATGCCTGGTTCTAAGGCATTATAAACACAGAATGAGATTGTTCTGTCACTTTCCTGTTTTGGTTGTTGTTATTGTAAAGTGCAGGCAAGAGGGCTATAATCAAACTAGGCACTTGGCTGTGTACTTTTGGTTGTTTTGTGCTCCTAACCTTCTTTTTTCATTCTTCAAAATTCTGTTCCCTCAGCCTGTTTTTTTTCCTGCTTTCTCCTTAAAACAACCCCTTGAGGAAGCCTCAGGGCAAGTGTTAACAAGACCGGTGCCATTCTGGTGATGTGGATTGTAGAGTAATAAACACAGTACAGTGAGGAAAGAGGTGGGCTTGTTTGGCACCAAGGTCTGTCCAGTACCTGCAGTGTGCTGATGCATCCCTCATCAAGGTCGCAGTTCTTCACTTGTTCCCAAGTGGCATAGGGCTGGTAAGGATATCTAATCCATACTTACGTGTTGGTGGTTCCACTGTCTGTGTTGAGCTGGTAGGATATGAGGAGTAACAATCCTGGAAGTTGCTTCTTCCAGTGGAACATGCATTATTCAAATATTGATGAATGGTTAATTAACCAGTACATGTTTTTCTACATGTACCTTGTTGCTTTGCTTGTTGTTTTGATTGTTTGCTTATTGTATTTCCTTTTGGTTTTTCCTTAGGGGGAAAACATGTAACCTGTTAAGTAGCTTCTTGTTTTAACAGTGAAATATGCTAGTCACAACTCCTTTTTTCTTTTTTTTTTCTTTTTTACTTCTCTGTAATTATGCTGTGTAATTATGTAGAATTTTCACTTATCCCGGTCTTTATTGGATATAACTTTTTGTAGTATGTGATCAATATAATCTAACATACCTTCTGATGGAGAGCCTTCTTATTGTTTTCTAGCCTCTAGGTGAAGGAAAGTTTAAAATTAGGACTGAAAAAAAAAAACCACCCTTAGTGTTCGTGCTGTCTGTAACAGTAAGCTGATTATCAAAGTGACTGAAAAAATGGCTTTTGTTTTCAGTCTTTAATATTTTTTAAGTCAGGAAGGTAGTCGTATTGGTAAAACTGAATGCCAGTGTACTTAGGGGGTTGAGCTGATTATTTAACAGTAAACTAAATGTTGTAATCACAGTTGGTTTTTATCTTTTGGCACACTGAGCTAGTGCACTTCATGGAGAATTTGGCCTGTGGAACAAATGGTTGGCAGTGATAAATGAACAAATCTTGACTTGGGTTCTGAGCAAGTTTGCATGCGATCTCTGGAAATGTTCTTTGGGAGTTGCAAACAGAGATGATATACTAAAAACCCACTCCTACAGAGAAAATGCACTTAAGCAGCCTTCAGTTCTTTTATTCAGAAGGCAATCTCTGTTAGTGTGTTCACCTTGTGGTGTGTTTTTTCTTGTTGTTTAATGTGGGGAAAAGCAGTAGGCATTTAACACAGGTGTCATTTTGGTGATACGTCAGTTTGCACTGACTCAGAACAAGTGATGAGTGGCAAAGCCATTGTGCTGGGAAGATTGTTGATTGGGTTATCATTGTTTTTGTTTTTATTTTTTGCCATGTCTCTACATTCAGCTGCTCTGGCTTGGCAATTCCACATCTTTATTGTGTTTTGTATGCTAGAGATTGAACAAGGTGAGGTATGGAAACATGAATGTGTGAGGTTGTTTGAGTTTAAGCTTAAGAAATTTGACCTGTACTTCAGTATTTTTGGACTTGAGTTTCAGTCTCTTGAATCTAGATAGGTTGGAAAAAGCATGTTTTTTCACATGGAATTTTGCAAGGGGGATGGTTTCAAACTAAAAGGGGAGATACAGATTAGATGTTGGAGAGCATTTTCTCTGACAGGACAGTGAGGCCCTGGCACAGCTGCCCAGAGAAGCTATGGATGCCTCATCCTTGGAGCAGATCAAGGCCGGGTCGGGTGGGGCCCTGGGCAGCCTGAGCTGGTGGGGAGCAGCTCTGCCTGTGAAAGAGTTGTTGGAACTGCATGGCCTTTAAGGTTCCTTCCAACTCAAGCTATTCTGTGATTGTTTAACACTAAGTTATATAGCGATATAATGATACTATATTTATTATATTATATTTTTGACACAAAAGGGCGTAGGAGTCCTGGTAGGTGCCAAGTTGAACAAAAGGCTGCAGTGTGCCCTCAGTGTGCTGCTGAGGAGGCTAATGGTGTTCTTGGCTACATTAGGCAAAGTATGAGTAGCAGATTGAGGAGGTCATCCCTTGTGCTCAGAATTGGTGAGGCCATACTTGGTGTGCTGTGCCTAGTACATGGACATACTGGAAAGTCCAGCACAGGGCCACCAAGATGGTGTGGGACCCGGAGAACCTGTCCTTTGAGAAGAGGCTGAGAAAGCTGGGCTTGGTCAGTGTGGAGAAAAGGAGTCTCAGAGGGATTTCATCAATGTCTATAAATACCTGAGGGGAAGGTGCAAAGAATATGGAGCCAGGCTTTTTTTTGGTAGAGGACCAGTGCCAGGACAAGAGGCCATGGGTGCAAACTGGAACAGAGGAGGTGCTGTCTGAACATGAGGCAGCACTTCAGCACTGTGCAGGTGGCTGAGCACATCTGCCCAGGGGCTGTGAAGTTTCCTCCTTGGAGATCTCCAGAAGCTGCTCTGGCTGTGGCACTTGGCAGTCTGGGGGTCCCTGCTGGGATGGGGTTTGGGCAGAGGGACACAGAAGGCACTGCCAGCTTCAGCCATGCTGTGATTTGTACTGATACAAATTCTTGAGCTCTATTCAAACACAAAAGCTTAGTTTTCCTTAGTAGGGAATTCCTGAATAATGTGTTTATATGCGAGAGAGCTTTGCATCTTTCTGGCTCTCTACAACTGCTGTATTAAGGATTGTGTGCTTTTGACTATACTGTAAGATTGGTGAATTCTGTCAGAGCAGTGGAGCTGCTGAAATAGCACTGAGAGGCATTATTGACATAGCTGGTGTTTATAGGAGTTTCTGAAAGATTCTCTCTGATCCCACAGATTCACAGAGGGGAGGTGAGATCAGGCTGGTTTTTTTTGTTGGTTGTTTTGTGTTTTTTGTTGTTTTTCTCCCTCATGTTTTTGTTGAGTAATGTGTTTTTTCAGGGATACGTAATTCTTCTGCACATATTAAACTAAAGTACTTATTCTAAGTGGGTTTTTCTCTTGCCACACCTGTGAAGAGATTTGTTAGAAAAGCAGGACTTCCACAATCATTCTCAGAAGGAGCATATATCTAAAGAACAAGAGCTTAGTAGAGCTGATTTCAGGGTCCAAGGTTGTTAATACTAGTTAGCCATTTTGTACTAAAATGCATGCTCCAAATAAATGCTTCCTGTCATACTGATTTGGAAGCAGTTTTCATAGAACCGTGGAAGCTTAGAATTGCTCATGTTGGAAAAGACCTTAAAGATGATCATGTCCAACCTCAACCTAACGGTACTATCCTGACTCCCCACTACTAAATCATGTCCCTGATCACCTCATCTAAACAGTTTTTTAAACACATCCAGGGGTGATGACTCAATCACTTCCCTCAGGAGCCTCCAGTGCATAACAACCCTTTCTGTAAATAAGTGTTTCCTGATATCCAACCTAAACCTTCCCTGGCACAACTTAAGGCCATTTCCCCTTGTCTTGTCACCAGTGAGAAGAGACCAGTCCCACTCTTGCTGCCATCACCTTTCAGGTATTTGAAGAGAGCAGTAAGGTCTCCCTTCAGATTCCTTTTCCCCAGACTAAACAACCTTGTTCCTTCAGTTGCTCCTTGTAGGGCATGTTTTCCTAGCCCTTCAGAGGGTCTTTTGATCTGTTTACTATTTGTATGTTTGGCAAGCTTTCATTTTTTTTCTTTTTTTTTTTTAATACAGAAAATGCCTAATAGAACAATAACTTCTGTCATAAAAGCTAAAAAGTATACAATATATCATGCTTGTGTAATTTCTGGCTGTCAGTAGAGTATGACAGCATACAACAATTGAGAAGAGCTGCTGACAAGGAGAAAAAAAACAACTCAATTAGTAGCAAATGAGCTGTTGTCACCACTGTGAAGAGGTCATGAAAAATCTTTGTTAACTTTACATTCCTTACTTGGCACTTCTTCAAATTAGCAAGAATTATAGGAAAGGTAGAGTAGAGGACAGTAACAAAACTATTGCTCCTTTTTGTCTAATATCTCTTAATATCTATATATTGTATATGAGAAAGTATTTTATAATTCACTTATGACTGCATATTATTTATGAGTTGCAGATGACACCAAGCTGGCAGGAAATGTCAATCTGCTTGAGGGTAGGAAGGGTCTACAGAGTGATCTGGAAAGGCTGGATTGCTGAGCTGAGGCCAGTGAGATGAGGTTCAACAAGACCAAGTGCCAAGTCCTGCACTTTGGCCACAACAACCCCAGGTACACTACAGGCTCGGGGCAGAGTGGCTGGAAGACTGTGGAAGAAATGGACCTGAAGGTGTTGGTTGATGCTTGGCTCAACATGAGCCAGCAGGGTGACCAGATGACCAAGAAGGCCGATGGCACCCTGGCACGTATCAGAAATAGTGTTGCCAGCAGGAACAGGGAAGTGATCATGCCTCTGTACTCAACACTGGTGGGGTTGCAGCTTGAGTACTGTGTTCAGTTTTGGGCCCCTCACTGCAAGAAAGACACCGAGGCTCTGGAGCGTGTCCAGAGAAGGGCAGTTGAGCTGTGAGGAGTCTGGAACACAAGTCTTAAGAGCAGCTGAGGTAACTGGGATTATTTAGTCTGGAGAAGAAGAGGCTCAGGGAGACTGTATAGCTCTCTACAACTACCTTAAGGGAGGTTGTGTTGATGTGGGGGTCAGCTTCTTCTCCTGTGTAACTGGTGATAGGAGGAGAGGGAATGGCCTCAAGTTGCAACGGGGTGGTTCAGGTTGGATGTTTTTCTTAACATCTCGAAAAAAGTGGTCAGATGCTGGTACAGGCTGCCCAGGGAGGTGATGGTGTCACTGTCCCTGCAAGTGTTCAAGAAACGTTTAGATGTGGCACTAAGCAACGTGGTTTAGTGGGGAATATTGGTGATAGGTGAGCAGTTCAACTGGATGATCTTGGAGGTGTTTTCCAACCTCAGTGATTCTATGCTTCTGTATACATTTGTATGCATGCTGCTTGCTTGTGCATAAATACACATAATTTTCAGTTCCACTTCAGTTTTTTTTGGTGTTTTTTTTTTTTTCTAAGTTAAAATAAAGGCTGGGAAATTTGAAAGTGCTAATGAAAATGAAACTAACAGGACTCAAAAAGACTGAGAATCTGTTGAGAGCATCAGAGAGAGGGGGAAAAATGTTGTGGGTGGAGGAAATTATTTCATAATGTAAGAAAAAGAGGTCTTTAGAATCACTGTCTTATAGAATTAATGTTGATAAAAGGGAAATACATTTAACAGTACATAAACTTAACATTTAGAATTTGCTTCTTAGGAGATTTGAAAATGTTAAAGTCTATTGGGTTTTAAAGATGTAAAAATTCATATGAAAGCCCTTCTTTTGTAAGCCATCTACTTACTTGAGAATGGCAAATAGCCTTTGTAGTCTTTGCCACTAGATTTTGCTGCGTGTTCTTTGAAATAACTTGTGCTGTTCATTGACACGTATCTGGTTTAGGGATCATTGAAGGGGCAGCGTCCTTGCTCTGAAAGCAGTGTTACTGGATTTTGGCTTCATGTGAAAAACATTTTTATACTCAGAATATCTACCTTTCACAGAAATTGCAGTCATTTTAAATATTAATTAGGTAATTCATAGGTGATTATGGATGGTGTGCTTTGAGTAAATGCAAGAGGAAATTGAAAATATTCAGCAAATTTCTACTTACACTCTTGACTATGTTTAAGAATGAGTTGCTTTAAATGTATGACTGTATCATGTATAGAAATAATCATTCTGGTGCTGTTTTAAGATGTGCATGTGTAAAACCTTGTGTTCATACAGATAACTGTTTTGTACCAACCTCTGAGATCATTGCTGTAGAAGAAACTGAACTGAACAAGAAACAGCGTAGTACTGGCAAATGGCAAAAAATGGCAAAGCCCCATGCTTTCACAGGTAAGGCACGTAGAGGCTCAGGAGGCTCACACTGATTATTTTGTTGGAGATGTCACAGGGCAGACAGGAAAGGAATCTTCTGAATGAATATTATTTTTAAGAGAAAACATGTATACAAGTAATCTTTCAGCATGTATTTGTATTTGCTTTTTTTGAAAAATTAAACCCTTCTTTTAGGAGCTCATGCAGTTTGAGTTACGTAGCGAAGCGCTAGCTAATGTGCTATATTTCTGCTGCTAGATGGATCTGCAGTAGAACAATTGCTTTATATTGCTTTACTAGGAAATCAGAAGGCTGAAAAAAAATGACCCTGCATGTTCGGGTTTGATTTTTTTTGTTTGTTTGTTTTTAATTATCCCTAACTGTCAGAATGTGTGCATATAAATGTTGCTTGTGTTACTGACTGTGCCAAGACGTTCAGACTGTTTTGGGGAAGCAGTGCTGCAAAGCTGGGACAAATAGGATTGCTCACATAGCAAAGGTTTATCTTACAGAGTGCTTTCTTCATATTCAGTCCTTCAGTATTACTGTTTGGTGTATCACCAAATGTATTGTATCACCAATGAATATTCTCATTCATGAGAAGTAAGAACACTTGTGTTCTCATCAAACTAGTTCAAAATGCACAAGAAGATTTTAGCTTTTTTTCTGTAATTACTATTTTTTTTAACTACTTTTTCTCAAATTTCAGCTTTACGAAATTAAATTCACCCTGTTCTGTTGGTTACATGGGACCTGATATAAGTATATGCCAAACCCTCATAGGCTTATGGCCATTTTTATCAGGTAGACAATGCAGACTTCAATATAGCTTAAAAAATCAGTGTATGCTTAGTGAACTTGTGTACATCTTGTGTATCAGTTAATGAAGGATGAATTGCATTTGGTGTTTCAGTAGCTGCTATGAGGTAAGGTAAGGACCTAGAGCGGATGTTTTCACTTATTTTTGCAGTTCTACCTTTTATGCTTTGAATCCTTTCATTTGCAGAAATGTGTACTGGGGTTAATTACCACTTCTTCAGAAAGGCAGATGTTTAGGAGGTGTGTTTGAAATGCATTTGCCATTTCGCAGAATGGTCTCATTGTGTTTCCCCCTTATTTACTTATTTTTAACAGTTTATTACGTGAAAAAAGCCCGAAATCACCGCTGGCGGTGCAGAGATGTGACGTTTTGGTGTGCTGATGAGTACTTGTGTAACCAGTGGATACAGGCACTGAAAGAATTACTTGAAATGCAGAGTAAGTTCAACTGAAGCACCAGCATTTACAGCACAATTTTACAGATGTGTGTCAATTAAGATTATTTTGAAATCTCTGATATCGTTTTGAGCTCCTGAGGCTAGCTTCTGCTCATGAAGCAAGTGAAGTGGGAATTGACAAGAGAAGTGAGACATTTCATTCCTTTGCATCATGCGTATCTCCTAAGCTGTACTAAATGTGTATTTTACTCTCATCGGTCAGGACTGAAATGACTTGTCCTGGATGTAGTTATCTTTGTTTGCAAAGTAGAGACACGTTGGAAACTTAGCAGAGATTTTAAAAGATTTTGAGAAAGAGCAAGTTTAAAATTGGAAATTTGGGGTACTCTGGAGATCCAAAGACAAGTATTATAGTAATTGTTACACTTGTGGGTTACTTTTTCTGCTTCGCATATCCACTCTCTGTCTTTGCCAGTGTTCAAGGGCTGCTCCAAAAGTAATGCCTCCTATTTTATTATGTTGGCCCACAATCTCAGAGGCAGATGGTGGTATGGCAGTAGAAGTTGAATCTCCCCCACCAGCATTCTGTTACATGTTGCTGCTGTGTGAGAGAGGGCAGCAGAGGGGCAATCTGACAAAGTGACATCTGACATGGAAGTGCATATGAAGCAAAGGTGCATCACTGAATTCCTCTATGCAAAAAAAAAAAAAAAAAAACCCACCTGCTGACATTCATCTGCACTTGCTGAACGTTTGTGGAGACCAACAGGTAGATGTGAGCACAGTGAAGCAGTGGGTGGTGTGTGTTAGCAGTGGTGATTTTGTCTGACCAATCTGGTGGCCTTCTATGATGGAGTGATGGCTTCGGTGGATGGGGGAAGGGCATTGGATGTCATCTACCTGGACTTCTGCAAAGCCTTTGACATTATCCCTCACCACGTCCTTCTCTCTAAATTGAAGAGGTGTGGATTTAAGGATGGACTCTTAGATGGATTAGGAATTGGCTGGCTGGATGCAGGCAGAGGGTTGTGATCAATGGTTCTGTGTCAGGGTGGAGGCTGGTCACAAGCAGTGTCCCTCAGGGGTCGGTCTTGGGACCAGTGCTCTTCACCATCTTCATCAATGACAGACGATGGCACTGAGTGCACCCTCAGCAAGTCTGCAGATGACACCAAGCTGAGCAGTGCAGTCAATATGTTGGAAGGAAGGGAAGCCAGCCAGAGGGACCTGAACAGGCTAGAGAAGTGGGCCCATGAAAACCTAATGAGGTTCGATAAGGCCAAGTGCACGGTGCAGTACTTCGGTCGGGGCAATCCCAGGTATTAATACAAAGTGGGGGAAGATCTCCTTGAAAACAGCCCTGTGGAGAAGGACTTGGGGGTCCTGGTGGACGAGAAGCTGGACATGAGCCAGCAGTGTGTGCTTGCAGCCCAGAACTGTGTTCTGGACTGAATTAAAAAAGGGCTGGCCAGCAGGGAGAAGGAGATGATTGTCCCTCTCTGCTCAGCTCTTGTGAGGCCCCATCTGCAGTACTGCGTCCAGGCCTGGAGCCCGCATTACAAGAAAGACACGAAGCTCTAGAAACCCTGCCAGAGGAGGGCATCTAAGATGATCAGAGGGCTGGAGCACCTCCTCTGTGAGGAGAGGTTGAAGGAACTGGGCTTGTTTAGGTTAGAGAAGAGAAGGCTCCGGAGAGACCGCATTGTGGCCTTCTAGTACTTGAAGGGAGCGTATAAACAGGAGGGGGTATGGTTGTTCATGAGGGTGGATAGTGATAGAACAAGGGGGAATGGTTTTAAACTGAGACTGAGGAGGTTTAGGTTAGATACTAGGAGGAAGCTTTTCACACAGAGGGTGGTGGACACACTGGAACAGGTTGCCCAAGGAGGCTGTGGATGCCCCATCCCTGGAGGCATTCAAGGCCAGGCTGGATGTGGCTCTGGGCAGCCTGGTCTGGTGGTTGGCAACCCTGCACGTAGTTGGGGGGTTGAAACCAGATGATCATTGTGGTCCTTTTCAACCCAGGCCATTCTGTGACTCTGGATGGGCATGCAGATTTTTGAGTGTGACGTACATGCCTTTGTTCGTCACTGATGAAATGCATAGCTAATGGTGGTTACTGCATTGAAAAACGGTGTTCTGTAGCTGAGAATTTGCTCTATTGAGTAGTGTTATTATGCTCCTTGTATCTGTTCTAATAAATAAATAGGAGGCATTACTTTCAGGACTATTTACTTTTTGTAGAAAGAGTTCCGAGTAATAGTTTCTGAAACTCTTGGGCATTTACTTTATGGAAGGGTAAGTGTAGTTTAGGAGGAGTTACCTGTGTCAGAGGCACCTTGATGCCTGTCAGGTATCAAGGTAAGAAGGAAAAAACTCCACAACAGAAGGCAAGCCAAGGGTAACAGTAGTACAGCCTCAGCTGTGTCTGAGCAGGATGAGGGATAGCAACATGCCCCATCTACAGTTTAGATAACACAAAGTGATGCTGTCTATCCAGGGGGCCAGGGAGGAGCAGCAGGAGGTGGGTTGGAGGGAGGATGGAGGAAAGATAACTACAGTATAGGTCTGAGTTCCATTTGAAAGCCAGAGAAGAGACTGGAGACAGGTATAGCTAAAATATGATTCAGGTAAGGACTTAAGGCTCAGAGATCAAAAATAGATATTGAACAAAAAAATATTTGTTTGCATAGGCATTGAGTGCATGCCTCTTACTAATGATTTTCTTTTACATTCGTTACATGTGGGGCCTGTCTTCCAATAAAGTCATTTGAGAAATGGATTTTATGTGCTTACTAATTGGATCTGTGAGACATATGGCCTGGGCAGTTATCTCCAAATGTTTTTTTTCTATTGGTAACTTTCTTAAAAGGTGACATTCTCAGAAAAGATAGTGCTTTGGGCCTTTGGTAACTTTAAACCATCCAAACAGTCTAGCTTTATTAAGTTGGATTTATTATGTAAGTGTATTGATTTAGTACTCGTTTATTCTATTATAATAAAAATTTAGAATGTTGTCTGAGGAAGTGCAGATGTTCTAACAGATAACTGTTCTATACCAGAGTGTAGACCAAAGCAGTTGCTTGTGTATATTAATCCATATGGAGGAAAACGACAAGGGAAGAGGATTTATGAACAGAAAGTTGCTCCACTCTTCAGTCTGGCTTCTATTTCTACTGATGTTGTTGGTGAGTAAAGAATGTATTAATGTCTTGATAAACACTATATAGATTTTAAAGCATCTCCATTTAGCTTAATTCTTTTTTTTTTTTTTTAAGTTTTCGTACTACTGAATTTCTCCATTTATTGAATATTTTCAGTTTTACTGTTTAAAAACAGTTGTTCATTTGCGCAGTTTTTAGTGAAATATTTTTTTTATATTTACCCTATTTTTCAATTCTTTTCTTGGCATAAAATTATTTGAAGCATGGCTTATGGGCAAGTTGATTTCATGGTCATACTGGCAATAGAGTTACCCTTATTAATAAATTAATAACAATTTTAACAAATGCATATCCTTTTTATAACAGTATTTTGTAACATTAATTTTTAAGCGTGTATTTTTTCATTTCTTCATAGTAACTGAACATGCTAACCATGCTAAGGACAACTTATTTGAAGTTAATATTAATAAATATGACGGGTAAGTAACTTCATTTGCTTTTTTTTCTTTTTTAAGTTAGCTGGTATATTTGGTAATATGTGTTCTCATCTCTAATTTAAAATAGCATTAATTGATTACATGTTTTTTGCAACAAATCAAAGATCCGGGATGTGTTCTTTTCCATAGTAGGATGTTCACTTTTAGGAGTGTCAAAGGAAAACTGCACCATTTCAGTTAATGTGTTCAAGGCATAATATATTCAAGTGAAGTATAATGATGTTTGCATGAGGATGTTGTACACATCAATGTAAGATTACTTTTGCTGGTCCAGAATCTGAGCATTCTGTGGCAGCCTGGAAGGTATCATGAATTGTTTTGTAGTGCAGATGACTTTGACACATACATGAGTCCAAAAAATTGCTTTAGTGGCATCTTGACTATGTGTAAAACCACTCTTGCCAAGTGCAAATAACTGCTAGGTTATTTAGCATTATATTTTTCACCTGTATTTCTTCTGTTTGTGAAGTTACTGGTTTAGAAGAAGACCTAGCTGAACAGTAAAATTGTATTCTGTTATTATGTCTGCTATAGAAGCAAAATATTTTAGTAAATAAACTTGTCATTCCAGTTCTGTTTCATGACATGAAATGAGTTATGTAGTGATAAAATAATGAAAATGTATGCAGAGCCTATGTAAATAAACTTATATTTACAGTATTTTAAAGTTATGTCTTCCCATGCTTGGAGGCAGGTGCTTTTAAGCTGGTAAATTACAAAAATAAAAAATCTCTTATCTCTTCAGAGTATTCTTGCAAATCTGTATGCATGGTTGTAAATCAAGTAAGTGCATAATGTTGGCAAATTGTTACATTTAAAAACTGAATTCACAAATTGAGTTCCTTGACTTTGAAGCAAGATCCTAGACTTGCTTTAAAATGAGCAGGTGTTTTTTGTGTTGTGTTTTTTGTTGTTGGTTTTTTTTTTTGCTGTACTAACAGTTTCCTTAATTTTGCAAACATTCAGAGTAACTTGAAAGTTGTCATTTTTAACTACTTGTTTCTCATTTGGCTTAAGTATATAAAGTATGTAATACTGAAGGTTGATGCAGTTTCAGTACAGAATGGGGAAGAAAATTAAGCAAGTCAATATCTAGAATTGGTTATTGTAAGAAGAGGCTCCTGAAATGGTAATCATTCTGGCCTGCAGGGTTTGTCAGCAGCTATCTAAACACACAGTCTACTCTCATGTGAGATTCTAGAATCTATAACCAATCTTGTTAGTTTAAAGGAGAGGACTTACTCTACTGCAACGTTATGGTCTTTATAGATTTAGTCTAGTAAAGTATTTAGTAGTTCAGCATGCAAGTTCTAACACTTTATATTGACGTAAATTACTATTGATGTAAACTATATGTGTTGTTGCTAGCTGTGCATGTTTATGTTCTCATTAAGCCCATTTACCATTTCATCAGAAAAGTAAAGGTGAATATTTTTTAAAAAAAGCAGGAAAACAAATTATTAAACAAATTTTGGGACTTCTAAGGAAAGGAGGAAGGCTATAAGTGATGTTGTAATACCAAGTGTGAAGACAAACAGAGGGAATCCTTGCCTCTCTAAAAAGACTGTTAACTCTCTGAGTTAAAAACGAACAAGCAAAAACCCACAAAACAAAAACTACTGAATCTTAACATGCAGCATATCTGTATTGAGCTGCAATTGTTGCATGTTCTAAGAATTTTAGGAATAAGAGCAGTAATCTGAAGATTAAGAATAAGATGTTGAGCTGTTTAGTTCCAGACAGAGGGAGTTCTACCATCTTGGGCTATATAGCAAAATTAAAGTTAACTTCTAAAATGTGATAGAATCTCCTCCTGGCAGCTTGCTTTTACAGTGAATGTCACTGAGTGTCGTGGTACTTGAAACATTTTTTTCCACACTTTCAAACAATGCCTAGTGTATACTTCAAGGATTTCCAAATCTCTGATATTTCTGATTTAAATCTTGTTTTGGTGGGGATTGCTTTTCTTTTCTTTACTGTAATTGAGATAAAAAATTGCCCAAAGTAGCACATGTTTTTACAATCTCTTGTCTCTTCCATTCCTAGATTAGGCCTCAGTGGCAACCTGGGAACTGCCAGGTGTATTTCTAAGCCTGGCTTTTGATCATTATGTACAAATATGTTTTTGTGGGGAACAATGACATTAGGAAGCAATTCTTCTACTCATGCTACTTTTTAAACAGCAGATCATGTGGTTAACTGAAAATTAAAAGAAAAAAAAAAGAATAATCATGTAAATGTGTGTTTGTCTTCAAGTTCAGTTGACTCTTCTCACATAAAGGAAAAGCCTTTTTGGATTCCCATATCCAATGGTTGTTCACCTGTCCTCATGGATCACTTCTATTAAGTGAATTTCCTTCATTGAGGGATAAAATTGTTTATTCAATCTCTTCCAGATTCTCTATTTAGGAAAGATGTGCTTGAATTTTTTGGAACTAGATAAAGATTCCTAATGATAATTGCTTCCTTGCCTTCTGAGTGTCTATGTTTAAACCTTTTATATGTGTTTTCTGTTTGTTTTTCCCATTTCTCCTAATACAGATTTCCTGTGGTGAGTGTACTATTCTAATAGCTCAGTGGTAGTGTGACTTCCCCTTAAAGATGATTACTTAAATTACCATTCATGCATTAACACAGTACAGGTTCTCGTACATTGTTATGTAGAACATAACTTTATTACATGCTGTAATACTGTGCAGATAATGACTGTGTGGAATAAACCTGATACTGGTAAGGATGATAGTGGAACAAGCCTATGTAAAATTGTTTCATTTTTTTTCTAGTTTTTGAATTAGTTCAGAGAGGTTGAGGTTGGAAGGGACCATAGATCATTTAAAACTCATTTGTCTTATGGGCTTGCTACTCTTGTTCTTTAGCATATATCTAGGTGAGCAGCTCTAAAAGTAATGCCTCCTATTTATTTCCATGGAAACTACAACTACAAAAAGCACACTAACTAGCAGCTACAAAACAGTGTTCTTCAACATGGTCACCATCATTATCTATGTTTTCACCAGTAATGCCTGCATGCCAAAAAAAAAAAAAAAGCTTCAGGGCTGTCCCTAGCGTGGCTTGTTTTTCACTGCTGTCATCACTGCTGAAACTTATCACTCGCTGTGCCAGCATCCACCGTTTGTTCTCCACAAGTATTCAGGAAGCATAGATGAATGTCAGTGGGTATCATTTTTTCCATGCAGAGGAATTCAGTGACACATCTTTGCTTCACATGCACTTCTGTGTCAGACACTATTCTGTGAGACTGCTTTTCTGCTGCCATTTGTCACACAGCTGCAAAACGTAATGGAATATTGGGGGGAAGGTTCCAACCCTATTGCAGTACCACCAACATCCGCCTCTGAGGTCATGGGCCAGCACAACAAAATAGGGAACATTAATTTTAGATCAGTTCTTATAGTTTACTGATATCATCTTAACAAGAGAAATGCTATTCCATTAGAAAAATAAATCCAAAATGGAAGAAGTACTCCAGGAAGGTCTCTCTTAAAGTAGTCCTCCATTGAGTATTTTCGTACATGTGTCTTGCACATTGATGACCTGATGTTTGCAATGAGTTTGATCATGCTAATTTTGTGTAATTTATTTCTTTTCAACTGTCAATATTTACCCTCAGTAGGAATACAAGTTCATATTGTTCTTTTGTCACTAAGCCTGCACATCCTATGTGCTACATAAAGAACACTACTAGCACAGCGTAGAACTTAAACTGATGTGGAAACTTTGGCTTACTTCCTCTTAGAGGCTACTCAGAAAGATGAGACAGGTTTCTGAAGCTGAGAAGTAAAGTAGCTAAGTTTTGGAAAGATAAATTCACTATGAAAATGAAAAACAAACCCTTTTCTCCCTTCTCTCAGTCTCTTAGGTCTTGACTTAGAGTTGAACAGTGTATTTGTAAGACTGTCTTCTCTATTCATGAAATAAAAAAATGACTGGTTTCTCAGGGTTCCCTCATGCTGAAAAAACAGCACTAAGTAAATGTAAATCATCAGTTCTTAAATGTAAATCAGCTAACTTGTCCTGTGGGATATGTGCTCATTCTGCAATATCAATTACTGACTGTGGAAGAGTAAGTGTTAGTTTTTGCACTGGTAATAATTGCTTTGGAAAACAGAAAATGTTCCGAATCATATATGCATAAGTTTCGATTTGTCTGATCTCCATTCAAAGTGTATTTGAACTGCAGTCTCTGGAACTCCAAAATCATAAACATTCTTTAACCAGAGTGGGCGTTTTATAAATGTGCATGAAATGTATACTGCTGTAAAATAGTTTTTTATTTCCTAGTATTTGCTTGGGTGTGAACTCTGCTGAGCTTTAACATATTGAAGATCTGTGTAGCTGCTGCACAATCTCTGACTTGAATTAATGTTGTAAACCAAAGGTTTGCTTCTGGTAACATTTAGAGCTCTGCATTGTTATGAGTGGTTATTTAGATATACATGACTTCTGTCTCTCTGGGCTAGCAGCATGGTCAAAAGAGCATGCAAGCATGTGCTTTTCTGTTTCTGACCTTCATGAAATGTGTGCCCCTATTAAATGTGCAGTGTTAAATCACTTCTGTCTGCATCTACGAATACTAACTTACCTTTTCCTTTTTGTAATTTATAAGTACTAACTTACCTTTCCCTTTTTTTGTAAAAACCTAATTGCTATTTTGCTTACTTCGGAAGCTATATGTACAGTCTTGTTCAGTGTTTTCTTTGGATTATTTTCCACTGATATCTGTCTGTCTGCCTACAGAAACATAGAATAGAGAGGTTTTTTTAGGTTGCATTCAATATTTTTCAAACATTACAGAACTGTCTAGGTGCATTTATGGTTGTGTAGCTTGAATTTTTTTTCTGCGTTTTGTTTAATGCCAAGTTGACTGTGGGCTATTATAGTCTGTAGAAGTGGATGAGGAGAAGACAACCATTTTGATGTGCACTGCATGCCCTAAGTAGGACATTTGCTGTGTTGTTTATTGACTGTTAGTGTGCATTCTAATTTGTGTTTCCTGGCAGTGTTGTTTGTGTTGGTGGGGACGGCATGTTCAGTGAAGTGATGCATGGTCTCATTGGAAGAATGCAGAAGGACTCTGGCATAGACCAAAATAATCCCAAAGCACCGTTAGTCCAGTGCAATATAAGGATTGGCATAATTCCTGCTGGTAAGAAAGGGTTAACTTTCAGATTACTTCTTTGATTTCTCTCTGAAATTTTTTATTATTCATAACTTCTCAAAATTAGAGCTAAGCTTGAGAAACGAGCAATAGTGTTACATAAAAGCACCAAAGTTAAGTCTTACATGGGTAGTTCTAGAGAAATGTATTGTTTCTTCCTTGCTCTTTTAATTTGTCTTATTTTATGTTAATACAAGGTAAGATGTGATAGTAATGCTTTTGCTCATCTGACCACATTAATGAGTGAACTTTACTGAACAGAGACTTACCTGGAGAAAAATAGTTTTTGAGTTGCATGTGCTCCACAAGGTTAGTTAGAATTGCACTGGGAGCCTCACGGTGTTCTGACAGCAGTTTGGTTCAGTTTTGTTGTGGTGGTGTTTTTTTTACCACCTTGTTATCACAGCAAGCACTCAGGAACTGTAGCTGAGGAACAATCAGTCCCCAGGTTCCAGACAGAGTTGCACTTTCTGCCCTGGCTACTTTTTTAGAGGTGCAAGATGCTGTAACTTCACAGTTCAACCACATTTCAGGCAATCCTGAGTACTATCATTGAAAGGCATTTGTAAAAAACACTCATTATTCACTTCTTTTTGATGATAACTTCTTCATTGATCACAGTAACACTTGGATCAATCTTGCTGTTAAACGGAGTGGCCCATGTTATATCACTCCTCTAATTTGCAGGATACTTTCAGAAGGATGCATGCGTGAGAGTGCCCCCAAAATTATATTAATTCTTGCAGCTGTTCAGTAGCATCTGCAGTTTCAAAGACTGTATGAAAAGACAAGTGCACTTTTCAGTGCCATTGGTATGCTGTTCTCTGTTCCTTGCCAGACACTTGAGATTTGAATTAAAGAACTGAGATGTGAAATAAATACTACGAGCATCTGACTAGAACTAAAACACAGATTTTATGAGAAAATTTAACATCAGCAATAAAAAATACATCAGGTGAAATAGAATATTTCTACCCTCAAGCATTAGGTGACTTTTTTATGTGCCTTGTATCTTTGCGAAGAATGCATCTAAACCTAAATGTCTGAATTGTTGCTTGAAAGAAGGTTAACTTAAATTAGCAGTACAATAAGGATTAGTTACCTGCAGGTTGTAGTGTGAATATTGCTGTGTATTTTTTCATTCCTGCTAGCTAACACGTTAAAAGTTCTGTGTAGGGCTTATTTATATGTAGGCATACTCTGATCTTATTTGTTGAACCTTAGTATTAAAATCAGATGTAAATTAAAACAGAATGTGAAGTGCTCCACCCTTCATCTCCCTTACTTAGTTTTCTTTATTACATAAGAGTTTGTGCTTACATGATTTGGTTTCAGAAAAATTTGGTTCTTGGTGATATTATTGACAATAAGTAGGCATTTAGAAAAAAGAGAATGTTATTATTGAAAGCTGTTTCTTTGCCCATAGGAAAAGGAAATGAACTAGAAGCATCATAAAACTGAAAGATTAACCTTGCTTTTTCAACAGTTTCTTCATGTGTTTTTAAAGTTGCAACCAAAAAGTATGAGCCTTACTGAGGATTTAGTATTGCTAACATGTACCAAGTTATTTTCTTCTATGATGTGCTTTAGAGCTTTTGTGAATATTGTTGTGTGCTGTAGCTGTTTGCTGTTTGAATGCATAGTACACGCCGTGTTCCCAAACTAACATGAGGTACAGCCATGTAATCAGTTCTAAGGCTCAAACATTTTCAAGTCATTATTCTTTACAGTGGTATATGAAGAAGCTTGAACTTCTGTTAATTAGTTTTTTGGATTTTAGAAGCACTGAAGATAATTCATGTCTTGATCTGTTTGTATCTTGTGCAGTATTTAAAATGTTTTGTTATTGAAAATGCAAGGAGATTGTTATAGGAATATGAATTTGGTCTATTTATCAAACTCATTGAACAAATCTTTTTTTTAACATACATAGCTATTGTAGAGACCTGAAATTGTATATGAAATAACCAAGGCTGTGCATTGCAGGGTGCTTGGGAAGGCAGCATGATTTATTTTTTTTTCCAGCTTCTGCAGAAACTTCTAGTGAAGCTGTCTTTGGTGCTGCTTATGTGACTGCTGGCAGGCAGTGTGCTTTACTTGATGTGATGGAGCTGTGAGCATGTATTGACTCCAGCAGATCCCTTGGTTCCCAAAGAAAGTAGAGTTTTGCTGCCAGATAAATGAAATCGTTAAAAAGAGGTAGTTGGATTTCTTTGGGTTTTGGTTTTGTTTTGTTTTTCTAGCTAAACTGACAGTCCTAAAATAAAAAGTGAAAAGGGGTAATGCATTGTAAATCATAGAGGAAAGCTTCATTCATAGTGTTTTTTCAGTTCATTACAACCAACGTTTTTCTTAAAACCTTAAGAATGTGTCAGTGGATATTGAAGGCAAACGTTAGCCAGAGATTAAGTTCTAAAGTCTAGTTTATTTTGTGTAGTTTATTCAGTGTTGACAGGAGCCTGGGGTAAAGTGACAGCATCTCAGTGGGTTTGCTGTATTAACATGGCATATTGCTGTGCTTTTGTTGTGTAGAGACTGTATTGAAACTAACACTCAATTCAGCAGACTCGATCTTTGCTCAGAGACTGGCAATTAATTGAAGGTTTGAAACCACAAATGCAACAAATGTTACAGTGTTTTAATGCAAAATCTCTGATCTTTTTTTGAGGAATTAGCTTTATTTCACAGGCAGAATCCCATTCTCCATTGTCTTCTTAAAATTTAGTAGTTCTTGTAAGGCTTTTCTTTCTGAAGAAAGCCTTTGCTTGGCCCTTCTAGGATAGCTGGCATCAGACTGTTCAGATTACTTTATGTGCCTTTTGTTTAGGAAAAATAAAGCTGTCTTATGATTTCTTGCATATTTTTTATGAAATAACTTGTATTTTAGTTTACATGAGTAAAGGCTCCTATTCAAATATCTTTTTTAACGCCAAAATTTCTGTATTATTTGCAGACGTTGACTGTACTTCCTGTTGAAGGAATTCAGAAGCTGTAGCAACCAGAGAGTTCCACACTGTAATGTGGTAACTAAAAGGCAGTGCACCTACAGAAACTTCTTTACTTATTTCCTGCTAGTGCCAGCTAGCCTTTAAGAAGATTCAGCTGTGGTTTTTCAGTATATCCAGAGTGATTGATAGTATGCCTGCATAAAACTTAAAACCAGAAAGAACCTTTTATATTTTAAATGTGACATTAAGGTTTTGTCTAGATGTTGTACTTTTAAAATTATACGCTCTAGAGTAAGCCAGAGTTGTTTTTTGGTTGTTTTTTTTTAAACTAAACCTGGCATAGAAGGAGACAAAGCCATCAACGGCTGTTGAAAGCTCCTCTAGTAAAAGAGAAGTGATCAGATTAAATGCCTTTGTGATCTCAGCAGGTAAAAAAATCTTGCTGCACTCTGTGCTATGGCATAATATTAATGTGGTTTCACTCCTTATGGAAGCTGATGGCCTACCCTGGGAGCAGAGGAAGAATCTTCCAGGTGCTAGGGAGGATTGTATAACATGCAGAAACAAAGTGTTAATTGCTGTCATAATTGAAGCTTCTAGCATATCCTTGTTTTCCCTTCAGTCAAGGGTGTAACCTAATGTCTAAGTTTAAAGCCTATGTGCTGAATGTAATCAGCATACTGATGTGTAACTGTGCAAAATAATGCTAAAAAACTGCTAAAAAGGCTTCTTGCATGAAAAATGGTGGGGATTTCATTCACAAGTTTCTAAAGGAGATAGAAATGAAGTCATGGAGTGTGACTGGATCCCTATACTACTGTCCTCCAGGCTGTAAAAATTTTTTTAAAGATTAGAGTGTATCCACAGCCTTCCCTGTTATAATGTTTGTAATATTTAATGATCTTTGCAGTTTAGTTAGCATCTCATTTCAAGGTTGAATACATTCAATTTGGAAGCTGAAGTCCAGTGTTTTATGTTGCACCTTTATAATTCTAAATCAGTTACACTTGTGGAAATGACAGAGCTAAATACTACACTGAACATGCTGGGAATGCTGTGAGGACAAGTCAGATGAGATAAATTTCATCTTTTAATTTTGTCACTATTGTTATTTTTGTTGTGCTGTGGTATTTAACCTCTGCTGAAGTGATTATCTACCAAAAATAAAACATACAGACAAAAAAATGTCCAAGATCCTCCAGAGGTGTTTCTGTTTAAGCCAACCTGTTATTCTGGAGATGTGAAATCGGTTTTTTGTTTTCTGAATGCCCAGATCATTTATGTCTGCCAACAACAGTAACTTTGCTTACTTCTGAACATGTCAGGTCCTGGTCATTTGAAAATCATTTCCCAGAAAAGTCACCTTTTAGGTATTTCGAAACACCAAGCCTCTCAAACAGGAATATGCAGCTACTCTGCCATTAAAGTGATTCACTTAAGATTTTATTATTAGGCTGACGTAAGAAAAATTTACAGGAACCACACTAAAGCTGTTACTCTATTCATTTGCAGTACAAAATAGTGTTACCATGCTAATTTTTCTTTGAGAATCCTGCAAGTGTATAAGTGCCTTCCTCATGACCAGTTTGTGTGGGCATCTTGCATGAAGCAGTGAGTGTTTCTGTTTTGTTATTAAGTTCATTACTTACCCTAAGGTCAGCATCTGACTGTTGCTTCTGTCATCTGCTTAGTTTAGTGCTATAGTCACAGTCTTCTGGTTCTTTGGGATTTGTTCACGTTTCTGTCAATGAAAGTGCAAAAATGAAAAGTCATAGCCCCCAACAGCATGTTTTGTTTTGAGCAAATCAGTGGTAAGTTAGTAGTCATTTTTTCAAAAGATTAGTTTGAACACTTTGCTTTTCTCTCATTTATTTCGGCTGTTAATTTTTGATTTTTATCCATAGAATCTTATGGCACAAATTCTTCAATGCAGCAAGTAAGAATGACATGTTTTTACTAATCACTGTGGTAGTTCTGTGACTGATCTAAGGCTTGTTAAGTGGTGTCTGAGCACCTTGAAGGAGGGAAGATTTAGGTTGAATGTCAGGGGGAAGCTCTTTACAATGAGAGTGGTGAAGTGCTGGAACAGGCTGCCCAGAGAGGCTGTGGATGCCCTGTCCTTGGTAGTATTCAAGGCCAGGCTGGATGGGGCCCTGGGCAGCCTGGTCTAGTATTAAATGGGGAGGCTGGCAGCCCTGCCTGTGCTGGGGAGGTTTGGAGCTTGATGACCCTTGAGGTCCCTTCCAACCCAAGCCATTCTGTGGTTCACCTGTCTGGACAATTTGTCTACTCACAAGTGTTCAACAATATTTTCATGCATGTATAATGGAGAGGGGCTGTCTAGTTACAGATGTGGTTGTTTAACTGTACTGCATCTTCTGTAATGCAGACCCTTACTTTCTTGGCTTTACCAAGAATGTTTTATGGAGACTATGAGTTACAAGCTGTCTTATCTAAATAAATATATATTAATCACTTCTCCTTACAGTTAACTAAAAGTTAACTTGATACATTTTTATGTCTATGTTAAATTCTATATCTATGTTAAATGTTTTAAATTTGTAGAGGGATAGAACATAGACGAATTTGTCTATATAGCAGTTGTGTGGATATATAAACCCTCCTAATAAATCCTCTGGGGAAAATGGATTAATGAGATGTACATGATATGTGGTAAAGATTCAAAGCAATTAGACCCATTTTGTTGTGGACCAGCTAAGCTAAGGCCAAAGAGTTGTTCTGCCCTCTGCATGCCATTCTCAGTAGGTTCTTAGTATTAAAATGTTTGGGATGAGAACTTCCTTTAGCTGAGATACTTTAGGTATTTAGTCTGGGATTCGGCTGTTTATCTATGGTGGCGTGGTGCCCGTTGAAATGTACTGGTTCTGTGTGTCTAGTGTACTGCAGGAGCAGTTGGAAACCAAAGAGTCATCTGTAGCATTTCAACACTGGTGGCTGCTGTTGTTTAGGTAACAGGACTAATCTCCTTAGGAGAAGTTTCAAAGTGAAACTGATTCTCAGATCTTGCTTATTATGCTTGACTGTCTGCGTGTTTGATGGGTGCCTAAATTCATGTTATAATCAGGGGGTGCCTAATCACTACAGTCAGAGGAGCCGGTCAATCTTGTGCTGTAACTTGCAGTATTTTGCAGATTTCTTATTTTCTAGGGCCCTTCAACTAGTTCAAGGTGCTGAATGGGACTTCAGGGTAATCCTCATAGCAGAATACAGCTTGAAGAAAGTTGAAAGGCTGGATATGTATGGCGAGGTTGAGGTTGGACTTGATGATCTTGGAGGTCTTTTCTAACCTGAGCAATTCTATAATTAGTACTAGGCTTGTACATTTAGCAGAATAAGAACAGGTCATATCTTCTTATGGCTGTTTTTTTTTTGTTTGTTTGTATCTTTTGAAATGTAATGTATGAATGTGAAGTAATGAGTTTTATTTTTTGCCTAAGTGGAATTAATGAGTATAGATGACAATACGAGGCACAAGTAACATCTTCTGTGTACCTTATCTAATGTGATATTGAAAGAAATTGGAGTTGTTTCCTCTTCAACTGCATATGCTTGCAATGGTACGCTTGCAGCATCGCAAACCACCATCTTCGAGGAAGGAGATCTTAATCACAGTGTTTCTTTTGTTCTGCAGCTCTGCTTTTTTTTAACTGGCTCTTGGAGCTGCTCCTTGCTTGCAGTGGCTACCTTCTGCTTATTGTTTGCGTGATGGAAGCTTCTTCTGTGCACTTAAGTGATAGGGGAAATGATGTCCCTTAACTGAGAAATGAGTCAGAGGCAGAAGGATTTTTTTGGTGTTCCCGTGCATGATGGTACATGTTCTCACTGCTTTCAAAGTGAGAAAGAGCCATAAATGAATTTTTAAACAGTGATTCATCATTCTTCCATTTCTAATTTTCTGTTTTACTTCAATTTAGAAATCAAGTGCTCTCTATCTGGTTGTAAATCAGTAGCAAATCTAAGATTAGATATGTGAACAGAGTAAGTTTTTGGTTTTGTGTTCCCAGCCTTCCCTTTCAGGGAATTCCTTTTGAGGAAAGACAATAGAGAAACTACAAGATAGATTTGGAGTCAGGTGCTGTAACAAATTATATGCATTGGTACATCTGACACTGACTTTCAAGTGCCTGCTGCAGAATGGAATTCAGAACTCTCCAGTAGGCTCTTAGGTAGTTCTTACAGGGCTTGAGGGAGTGTTGTCTAGCTCTAAATGGCAGCTAGTAATACTGAGTGGGCATACTGAGTGAGGAGTGTCCTGAAGTAGTTAGAAAAAACAGAATGCAGGTGAAACCTAAAGCTTACATTTTTATGCTTTTAGATATTTTACTTGTATTTTGCATGTTTCTGTCTAGTTTGCTCTCCTATCAGGAAAGCAACTCCAGAAAGCAAATGTTAACTTTCAAATAATGAAACAACGCACGAGTTTGTGTTTTTAAGATCCACTGGAGTAAGGAGGGGATGTTGACAGCCTGGGACGTAGAGCACTCCCCCAGAAAGTGGGAGACTGGTATCTCTTCTTGACATCAGCATACACCTTCCTTCGTTCCCTTCCATAACTAAAAGCTGTAACAACATCCTTAATCTTCTGATTTTCCTTCACTAACTGATATACATTAATTTCATACATACTGGAGGGCCTTTGTATAAGAGCAAATAGGTTCTATTTTCTGCAGGAAGAAAGTTACTGTTCCAAAGTAAATCATATTTTATGTATCTTTGTATTTAATTTGTTCCATAAAATACTAACAGCGGCCTGCAATAACATAAAGCTTTTATTTGGAGGACCATACCAATAGAGCTTGCTTTGAAAAGATGTAAAGTAATCTCTTGGTCTTCATTTTTCAGGTTCAACAGATTGTGTATGCTATTCAACTGTTGGTATTTCTGATCCAGTAACATCAGCTCTTCATATTATTATAGGTGAGTGGTTACAGTTCACTGTTTGCTATGAAAATATTATCGTGCTCTCTGGCATGATATAAAAACAGCAGAAAAATAGAATAAGCAGTGTAAATTATTGGATGATAAATTTCTCCGAAAGAAAGCTATCATGAGTAGCATGTACATTTTAGAAAACATCATTTGTGTAAGTAATCTTGTGCAATTTAATACTTTCATGCCAGGTTACAAGTGTGACTTCTGTTTGACTGGAATTGCTTATAATTCCCATTTTGTAATCTGAAAATCATATATTTGAGAAGAAGGTAGGGAGGAAGGCAACTATCCATCTGTAAATGCTTGTTCGATACGTCACCATCAGTAAGTGGGGATACTGACACTGTCAAAGTCCTCAAGTAATAGAGTCCCTGAATTGTGTTGGGATTAAAGGAGGTGGAGATAGCTTGTGCATTCACTGTATCGTGGCTAGTGATGTCAGTCCTGTCTGCTACATACTGAAGAATCATAGTCATGTAGTTCTTTATACTTCACTTGAAAAATTGTACAAGATAGTCTGTTGTATCCATGTTGTATAAGCATAAGAATGGGATTTCCAGGTGATTGTTACTTCTCCTGCTTACTGATTGCGTAACAATTGCAATCTTAGAAGCTGTTGTTGCAAAGACTTACACATGTGCTTCTCTGCTTGCTTATGGATAAAACTGTTCAGCACATCTGGAGTTCAGCACCATTTGAGTAGGATTGAAGAGCTGTTTCCAGTATGTACTTAGTATATTGCAATATTTTAAGTGGACTGTTAAATAGGCATGTAAATATAGGTATTTAAATTTCTATCTGTGTTTCTTAATTATGTGGAAAGGACTTCACAGTGATTTGTGCTGAAAGGATGAGAGACAGTGGGCATGGAGTTAAACAGCATACAGTCAGACATTTTAAAATATGTAAAATACAAGGCAAAAGAAAACCACATCAGACCACTCCCGAAGCTTTTACTACACAGACATCAGAGTCTTCTTGTTACTATGAAATACAGGATCTAGTATTCAGTAGATGTACAGATGCTGTTTGACCTCCTGTATGATATAGTTTCCTACTCCTACATAGCGTGAGTGTAAAGTCGTCTTTATATATTTCTAGAATACTGGCCATTCTTTTCACGTAGTACTAAATGGTTTTTAAATATTGAAAGAAATCAGTCCTCCAAAAATATTTTCTCCTTGTGCAAGCATTAAAAAAAAGTGTATACAATGTGTATAAATAAAGGTTACGTATTTTTTATTTTAAGTCTGTAACATTAAAGCTATTATCACATTTGCATCTTGAAACAAAAGAAGCCTTAATAGAACCTTGCACTTACCTTTGTAGGTGACTGTCAGCCTTTAGATGTCTCGTCTGTGCACCATAACAACACATTTTTAAAGTATGCTGTATCATTGTTGGGTTACGGTTTTTATGGAGACGTTTTGAAAGACAGCGAAAAGAAACGGTGGATGGGTCCGATGAGATATGACTATTCAGGTAATTTGAATAATTATTATGTTCTTATGTAAGCATATTGGAGCAGTTGTTACCCCTTCCCTGAACCAAGTTTCTCTGTACCTTATAAATGTAAGGTTTGGGTTAAATTTCTTATGATGCCAATTAGATTGAATCATGTTGTCACAGAAGGCCAGCCATATTCTGGCCTGCGTTGAGAAAGGAGTGGCCAGCAGAGTGAGGAAGGTGACTGTCCCCTTCTGCTTTCTCCTTGTGAGGTCCCACCTGGAGTGCTGCATCCAGACCTGGGTCACTAAGCTGTTGGAGCAGGCCCAGAGGAGGGCCACAAGGATGCTCAGAGAACTGGAGCACCTTTCTAAGAAGGAAGCCCGAGGGATTTGAGCTTCTTTGTGCTGGTGGAGAGAAGGCTCCAGGGAGACGAGCCCTTAGTGGGGCTTTTCAGTCCTTAAAAAGAGTGTATAAACAAGATGGAGACCAACTTTTTGCATGGTCTTTTAATGACAGGAAAAGGTAGAATGGTTTTAAAGTAAAAGAGGAGAGATTTAGATTATCTTTCAGGAGGAATTTTTTGACTCAGAGGATGTTTAGGCGCTGAAACAAGTTGCCCAAAGAAGTTGTGGATACTGCATCTCTTGTGGCATTCAAGGCCAGGTTGGATGGGGTTCCAGGCAACCTGGCGTGGTGGGAGGTGTCCCTGCCATGACAGGGGGGTTGGAACTGAATGATCTTTAAGGTTCCTTGCAGCCCAAGCTGCAACATTATGAATGAAACATTAAGAGTTGGCTTATTAAAGTATTGAATTTGACAAAATAGCATAGTTAGCAGATTAGCTTCTAACTAATACTTTTGTATTTTATGATCTTACAAAGAACCAAAAAATTTTGAACCGTCATAAATGATGTTGAAAGCAACACTAATGAAAATTTGATTATCTTCTTTAGTAGTAAAATTGCTAGCAATTTAGCACTGTTCTCTATCATTCATAGAAATGTGTTGATAAGTCTCACCTAGTGATTGCTGCCCAAAATTAATATCTTTTTGCTGTTAATCAAACTTTCTTAGTTGGAAAGAGGCACTCTTCTATTCTGGACATCCAGCTCATGAACTGCTTGTATCTTTCAGTTTTATGGACAGAGCTGAGTGATTTAGCCCAGGTAACTAATGTTTGGGCAAATCTTATGCTACTGGAAAGTATTTTTTGTCTTTTTTGATTTACGATATGACTAAAATTTTCTGTTGTCTTCTAAAGACATCAGTCAAAGTAAGAGCCCTACATGGAAACGTTAAAGTCTCTGTAGGGGAGAGGAGAATATGTCCTTTTCCAGTCTAAGACATCAAAACACAAAAAGCTGTGAGCTTGGGGAGAAGAACTATTTTTTATAGTCCTTAGAGAAGGTTGGAGAACAGCAATCAAAGGATGTACGCAGAGGTGTTTGCAATGTGGCTTCGTAAAGGCTTAATGCTGCTTAATACCTCTTTTATGTAGGCTTCAAGACCTTTCTTTCTCATCATTACTATGAAGGAACAATTTCTTTTCAACCAGCAAAACACACACTGGGATCTCCACGAGATAAAGATAGCTGCAGAACAGGGTAGGCTACTGTTTATCTCTGAATACTGTTTGAAAATGTCTGTATGTAAACTGAGGTTACGACAATGTTGCTACTGGATATTGAAACACTTGCTCTGAAGAGATGTGCTTTTTAAGAAAAAAAAAAAGTTTGTTTACTCATTAAAGGGAATACCATATTTTTTCAGGTTAGAAAAAAAAAAAAGTAATTTTTTGTTAGTGTCCTCCCACTCCCAGTTTTAGATTACACAGAGCTTAACAGCATGCTGTTAAAAAGATACTGAGGGCACTATACTTTGTTACTACTAATAAATGCCAACTCTGGATGCCTCATAGCTTCTGAAAATGGGAATAATTACTCAGAAATTCTCAAATGTTCACACTGTAATTCAAACTAACAATTTTATAAATTGTTTCAGTCTTACGACAACAACTTGTGAGGTCATTTAATAAACTGCTATCTATTTAGTGTTGTTTTTTTTTTTTTGGTAGAACATTACCCTCTGTAAATTTAGTCTGATATTCTTCACTTGTTTATTCAGTCAAGGGGCCTAACTAAATCTTCTCACTTCCTTTCTCTTTGCTTTCTCTTGCTTCAAGTTATATGTTATTATTTATTATTCTTGATATATGATTGCAGCTAACAGAGATATAGCAATTGTCACAGTAGTTAACAGCATGGCAGGGTACAGAGGAGTCAGAAACTGGGAAACTACATGGAATACAGTACCTGGTCTCCAGGAACTAGCTGGAGCTACAGTTCTGACATGTCAGGTGCCTTGATGGTAGGGTACTCCAGATGGAGAAAACTGTCATCCAGGTCTCAGTATGGAAGAGTGCCTGATGTGTCTCCCTGAACCTGGGTTTATGGGCAACAGTGGCCTCACCTGTAAAAGGTTTTGGTAAAACACTGAATTGCCATCAAAGTATAGAGGTGAGCAAGTTACCTAGCAACTGAGAAGATTAACAGTAGATATCTTTCCAGAGGCGGGAGCCCAAATCCTTTAATGCAAGGAATGAATGAAGTGGGTGATAGTCACTGAAGACTGCTTCCTGCGGGAGACAGAGGAAACCACCTGCAAAGCTGACTGATTTTTTTTTTATGACTAAAGGACATTCTTTATAAAACATAAATTTTGTGGAGGAGTGGCACCCATCTGTCAAGTTGGAACAAACTGCAAACAGAATGGCTAGCCTTGTAAGGAGGGTCAGGTTATAGGTATGCTAAGGCTTTCTATAAGTTGGAAAGAAGAAAAGGCCATAATAAGTACTGAGAAAGTGAATAGAAACTACATTGGAGAGTGAGAGCTTCCCCCCGTCATATGAACCTGACTGGGTGTCTATTTCAAGTACCTCAGCACAAACACATGCAGTATGTTGTGTGAAATGAGAAGTTAACTCCATGCATGATTGCAGAGCTAGTGTCTCCTTGAGATTGCATAAAAAGGGTGAGATTGCCCACATGAGTACTGTATGCATGTGAACTCTTTGGACGTGAGGCAGTCTTATCTAGTGGGTGACAACCTTGCCTAGAGCAGGTGGTTTGGAAATGGATGGACTTTAAAGTCCCTTCTGACCTAAACCATTCTATGCCTTTAGACAGCTGGAGGAAATGAAGATGGGGATGTGGTGGCTGATGGTAGTCTTGGCAGCAGTGATTGTGAGATTACAAAGGTTAAAATCCCCAGAGAAACAAGCAAGACAAAGTGTAGAATTTCAGCCCTGAATTTCAGAAGAACAGATGTTGGTTTATTCAGGAATCTTGGCAAGATCCCAGGCAACATTGGAGGACAGAGAGGTCTAGGAGAGTTCATTGTTTTTTAAGGATGTGTGTAGTACATGAACAGACCGTTCTGATATGCAGAAACGTGAGTAAACATGAAAAAAGAGCAGTGTGATAATCAAAGATCTTTCTTGGCCAAAACCAAAATGTAACTGAGAAGTAAGCAGAAGGTAGAGGTGGAATGGGTTACTTCAGAGGAGCACAGACACATTGGCTCAACATGTGGGGATGCCACTGGAAAAGCCAGAGTGTGGGTAGAGTTGAAATGAGTGAGAGATATGAAGAGCATTATGTTGTAAAAGCAGTTATTTATGGATGTCGATCATAAAAGGTGGAAAGAAATGTGGACCTACTGCTTAGTAGTGCAGCAGACCCACTGACAATGGATAGGGGAAATGCCTCCTTTGCCTGTGGATGAGAGAGAAACAGTGGGTGTTAAATATCTTAATTTTAGCAAGGCCTTTGATAGTGTTTTCTGTAGTATTCTTGAAATTACATCAGTGAGATGTACACTATGTTAGTAGATAGGTGGAAAACTGGTTAGGCTATATGGAAGAGTTTTGATTGCTGTGTCCAGAAAACAATTGTGAGGCCAGTACTGTGCAGCACCTTTATTTGAGACTAGGATGGTGGTACAAAATGAACTGACAGTGGTTTTATAGATGGTAGCAGGTTGGGAGGAGTGGTCAGGACATTGAATGTCAAGGCTGCTGTTGAGATGGACCTTGGCAGGCTGAAGAAATGGTTGACAGGGGCACTGTGAAGTTCAAGGGGAAGAGTGTGAACCTGGGGTTACGCTGTTATTTCTTACCACCGATAATCTTCAGCAGTATATTTAAGTATCTGTAGGGTCTCCAGGACTATCGTGATTTATTCCACATCAAGGTCGTTGGTGCCATGCTCCATCTTATAGAAGGGAAAGTTCTTATAGTTATTAGGTAAAGCACAGAACTGAATATTTTTGTTTTCAGGCACTGAATAGTATTTCTGTTTTCAGATGTTATGTTTGCAAGGAAAGTGAGCAACAACTGGCAGAACAGCGCAAGAAGTGTGGATTCAAACATGACGGTAACTTATCGTACAAAGTAAAATGATGTAGTATTACGGAACTTACTGTTTTCCTGTATATATCAGCTCAAGTGTGTTTGTTGCTGCAGGTTGCTAGAATGATGTTTCTTTTAAGTTTAAAAAAAGATAAGTGAAAAGCATGGTAAGGCATCAGTTCCACCCAAGCCTCAGACAATTCTGATGAAATTGTATTAATTACTTACATATTTTGATGTGTTGGGCTTCCTTAAGAAAGATACGTTCAGTGAGCTGGGGCTTTGTCTTACTTTTGTGTGAGTAGGGTTTGATTGATAAACTGTGAATCAGTATGGAAAGTAGTTCAGTGAGAGAACTTCTGGAGTAGATGAGGATTCAGCTTAGTTCTTGTTTACTCACAAGTCACCCTTCTTCAAGTTGTTAAATACATGTGAGACAGTGAATATGGATAATAGCCTAGCTAGCAAATTTAAGTATTTCTAAGTAAATGGAGGAATAAATCTAATTTAAATGAGATTTTTCTCATCTTTCTCTCATTATGTTATACATATATATATATACACACACACACACACACACATATATATATATATTATATATATATATATAATGTGTGTGTGTATATATATAGCATTTATGTTATATATATCCTCTTCTCCTTATTCCAGGCCCCATGTTTACACTTTCATGTGGGCATACTTTTGTTTTGTTTTGTTCCTGCAATAATTTACATGCTGGATGCTATGCAGTGGTTTTCCCATCTCTTTATGCCCAATTACTGGCTCCTAGTAGGAAGCACTGGTATTGATGCACTTCTGACTTGGCAGAAAGAAAATACGGAACTTCAATTAGCCAACTTTAGCCTCTGGTCTCAGTTTGTCTTCTTGGATATCTCCTCTCAAACAGCAGGCAGCATTACTTTGGGGGCTTGTTTATGCTCTTTCTTTTTTTCTTGCAGAGCCCAGTGCATAACACTATAATTTTCTTAATGCAACAATTGGTCCTTATGACCTAGTTTGTCTTGTAATCACAATTACTTTGCACAGTTTCTGTGTGTGGTTCTAGCCATTTGTTTGCAAAGAATATCATCGTGCTGCAGAGATTCACTGATAGCCTGTAAAGCCTGTATAACTGAATTGAAGCATAAATAAAAGAAATCACTTTACGTAATATCATTTTAGGAATTAAATGTGATACCAAGATTCTTTTCTGTAAGGAAAATCTCATGAGTAGGAGGTTTTTTCATTATTTTTGTTCTTAATAGCTTTGATCCAGCAAAGGAGCAAGGGCTGAAGAAAGTGAAATACATATATTAGTGAACAGTTGACTGCCTTAGTCTGCTTAGCATGAGACATGCAAATAATTTTGTAGGACATTGTCCTAAATTTTACTTTCAGTAGTTGCTTTTCTTTGCTGTGTACTCTCTTCTCCATGTAGTACTGGTAAGCAAACAGGAACAATTTGCTATTCCTGATTTGCACTAAGAAGGATTTTAAAGTACCACTTTGTGTAAGCTTTTACTTGTGAGATGTATTGGCTAACTCTTTCATTTGCATACTTGGTTTGTGTACAGTTCGCACAAGTTTGGATGTGAGATGCTTGCATTGTTCATCACTTAACATATTTCATTACAATTGTGAAGAAGTCTGTGTGCATGTGCTGAGTGAATTTTCAGTGCTAGCACTTTAGGCTGATTTCAGCAACTGGCAGTATGTGTACACAGTAGACAGCTGAAATGAGTGTCATTTACCATCTCCCTTGTTTATGATTGCCCTACTGTATAAAAGATATTTAGGTATGTTGCCATATTACAGGAAGCACTCTGCAGGAGAGGTTAGGAGAACAGCTGGTTATTAAAGATGTGGTAAATACCCAGATTTTGTTGTTACTGAGCAGTTAAGCTTCTTTAGAGAGTGACATGCTTCAATTTTTACTAAACAGTGCTTTTCCGCCAGGTAAAAATGCATATAGACCTTCTACCCTCTGAGACTTAATTATTACAGTGAGCATACTTAAAGTTAATACATCTAGGTGCATTCAGGACCAAGTTATTAGTACTTCTCAGATGAACAGCTAAAAGTTGCATCATTAAAGGAGTCTTTTTTTTTTTTTCATTTTGTTGCTTCTGTTTTTGAGTGCCTGTTTTTCTTTTAAATTAAGTAGCTTTTAATGTAACTTTAAGTTTATTTTAAATTAAGTGTTTGTATAGCTCTGGACACAGATGACTGATAAGTATTGTGCATGAAGTAAAATTCAATATTAGCATTAGTTGAGATTTCCAAGTGATTAATATGGTCCATTAAATCTATTACAGTCTTGTGGACGTTCAGATTCAGGAACATTCTTTCCCCCTCAGTGTGCAGGTACCCAGGTGAAGCCAGGAAACAACACTGAACATGTTTTCTTATACAGACATAGACATGCACACAGTACAGTTGTGGCTGGACACAGAGAGATCAGTGCAGACAGCATGTCAGTATCTTCATAGATACCCACACAAAACATGTGCACTGTAGCTATCCCAGTCCTGCCTGCTTTCTCTCCTCATCAGGATTGAAGTTTGCTAGTAGAACTGTCTTGATTGACAACAATGCCTGTATTCAGGGATCCCTCAAATACTAGCATGTACTTTAAGTCTCCCTTCTATCAATGTCCAGAGCCTGGGTCTTACCTAGTTCGCTACAAAACCTGCAGATACTCTTAGCTATTGAACTGTGATCTGTGTTTGGGGGGGGGAGTTCTTCACACTCTGGCACATCCAGAATACAGACCCCAAGCACTGTTAGCTAGCTTCCAGCTCTGACTATGAGTTCGTACAGATTAAGGTCTGGTTAGCGTGACTTGAAGTTTTCAGCAGGTCACATGCACATCAGGGAGGTTTTTGGTCAGTATGTGCTCAAGTGACCCCTGTTACCTCTCCGTTCTCCATGCTTGCCCTTCCTTAATCCACTTCTTCCCTTTCTCCAGCCTTTTCTACTCCCAAATAAACAGCTGTTTCTACCTGAATTTCACTGTTTTCAGTTTTGCTACATCAGTGCCCCAGAATGATATTGCTGATTGTATCAGTATTGCATAGGTCACCCAATTAAGTAGATGCTGTTGGCTTTTCAAGGTTCAGCACCACTAAAGGTGGTCTCCCTAAGTTCTCCATACAGTCCTTCCAGTAACTCCTTTTACTGCCTGTGAAATTCAGGCATTCTACATGATGCTGTCTGTAACTGTTCTCACTTTCTCAGATTGAGAACTGTTGGGTTGCACAGTATCTCATGTTTCCAGTAGTTTCTTACGTTCTGTTTGGCTGCCTTAGTCTCGGAATAGTCTCATCATTTGCCTGCAGCCTGAACAAAGTCATTCTGTAGTTTGATTTATGTCTTTCTTTTCTCTTAAAATACACATTTTGAGACTAATTTAAATGATTTCTCTCTGTAATGTCCTTTTTGAAAGCACGTAAAAAACGATCAGCAGTAAAGCAAACACAGTGGATACTAAAACCACTCTGGCAAATAATGCAAAAATGTTGAATCTAACAAAGCTGCATTTCTTTTATTACTGATTTGTTTATCAGAACATATGGAGGATAGACTAGATGGAAAAAAATGAAGTTGTTTTTAGTTTGCTTTAAGACTTCTGTCATATTATAATCCTAGTCTGGTTTTCCTGGAGTTGAATTTTTCTAAGAACTAAAAAAGGGGGGATTGCAAGAAATTTCAAAGATTTTTTTTAAATAATTAAAAAGAAATAAGTTCAAGACGATAGAGAAGTTGAAAGAGCAAAGATGAGCTACATTAATTTTTTTCCTTTTCTTCTTTCTTCTGGTGCATAAAGCTTTCAAATATGTTAGTTCAAAATAAGTGTATTATAGAATTTAGGTCCACCATTTACAGAGTCATTACCACCATCACCTGGGTAAAGTAAATGTAACAGATGAGATGGTGAGATTTAAGAACTAAGATAGTAAAGAATAATGGAATTGCAGGACATGAAATATCTATATAAAAGTCATTTATCGTCTCATCAATGAAGTACCTTGAATAATTAATTATAAATTAACCCCAACATGAGCAAGTGAATAATATTAGATTTCTAAGTTGCTATTAATTAGTTAATATGGCTCAAAAACTATTTAAAATTAATTAGTTAATATGGCTCAAAAACTACCTTGTTGTGGTTTGATGATCAAATTGGTTAAGCAAACTTTCATAAAATTTATCTTGTTTGTTTGTTCCTTAATTTTTACCCCCATCATCTACAGTGGCACTTGGACTACAGTTTTCTAACTGTGCATCTCCATAGACTATTCTAGGATCATTAGTTCTGTGGAGTTTTTCATTTGATATATTTGAGCCCACTTATATTTGGAGATGAAGCATAGTGGTATGGCTGCATTATGGCTTTTTTTTTTTTTATTGTAGTAAGGAAGGCAATTATGTTTAATGTAAAAATGCAAAGGCTTTTCTAATCTATTTTTATCCTTATACAAGAAGCAGTGCCAGTATAAACAATTTTCATTCCAGAAATTTCTTCTTCTTCCTGTTAGTGTCTACTTCATCACACATTTAGAGTCAGTTTAGGTCTAATGTAACAGTAAGTTTTGTATTACTGAAAACACTTTTTTTTTTCCCAGCAGTCCATGAATATTTTTGCAGTATCTTTGTTACTACTGTTCATCTGCAGACATTTTTTTAGGAGTTCCTTAATAGGCTGCTGATCTGTTGCATGCTGGCCTTTCCTGAATCCAGAGTCGTCTTCTCTCTTTTGATCTTTGTTTGTTTTAGTTTGGTTTTGTTTCTTTTCCAATGTAGTTTGTGGCATTGAGGCTGAAAGAGGAGTGGGTTGGAAACCAAGCCACTGTCTCTGCATCATTTCTTGCTTAAGAATAACATGTTGAACAGTAAAATTAAAAATCCCCCTGAACTCTTTTAACCTGCAAGAGTTATAACCCGCCTGTCTCTTTTCCTTGCCTGAAACGTAGTGATTTTGCCCCCAGAACATTGATCTTCAATTTGACATGCCTATCTCAGAAATGTAAGTAGCACTAGAAGATAATGATGGTATGTGAAGGGGGGAAACAAATTCTTCTGTTAATACATGAAATCTAGGAGTGTGGTTTTTTTTGTTTAGATATGTACTGACAGTGCATAAACGTGCCTAGTAAAATATTGTACCATGCCAATAGAGATTGCTTCTTACTTTCTTATGTGTAGATCAAGTAATATCCGATATCTTTGTGTTTATTGATGTGTTTCAGAAGATGAAGAAGAATGGAAGGTTATTAAAGGAAAATTTCTAGCCATCAATGTAGTAAATATGAGCTGTGCCTGTCCACGAAGCCCAAAAGGTCTTTCACCAGCAGCTCATTTAGCAGATGGTTCAGCTGACCTTATTCTAGTGCGTAAATGCTCCAGATTTGATTTTCTACGTTATCTTGTCAGACACACAAACCAACATGACCAGGTATGTATTCCCTTTGGCAGAGAATTCTTCAGAATAAGTTTTAAGGTATGAATGCTGATATTTATTCATGACAAAAAAAGAATACTTACAAAATATTTAAAAAAAAGAAAAGGAAAAGCTTATGGAGTTTGTATGACTTAATCTGAATGTGTGTACCATCAGAAAAACCAAGTCTTGGGCCGTAGTGTTCTAACTAAACTCCAATTATGCTAATTGAATTCTGTCTTATAACATTTTCCATATATTTAATATTTGGAGGATATTTAAACTCTTTTGGCTGCCAGGGCACACTGCTGACTCAGATTCAACTTGCCATCAACCAGAGCCCCCAGAGTCCTTTCTGTGGGACTGTTCTCCATCTTCTCGGCTCCTAGTCTGTGCGTATATTCAGGATTGACCCTGTCCTGGATGCAGAATGTGGCACTTGCTCCTGTTAAACTTCATATAGTTGGTGATGGACCAACCCTCTAATCTGTCAGGACCTCACTACAGTACTTCTCTATCCTTGAAAGAGTCAGAGTTCTTCCTAACTTAGTATGCATTTGAATCTTGAAATCAGATCATTTATTTAAAAACAAAAGAAACAATAGAACTGGTCTCAAACTGACCCTACTTATTTCTATATGAAATTATTTTATTTTGTTGGTGTTTAATATCTCTGTGCTCTTATTTTCCTCTACACCCACTTCTGTAATGTAATCATACTGTTCTGGAATTCTTTGATCAAGGCAGTGCTTTGCACTTCTCAGCTGCGTTCTGAATCACTGGGGTAAGGCCCAGTGAATTTCTGCAAGACCAAGTGCTGGGTCTTGTACTTTGGCCACAACAACCCCAGGCAATGCTACAGGCTTGCTGAAGGTAGAGTGGCTAGAAGACTGTGTGGAAGAAATAGACCCAAGAGTGTTTGTTGACACTTGGTTTAACATGAGCCAGCAGTGTGCCCAGGTGACCACGAAGGCCAGTGGCATCCTGGCTTGTATCAGAAACAGTGTTGCTAGCAGGAGCAGGGAGGTGATCATCTTCCTGCACTCAGCTCTAGTACAGCTGCTGCTTGAGTACTGTTTTCAGTTTTAGGTCCCTCAGTACAGGGAAAGACATTGAGTCCCTGGATTGCATCCAGAGAAGAGCAATGGAGCTGTGAGGGGTCTGGAGCACAAGCTTCTGGGGAGTGGCTGAGGGTATTTGGGATTGTTCAATCTGGAGAAGAGGAGGCTCACAGGAGACCTTAGTGCTCTCTACAGCTGACTGAAAGGGGGTTATGGTGAGCTGGAGGTCAGCCTCTTCTCTGATGTAGCTAAAAGGAATGGCCTCAAGTTGATCCACAGGAGGCTCAGGTTGGGTATTAGGAAAAATTTCTTCTCAGGAAGGGTGATGAGGCATTGGAACAGGGAGATGGTGGAGTCACCATCTGTGGAGATGTTCAAGAAACATGGAGATGTGGCAATGAGGGACATGGTTTAATGAGGGAAATATTTGTGGTAGGTAGATGGTTGGGCTAGATAATCTTGGATGTCTTTTCCAATGTTGCTTATTCTATGATTATCCTCATTATTCTATGATAAGACTCAAAAGCTCATCTTTAGAGTTGTAGTTGAACAATTCTTGAGGATGGTACAGGGATCCAAGCCAAACCTTTTTGACTTAGATTCCACGTTATAATCTATTTTATAGGGTTTTTTTAGTAGTTCTTATATCCCCTTCTAATCTCAGAACCTTTCACCTCATTATCAAAAAAGTGGCTGTTTGCTGCTACTTGAAGAACACCATTGGAAAGTAAGATTCCAGTTTTGCTTTTTGTTTTAAAAAGCTGCAAAAATCAGAAAAGATAAGTCATTCTATGCCTCAGGTAATCTTCTCTAAAAAAAAAATTGGAAATGACAGACTTTCCTGAATACAGAATACTACATGCTGAGTTGTTTTATGCATCAAGTATATTTAAATAATTGTAATTGCCTTTTCTGATTATTTTTTCTTTGTAGTTTGACTTCTCATTTGTAGATGTTTATCGGGTGAAGAGTTTTCATTTTACATCAAAGCTTTCAGAAGACAACGAAAGCAGTGTCACAGACATAGGAAAGAAACGTTTTGGCCAATTCTGCAGAGATCATCCAGCCTGCTGCTGCAATATTGCTAATAGCACTTGGAACTGTGATGGAGAAACTCTGGATAGTTCAGCAATTGAAGTGAGGTGAGCATCAATTTTTCCCTGTGTGTACCATAAAAGGTATTGAGCCTTTTCATTGATTTAATTATGCTCACTGAGGTATTCTCAAAACAAGTCCCCACATAGCATATTTGAGTGTTTTGATAATAAACTTAATTTGGTTTTGGTTTTGCTGTTTTAGTCCTTTCCAGTAAATAGTTCAACCATCAATCAGGAATGATCTTTTCTCTTTGAGAAAAGGAGAGAGAACCCAGCCCCCAAAGTCCTGCTTAGTTCTCTTAGTGCTCACATAATATCTTTGTCTTACAAAATATGGCATGTGCTCAGTATTCCTGTATATTTTTATGACAGATAAGCCCAGTATTGTCTTAAGCCTTGGCAGTTCTGCAGATAATCAAATTAGAAGGCAAGAGTATCTTGTTTTGAAGGGCTTTTTTTTTTGTATGGTTTGTGTGTTTTTCTTTGTTTCAGGTCAAAGAGAAACAAAAATACAAAACTAAATATTTGTATTTAAGTTTGTTTGGTGTATACAGTATATATTGTATCAGGTCGGCTCCTCCTGATGTCCCATGGAACTTGTTGTGTGGAATAAATCACTAGCAGAAATGATGGAAGGGTGAAAGCATCCAGACTTCTTTGCAGGGAGAGATTGGAAAAAGTATGGGGAATGAAGGCTGTTTTTGTAGTCTGAAGTTAGGAACTTTGCTCAAGTGCTAAGATTCACAGATCATTAGAATTAAACATGCAGAATAATTTCTTTTTTTTAAGTATGATTAATTGACTTCCATCTTTTTCAGGGTTCACTGCCAGTTAATGAAACTGTTTGCAAGGGGAATTGAGGAAAACAGTAAAGATGAAGCTGCCTACAGCCACAGTAGCATTGAACAATTACTATAAGTACTGTTCCTCCGATGAGGAGAAGAAAAAAATAAATGCTCAAGGAAATTGAGTATATATGCATTTTAGTCAAATTGACAAGTATTTTAAAATTTTAGGATTTTTTTTGTGATAGTTTCAATATAATTTTAGACTTTTTATTTCACTTTTTTTTTACATTGTAGTCATTAAAATATGTCATGGAGTAATGTAATCTAAGTTATGTTAGAGAGAATTGGCGTATGTCTATGTATTCACAACAACTGAAAAATACTGTGCTTTTTTAGAGAGCTGATTTAGCAGTTGTGTTGCAATAATATGTAATTGTTATAAAACACTGAACTTTATATTGCCATCAAACCAAGATACAAAGACAAGATATTTTCAGTATCTGAGAGAATGTGTTCTGCTGGGAGTGTGAAGTACTGCATGTGGCTTAAGTGCTGGACAACAGTGTTGTCATTTGCGTGTTTTTTTTTTTTAATCTTTCCTTTGTAGTTCTGACAATACCTTGCAACTTATCAATGCAATCCAGATACACATTCCTGGCTTTAAGTAATAACAATAACAGTCTAGAAATATTTTTAAAAACAAAAGCACATCTGTAGACAGATCATAACTTCTCCTATATATTCTATTTATAAGTGCTTCCTTGCATGCTGTTTGGGATTATAAAGCATCTAATGACTGTTTGGATTATACCAAATACTGTGTACTGCATTGAAATGTCTTGCAAGCAACTCACAGGGATGTGTGATACTAGGAAAGCATAGGCAGGGAAAAATAGAAATATCTTATAAAACACCAGCAAATTTTACATTTCTAAAAATAGTTAAAATTAACATATGAAAAGCTTTCCTCTTCAGTACACAATTCTTTGGAGATTCTATGAGGTGTTAAAATGTCTTTGTAAAGTAAGATGTTGGAATGTTAAATTTGAAAATATTATTTGATGATTGAATGTCTTTAAAACAATCTTTTATTTAACTAAATAAGAAGCAAAGTAATGTGTGATGTGAAGTGAAAGGAAGAAACTGGCATCTGATAAATCACAAATCACTGTGCTTATTTTTACAGAAAATACCTTAGACTATCAAGTACGACTATGGAGCGATTATTTAAGTTATACTTGAATTTGTTGTATTGTAGCTCACACACATCCAGTGTGTAGTCTTGGGGCAAAATTTTCTTCTTGTCAAGCAGGTTTCTTCCTGTTTGATAAGGATCAGAACTTAACCTCTGTTTGTAGTGCTTACTACATCTCAGATTTTTTTTTTGTTGTGTCTGAACAGCTAATTATTCTCTATTCATGTATATTTATTGGTATTTCTGTCATTCACCTTCTACTGGTTTCATGTATATTTGCTCTGTGTAAGCCATGGTGATTGGTCAGTTTATTACTGAAGCACTTGAAGTTTCTTTTATATGCCTGATTTATTTTCTTTTCTGCTGAAACATTCCAATTTTGTGTAATATCAGAAGTTGTACTATACTGTTGCTACAAGTATTATTCATACCGTTCCGTATGACAGAAAACCAAAAAGACTTGTAAGTGATAATTACTTAAGTACACTCGTACAAAGTTTAGGATCTGTTTTTCATTATATAAAATATCAGGGATATACTTGAACACTTTTTCAAAAGTGGTACTGTTTATTTTCCTCAATGATGTATTGAGTCTGAAAAACATGGGGTAAATCAATTTTTCAACATTTGTATACAAAAATGTTAAATATATTGTATTTTTAAAGCCATGTTTAGCAAGAGAAATGGTACTTTTGAATGCAGAACCCTATTGAAAATGAAATGATGCAGTGATACACATGCAGATACCTTTTGAAAGTGTAAGTTGTTTAAAAAGTTCTACAGTTAGCTTGGTCTATCTCTGAATATTCTAAAAGAACCGAGATTTCAAATTACTGTAATTCTTGGCCAGGGTATGACAGTGTAAACTCTGCTCACCAACAAATGAGGCGTTACAGCCATCCAGATCAATTTCTCATTTGTGAGAACAGCAGAAATGCTAACCAGCTTTTTTCCATTCGTTTGCTAGTAAGGAATGAGGCTGTTATTTAAAAAATGGTGGATTAATCTGGTTGTGATGTTGAAGTGCTTTGAGTACTTGTAGTGTCTGAAACTGCGCCTGGTGTTTCCAAAAAAAGGCCACTGAGAAGGCCTACATTCTGAAAGAGAACCACCAGAAAAGAAGGAGGAAAAGATCATTCAGTAGTATTGTAAAGAAGTGTTAATACCGAAGGTATTGCAACATATTAAATAAATATCTTAGAAAATAGGAAAGCTGCATAGTTGAATAATTCTATTTGTAGCATACTGTACTAGCGAAGGTGAGTTGTATGACATCCAGTTCATTTTTAAGAAGAGAGGTGCGTAAGTAGTATACACTTTCATTTTAATTCTAGGTTTTTTCCCCTCTGAATGTAGTCTCGGTATGGAAGTCATGTATGGGAAAACCAAGTTTGATTCCCTGTTTTGTTTTTTATTTCCCAATCTTGCTGGCTTCAAGATTAGAAAATGTGCTCTGTTTTATGAGGCTAAAGGAATTCACTGAAAAAAAAATAAAATTATGTTGAACAGCGATACTGTGGTTTGCTTCTTTTTACAAATTGATTTGAAAGAAAATATCTGTTGTGAGATTCTTGCCTTTCAAAGGAAATGCACATGGTGTAATAGATGTGGGTGGGTTAAAGCGACAGAGAAGTAATTTGTAAGCTTTCATTAGCATTGACCACTACTTTATAGGCAGCATGAGTGCAGGCAATACTGAGAGTGAAGAAAAGCAGCTCCTGAGGCTGGATTGCCCCTAGAACTATCTAATCCTATTAAGAAAAACTAAAAATTGAAGGGGAAGGAAAATCTCAGTTGTAAGTGTTTGGAGTTACTGGCTTTGAAAAATTGTAAACTACAAAATGTCAAAGACAACTGCCATTGTAAGAAGCATGGACTACATATTATACTAAATTAATACCTACTGTATGCCAAAAAGGTGCTTTTCAGACTTTAATTGCAGAAATTATTGATATAGTATGCTTCCTACTAAGAAGTAAAACACATTCTTTGTATGTGAACAGTGGGCACAGTAAGAGTAAGCTTTTCCACACTTTACAGATTTCGCTTTGAAGTTATGCATCAAGTCAGTGTTTGCAGGAATGTCACCATATCACTCTTATAACATCTTTGTGTTCATGAATATGTATCTAGAATCAGAAATTTCTCCCAACACTTGTCTTGCTGTTTCCTTAGAACTCCTGCCTTAATACAAATAATAGGATTTTATCCTTTTTATTAGTCACATTGCTTATTTCAAATTGTTAGCAGATAGCTAAGTACATTCAATAGATTCTAGCTGGTGTTTAATTTCTAGCAAATGAATTCTGTCCACAATGTAGCAGCAGTTTCCCCAGTCTTGTCTCACCCACTGATGTGCATGCAGCATGCATCTTGCCAGGGCTTATGCATATTCTCAATTAACGTGTGACCAGTCCCATTGCTTTAAAGGAGGTGGGGCACTTGGTGTTTTTAGTCCTCTCAGATGTTTTGCTATGAGAGGATTAACAGTTTTTTCGTTTATTTTCCTGCTGTTTAGAAATAGTTCCTAGCAAGCACATATTGACTTGCCAACAAGAGGTTGTCTTCAAAAGGTGTTTGCTTTTTTAAGACGCTTGCATCTGTTTCACTTAAGGTGTAGGGTTGATTTCTTTGGTTTGCATATAAAGAAGGTTTTTTCATAGCATACAGCAAGGAAAAAAAAAAGAAACAACTGATAATCCATAAAGGAAAAGTACTGAAGGAAAAAAAAAAAGGGGGGGGGGGGGGGGGGGGACGACAACGACACGACCAAATCCTAGAAGGGATGAAAATGAGAAAATGCAAAAAAAAAGTTTGTAGAAGAAAAATAAGCAATAGGAAAACAAAATACAGATATGGCAAGGTCTTTGGTGGTTGCTTTTTTGTTGTTGTTCTGGAAAGCATTGCCCAGTCACGTGTACTTTAACTGCAGAGAGAAGTTGGCAATAAAGGCCTGGATAGATTACCAGAAACTGAATATTTATGACTGGTAGACAGAATAAAAGGTTTATTGCTCTTGAGAAGACATAATCCTAAAAAGTTGTACTCTAAATTTGCAAACTTCAGCAGAAGAGGAGCATCTCAAAGAGAGGTGCTAAAGGATGATTGCAAAAGCAACTCCGTGTAGCAATGTGTAGTAATCTGAAATGGCTGATGAGTTTAATCTGCTGAATGTTTATCTTTCATGTTAATATTTAGCAACTTTATTTTAGGAAAGGGGGGCATTAAGCAGCAAGCGAGGAGGAGAGCTGTGTTAGCACGGCGGTGATGCTGAGGTTAAAACTGTAGAACAGCAACTTGCACAGCTAAAGGGCTGATCTATAAACCGTAATTTCTGTGGGCAAAGTTCCCACTGAAAATGACTGCATATGTAAAGCCCTGTGTTATTCCTGAATATTTATGTAAGCTGTTCTTAAAAGCATTCAGTGATGGGAGTTCTGTGAAGTAGCTTAGCTGTCAGAACAGGTTGGATAAAGATTTTTGTAGTTAAAAATCTTCAGTTACTTGCTTAACTGAAGTAGTGTTACTGTAAGCTTGTTCTGCCCAGAGTGGACATAGAGACTCATTCCCTCCAGGGGAGTTCCCATGCATATATTGCCATGCTCCCTCTCAGTCTGCTGTTCTCTGCTTAGCCAGGACTAATATTCAGACAGAGCAGGAAAAGAACAGTGTTTGAGCAGAATACTGACATCAAGAAAAAACGCTAGAAGCTGATTTCTATTTACCACCAAAGAAGTGACTGCAGAAGGGCAGAATTGACAGGCTCACTCCAGAAAAGGAACACGTATCTACATAGTCTTCAATCAAAGTTGGTACTGTTAGTTCCTAGAGATTATGCCTTCATAGAATGCTGTCTGAAGCTGTGATGGATGTATTTAGGACAGGTAGCTCCCCTTAGCAATACCTATCAAAGAAAGAACTACTCTGAGAGTTGCAAGGCCCAGCCTAAGAGGAATCAACCCAGTAAAACATCTCTCAGGCGCTTCTCTTTTTGTCTTGTAATGCTGGACATTTTCAAGGGAAAACGGGCAAAACCTGAACACCCTGCTGTTGGTTTAGGTGCAACCATTCTAAATTCTAACCAAAATTCTAACCATTCATTCTAACCAAAATCTATCAGATTTTCAGGAAATCCTCTGGTCGTTGATAGTGGGGACCAGGAAAGAGTAAACTTGGGCGCATTCGCTCACTGGAATGGCAGATTGTGCTGTTTGTTCTTTCCTCTGTGCGTAGGCAAAGCTTTGGGCTAATGGAAAAATACATATTTTTTCCTAGATAGAAGTGTGTACAGATTCAATGGAGGAAAGCCAGGCAGGGAGAAAGCAGACACCTGCTGCTGTCTGTGCTGAGAGGTCTGTCCCTAGGCTGCTGAATGGGAGCAGCAGGCAAGGGCTGTGCTTCATTGTAAGCCCTCCTACGAGTGGCATAGAGCAGAAGGGGGATGAGATGACCACAAATATTGAAAGATATGTGGCTGTGAACACTCAGCAGTCTGTTCTCATCCTCACAGTCAACAAAAATGCTGCCTACACCTCTAAATTGCTCAAGTTTTGAGATGAAAGACCATCACTGGCTGTCATGCCTCCATGTGCTGGAGGAAACCTCACTGGTCTTGGATAAATTCAGTAACACCATTGTGAAATCAGTCAGCAGGACTTTGCTAGCAAAGTGGATTGTGCTCAATTTTATCACCTGAATTAAGAGAGTAAAGCAGATGAAAAGGTTTGCTGACAGCCCATCCCGAACTGACAATGACTTGGTGCCTCTGATGTTAGACATGCAAGGAGGATAGGACACTACCAGAACTATTAGTGAATTCTACAAAGATTTCCAGTTTCCAACTTCTAACTATTTCTGAGACATAGTTGAGGGCTAAGGAAATTAATGCTGTACCATTTTAAAAGCATGGATCTCTGTACTTTTAATGCTTTTCACTCTCATCTCTCAGTGATGATGGCCAAAGCTTCCTGGGCCTTCTTGCTCTCTTAAGCGGAAGTCATTGACTGAAATACACTACACTTACTGTGTTTTTAATGCTTCTCCTAATCTACTCAGGTGGGCTTAGATCTCCACTAGGAAGCACACATAAGTTCTCAGTGACTCCTGGAATGTCCCCCACAAGAGGAATGGAGGGACAGCACTGAACTCTGTTCTCTGGTGACACTGAGAGGGCCTGATGGAATGGCATGGAGCAGTGCCAGGAGTGGGTGTTAGGAAAAGGTTCTTCACTGAGAGGTCTTCACAGATCTGTGTGGTGATCAACCACCAGCTGCATGAAGATTAACAAGAGCAAGAACCTGATTCTGCACCCAGGATCAGGTCAACCCTGGACAAATGTACAAGCTGGGAGATGAGGGGCTGGAAAGCAGCCATGCAGAAAGGGGTTTGGAGGTTCTGGTTGACAGCAAGTTGAATCTGAGTCAGCAGTGTGCCCTGGCAGCCCAAAGGGCCAACGGTACCATGGGGTGCAGCAAGCCCAGCACTGCCAGCAGGCAAGGGGAGGGCTTGTCCTGCTCTGCTCTGCACTGTGCAGCCTCACCTCCTGCACTGCGTGCGGTGTGGGTGCCACAGCATCTGAGGGACATAAAACTATTAGATGGCATCCAAAGAAGGGATATGAAGATGGGGAAGGGTCTGGAGGGCAGGGTGCGTGAGGAGCAGCTGAAGTCCCTGGGTTTGCTCAGCCCAGAGCAGAGGAGCTGAGGGGAGGCCTGATGGCGGCTGCAGCTCCTCCCAGGGAGCGGAGGGCAGCGCTGAGCTCTGCTCTGTGTGACAGCGACAGGGCTGAGGGAACGGCATGGAGCTGTGTGAGGGGAGGGGTGGGAAAAGGGCTGAGGGAGAGGGTCTGCACCAGAGGGCGGTGGGCATGGAACAGGGCCGTGGGCACAGCACTGAGCTGCTGGAGTTCAAGGAATGTTTGAATAACACTTTCAGATATAGGGCTTGAATTTTTGGTGGTCCTGTGTGGAGCCAGGAGTTGGACTCAGTGATCCTTGTGGGTCCTTTCTGACCTGGGATATTCTATGACTTCTACTGACATCAAACTGATGTCTTTCTTACAACCGGGTTTGGTCCATGTGGAGGTGAAATCAGAAGACCTATATCATGAAATGATGTTGCCATTATCTCTGGTCTAAGACCACAGGCATTTTGACAGGAGTGTTGATAACCATGTGGTTTTCTTAGTTGTTGATTATGAACTTCCAAGCTACAGAGCTGTAGGGGTTGAGCGGAGCTACCTGACTGAAGGCAATGCCCACTCACTGGGCCTCAAGGACCTGGGAGCAAGTGCACTGGCACTGCAGATCTTGTGGCAGCTCTTGGCCAGCAGTCTAAGAGTTGTCCACTTGTAGGTGGTTATGCTGTGCCAGGAAGGTTTTAAGGGCCTGACACAAGTCCCAGGTCTTTAGGGTATAGCAAGCCTGCTGTATGGGAGCTGCTGAATCACAGCCTGAACCTTTGATTAGTTATCTGAGGCAAGCAGTAGGTCAGCCCTGGGAGCACAGGTGAAAGCAGTTCACCTGTGCTGCAGGAAGGGGTGGAGCCAGGCTCCACCTCTCCAGACCCATTTAAGTGCTGACTGCCAGGGAGGAAGGATCTCTTCTGAGAGATCCACTCCTTTGGAGCCCTTTGCAGCGAGCCCTCTGCACGGGTAAGCGTTCCACCTATTTTCTCTTTGTCTTTGTTACCCTTGTGCCTAACTCTTTATTGGGTTATTTTTGATTATACATCTATTTGACTGTACTTTTCAATTATATTATTTTTTCCTTGATTGTACACCTGCTCTCATGAGCGATGGCCTTAGGACCTTAGCCATCATCCCTTGTTTAGAACATAGCTAAAGCAATTTGACTCTGGAGATACGCTGATGCACTTGGCATGATGACTTCTACTTAAAGCTCTCTGCAGCCTCCTGCTTGTTCTTTTGCCCTTCTCTCATGAGTATCAACCTGTACCAACAGACTGAGGAACAGGAGGAAGATTGTCACAGAGGGCGGCTGAGTGCTGACACAGCTGCCCAAAGGCTGCATATCTCCTCCTTGGAGATCTCCAGAAGCCATCTGACCATGGTCCAGGGCACCCTGCTCTGGGTCACCCTGCTAGGGTTGGGCAGAGGGACCCAGAAGTCCCCTGTCATGCCGTGGTTCTGTAAGAGATTACCTCATTGAGACCTGCTACAGGATCTATATCATGTGCAAAGTTAAGATGAAGAAGCAGCATGGCGTCCTTTGGGCTTATGCCATATGCCTGGTGGCGTGGATGTGGCATGGAGGGGACTCCTGAAGTCTTGCTGTGAACATGATCAGAGCTCACTCACAGGCCTGAGGCAACTGGCAGCAGAGGCTGCAGAGAAGCCATCGTCTCCAAAAAAATCTCACATTCATGAATGTATTAAGACCTGTAAATAACATCAGATATTTCACTGCAACCTCATTTTCCTCTTTTCAGACACCTGTCAAAGTCTTGTTTTTCAGCATTCACTGGCATTGCTGACATGGTGTCAGTACAGAAAGGCTCACCAGCACTGAGGGGCTCTAAACATCTACATGTGGCACAGTGTTTCAAATGTTGCTAACTGGCCCATGCTGGTGGAGCAGCCTCAATTAAAAATAAATAAATAAATAAATAAATAAAGCTTAGTGCATGCTGAGTTTGAAAATAACACATCTAGAGAAGATTGCACACACACAGGATTTGCCTTTGGGTAGAAGATTATTTTGCATACAAATACAGCAGGATGGAGACAGCATAGATAACTGCCTGTTGTTTGCTGGTGCACATGTTGTTTGAATCTCTCAACCTGCAGCCCGAAGTCACCATCTTGGACATATTGCCATTAACTTTCAATGAGGAAAGAAATATGTCTTTGTTTTGTTTGTAGAGCCTTTGTATCACAAATCAGAGTTTCCAATCCAGGAAAGGAAAGTATTGTCTTTCAGCAATATATCACGCAGTGCCGTTGCATGCAGTTATACACATCACTTTTTTTCTCCACACTCTAAGCTGAAGTGGAGAGATCTAGTGTTTAAATCACATTATGACACTGAACTTTCTAGTACATTGTTTAATAATTCTACATGTTACTGTAAATACTTAGTTATCTGCCTTACTGCGGTAACTGCTGTTCAGTGCTTTAAGTTCAACAGTCCTCCAGCTCCCTCTACTGAAAATTATTTCTCTTGAAAATAACTGCATTTCAACATGCAGCATTCATTTTTAAGGTAGTCTGGCAAATCCATTTCCTGTGGGCTCTCTCCTGGTGAGATCTGCAGTAACATGCTTCAGTTCAAGTTTCATGCTATTTCATGGTGGCAATTTCTACTTTTAATTTGCTTTGCAGGATTCAATGTGTTCAAACAGAGATAGATGCTGCAGTGTTGCTTTTTTGTCCTTTCAATTCAATAATTTGGACAGTGTCTTCACTAAAAAAAGAATGGGAAAAAAAGGGAAAATATAACGGTAAAGGTTAATGTCTGGGACCCTTGAATTCCTGTTGTATTACTGACTTTTTAAACCCATGATTTGTCTGCAATATAAGAGTGTTGATCATAAAAATAAATGTGTCTTAAAGTTTCTTCTCCCTCAGCTCTTAGATCTAGTTCTTGGTGAATAAAAATTCACAGGGCTTCTCTGTCCTAAGGAAGAATATCAGCTGCAGCATAAACAATGAAAATAAGCGTCCACATATGTTAAGATGGTAGTCTGCAAGAACAAATCCAGAAAACCACCACCTCATTCTGTCCTGTATTGTCAGTAAGTGGTGCAGTGGAGGCTGAGGCATGACTCGTAGGTCTGGTGCTGCTTGTCCTCCAAATCTCAGTCCTTAGTTCCAAGCTCAGCCCATTTGCTCCTTTATGCCATATCAGCATTTCTAGGTGCTCTGTTCTACTCTAGCTTTTCCCCTTGCTCACCAGCACACCCAGGCATACATGCCATCACCTGTCCCAGTTTCTTCCTCCTTCTCTTCCTCACTGCTGTCCTTTCACTATTCCTACTGCTTTCTTTTACCATTTTCTTTACAAGTTGGGCTGTGAATTCTGCAGTACTATCCTTTGATCTCCCTTGGTTGGCCTTTGATATTCCCTGGGTCTGGCTGCTCACTGCTTGAATATGGAGACCATCGAGCTCTCCTCTGTGTGAATTCTCTTCTGGAACTTTTCTGCTTGATTTGTAAACCTGGGGGTCCTGGCAGAAAATAGTTTGGCCATGAGCTGGCAGTGTGCCCCTGTGGCCAAGAAAGCCAGTGGCATCCTAATGCATTAAAAAGAGCATGGCCAGCCGGTTAAGAGAGGTGATCATCCCCCTCTGCCTTGGTGAGGCCACATTTAGACTACTGTGCCCAGCTCTGGGCTATTCAGTTCAAAAAAAAAGGAGATCACCTAGAGGGAGTCCAGCAGAGGGCCACCAAGATGATAAAGGGCCTGGAGCATCTCCCATATGTGGAAAGGCTGAGTAAGCTGAGTCTGTTTAGCATGGGTAAAAGAAGAGGGGATCTGATGAATGTTTATAAATATCTAAAAGGGGGTAGGAGGCAAGTGGATGAGGCCAGGCTCTTCTCAGTGGTGCGTGGCCATAGGACAAAGAACAGCGGCCTAAAACTTGAACACAGGAAGTTCTGTACTAACAGAACTTCTTTATGGTAAGGGTGATGGAGTACAGGAATAGGCTGTCAGAGAAGTTGTGGAGTCTCCTTCTATGGAGATGTTCAAGATTCATGTGGACCTGTGTGACCTATTGTAGGGTGACCCGCTTTAGCAGGGTTGTACTCGATCTCCTGAGGTCCCTTCAACCCTGCGATTCTGCAATTCTGTGACTTTTGTATCACCAAGAAGTTGTTTGGCACCTGGACGCAGCCTTGGGCATCCAGGAGCTTTATGTTAGGGCATATTCAGGCCATACAGCTCAGCTTTGGAGTTCTGGCTCTGTGAGTGCTTTCTGTCTAACTATTTGAAAATTCATCAAAATTGCTATTATCACAGGAAAATATTGATGTATCACAAATGAATGACAATAGCAATGTGAAATTATTATTCACTGTTTGAAATTCAGTTACCAGTAGGCACACACTCTCAAAGAAAGCATTTAAATACTGAGTATCACTGACGAGGGTTCATACAGCACCATCACAGTAGTAATCTGCTGCCTTGCTCAGACTTTTCTAAAAGACCGTTAAAATACACCATGCCGCTGTGAGCAGTGAGCTTGTCGTACTTATTTCTACATTAAAAGGGATCTCCAAGGAAACAGAAGTACTGTGTGGCACTGCTAAGATGTTTGTTCCCTCTTTTAACCTTCCAACAGCCATCTTTATCGGAAGCCTCAAAAAAAGTAATGATTTCTTTAGCATGTACAGGTATGGATGATAGAAATGTCAATATTCATGCTCTACATATTTTCTCCTGTATAGCAGAGCGATGATATATGTGTAAAAGCAATTTTGCAGAAAATAGGATAGAATGATTTCAGTGCAAATGCTCCTAGCATTTATTGCTATGAGCTGGCTTGTTTACAATGGGATCCATAATCCAAACAACACTTGATTGAAGTGCATCCTAATGTTTGTAACTGGATTTCATCAGAAACCATAAGCTGCAGAAAGGAAAATGCCTGTTTCTACAGCCAAAGGGTTCTGTGTTCTGTGCTGGCTGTGGTCATCTTTTAAATTCAGGAGTATTAAGATACCTGGGACTGTCAGTGGAAAATAATGAGAGAAAACATGGCACTATCAAAAAGGTGACAGGAGAGGTACCAATCCCTCTGCCCTTGGGAGAGATGATACAGAATGGGGAATGATATAAAACAGAACAGTTCAAGCCAAAAGCCAGGCCTCTGTCTGCTTGTGTAGTCTGGAGAAGAGGAGGCTCAAGAGAGACCTTATCACTCTCTACAATGACCTGAAAGGAGGTTGTATCAAGGTGGGTGTCAGCCTCTTCTCCCAGGTAGCAGTGATAGGATGAGAGAGAATGGCTGTGAGTTGCACCAGGGGAGGTTCACTGGATATTAGGAACAAATTCTTCCCAGAAGGAGTGGTGACACACTGGAACAGGGAGGTAGTGGAGTCACGGACTCTGGGGGTGTTCAAGAACCATGTGGATATGGCCCTGAGGGATGTGCTTCAGTGGGCAATATTGGTGGTAGATGGTTGGTCTTGATGACCTTAGAGGTCTTTTCCAAACTTAATGATTCTATGATCCGATTATTCTGTGATCCCAGCCTGTACTGAAAGCTCCATCAGCAGCACATTGATTACTAAATCCAAACCAGCTGCCTTTGGCTTGTGGCCATTCCATTTGAACAACCTCATGTTGCATTTTGAAAGTTAGCAGAGCCCCTGAAGTTTGGCAAAAGCACGGCAATGCTGAGGGTGAAGAAGCCACAGGGGAAAACCCGCTGCTCTTCTCTGCCAATATATGTGCTTAACTCAGGCACATCTCAGCACGCATTTCACCAGGACTGTGAGCAGGCATCGTGCCTGTGGTACTACCTTTTTTGTCTACTTTAATACACTCTGTACCTGATGAACCAGGCTAATAAAGCATGCGGTTCATTTCCAGATGAGTGTTGAAGAAGGAAAATTTGCATTTTCTAGTGAATACACAGGTTCATCTAAACAGCAAGGAGAAGACAGTCTATTGACATTATGTAAAGGAGGCATATCGGTTTAAAGGGTTCTGTTTGCTTAGAAGAGTGTGAAGGAGACTATTTAATTACCTGTCTGGGGTTGACAAAGATAAACACCCTGCTATTATTCTATGTATTTGCTTGTAACTCAATTAAGGGTGTGTACTTAATTGTATCACCAATAAGAAGAAATAAACGTGGAGGTGTTTGAAAGCTGGAGGAAATGAGACGTCCCTCAAGAAACATGAAAGGTCAGGAAGTAGAGAAGGCAGGGAAGCATAAAATTATGGCATTGGTATTCAGCGAAGATCAGAAGTGAAGGGCTGTGTTATCTGAATTCCCAATTGTAAGGTTGAATTGAGGAGTTAACAGAAAAAGTGTGGACTTACAAAGCAAAGCAGCGCTGCGTGGCAGCATGAGCTGAATCAAACACTTCTGGCTCCTCTGGCAGTGTGAAGGAGAGCTTATGTTCTCTGGTTATTTCCGTTACATTGAATCTTCCCTGACATGTCTATGATATATGCTGTCCTCTGCATACAACACTTTTCTTGAATGATAGCAGGTAATGCATGGCACTAAATGATTGGCCTATTTCATTTACTACTTTCCCGTATTAATCTTGCCATTAAAAATTACAGAAATAGCAAAGGAGATTAATTTAAAGTGTTTATTTATTTATTTATTTAAAATAATTGCTGGGGCATTCTGAGAGTCTCCCTACACATCCTTTTCAATGTACCAAACCTTCAGCTGTAGGCTGCCCTGCAGCCCCAGAACAGAGGTGAAGCATTGCTGGACCTGCTGCTCACCAATGCAGAGGAAATCATTAATGGTGTTAAGGTCAGAGGCAGCCTGGGTTGCAGTGACTGTGCTCTGGTCGAGTTCATGATCTCGAGGGATGTGAGCCTGGTGAAGAGTGGCATCAGGACCCTGAATTTTGGAAGAGCAAGCTTTAAGCTGTTCAATAGCCTATTGGCTGAGATCCCCTGGGATACTGTCTTTAAAAACAAAAATGTTGAGGAGAGCTGGCTACTCTTCAAGGAGGCTTTCCTGAGAGTGCAAGAACTCTCCGTCCCTCTGAATAAGAAAGTGGGCAGAGAAGGTAGGAAGCCAGCATGGCTTGGTAAGGACCTGCTGGGCATGCTGAGGGCAAAGAAAGGTGCATACAAGCTCTGGAAACGAGGTCATGTCACCTGGGAAGAATACAGGGATGCCGTCTGGACTTGCAGATGTGGGATCAGGAAAGCCAAGGCGCAGGCGGAACTGAACTTGGTGAGGGACATGAAAAACAATAGGAAGACTTTCTACAGGTACATTGGCCAGAAGAGACAGGCCAAAGCAAGTGTACCTCCTTTGGTAAGTGTAAAAGGAGAACTGGCTTCAATGGATGAAGAGGTACTGAATGAGTTCTTTGCCTCAGTCTTCACTGGAGGCCAGGATTCCAGTACTTCTCACGTCCCTGAGCCCTGCATCCCTAAACCTCTGGGTGGGGACCGGAGTGATAAATCCCCCCCCACTGTGAGGACAGAGCAGGTCTGAGACTGCCTTGTGAGACTGAATGTGTACAAGTTTATGGGGCCGGATCGCATGCATCCCAGGGTTCTGAAGGAGCTGGCTGAGGTGGTTGTGAGCCGCTCTCCATCATATTTGAAAAGTCGTGGCTGTCAGGTGAGGTCCCGGATGACTGGGGGAAGGGTCACATCACTCCCATTTACAAGAAAGGGAGCAAGGAGGACCCAGGGAACTACAGGCCGGTGAGTCTCACCTCTGTACATGGGAAGATCATGGAACAGATCAACCTGGATGACATGCTTGATCACATGAGGAATGGGTGTGTGATCTGTGACAGCCAGCATGGCTTCACCAGGGGAAGGTCAAGCTTGACCAATCTGGTGGCCTTCTATGATGGAGTGACGGCATTGGTGGACAAGGGAAAGGTGGCCGATGTCATTTACCTGGACTTGAGCAAGGCCTTTGACATGGTCCCCCACCATATCCTTATCTCCAAATTGGAGGGATGTGGATTTGATGGGTGGACCACTCAATGGATGAGAAACTGGTTGAAAGGCCACAGACAGAGGGTGATCATCAATGGCTCTATGTCCTGGTGCAGGCTGGTAATGAGCAGCGTCCCCCAGGGGTCTGTCTTGGGACCGGTGCTCTTTAACATCTTTATCAATGACATTGATGACAGAATTGAGTGCACCCTCAGCAAGTTTGCTGACACCAAGCTGAGTGGTGTGATCTACACAGTTGAAGGAAGGGATGCCATTCAGAGGGACCTCGAGAGGCTAGAAAGGTGGGCCCGGGTGAACCTGATGAAGTTCAACATGGCAAAGTGCAGAGTTTTGCACTTGGGCCGGAGGAATCCCAGGCATCCATACAGACTGGAAGGAGAGGTCCTTGAGAGCAGCCCTGCAGAGAAGGACCTGGGGGTCTTGATAGATGAAAAACTTAATATGAGCCAGCAGTGTGCCCTTGCAGCTCGGAAGGCAAATGGTATCCTGGGCTCCATCAAAAGAGGGGTGGTCGGCAGGGACAGGGAGGTGATTGTTCCCCTCTACTCTGCTCTTGTGAGGCTCCATCTGGAATACTGTGTCCAAGTGTGGAGCCCCCAGTACAAAAAAACAGAGAGCTGTTGGAGAGGGTCCAGAGGAGGGCCACGACGATGATCAGGGGACTGGAGCACCTTCCCTATGAAGACAGGCTGAAGGAGCTGGGCTTGTTCAGCCTGGAGAAAAGATGACAGGGTGACCTCATTGCAGCCTTTCAGTACCTAAAGGGAGCCTACAGAGGGGAGGGGAATCAACTCTTTGAAAGGGTTGATAACTGCAGGATGAGGGAAAATGGTTTTAAGTTGAAGGAGGGGAGATTTAGGTTGGACGTCAGGGGAAAATTCTTTACAGAGAAAGTGGTGAGGTGCTGCAACAGGCTGCCCAGAGAGGTTGTGGATGCCCTGTCCATGGAAGTGTTCAAGGCCAGACTGGATGGGGCCCTGGGTAGCCTGGTCTAGAATTAAATGGGGAGGTTGATGGCCCTGCATGTGGCACGGGGGTTGGAGATTCATGATCCTTGAGGTCCCTTCCAACCCAAGCCATTCTGTGATTCTGCAAACAGGACAGGCAGCACTGCACCCACAGTTGTCTGATGGGGGCAGGCTCTCGGAAGCCAGAAACCAAATGACTTTATGCTTTTTTTAATCCATTTCTGCAGAATGCATGTCCAGAGAAGGGCAGTGGGGCTGCAAAGATTCTGGAGCACTGGTCTGATGTGGTGCAGCAGAGGGAACTGGGATGAGTCAGTCTGGAGAAGAGTAGGGTTACAGAAGACTTTATCGCTCTCTACAGCTGCCTGAAAGGAGGTTGTGGTGATGTGGAGGTTGGCCTCTGCTCCCAGGTAATAGTGATATGATGAGAGGAAATGGCTTTAAGTTGTGCTGGAGGAGGTTCAGTTTGGATATTAGGAAACATTTATTCTCAGCAAGAGTGGTGAGGCACTGGCACAGGCTGTCCAGGGAGAGTGGAGTCACCATCCCTAGAGGTGTTCAAGAAAAGGATGGATGTCACATTGAGTGACATGGTCTATAGCAGTCACAGACGTGGGTTGACTGTTGCACTAGATGATCTTATTGGTCTTTCCAACCTTCATGATTCTGTGATTCTGTAATAAGTATTCTCATTGCAGCAAATTTAAGAGGGACATAAGGCTGCCAGAGGACATCACTTGGCCACGTCACAGTGGAGATGGTGCTCCTGGGTCAATACAGTGTCAGAGATGTGGGGAGAAGGAGCATCCCTGCTTTTTGTCTGTCATTACAATGTCTCCTTCTAATCCTCCTTTTGACATACTTGACATTATAAACATGCTCTTTACATCCTCTGGAGACTTCCCTCACTGCAATTTATCATTGCAGTCGTTTGATTAAATTTAATTTTGAACTTCCTATATTTTTTAAATTACCTCAGCTCTTTGAGAGGAAACTGCTTCTTTATAAGTCAGTCTGACAGCTGATTGTTTTGAGTTTTTTTACAGTATCTGACATTGCTGACACCACTGTTCTTATTATAAATATCTGCCACATTAGTTTAAAGCTGTGATTAAAGCTGCTCTGCATTCTGCTGGCAAGGCAGCCGGACCTGCACAAATTACGATAATAACCACACACACACTCCTTCCTGCGAAAAGCGCTGTTTCTGTAGCTGTGTCCAACAAATGCTGCCTTTTAAGAATGAGTGCTCAGCTATAAGTGACATTTTTTTGGATTTCTTTTAGAAAAGTAAGTTATTTATTTGCCTGGTATTTTAACTAAAGTACACTATCATCCTTAGGGAACAATTTTGTTTTTCAGCACTGGAGCAATTACCTTCAGCTATATCGAGCACCTGATGTTTAGAAGACTGTATGGCTTCTTGGATTTGAGAAACACTGTCTCTAAAGGACTCCTGAACTAAATTCTCTGTGGTTCTCACCCACACAACCTCAGAAGCACATCATCACTTCTCTCTCAACACTTCTGGGAAAATGCACACCTAACTGGGATCTGGTTATAGTCAATGGAAGTGGGAGATGAACACAAATGGTCATGACGCCGTCATTTAGGCAGCAGGACCTTGTTTGGAAAAGCTGTTGTACAGGACAATAATTGAAAAGGAGCTCTCTGGAGTTTTGGTCTAAGGGTCAAGCTAATGGTTGGTGTGCATAAACTCAGCTTTTCCTTGATTGAAGATCTCTTGGCCTCAGGAGAAGGCAGGATAAAGCAAAAGTCCTGTCCAGACGCAAGAGCCCATCCTGTTATGTGCTTGCCAACTCAGGCTACTTACCATCTCCATACATCATTGGGCTTTCCTAAGAAAGTCTTTGTGCTCAGATGACATTGCCAAGAGATACACTTGGCTGCATGAAAACAACCACACCAGACATTGCATTTTTCAGCTCACCACCACCAGCAGACAAGTTTGGATCAGTACAAGGCAGCAGCAGCATGTTCTGCTTGCTGTTCTCTATTATTGTCATAATGCCCTTCCTCCACAGCTGAATCATGCCCTGATGGAAAAGAACAAGCAGCAGGAACGTGTTCAGGCTCCCCATATGTCATTTCGCCCAAGACCAAGTATCTCTAACCTTCTGAGGAGATTGAGATTCTACCAGCTCCCCTCTTGGTACTCTGGGCTGAGGAGGAGCGTTAGAACCAAGAGATCTTAGGAGCCACACCATAGATGGCCACAGCAGCTGTGTTGGTTGTACACATATTCCTGAGCAGGCCTAATCCTTGTCACTGGAACAAAGGGAGCAGGACCACAAGCTGAAGGCAGGATGCCTCATTAAAAGGAGTGCTTGCACCTGCACTATTAGCTTATTACTGGCATGCATCAGGTTCATGCTGACTAACAGTCCACTAAGAGACAGTCTTAAAAGCCCATCTCATAAGAACAAAACATGCATATAGCCATATCCATCTATAATTCATACATTCACCAGAGGCATTTGAATACTCAATTCTTGCCATTCTGAATAATTAATATATTCTTTCAGCTGGAAGCAAAGAGTGTAGATGAATATCATCCACAAATGGAATTGAGTAAGACCATGCTACTCCCATATTCTCATGACAACATTTACCAAAACTAAACCAAAACAAAACAGAATGAAAAACAATGACAAAGCAAAAAATAGTGATGCTCATCATCCGGGTCATTCTCAGGTTCTTAGATTTTTTAAACAAAACACATGACCACTATCTAGAGTCAACATGACTGTTTTGCACTCTGTTGTAAATCAATTTGTTGTCTCCACATGCTTCAGCAGTATTGCAGATCAGTGTAAGATCTGCAGAGTCTGACTGCTCAGGTGCAGAGGCATAACCAGGTAGAAGATACAGCCTTAACTACTGCTGCTGCTTTATTTGAGCGCTGTGTGCAGACGAAGTCTCAGTTGCCATTCTCCTGGTCTGTTCAGGTCACCTGGATTAGAAAGTATTGGAGAAAATATAAAAACAAGCATTCTGAGCAAATTAAATCAATTACATCTGTGTAGTTAACCTGTCTGCCTTCTAAATCCTTTGACTTTCATCTGCAGTCCAGCATGTAAGTGTCAGACACAAGGCCTGCATCAAATACTTGAGGCCAAGCATAGCATGTGCATTATGCAGTACCTTTGCAATGATCTTTGGGCAGGCTGTCAGCAGAATGACTGTCATAACCTCTCCTGAGAGTTCTCTGAAACCTACTGTAAGCATTCTGGCCACTGGCTCTTTTCTGTGTGTGCCCAGGCTAATGACTAGGATCAGCTACACTGGAGTCTCCAGGGGAATTTGTGAACGTGTTTTGTAAGAACATCAAGCAATTAATTTGTTAGCTTATGTTCTAACACAAGGCCAAAATTCACCCATGAGATCCTTCTGATCCCATTAACCCAAGGCTGAGGGCTGGGAGGTACCTGTGAGCTGCCCCCATGGTGTTGTTCCCACCATTAGGCAGTGGCCAGTCACCATGAGCATCTGTACTGCACACACACTAAATCCAGCTTCTTCCCAATGCCTCCTGTCCTTCTGCTAGGGCTGAGTGTGCACAGTGATCATCTCTCAGGAGGAGGGTGCTGGGCAGCAAATGAGCCTAAATGGAGTTGAGCTGCCTGAAGGGAGTGCCCAGACATATAGGGGTTATTAGCAATCCAGGGGAATTAGCTCTGCGGTCTGGGGCAATTGCACTCTGACTAAATGCAGACTCATACCCAGAGGGAGAAGTATACTCTATTTCGGAAGCTTAAACTAGGACAGATGAAATTCAGCCATTGGGTCTATACACAGTGAATGATATTTGCAATACAATTAGGCCATTTCTCTCTGTGTCTTTCATTCCAGAACAGACATTTTTATTATTTTATTCATTTTCTTATCTTACTTTAAAATTACTTCATGTAGAGAGTCAGTTGCTTGTGCTATGTTCTCACTGTCGATCTGGCTTGATGGAATTGCTATGAAGTCAGCCCCTAGCTCCAGGAGCAGCTTGAGGCTGAGCAGTGCAGCTCTGGTGCCATAGGAAGGTGCTGGTATCTGCCTGGTGTGCACTTCTCCTGCCCTTAGGAAGAAAGAGGTAGAATTATATTCCCTTTAAAAATTACAAATTCTTCAGGCTTTGATTGATTCTGTTAGTTCTTATAAAGATGGCAAATAAGTCACTTCCTTGTACTGCCTGCAATGTCTGAGGGCACTTGGTCATTTGAAGGCAAAAGGGTCAGTATTTTGCTCCCTGTTTTGGGAGTATTATGTCATTTTAGCCCATTAACTTTCACGACTTTGTTGTTTAGAAATGTTTTGGGTGAGTGTTTTGACCTCATAAACAGTGGCCTGCATTACTCCCTGTGGCTTCAGAGGTGGGTGGAGGGGGAACTGTTTTCTGTAACTATTATGAAAGTTTATCACTTGAGTACAATTCACATCTGGCTAATGCACATTTCACTCCATAGCTACCACTTCCAAAGCATCCTTTAAATGTGTCAGGGTTCCCCTTCCCTAAGCAGTGTGCTCAGGGGTTTCTTTCCAAGCCTTCTGTTTCCCAATTGCTGTTCAGGCCAGTTCTCAAAACTCAGACAGGTACCCAGTGGACTCTGCTGAACATACAGATCTTCAACTCTGGGTTGTGTTGCATAAGAACAGTCACTGAAATTAGTCAAGAAAATGGAAAATCCATCTTTCCATTTTTGTTATTTTTTTTCGCCAAACACTGTTAAGGATGTCTGCATGTGCTGTATTGCAAGCTAAAATTCAGTCTTGGACAGTCTATGAAGTTATTTCCCATGATGTCCTGATACAAGACTTCGTTTTCACTATTTGGAAATCTCTCCTGCAAGCACCATGAGGCTGTGTCCCATGGCATCTGTGACCCCAATGCTCCCAAGGGTACTGAGGGATCAGTGACGTTCCTGCAGGAGTTGGCTCTACTCTTCCCAAAGCCTTTCACACAATAGCTTTTAAAATAGATAGTACCATTTTCTTTCTCTGTGGATGTACATACCATGTTATTCTAAATATCTCTCTCTCCCAAGATCTATCTGTTCATACACAAAGACAGAGAGCTGATTTTGCTGCCTCAATCACAATCTCAGTTCCATTACAATGATAATTAAGCCTTCACATATTGAGGCTTATGTCTCCCTAATTCCCAGCCTGCCTGGGGAAGTACCTTCCTCTCCCATAGCCCTCAGCAGTACCCTGCAATCTAATTTCATCTCTGTGAGTACCTGTGCACAACAGGGCAGTTCTGAGGGGCTCTGTGCTCCATCTCCATGAGCTGGCAGCTGGCAGATGGGGGCAGAGTTCCCAAGGGATGGGAAGACATGCTGAGACATTATTCAGCACACGCTTACAAAACAAAGCCTTTGTACTATTGTCTTGCTTTACTTATATATATATGCATATATATATATCTTTCTGTTCTCTGTTCTTTCTGTGTGATTAGTAAATTGCTCTCTGGACAAGGAAGTGAAGACTCTTCAAGACTGCACTACCAAATTTTCTTTGGTTGAAAACTGACAACTTCTTTACCCTTCAAAAAAATTCCCCAGGTCTTAACAGAAGATCTGAACTTGTTTCAAAGCCTTAGATGCCTCAGTATTGGCACCGGATAAACTCCTGTGTGTTAAAAAACTTACCGTTCCTCTTTACCATCTATGCTATTTGGTTAGTATTCACTACTTTACCTTTCTTTATTAATTTTTTATGCTTCTTTAATATTTTTTGCTCTGATTACTTGTGATCCAGTTCCAGCTGTGTTGTGCAGTAAACCAATTATGCTCCCTAACCATGAACTCCCTCTTTCATCCCTCCGCTTGTTCAGTTGTTGCACACAACCTTTCAGTGCGCATTAATTGTCCCTGAACCTTTTAAGTGCTTACCTTGCCTCTGCTGAGCTGACTGGTGCTGGTGAAGTCAGGAAGGGAAGGTTAAGAGCTGGGCAATGGACAGTGCTGCAAGGGTGTTTGAGCAGCTGCATGTGTGTGCTTTCCCCACGGCTCTGAGGAAGAACAGGAGAAGAAGTGAATTAACCTCATCATTAAGAGAAAACAGAGTCCTTTAATCTTCAGGTCCTCTCCTCTGACCAGTTGCAGGTCTGAGCAGAAAGTGCTGTCTGTAGGTCAGAAGTTAATCTTTGCTCACTCAAGCAAGGTCCCCTGCTGAGTCCGAAAGAAAGTATGGCCTAATTAAATGATTCCCTCTGCATGTGCCTTTCTTGCCACTGATGGGGTGCAAACATCCCAACAGTTACTGACAGTATGCAGTTGAATACTTCCTACCCCAATTCCTCATGGGACCATGAGGGTTCTATTCTGAGAACTTTCAAGTTATTCCTGTAGCTCAAAGAATGTTCTCTTCAGAGGTGGTTGTTCTTTTGCCTTCCTGAACTTTGCAGATCAAATTTGTTCATAACCTAAATGAACAAATAAATAAATAAATAAAATGAATATAATAAGGAGAACCTCCTGAGACTGCCCAGCATCTCAGATTTCCACCTTCATACTCTTTCTCCCCACTAGCAATGGTGATTCTGAGCTATTCCCATTCTTTTACTAAAGGTGCAGAGGCTTCAGCCAAGATTAAGCTCCCAGAAACTCCTCTCTCTGGGCTTTCAAATTTGAAAGAGACACAGGAGTGCTACCTATGGGACAAACTGGGGATGTGCAGCTCTACCTCTGGTTCATGAGTGCCTAGCCATTGTGAGTCCTTGTGTCCACAATGGATGGGTACATTCCCTCCCACCTGCATTCTGGGAGGAAGGGCCCAGAACCAGTTCCAGACTGGTAGCTGGAAACCTGGAGTTTTGGTGTGGGTTCACACCTCTGCATACGGATGCAACCAGCTGGATGATGGGTCACATTACAGGGCTTCATCCTCTGCATATGGAATTTCAAGTGCTAGGAGAATCTGCAGCGCTTCAGCTGGAAGTTACTGCCTCTAGGGGAGATACAATCAAATTCTCTGGCTAAAATTTTCACAGGTTTACCTTAAAGCCCTTTAACCTATCCACCATAAATTCTCTTTTTTCTTGATACCAAAAAATGCATCATCAAAATGTCTGTATCTTATTATTTTGATAGTGCAAGCTTATTGGATACTTTACTGCTATGTGGTACAAAATACAGCTTTGAATAGGCATTTACACTTATATAAATTTCAGATCCTTGATTTCCATCTTTATCTTGGAAGCACAGAGATTTGTGTCATTTAAAGCATATAGCATATGGTGGGTATTTGATACGCGAGAAGAAAAAAGAAGCTGAGGCATATAGATATTTGTTTATTTCTGTAATATCTCCAGGAGGAAACTTTAAGCTTAGCTGCTTTATGTACTGGTACCTACTGTGCAGATAGAGCAGAGAGCCCATTAGCAGTTAATTAACAAACACATACAATGCAGTTAATGATAGGGAGAAGCCCAGTTCACAAATAGATGGAGGGACAAGATTCAGCCATAATGTGGCTGTGCAGTGTATCTGCTGATTTCAGGAAGAGCTGCTTCATTTTGCAGCGAGCTTAAGTCTTCACCAGACTCTGCTTATGAGCCATTCTGAGAATACATCCACATTAAGGTCATGAAATAAAGCAATAATTCTAAAATAGCACGCTATTTAAAAAACAAAGCAACAAATATTTGTTAATAATGGAAAATAACAAAGGAAGGATTAGAATATAGAAGTCATTCAAAGCCAAAGCTGAAGTGCTGGTGGCAGCAGCTGTGCAGGCTGGGTGTAGTGATGCCCATGGCCTGGCAGCTGTGGTTGGTCTGTGGTTGGCTCTGTCTCAGGCACCCAGAAGTCTGATTTAGAATGATCCAATAAGATGTGACTGCAGCACACTGCCAGCAAACCCAGCTCTCACCTGCTGCAGCTCCCAGGATGGCTCTGGAAGACGGGTCCCATTTCAGGATTCCTCCCTGAGAAGTAACAGGGAGGCAGAAAACTCCGCTTCAGAAGCAAAGTTTTGGCAAAAGGAGATCTTCACAGGATGCCCAAGTGTGGACAGTTCCCTTGTGCTGTGCTCCAGGAGAGGAGAAATTGAACAGGTTGCCAGACACAATTAAAAACATAAAATATTTATCCTTCTTAATTAGACTGCAGAAAACTCATCACCAACCACCCCCAGTGCTTGATTTTGAAAGCAAATAATTTTCAGTTGACTTTTAACATAACTTTATGCAACTTGCTGAAACCCTCGCGTCTTCAGCAGGACTGGAAATGAAGCTGTTAAATAATAAGACTGTAAAAGATACTCTGTAATTATGTTGCTCATAACTTTAGTTGGCTTTGGCTTTTGTCAGATAGTTTCTCATCAGAGAAACTTACTTAACCAAATGCCAGCAGCGATGACAACCGGCAGCTCTAATTACACATGACAGAGTACAAGACAGCATTTTTCCATCCTACCAGATGCTTCCACTGCTGTGGGCTCCCTCATCTATGAATCTCTGCCCCCGGTAGAACTTGGTAAGATGTGTACCTGTCATTTGGGACATCACAAATATGTGGCAAGACATGCAAAGTGTAACAACGTGCAGCAGAAGCACCCAAGTAAACAGCCCCTTTCTGTCACAGAAGACTTCCATCAAATGAGAGAGCTGTGTAGGCGGGCGCGTGTCACTCAGGTGCTGCGACGGGCTCTGTGCTGGCGCGGGCCTGGTGGCAGTGGGAAGGTATTGGGTGCACTGCTGTCCAACCGCCCTACTGCTGAAGCGCTCCCCTTCCTGTGCATGACCAGACTGCCCCAGTGGGCTCGTGGGCTCATGCTTCGTTAGGCAGCTGAAGCATGCAGGACAAGCTGATGGCTGCCATGGCGTGAAACTGCAAGGTATGTCAGCACGGTGCTTCCTATTCCAGATAAATCACAACATAATGATCTGCCAGCATGCACTAATGTATTTTCCCATTTTTGTTTTGTGTAGAAATGTTTCTAATATCACTCTACTTTGCCTCCAGTGTATAGAATGAACTGGCCTGATTTTTGCTGCAGGGCACGAGGAAGGCAGAGCGATGAAAGTGTTCTGTGGGTGAAAGATCCTCAAACCATATTTGTGTTGCGCAGCTAGAGCATAAAAACAAGGAGTGGCCATACACTGATAGGGAGGTCACTAATGAGATACTGGTAGACTAAAACATCACATTACTGAAAATGAATAAATAAATAAATAGCAAAACCTCACCAGTTGATTGGTTCATCTCTGATTCTAGCATACAGCAGGATGAAATATTTTCCAGCTGCTATCTACTACGAGTGCTTCTTAATGGATTCTGGGAAGCAGAAATGCATGCAGATCTTTACAGCAAGTTTACCAGGTTTTTGTGTTTTTGTGTATCCACAGTGCAAAAATTGAAATTAAGAGTGTTGTGGGTTATTACTTGTTCCACTTTACCTGGAACAAGAACTGAGGAAGTCTAGAAAAGAAGCTTGGAGATTTCCTGTTGTCTGGGGAAGCAACATCAGTGTTGCTTTTCTTATTTACATTTTTCAGGCAAAAGTCAGGAAGTTCCTCCTAAGTTTTGTTCCTGTGATTATGAGAACTAGGTAAGTCCATGAGCTTGTTACAAAGAAATCAATGATGAGAAAACAAAATTAAAACAATCTACCAAGAAACTTTTGGAGGGATTTTGATAATCTAGAAGGTATATTTTCTATCCCATTTTAAGAGCCAAGAGTTTTCCAGCTAGTCCAGATATTTTTAACCTAGAAAGAACTGTAACATTTCAAAAATAGGTTTTATATTTGCTTAAAAATAATTCATACTTTAACAGATAGATATCTCTAAGCTTTTGAGATCTGGGAGACTGGAAGTGTTTCCTTTCTGCAAAGACTTCAATTTCTAGTCATATCCAATAAACTGTATATGGGGCATTACAGTTCTGGCATTTCTAGACATAGAAAATCTGTTACTGTAGAAGCATGGATCTTTACCTTTCCAATAGCCCACACAGGTGTCATTCTGGGAGAAACTCCATGTCTGAAATGAAAAAGAAGTACTAGCTACAGGGAGCTGTTCCCTTTTGGAGACTGTTGAGATAAATCCTAGGTGATAGGATTTAAGAAGCAGATAAAGTGGTCAAAGGTGTATGATAAATTCACATACAATAAATTACTATAATTGAACGCCCCATCTCTGAATGCACCACTCTGTGCCATCAGTCAGGTTTCTGTGTGAACTCAGTTGATCAATTTTCAAGGAAGTGGAAGAGGCAGAATATGGTAAACACTTTGGGACTGGCTCCCATGGCAGTACAGCTTGGTTACTGTGAGAGCAGAAGGATGGGACACATAGCTCTTTCAAGTTGGTCTGGTCTTCCACATGGACAAAGGTTAAGGAAGAAGTTAACAGTGGTCTGTTATGGCAGATGGATCTGAAGTAGTCAAGCAGGTGATCGTGGGGCATCTTAAACTAGATGAAGCTCCTTCACTGCTGCCCCATGAGCTCCTGATTGGGTGGTGAGTGCTTGTATGGAGAGGGAGCTCCTGTGACCAACAGCTGTTCATTAACCATCACTGCAGTGCTTAGACAGTTTCAGTCAACTTCACAGCCCCTGCTCCAAGTCACACTCAAGAGAAATCCATTGCTTTATTTCTTATTTCTTTACCCTGCAACTATGTGCTTCCACTGTGAAGGGGAGGGGGAGGGGAATAGCCCATTTGGGCTTTCTTACTGGTTGTCTGATGAAGTTTTTTGATGACAGCCAAAGAGGAATGGGAGAGGTTTTTGTTTGTTTGTTTGTTTGTTTTTGTGAAGTTTATATTTTGAGCAATAAATACATGCATAATATGTCTAGGTTTTTAACACTGGGTACTTAGATTAGTAAGTTGTTGCTATATAAAATAAGTCAACATGTAGAATGAGAATATAAAACACTGACCAGTCATTTCTCCTGACTTCTGCACATGGAAGTACAGCCAAGCTCTTAGTGCTTTACTTTTTTCTACGTAAGCATACTGCTCTTAATGATAATGTACTCCCTAATTTGTTCTCCCACTAGTTTACATTTTCTATAGCTAGTTTTTCAAACACATAATAGCACTGTAGAGCTAAGGCAATTATTTCCAATGTCTGGGCATATTTATCAAGTGGAGTCAAGTATTGATCATCTGTAGAGAATTTCTCAGCATTTTTTCATATTTTCTGGCTGGCTGAAGGGAGGGTGCAGTTCATTTTTATAAGTGAATTGAAAATTGTTTTTTTATTTCTGTTTTTAAACAAAACTCACCAGGCCTCACTTTTGCAGGTTCATAACAAAAAATAGTCATGCTATTTGCTTTCCTCAACTGCCATCACTTTCCATCAACTACCATCATTAATTGGCTGTTCTGTGTCAAATACGGCACTTCATGCTTTTCACATGTTTAGATCCAGAGAGTTTCAGTGAAATGAGATAACTATTCTGTGTGACAATGATTATTCTAATGTTTTAAGACTAACTACTTAATAATTTTTTTGTTAATTTCATTTTTAGCTGCATGTCAGTGAGCACAGCAAGACCCAAATTTCTATCACCTGAACACTTCTTACCAGGAGTACCTGCTGCTTCCAAGGATGAAAATTTACTTTCCAGTATGATTTATCAGGTTCAACATCATATCTACACTAACAACCATTGGTGGTTCCTCTCTTCAGATATTCAGCCTTCTCTGCTAATGTCAAGTAAGTGGGAAGTCACTGCAGACTCATGACAGTCCAATACAGTAAATGGGTATTTCTAACCCTGTTTACAGATGAAAGAGCACAAAACTAGACAGAAGTAAGAAATTCAAACAAAATCTTATGCTAAAACCTAAGGGGAAATAGTGAATCTCCTGATGTCCCTACTTTGTCTCTTATTGATAGACTGATCACTTCCATTTATTTCAAAGATTTATTTGTATTGCTAGTACTGATGCCAATAGCACTGTTTCAACAGATGCACTTCTTAACTTCCTGAGAATCCAAAGTGGTCTGTCTCCAAATCTTTTGCTTTCTGTTCTGTACAATGCAATGGAAAGAATTTTTGGAGGTAAAAGTGCTATTCCTGGTCCTATCACTATCCACCCTCATAAACAACCATACCCCCTCCTGTTTATACGCTCCCTTCAAGTACTGGAAGGCCACAATGAGGTCTCACCAGAGCCTTCTCTTCTCTAAGCTCAAAAATCCCAGTTCCTTCAACCTTTCTTCATGGGAGAGGTGTTCCAGCCCTCTGATCATCTTAGTTGCCCTCCTCTGGACTCATTCCAAGAGCTCTGCATCTTTCTTGTACTGGAGCCCCAGGCCTGGATGCAGTACTCCAGATGGGGCCTCACAAGAGCTGAGTAGAGAGGGACAATCACCTCCCTCTCCCTGCTGGCCACCCCTTTTTTAATGCAGCCCAGAACACAGTTGGCTTTCCAGGCTGCAAGCGCACACTGCTGGCTCATGTCCAGCTTCTCATCCACCAGGACCCCCAAGTCCTTCTCCGCAGGGCTGCTCCCAAGGGGTTCATCCCCCAGTCTGTATAAACACCTGGGATTGCCCCGGCCCAAGTGCAACAGCTTGCACTTGGGTTTGTTGAACCTCATTAGGTTTTTATGGGCCCACTTCTCTAGCCTGTCCAGGTCCCTCTAGATGGCTTCCCTTCCTTCCAATTTATCAACTGCACTGCTCAGCGTGGTGTCTGCAGATTTGCTGAGGGTGCACTCAATGCCATAGTCTATGTCATTAATAAAGATGTTGAAAAGCACCTGTCCCAAAAATGTATAATGCAGTCCAGCTAGCGTTCACAATGACAAGCTCTCATTTCTGTAACCTTCATTCCATGTGATATTTCCCTATAAGTTTCCACTGAAGAAACTTCTGGATAGCAGACTATTTGCAGAAGTGACATATAAGAAATGTTAACAAAGAGAATTGACAGAAAACTTCAAACTGACATGTTTTCACTGATTTTTCAGGATTCGTTTTTTGCTTTTTGTGTATGTATCCACCTACAGTCATTTTAATGAGTGGGGAAGTTATAAGAGGAAACAAGAAGTCACACCATGGTTCCTCACAGATGGGAGACATCCATCAGCCACCAGAGCAACCACTGAGACAGGCAGGACCAGATCCTACCTGGGATCCTACTGCATATAGGCGAAGATATAGGCACTGCCCTCCTTGGCACTACCCAGCCTTGAACGAGATGCACAAGCTCCCCTTACACATAGTATTTCCCATATTCCACTCAGTTGACCTGTACTTGTGAAAAACAGTCATCGTCTTTGGACAGTAAGCATTTGACTATTCATGTAAAGCGGAGCAGACTCCATAGCAGTATAATGGCAGTGGAGCCAGCAGCAGCCTTAGGATTAAAGCATTGTGAGGGGAAGGTTCAGAAGGATTTTCAAGGACTCGCCATCATTTAAATGAAGCCAGACAGGAAGTCTGTCACCCATATAACTGGGATACTCACTCACCTGATGAGTGCTACAGATGTCAAAGCTGTAGGGATCACATAAACTAAAAGCCAGAAACACACCCTGAGCCACTTTTGTATTCTCTTCCTATTAGGTTATCAGATGATCTGTCCAGTCTGCTTTTAAATCATTTTAGAGATGTGACACCTAGCACTTTTCTTGGGAAGCTATTTCACAGTCTATTAGACCTCTTGTTAAAATTTTGTCTGGATAGTCAACTCGAATCTCCCTTTGCTCAGTTTCTTAACTTTATGTGCAATTATATTCCTTAGAAGCCCTCTAAACAATCTCCCTAATGCCTCGCGGTTTATATCATTCAAGACATGTAAACAGTTATAGCATTTTTGGTCACTGTGTGGGGCATCTTAAAATACTTAGCAGCTACATTTTCCATTAATCATTCACTATAGCCTTTATGTTTGGCATTTTATTCTTTAAGTTCCTTCTAATTTCTCATAACTTCCTTGGTGGGATGCTGTCCAGGCCCGCATGCAAGATGTAATTTATGCAACAAAGATTTCATGTTCATAATGTTTCTAGGCTACACATAGTTCTAAAATCCGCTCAGTGCCCTAATTTCAACAGTAACTGTATCTTTTTTTTCTAACCTTATACAGAAGGAGAAGTAAGCAGCTTTTTGGTTTAATTAGTCTGGTTTCTGACAGCTTTAATGCGCAGTGCTGTAAAGAACTGCAAGGTTAAAAGACTTTCCTGGGTTCCACAGAACCAGAAAGAAAAATAAACATGTTTTGCTTATAAAACAGGACAAAATCTATGTAGGATATTAAAATATTTTCCTCCATTTGTTTTCTGAGAGCACAGAACTGCTCATTTCACAGTGTAAAATAGGAACATGGGTTTGTCATCCTAACTCCTAAAATAAACCTCACATAAATGTATTCATAGTACCATCCAGATATTTTTCATGACAGCATGACAATCAGATGTCACATGCAGAATGCTGTCTGCTGATATTCAGAACATTCGGTGTCACTGCATGGTAGAAGCTCTTTCTGCATAACATAATGCATAGAGAGTATATAGATGCTTCTTTTTATAATATTTTTTGCAGAAAATTCTATCTGGAAATTCATAACTGATGCGTTTTATTTGAAAAAAGAAATTATGCTTACATGAAGTGATAAGAACAACTGATTGTAATTTCTTCATAGAAGTGTGAAAAACTGCATGGGAAAAAAAAAAAAAAAGGAAAAAAAAAAAAAAAAGAAAAAAAAAAAGCAAGCTATTTCCAGATCTGAATTGTGGAAATGAACGTAATTGTGCTAAAAATGAGCAACATCAATGCTCTATGGTCTTCAGGATGATTTGCAGCAGGGTCAAAATGAAAACAGGCTGGTATGACGATTTACAGTTATTAATAATGATGATGATTAATGCAATAATAGTAACAATGATGATAATCAAAACAAAATTGTTCAGAAGCACAAGACAAGACTTGTGCGCCATTATGCTAAACAAATACAAAATCACTGTCACACACCTATCACCTGGGCTCTCCAGTTCCTAACAGAAAGAATAGCTTTTTTTTTCTCTTGGGATGAGCAGCATTTTTGAAGTGCTTTGAGCACGGCTAGCATTATATCCATCTTCTCTTCTTGTTCAGCACAGTAAGATAAAAAAAATATGAACTGTATGAGGAAAAAATATATGAAACCATAGATAATATATTTTTTGAAAAGCATGGTAGAACCAAAGTTTTTAAAGGCATCTCCTTATTACCTCTTTCTACTTGAGGATATTCCCACCTCTGCCCTTACCAGCATCATTTTAGTATCCTCAGTATTCATTTCCCAGAGTCCGGTTTCTGTCTTGTTGAGAGGCTGCTGCTGATTGACATGCCAAAATCTAAAACCACTGTCTGCCAATTCCAGCTCACTTAGAGCTGCTGATCTGTATTAATGCAGTAACCTTCACCAATCTCTTTGTCATATGAATGAAGCAGGTCACAAAGAAGGCTTGCCAGACCCAAAGACTGAAATCTTCTTCAGCAGTTCAATGAATAAGCCATGTGTTACACAGTGGGAGCTGGCTATGGACTGCCTGGCCATCCATGTGACTTCTGTGGGAAAATGAGCAATATGGTTGCAATTTCAAGGGAGGGTCTAATTAAAACAGAGGAGCTTTTCATCTCCATTTTGATGCTTTTTGATACACCTACACCTGTCTGGACAAGAACCACTAAATTGAGAGAGGTAAGGTGAGAGGTGAGGATGAGTTTAAAGATGAAAAGGATAATCTTTTTTTCTCTTAAGCACCAAAAAAAAAAAAAAAAAAGGTATTTTTTTAATTTTTCATGTTTTTGGAGAGGAAAAATAATGACATGGGACCATATCTCACAAGTATGAGAAGATAGTCATGGAGGCTGCATCTTCAAAGTACATTACAAAACAAACCTGCCCTATGCCATTTCCCTTTGAATGACTATCATGCATGGATCACATCTGCCAAACTACCAAAACCTCTACTTGAGAAGGCAAACATCTGAATCATAGAATCATTGAATCATTAAGGTTGGAAAGGACTACTGAGATCATCTAGCCCAACCATCAACCCATCCCCACCAATACTGCTGACTAAACACATCCACACATTCTTGAACATTTCCAGGGTCAGGGACTCCACCACCTCTCTGGGCAGCCTGTGCCAGTGTACCACTCTTGCTGAGAATAAATTTTTCCCAGTATTCAATCTGAGCATCCCCTGGTGCAACTTAAGGGCACTGAATGGTGCAACTTAAGGGCACTGAATGGCCCAGTACAGGTGTCTTCTGCAGGAGATTTACCTGATTGCTTTTTTCCGGGTGTTTTTTTTTGATACTTCTGAACGCTAAAAGAAACTTGTTAATGAGAATCACCCTTGATTTGTATCATGCACAGAACATTGCAGACAACTCTTTTTGTAGTGCTGGATGTAACTATACTGCAACTGTTTTTCTAAAGTAATGTACCACAGGGCTGGATCTTGGCAGAATCTGGTGCTCCTCTATACTTGGACTCTCTTAATCTAAAGGAGATAAAGATTCAGCCATCTCTATGGATGGAAGATATCAAATTGTGTGGGTTCGTTGTGGGTTTTTTTTTTCCATAGAAATTCTTTACATCGTATTTGAGTGAATTTACTTTGGCAAAACTCCCATTTCCCTGTGCTTTCTGTACATTTTCTATTGATTAAACAGGATGAGACTGCTCAGACGGTACATTTCAATAAATGTATTGTTCTATATCAGGCCTTACATCTTACTCAGTGGTGTAAAATCCAAAGCCTTACCACAGTGCATGAAGCAATTTCATTGCTCTCTCTGGCACATTTGCTCTGTCTTTCTCCAGACAAATATATCTGCAGTGCTCCTGCACACACAGCACATACATGCCCTTGGAGGCCCTGGGATAGTCAGGGATGTTCCTTCCCCATATACTGGGATTAAGAGACCTCCTATCAGTGCCTAGACTCTGTTTTCTGTTCCAGACCTCTAAAGAGTCCCAAATTTCACTGAATTTTTAGCAGCAGCTACCATCTCATGGTAATGTTTTTGTAACAGATTTATATGCTGCATGGATGAAAGCCATTGTCACAGTCATCAGTAATCAACTCCAAAACTTCACGGATTAGAGCTGAAATCTGAAAAGTTCATATACTTAGAATAGAATAAAGTAACCTATTCTGAAAAGCCACTGAGGGTTTGGCCCCTTGGATTTAGTGCAAGACTGGTATTCAAGAAAGCTCAATATGGTCTTGTTTATCTTACAGGCTGAGGAAACTGTGAATCTATCAATGAAAACTAAAATGAAACTGCTCTGATGTAAAGTTTTCTAATGTGCAGTTTGCATTCTTTCCAGCACTGCTTACATCCTGATTTTTACCACAGAAAAATTAGGCACCAGAGAAAAGCCTCATGATTCACCCTGATGGACATTTAAAAAATAATAAGCATTAATTCAGAAAATGAATTAACCTGTAATTCATTGTGGATGCTCAATTACAGCTAGTTAAGAGGACTCTATATTTTCAGTTCCCTCTTTTTATTTCTTGGTTTTCATTAAAATCACTCTCATTTCCCTTCAAAACCTTCAGGTTCTGTTTGGCAGACTGGATGCTTTATTTACATAGATTTACAGGATGGCAGGAGCCCTGCTATTAGCTGTTGGTGACTATCTGCATTTAGAATACCTGACTGTGTTTTCTCCATTTCTTAGAGGTGCCCCTTCTGTGGCTATTGAGAGCCCACAGGAAGAAGAAAAAAAAAAAAAAAATCCTAACTCCATTTTCTCTCCTACTTTAGCATAAGTTTTGAATTAAATCTGGCTACCAGTTTTGACTGGTTCTCAGAAAAATCCTGTTATCAAGTTCAGTGTTTGGTACTGCCATGAGTCCAAGGGATGAATAAACAGGGGAGCAAGTTGGCCACCTCCACAATGATTTTTCTCCCAGAAAAGGTCTATTTCTGGGATTTTGTCAAGGAGATGTGCTGGTAGCAGTCTTCCTCTAACAGATGTGCCCAAGAATGTTGTGTTGTACCTGTGTGATGGGGTGTGCAGCTCCCATCAGTATGCACAGTGCTGATTACTTTGGAGCTGATGCTGTGCCCATTGCTGCCCATGGAAGTTCAGAGCTGTTAGCGAGGAGTAAGGCCCAGCCCTCATCAAACACATCATATATTTCAAATCCAGTCAGCATGCACAGTTGCTGGCGGAAGTCATCATCAGTGGGTGGTTCTCTTTTTTACTGAGTTAGTGGAAGTGATCAAGGAAAAGGGAGCACAGACGGCCTGGCAGTAGTTCTTATCTCAGAGCAGCTGATGCAGTTGACATCAACTCCAAGAGTCAATCCTTTCAGAGCAACAGTTGCTCAGAGAGAGAGATGCAAAAATGCTTGACAGATAATATTGTCACTGCTAATGAGCAGGGCTGCTCTGAGCTGGGAGGGCAAAGTGCTGAAGCCAAGAGCCATCAGGAAGTCACAGAGATGTGGACAGAGCTGCAGAGCCCAGCCTGTGCTCTGCCAGCAGCATTCCAGCTCAGCATCACCAACATACAACCTCCGGGGTGCAGCAGGGCAGCTGCTTGGCTGTCCGTGCTGAGGAAGGACTTTGCATACAAAATGACAAATCTCTCTTCCTTGGCCAACTGCCTTTGACTTTACTCAGAGAGCATTGCCAGAGCATGGGCAGCATGTAGTGTGGTGAATTTTGATGGATCTGAGGCCCCCGGGGCTTGTTTTGACCACAGCATCTCCCACCACTGCTGTCCTCATGCTTTTCGTCCCTGCTAAGCACTAATCTGCCACGTGCCAGGGGTATGTTTAACAGCAGTATTACATGGCTCTGGTTATACTCTGCCCTGGAGGGTAACTACTGTGATTTGGAAAACTGTAATTCCTACACTGGGTCTGACATACGGCAAAGCAATAAAGCACTCCTCATTATTGTCATAAATGGAGCTGTCTCAAAGGTCCTGCCCATTACCCAACATATGTCTTTAAGTGCACATAGACACAAACACCAGGAAAATAGCTTTCAGCTCAACCTGAGCCTTCTCCCCAGGACCACGATAATCCTGATTAGCTGATACTGTAGATAGACTTCACTTACTTGTCACACAAGCTCTGTCGCTTAATGAAATGAACAAATCCACTTCAAGCCTCAAAGGAGACTTTAACTTGCTGTTTCTTTAAATTAAGCCTGCACTGCCTCAAGCCTCTATTGAAGTGTCAGCAGGTATATTCCAAAAATGACATCTATAAAAATGACTCTCTCCCCCTCCTGCTATTCTCTGTTCACCCATGTAGAAGCTAATTTGGAAAAATAATGTTATCTGCTAATAATGGTGAGCTAATCTCTATTCTGCTATCAGGCAATCTGCAGGACTTGCTTTAGCAGCCTGTGTGAAGTGATTACAACACAGTGATGTACCAAAACATGGGGCAGAGCCACACTTTGTCCAGTCTGCTCTTTTACTCCAGGCTGCTCCTCAGAAGAAGTGATTTATGTAGGGGCACCGTCCAGACTTACAGCAAGAAAAGAATGAGCAATATTTTTTTCTTTGTTCAGTGAAAATGAATTGCAGTACATGTTGCTACATCTCAAATTTGTCTTTATTTTAAGGTTTGTGTCCACTTTTCAGTTGTTCTTTCCTTGGTGATGCCTTAATAATAATTACAGTGAGTATGAGCCTCAGGAAGCATTAGTATGAGTGATTGCAGGAAGGAGGAAGGTGAGGTGTTTCTCCCACTGGTGTGTGGATGATATACGTACATAATTTCCACAAATGCTAAAGAATTTGTCTTGCATGCCTGTTCCCCCTGTGGAGATGAGACACTGCCTGACACTCACACGTCACGGATTGCGATAGCTGCAGTTTCATTTATAGAAGTTGGGAGCAAACAGAACTCAGCATGTTCACTTGTAGGCTCTAGCCAGGCAGATTCTCAAGGAGGGCTTTCCACTGTCTGGTCTGATGCATGTGCCTCAGCAGTGGTGCTGTGCTAGGAAGACCTCATCCTTCAGAGAGAACATTCAGGTTTGGAAAACATCTTTCCCTTTCTCTGGCTGGAGGGGGAGATGTAGATGTTAGCGGCTCTCATCCTGTGCCACCTCTTCTCAGGGAGGCTTGCAATACTATTTTCCATGAGATACTGTGAGAAATCATAGAATCACAGAATGGTTTGTTTTGGAAGGGACTTTAAAGACCATCTCTTTCCGCCCACTTGCCATGTGTGGTGATATCACCACCATATCAGGTTATCCAGGGTCCAATCCAACCTGGCCTTGAACACTGCCAGGGATGGGACTTCCACAGCTTCTCTGGGCAGCCTGTGCCAGGGCCTCACCACTCTCACTGTGAAGAATTTCTTCCTTATATCTAATCTCAGCTTAATCTCGTTCAGTTTAAAACCATTACCTGTCATCCTATCACTACATGCCCATGTAAAAAGACTTTCTCTTTTGTTCTTACATGACTCCTTTATGTACTGGAAGTCTGCAGTAAGGTCTCCCTGGAGTTTCTTCTCCAGACTGAACAGTTCCAGTTTTTTCAGAATCTCCTGACAGGAGGGATGCTTCAGTCCCTTCATCACCATGGTGGCCCTTTTGCTGGACTTCCTCCAGGAGCTCTATGTCTCTTTGTACTAGGGAGCCCAGAAATGCACACAACGCTCCAGATGTGGTCTCACCAGGGCTGAGTGGGAGGGAAGGATCAACCCCCTCAATCCACTGGCAAAATTTTGCCTAATGCAGAGCAGGATACCATCAGTCTTCTTTGTGGCAAGGGCACGTTGCTGACTCACGTTCTCTCAAAATGAACCAAAAATCTTTAACAGGTCTGTAAAACAAGGTACAGGGGAAGTTTACTGTATCCCAGTGTCTTCCCAGCCAGGGATATGCTGAGTGCTACCCCCCCAGCTGCACAAGCTGCTGTACTGGTGGGTTGCAGTGTCTGCTGTGGGGCAGTGCCTGCACCAGGATCTTGTTTTGCTTCTGTGTTCTCTTGGGCACGGCGCTGAGCCACTCTGCTCTGTGCAGGTCCAATCACATACTGTAACTGGGATGAGAAATAGATTTTTGAAGAAGTTGTCCTTTGTAGTTTTTGGTTATTTTTTATCTTTTCTGTCATGTAGAAAAAACACTTCTTTCCTCTAAATGAAATGGAGGCTCGCTGCATTTCATTTTGCTGGGAAAAAAAAAAAAAAAAAAAAAAAAAAAAAAAGTTCCTGGAAGAATAAATCTAGATGTGATTTTGGATTTTAGGAATTTTGCTCTGAGGATTTTTTGAGATTTTGCTGAAGTGCTCTACAGCTGAAGTGTGCACATTTTGGTTTTGAGCCTTTTTAGGTTCTGGTATATTCCGCTGTCATAATTTTGAAGGCAATCCAAAGACTTCTGGGTATGAGTTCTATTTATATGTTTCTACTGTTCATAAAAAAATTAATGATATACACCAGACAGTACAAAGAGAGCGATCATTTCAATGAGTACATTTTCTGAGGAACACTATGCTATACTACTCCTGCTTGACTCCTTAAAACAGTTCTTAAGAGGGAAATTTATTCTGATTTGAAAAGACTGAAACATTGTACTGTAGGAAAGTAAATCAATCTGTCTTTCAATTTACTTAATGCTATAAAACTCTACAGCTCTCCTCATTCCTGCTTCTTAAAACATCAGCTGGCAAGGAAAGTGAGAAATAAATGGCTGCTATTTAAGAAACAGTGGTGTTACTGAAGCTTCAGAGCTCCCAGGGGATGCTCAGTGCAGGGTAAGGCAGAGGCTGGGAGGCAGCTGGGGCCACCTACCATCTCCCCAAATGGTGCAGATCCCAGCTTACAGCACAGAGCCCTTCAGACACAGAGCAAAAAGTTGTTAGCACTGTGTGTGCAATCAGCATATTTCCCAGACACGGAAGAAATTTACTGACGACATTTTATGGTGCAGTGTAAAATAAAAATTACTTTTCTTTTTCTTTTTTTCCCCCAAAGATGGATATACTGCAATCTTCCTCTAATAGGAATGGAAAGAAGCTTGGATAAAGTTTATCAGAGAGTTGAAATGCTTGGTGAAACTGGATATGCAGAGGTTTAAAGAAATCTATTTTCAGGCATTTATGAGGATGATAGCTATCTGTGTATGAAAAAATGGTACAGTAGCAAAATACACTAATCTGAATGGACCCTGATTCCCTATATATATTGAGAATGTATCTGAGATTACTTGAATAATCCTTAAAAATAGCCTCCATGTTGTGCTTGGAATAAATGGTGGGCATTTCTTCACTGTATTCATCGTATCCTGGATATGGATAAGAAAGATAATCTTGCTCTGGCTACTTTTTGTGATTAAAAATTTTATATTCCAAACACATGTATAAACACCTCTTTTTAATGAAAGCTTTAGCAGAAATATTTGAAAATCAGGTGACTCAGGGATCACATCTTGTGATTGAATATTAAAAGTTATATCAATAGTAGTATTTTAATTGATGTGTGACCACTAAATACAGTCCACCACTGTGAATACAGCACTGTGCTGTACTCATCCTCCTGCTACAGAATCACAGCATGGCTGAGGCTGGCAGGGCCCTCAGTGTTGCTCAGCCCAATCCCTGCTCCATCAGGGACATCCACGGCAGGGTGCCCAAAGCCACAGCCAGGCAGCTTCTGTGCCAGTGCTCAGCCACCTGCATAGCACAGAAGTGCTGCCTCTGTGTTCCAGTTCAGACAGCACCTCTGTGTTCCAGTGTGTGCCCACAGCCTGTTGTCCTGGCACTGGGCACCACTACTGAGTGCACTGAGTGCATGGCTCCATACCCTTACACTTTCCCTTCAGGTGTATATCAGTGAGTTTCCCCCTGAGCCCCCTCTTCTCCAGGCTGACCAGGCTCAGTTCCCACTCTCTCCTCACAGGAGAGCTGCTCTGGTCCCTTCACCTTCTTCGTGTAGATATTTGTCTCCATTTTCTCAAGCTGAGCCATAAGCTTGGTGCCTTCATCTCACTGCGCATTCTTATTTATAACAGTACATCCTGCTGATATTAAACTTTCTACTAATCTTCTTCTATTGACGATACTGTGTATTTTTTTCTTATTTTCTTTATGTAGTCTTCATTTGCAGTAGCCTTCACAGTCTACAGTCATTATTTCTTGTACCTTTTTTTATGGAGCCAGCTACTACAGAAGGAACAGGGTTTATATTCAGCGTATTTAAGTCACTGCAGCAATATATGTGGCAATAAAGAATGATACAATTAATGAAATGGATCTTAGGTTGAACTACAATTGCCCAAGTATCAATGGATTTGTACTCATGTTATTACTTACAGATGACATCTGCAGTTTCTAAACTCACATCGAACAAGCTATGGTTTGGTGGGGGTTTTTTGTGTGTTTGTTTGTTTTCAGGGGGGTGGTGGTGGTGGAGGGTCAGCCTTTAATCTTGCTCCTGCTTTCCATGGAGCTTATTGCTGTATATTTCTGAATTTTGCTTTCATTGTTCCCTACCTGCTTCTTTTCCAGATTGAATCTCATTTTACTACATACTTATGTCTCTAAATTCTGTGGCTTTCTTTTTATTATTTTACTATCTTGGGTTTTGCAACACCTTACAATTTAGTATGATCTGTACATTGTAAATTTAATTAATGTCGTGTTTGCCAAAGACCATAAGGAGCCAAGTCAATTACAGAGTCAAAAAAGAAAAAGGGAAACCTTTATTATGCTATAAATGCTCTGCTAAAAATCCCCCTTCGTAAGAAAACATTATAGATTTCTTGGCCTCCATAGATGTAATTGCAGAGAGGCCTAAGTCGTTTTACCCACATCATTTGTGCCATTTTAAAATTTAAAATATATTATTACCAAAGTAAATAACAAAGAAATGAAAAATGACAATTTAATTCATTTCTCTGTAACTGAAATGTGCTGGGCAGGGTTAGACAAACGCTCATAGCATATGTTTCGCTATGACATGTAAATTAAACCTACCACAGTGTTGCTCTAGCAGAATTGCCACAAATGGCTTCACACATTAAGGGCAAATGCAAGCAGCCAATTAATAACTGATTTCATTTAGAATGTCTGGGTTTTCTTGTTGTTTCTTGTTGCTTTCTTTGTTTGTGGCTTTGTTCTTCTAGTGTTTCCAATGTGTGTTATATATATACTGCAATTGTGTGATGCCTCAGCCCATTCTGATAACGTTTGAACAAAATCTATAATTCTTCGTCATTATTATCTCTGGGCAATTATGATGTTGGTAGGAATTAGAGCGCAGCAATCTCTATCATTCAACTAGGAATAACAACAATTACTACTTTGGTCTCTGACTGAGGTTAGAACAGATGAATTGAGATAGAAAATTATAACCATTTCTCAAATTCATCATTTGCAACTGCATTCCTAATGCAGAAGGACAGATCGTTGGGCTGACCAACATCTGTTCCTTACTTACTCTACAGAAACACTACTAAGCTTAGTCTCTCTCTAATTAGAACTTCATTCTTAAAGCGAAATCAAAATCATCTGGCATGCATCAATACGTATTAATTTTCATAAAGTAATTTGAGACTTTGAAAATCGATTTTGAAAGTTCATTCTAAGCACCTGATTTTCAGACAGGGTTGTTCTCAATTGGCAAAAAAGAAAGAAGGAAAGATTAGTTCTTTATTGTTTCAAAAATGAGTCCTACTTCCTGAACAAAATAATATAATATAATATGCCTTTTAAAGCATATGGCAAAATGTCGTTTGGTTAATGAAAGGACATGAACCAAGATGTGTAGTTCACAAATTATGAATGTGCCCTACTTCCATGACATCAATGACTTTCCTGTAAATTCGGAGCGCGTGCAAATTTCTCCAAGGGAAAGCTGAGCTCCTATATCATTCTCTTCATAACCTTAGTGTATTCCGTAATTAACTGTTTTTAGTTTTCAAGAATTTGTTTTGCCTGTAAAATATATTCCAAGCACAAGCATGTTGGCAATTGAAACAAAGTTGTGGCTGAGAGGTCAGATAAGTTTTGGTATCTAAGCATGGTGTGTGCACCAGCAAATTGTGAATCTGAATTCTTGTCGCTGCTCATATGAATGTCAGCCTGTCCTGCAAAGACCGTTGTCCATGGAGTGAAGAAAACCATCCCATACTGAAAAGAGTACCACAGGTCAAGTCTAAAAGTCGAGTGACTCAATCTGGCTGCCCAAACATGGGTAGCCAGTGCCACATAGAAAACCTAAAGGTCTGAAGAATGGTGCTCATGGAGATGGCATAGGATCTTCTTTCCCATACAGATCTGTGATCCTCTGCGGAGGCAGCTGGTAGTGTATGGTGGATATCTCACAGTGTCACAGTATGTCTGATGGCTGTCTGTAGAACGCTGAGCAATGTTCCAGACATCACGAAGGCAGCAAAGATTCAGAGCATTCAGGCACATTAATTATAGTCTTTTAGTAAATGTTTTATCCTGTTTTTTTAGGGAGAGATAGCTGACACAGACATAGAATTAGTAAATTGTCCTAATCGATACTAGCGCCTACTATCAGCTTAAAAACCGCTAGGTGTTAATTATGAGACACTGCAAACACATCACTCAGGCGGATCATCAGCTGAGACTGCTGCATTCTGCTCAGCTCTAAGCCCACACATTCCCTCCCTCCATCTCACCTCTCAGTCAACAGCAGTTGCTTTGGTGAGATACTCCTTGTGTTACAGCTTCAAGTTTCTGACTTTAATTCTGCCCTTCCAACTCCAAAATTATCCCTCGAAATCAGCACTGGTGCAGCTGCACCTCAAGCGCTGTGTTCAGTTTGGGGCTCTGCAGTGTGTCCAGAGGAGAGCAGCAAAACTGTGAGGGGTCTGGAGCACAGGTCTGATGGGGAGCAGCTGAGGGAACTGGAATGGGTCAGTTTGGAGAAGAGCAGGCTCAAGGGAGGCCTTACTGCTCTCTGCAACTGCCTGAAAGGAGGTTGTGATGAGGTGGGGGTCGGCCTGTACTCCCAGGTAACAGCAATAGGATAAAAGTTAATGGCCTTAAGTTGTACCAGGGGAGGTTCAGGTTGGAAATTAGGAAACATTCCTTCTCAGAAAGAGTGGTGATGCACTGGCACAGGCTGCCCATGAAGGTGGTGGAGTCACTGTCCCTGGAGGTGTTCAAGAAAAGTGGAGATGTGGCACTGAGAAACGTGGTCAGTGGGCAATATTCATGGTAGGTAGATGGTTGGTCTAGAAGATCTTAACAGTCTTTTCCAATCTTAATGATTCTATGATTCTGGAAAATGAAGTCATGGCAAAGTTCTGCTCTTGACCATTTGTGGTAAATGATAATCTACTCTCTTCACTCCAAAGCTATTCAAGGTTTCAAATGATTCAAAGTAACTCTGGGTTTGTGCTATGACCAAATGCTTGTTTGGAGACACTGGGAAACTTATGATAGACTGATGCTGATTTTATCATGCACTGTCTTTCTGGAAAGCATTCGGATATCAAAGTGATAGGCATCACTATACAGTAGGCAAGAGATAACTGTTGCCTGAGTTTTTTGCAAGTGCCGCCTGCTCCGTCGTGTCCTTGAGGTCTGTGGTGCCTTGAGATGATGCCACAGGAGACTGCCACAACTGTCTTGCCCATACAGAGCCACAGCAATGTTACCTGGCTGACTCAGGTCCTTGGGTCTGACACATGGGAAGAAGGTGGAGCCCCAAAAGCCAAAGACCCCCAAAACAAGCAAAGATTAAAAGAGATTTGCACATCGATGAGGCTGTCTTTGTTGACGTTATAGACAACAATAATATTTCAGCTGTTCTAATTAAAAGTAGTAATTAAGCAGCTGGACCAGATCAGTGTTGGGGGACAAACACTTGCCTTTGTTTTTTCAGCTGTTCTCCATTGAAATTATTAGCAGACTTGTTGCATGGATATTTTACTCTTTTCAAAATCACCACCATCTCTGCCTCTTTCCTTCTGCAGAATGTTCTCTCTGCAGTACATTGCTCAGAGAAAGAGAGTGGCTGTTTGGGGAATCATAGCATTTAGCATTTCCCCAGCCTGCCTGCCTTTTGTGTAGTCACTTCTTACACCTGAAGGAAACATAGCATGACAGAGGCTGAAGATAACAAAACAACAGCTTCATTCAAATGCACGAAGGTGGCTTATTCATTTCTAAATGAGAGAGGATGCCAAAAGTCTGCTGTAAATCTGAATGTCAGAATTGCTCAGAGCTCAGCCTACCTCCCTGATAGCAGCAGGCTTTCTGTGCAGCTTTATGATACTTACAGAGCCATTCACAAACATTTCTAAGCAAAGGTTGCAGCCACCCGTTGTCCTGTTTGTTCCCAAAGTGCTCAGGGCTGGCTGGAAGCAGAGCCCCACCATGCTGGGCACTGCACAAACAAAGCCATAGAGACATTGCTGCCTTGCTGGGTTCACTCGGCTATTGTTTTGTTGAAAGGTAGTTTAAAAATATGATGTGATTCTCCTGGCTGGTAAGAAGATGGCAAAACGCCATCTTGATTTCTTGATCTGTGTCACTTTGTTTGAAGGCTTGAGAACAAGCAGATAGAAATGAAGCTATGTACTTTCATGTATTTAGGGCAAGCATTCGGATAAATCCTATGGCTGAAGTGAGAGCCTCGATTCATTTGGGGCTGGGAGCGTTTGGCCAGCCAGCTGTGAGCAGGGTGGGTGGAGTGGTGGGACACCCCACCTCTGAGCCCCCACTGTGCATGAGGGACTTTGTGGGTCTCTTGCCCTGGGCGCAGCCCCAGCACACCTGTGCAAAATCTCCGTAACACATTTCTGCACTGCAGTGCACACATTTTTCAACTCCTCTAGGTCTGGGTGGATGGATCCCATCCCTCCAGTTTGCCTCTCAGAAGTGTCGCAGGTGATGCCCCTTGCACTGGCAGCCCCATGTGCTTCCCTGAAAGCAACAAATGGCAACACCCACCTCACACTAATTTGGTACCTGGTCCTTTTGCTCCTGGCTTCAATGACTCGGGAGGCAAGACGGAGGCACACAGGCAGACACTGCAGAGATGTATGCTGCAGGCTTCCTTGCAGTGACAGCCAGCAATGCACAGCCCAAAATGGCCACAAACATCTGATTTCTCCAAGGAAATAAGGAGCTGCTGGACCCAGCTAGCACCACGGGAATAGTGCAGACCATCAGGAGCTCAGCTGAACCTTGTCCTGACCCCAGAGGTGCATGGCGACAAGTAGGAATCTGTTTTGTTTCTATTGCAGCAGAAGTTGCAGGCACAGAGAGATGCTGTGAAGGACAGAATGCTTTCAATGTTCCTTTTTCACTCTGCTGTTTTTCTGTAATGATCTTGCCTGCTGTCTGATTACACAGGCTTAAAATAAGAGGAAGTTTCGTGACTGAGCGTAAAATCTGGGCTGGGAAAGGCTGCCAGCAGGTCTGTTGTGTTGGACACGGGCATAACTGGGTGAGGGGGGTGCTGAGGTCTCATTACCTGAATGTTGCATTTCTCTAATTGGGATAGAGAACAATCAAACTTCCTCCTTCCAAATAGCTTTTCACTTTTTGATGTCATCTTCTTATCTGTTTCCTTGAAACTTACCATGCCTTATCATTTCTCCACATTTTAATTTCTCCTTATGAATTGAAGGACACTTTGTTATGACTGCCCAAAAAGATGGCAGGGAGATCTTTGACAAGCTCTGGAAGTCAACTGGGGAAGCGCAGAAGGCTCAGAAGAGTCTGAAGGGACCACACCACATTCCTGCTGCCATCCTTTCTTGTGTCCATCTGTCAGGACCAGAGCAAGGCACTGGCTGCTGCTGCATTCTGTATGGCAGAGCTCTCAACAGGGCAGTGATGGAGGTCGCCTTGGAGACGAGGGAACACTTTTCAATTAGGAGAGGTACGAAGGACCCCTGCTGGTGCTGGCTGATCCCGTGGTTGTTCCCAGCTGTGTCAATATCATTCCTTTTCTCTGCTCCACAAGCAGGGCTGTCCCTGACAGTGGTAGTGTATCAATACTTACCAGGACACCGTAGGAAAAGCAATCTTTAGGGTCACAAAGCTCAAAATGAAAATTCATTTTTCATAACTTTTTGCAGTAGCTACCAACGACACAACTTCACAGGATGATTTCTCAGTATTTCTACCAGTGCACCTTTTGGCATGAGGGTGACCCTGGCAAGTATCTCACACAGGAGGATTTTGTTCAGTAACTTTCTGCTGCGTATCAGTTTGTCATGAAACGCTGAGCATGTGTTGTTTAATGTCAGGCAGAAGCACAGCTTGGGTATTGCTTATGCTCATTCACTATTTCCCTTCTCATCAAAGCCTACTCATTTCCTGAGCAAGTGTTCATTTCACACATGTGCTTGCAGTAAGCACAGAACAAAATTCATCCATTGTAACCAAACCTCTCAGGAAAAAACAACATCATTATAATTTTATGGCTAATGAATTTTAAATGACCTCAGGAGAAGTTCCTGGCAACACCAAAAAGAAAACAGGGATACATGGGGACTTTCTATTCACCCGCCTTTGCAAAATGTGTTAGGATATCCCCTCTAGCAGAGGTATCATCTCCTTTGGGATTCTGAAGAAGACATGCTGAATATTCACTTCAGATTTAATAGAGATGGAAGTTTTCCTCAGTGGTGAATCTCTCTCTCTATATATACACATACACTCACCAATCACTGGTTTGTAGCCACCAGAAGCTCTGATTTCTGTGGAATTTCTGTATGTTTTCTTTCCTTTGGAATAAGACAAGTGAAAATGTTTTGACTTTGCAAGATCCAGGAATAAAAGCATTTGTGACACCAGTAAAAGAGAAGTTCTAAATAAAACCTTCTCAAAACCAGGGAGGAATAATCATGTCAAGCAATGACTTTTGTCTTCTAATAACAAATGGCAGCTGGATTAGGACATCAGGTCATCCATGCCCCAAGCGCTTACTCAAGCCTTTCATTTCCTAAAGTTCAGCCACAGTGGGGCCTCTCTGAGTTATTGTGATGTTTTCAGTGCTGTTCTTTGTGGCATACACTAAATATTCTCTTTGCAAATGCAGTTCACATCATTTATCCACTACAAATACCCAAACCTGCAAAGCGTACTCGAGGTGGCTTTGAGTCACGTGACAGATTTATCTTACAAAAACATCTGTGCTGGAATTGCCCACTAAGGTGCACGCACTGCTTCCCACTCAACCACTTCTGCAAACTGCTTTCTTGCGGTAAAAAAAAAACCAGACCCACAGAAACGCTGATTATTCTAAATCTGAAAGACAGTGAAAGCACATTCTGCAAGATGACAATTAGGAAGTAGAGTTTTACTCATAGTTGTGAAATAAACACCAGCTAATCATCACCACGAGCACCAATTCCTAACCTCCGTTTAGGTGAGATTTCAGATGCCGAACTCATTATCAGCTTTCAATGCCTGCTCATCAACAGCAGTCATTTCACTTTAGACAAAATACAATGCATGCGATATGGCAGTAATTAAATCATACTCCAGGGAAGAGATAATAGTGAATTATAAGATGTCTTCAGAAGTGATAATAATTACTCCATAGGGGTTCTATTCTATTAGGGTTTAAATACTTTTAAGACTTTGTAGAAGAGATGTAATTTTAAAAGGAAAAAAAAAAAACAACCAGCTGAAGATGACTGTAAACAAAAGCAAGGTGCTGTTAGTGTAATCTGCCACAAACATCTCCAGTACTGCTTTAGCTCTTTTCCTTTAATTTTAGCCCCAAAATGCTTTAGCTTGCCTTCAGAAGCCTCTGTATTAGTCATCAAAACTGAAGCAGACACATGATTCTACTTAATTTATGTGGCTTGACCTCTCCTATGCAGATCAGAAGTTTGGCCAAAGCTAAGAACACTCAGCAAAGGGATAAAGACCACTGGGGAGATCATGAGGAGACAGTATCTGGGAAGGAAATCTGAAAAGAAGAGAGCAATAAAGAAATGGGAAAATCCAGAGCCCTGGAAATGGAGGCAGAGGCCAAATCTAATGTTTTCTGAAGAAAATCTTAAACTAAACCTTTCTGATATGGAAACAGGGTAAGACATGTCTTGAGTCCCAACTCTGTGAAACAGAATCACAGAATCATTAAGGTTGGAAAAAAGCACAAAGATCACCTTCAACCCATCAGCAGCACGCCCACTACACCACATCACTGGCTTACTGTCACTTGTGCCCCATTATAATTCTGATTTGCTTTATTTACTCTATTTGGGCAACAAAAACCAAATGTTTGAAGAATTGCAAAGCTTGATTAAAATATCTCTAATTCAGACTTCAAGTGTAGCATTCTGATTTGAGAAGACAGCATTGCATCACTCCATTTCCAGCTCTGCCTAAAGGCAGTAAGCAGAGACTGTGATGATGGACCAGATCCTGCACTCGGCGAGTCAGTAGGAGTTATGGATTTCACCCTACCCCATTAGTATCGATGTGTGTGGGCATTCATTTGCTCCTGGTTTTGTTCAAAGAAAAACTAGATGCTTACGGAATTATCATAATAAGGCCATTAGATAAGGTAGTCATGTCGTTTATCTAACATTCTAACACTTAGCAACACCGTTAGATTTATATTAGTATTGGATATTTCATATAAAGCATAGAATGGATGTGAAAGGAAGCATACAGGTGTCTTTTGTCAATGTTTACTGGAACAAATTTGAGCAGCTTGGGTTTTATCATGCCTCATTTGATGTTTTTCACAGAGGGTTTTCTTTGGTAGCGAAATGAGATTTGGTTGTTCTAAAGACCCGGAGCCTTTAACATATTTGCTGCATTTTCATTCTCTTGTACAATGGACAATTTGTTACAGTTACTGCACAACTCTTGGACAAGCACTTTGTGATCCTGGTGATTTGCTGCCACTAATTCTGCCAGCCTCGTTCAAAATCACCTCGATTAGCATTTCAATGTGAGACAATTATCTAGTTTAAAAAAGAGAAAGAATGAGGAAAAGTTCTTCTATGGAAACCTCTCCATCCCCTTCCATAGGAAACTCTGATGAAATAATCCATTTCTGCTGCGTCATCACTTACCCTGAATGAAAGCCCTTTTACACTCCAATTACCCATCAAGCCCTCTAAATCTCTGGCTGCTCAACGGCAAATAGTAAAAGCAGGTTATGGTGGATAGTCCCAAAAATGCATACAAAGTTTTGCTCCAATTGTTTGCTTTCCAACTTTCTGCAGTATTGTTTTTTATTTGTTTGTTTGTTTGTGGGATTTTTTTGTACATCATTTAAGTGTATTTTAAGCCCAGAAAGACCTGTTGCTTCAAAACTGTCCCATGTTTTCATGAATAATTAACCTCACCTAGCGCTTCTTCATAATAAATAAAAATAGACAGAAACTTGCTGCGAAAATAATACAGTAGAGCCCAAAGAGGGGGAAATATTGGACATTAAAGTAATGAAAATTCCAAACCATCATTTTTTAAGAACATGAAAGAAATACAGTGTTCCTTTTTCTGAGGATGTCCTCGGGAGATGAGCGTTTTGTAAATCACATTCCTCTGATGATTCAGAAGTATTTCGCATTGCCGGCGGCCAGGCTGGAACTGGCTTATTAATATTGCATGATAATAGATAAACTTTGAGTGGAGCACATTGTTGTACAGGCTTAACTCTGTTCAATTTACTGGCACCTATGCTATCTGCAAGGCAGCGCAGAGTTCGGCATGACATGCTGCTTGCCAGTGGGCACAGAAGAGGTCTGTGGATACAAGAAACAGCTGTAGAGCAAAGCAGGTGACAATACCTACCAAACCAAGGTGCTGCATTGTTTCCCCCATGGGCGCTTTGATGTTGACTGCAGATCTACGTGTACTGTGATGCCCAAAGGCATAGTGCTGCCATTTAAGCTTTTGCTCACGTCCACAGCTGCACTGGGACGTGGCAGCCTGGTGAGAGACACATATCAGTGCTGTCACAAATGCAGAATACATTTGTCCCAGGCTCTGTTGTCTCTCCAGGCCTTTATTTCTCTTAAAGGGTCCTCTATTACAACCCCCCTTAAACCTGCACTAGAGAAGAAAAAGGAAACATGGGCAGTGCAAATGTGGCTCATCACAAGTTTGCATGGATGGTGAGGTTCAGTCCTCATATTTCACAAACCTGCACATGTAATGACTCTGTTTAGAAGCACAAGTATGAAAATACAGAGAGAAATACTTTCCCTAAATATTTTTTGAGTCAGGAAACATAAAAAGAAAAGTGGATCAAAGAAGCACAGATAAATGTGTGTAACAATACCCTCAACAATCTCCTTCTGAATCTCCAGCATGCACATTATGTGCTGAGTGCACTCTTGTGCTTTGAGTAGATCAGATACATACAAGTACATCCTTTCAGGTCACCAAATCTGATCTTCCCTTACTATTTCTCCTCTAACTACATCCTTCTTTCCCAACCAATCTTGAGGTTGCATTCACTGTACTTGAAAGACCCTGAGCTCATCAGAGCTACAGACGGAGGACTTGCTGGCTGCATGCTCCCAGCAGAGTAGGCTTGCCTCATGTCCGCCCCCTATTCACTCTACATGAGTGGATTTACACTTCAGCCATTTAATACATTGGGCTCACTACCCCGGACCATTGCATTTTAAGGGGGATCATTAAGAACACAGGTACTAATAGTTCTCTATATTTTAGATATTGAAATACCAATATCGGATAGCAGCACCAATGTGGGGTAGAAGTGAATCTTCACTTGTGAGTGAAGTCCTCACCACGTATAAACAATGACTGCATACTATCAGTGGTGTTGACCCATATTCACTCTTATCTAAGCTTTCTTTAATTTTCTGGCCAGCTGCATTTTTCTGGAAATTTGGTTTCCCTTTAAACAAACGGTGTCCCAGCATCCACCTCTTCACATTTTCAGCTCTTCCTTTCCTTCTTTTCCAATTATCTCTCTAGGATCGCCAACGGCTCAAGGTTGCGATGGCAGTCCAATGGGGCTCAGGTGCCTCATTTTTCAGGTCTCTACAGTGCTTCATTACATACACTTGGGCTGCTGATGGCAACCTCTGTGCAATACTGAGGAGTGGAAACAAACCTAAGCCCCTTGCAGCACAGTGGAGACCACCAAAGCTGGAGACCACAGGCAAGCACCAAACAGATTGAACATGCGAGGGGAAGCTCAGTTTTCACCCAGAACCACCTTCACTAGGGCCAGCCCTGGCTTTCCTCACACTCCTGGGGAGCTCCTGCCCATGCCACATCCCCTCAGAGATGTGCTGCCGTCTGTCTCTCCACATTACCACCCATCCGTGTCACCAGCCAAGCTTTGTCAGGAGCCATTGCCATCAGAGCTGCTCAGACAGCCTCGGGCAGGTGCTTCCTGAGAACACCCAAACCAGACTTCCTCTGTAAAAGCTGTAAAACTGTTCAGCATTTGCCCTGAATGCAATGAAAGCTCCTCCTTCTCCATATTCCTGCCCATACCCATCTCCTCACATTCAAATTTGGAATAAACTGGGCTGGAAGTTATTTGCTTTCAGGTGGCCACAGTGGCTGGTCAAATGTTAACAGTGCTCTTTGGGTAAAACACTATTTAACCTATTGTGGTGGCTGAGCTCCACTCACGGCACACCCTCCCAGTTTCCATGGATTTGTTCTCTAACAACCTTGGGCAAGGTAGGAAAATGACAATGCTGCAGTGCAGAGTGCGGCCTTGCACCATGGGACCTAAACCTGCTCAAGCTCATGGTCGGCATGGGGCTGTGGGATCCTTATTTTGCCTCTCTGTAAGAGATTCTTGTAGCCACAACATAAGGATAAATGACATTTTTGCGAGCGTCCTGCTGCATGCACATAAATAACGCTCAGCATTATTGGCCATCATGATGATTAACATGTGTTTTAATGGCTGCGTCAACATTTGTTCCTCTGTCTCACTCCCACTCCCCGACGCTGTTGTGGGTCGTCTTTCCAGGATAAGGCATCTCTGAATCAGCTTTCCAAAAGCTGATTACCTCCCCATTTTCGGGGGAGGCACAGCCAGTTCTGTATGTTGGTGCAGCCACTCCCCATCCACCTGGTTCCCCACGCTGTGACAGCTTGCAGAAATGGGGCCATACTGACGGAGCGCATTTCTTCACGTTGCTACACTGGCAATGAGGGCTATTTATCAAGTGTACAAGATTCAGAACTGCAAGACCCTGAATTTCATAGTCATTTGCAGCATCAGAAGCTGCTAATGGCCCATAAAATTTAGCAACTTCTCCATAAGCTGCTGGTTAATGAAAAATCGGTTAAATTGTTCACAGATCAGCTGGCACGGTGCCCTTTGAGCCACGGCAGGCTCTGCCTGGCAGAGGTTCCACTGACAGCACTGGGAAGCAGGAGAGCAGCTGGGGGGCACCAGGGGCAGCACTCCTCCAGCCTGGTGTCTGATGTCAGGATGCACGACTTCAGAGGAGCTCAGCGTAGAAAGGGGATGCAGTGTGCTGATACATAGATGCACACACTGAATCTTCATCTTGGCTTTTAATTGCAACCAGAAGGCAGAGCCGACCTTCCCCTTGCTAGGAGAGCTGCACTGCAAGCAGCAGGGGTCCCAGCCAGCATGTCCCCACAGCTCTGGGGGTGATGGAGGCTGAGAAGAAAGAATGTTTCAGCACTCAGCCAGCCCCCTGCAGCACCTATGTGCCTTTTCTGCCCCTGCTGCAGCTCTCCTGCCTCTCCCCACCACCAAAGCTTTAACATGCTTTGCACAAACGTGCACTGCCCTGGGCTGGCACAGCCCTCAGCATGTAGCACAGAGCGAGGATTTGGCACCCGCACGCAGGGAGCGATCTGATGTCAGCAGAGATGAACACAGCTCACCACGCTGACACTGCAGGGCCACAACTGTCAATGCTGGCATTTATGGTTCTGTGTATTTTAACTAATTATGCTGGTGCTACCCATCCGTCTTATGGACACAGGACGTTTTTGCACTGGCATATGCTACAGTAATGAGAATCAATGTTGCTAATCATTGCGCACAGCCCATTTTTCAGCCACCTTCATAAACGCACATTATGCTGGGAATGAGCATAAAAGAAAACACTGCTGTTGAAATGCCAAAGGTGCCCATGCAGGAGAAGCCCCAGCCAGGCCTGCCCATCTGGAGCCCAGGGAACCGGAGCTGCTCCTACCAAAGAAACCACACAACCCTAAAAACGCAGTTTCTATTGAAACCATGACAAAAGATGAGATTTCTGGTGTCAAAGCCTTAAGGAGGTTTTCCTGAATTTCCTGAGTCCTTTGTCCCTTTCCTCGGGCAACCCCTCAGGCTTTTGCTGCTGTTGAGTACTTGCTCCTTTTCTCACTCCACACAACACCTGCATGCCAGGGCTCTAGGACTGTTGCTTCACATTTAGTGCTCAGGAAAAGCAGCAGCAAAGAAAGAAGAATCCTTCCTTTGCCTTCAAAAGCACCTTCCCATCCTCCAGAGAACCACCAGCTGTTCTGATTAAGGCGGTTCAGTTGCAGTGTTTAAAAGCCTGTTCCACCTGCTCCTTGTAAGCAACTCTCTGTGGGCAAGAGTGGCTCTAATTAAAAATTCCCTCCTGCTGCGATGACTCCTCCCTCACCTTTCTTGAAATCAGCCTTGAACAGACACCCCCTGGGGATTGCTTTGCAGAGGACAACTCCTCTCCCTTTTGGTTATTTTCCCCATTCTTTGCAGTAGAAATCAGAATTTTGGAACTTGAATCCCAGGCAGTATGGGACAGGAAGGCTCCTTCCCAAAGCTTTCCTCCTAACACTGTTCAAGAACTGCCCTGTCCAGGCCCTGGTAGGTTCTGCCCTAGCTCTTTCTAGCAGCCACTACCCCATAGAAATGTTTTCAGCTTGTAGAAAGAAGCTTGAAGGCTACAGCCCTCTGAATGCACCTTGCTGGCTGACTCACAGTGCTGAGCCTGCTCTGTGGCTGTCCTGTGTCACAGCAGAGCACTGAATGGAGGAGGTGGCTCCTGGAGACCAGGATTTAGCCCTGGCTGTCCCCTTATAGGATCAGGTCCAGAGGGATGGATCCGACTATGGAGAACACCAAACTGTAGCACGAGAGAAAGGGACACCGAGAATATAGGTGTGAGATTTGATTACATAAAACTCAGGTGAATTTTGCTTTTGTAGTGGCTTCCTTCTGCTGTTGAGAAGAAAAGCTATGACCCTGCCATACTAAAAAGCCCCATGGACCCTAGCACTGCTCCCTCTCATGCTGTGGTGAGGAATATACTGAAATGAATGGTTCAAAACATGCAGATTACCACCTCGTGTAGTCCTCCATGCCCTTCATCCCCGTTGTAACACCTTCCAACTCAAACCAGATGCCAGTGCCCACCTCCACGCAGGCAGAGTGTGCTGGAATGTGCATCCCCACCAGGGCACCAACGTTAGAGCTGTTAGGTCACAGCTTTCCCAGAGCTGAGCTCCGCTTCCATTTCTCACTGCTAGCAGTGCAGCTTCACCCCACTCCAAAAGGCCAAGGCAGAAAATCTTCTTAAGCGACTCCTCGGTTGATAAGTGCCACTCAGGTGATGGGATTAATATTTCTCCCTATTTCGGAGTTGCTCAAGCATGCAGGTGAATATGGTGGTTCTGAGCTTCCCCCTATCCTGACAGATTTCTGCCTCTTAACCCTCCCTTGCCCGGTGGATGTGTCCCTGTGCATGGCTGTCACACAGCCGCTCAGAGCCCATCCCCATAGTAACGAGGTGTCCCCACCTGAATTCAGAGCTGCAGTGCTTGGTGTGTCTATGCAGGAAACATCGGGGCACTTCTGTGTAAATCTACATAATAGCAGTGTGTGCTTGCTCAGCAGATATCTGCAAAGTCAGGTAAATGCTGGTGAAACTGCCCTTCATGTTTAGAGCCTGCATGCATGCCATGGCCAGGGATGTTTAAAATGACCAAAGAATCAGGCACTGCTCAGTCAAACGTGCCTATCGCAGCTCTAAAATGATCAGAGGATGATTTCCCAAGTTGTGTTGTTCAAACAGTTTATATTTGCATATTTTCATCACAGAACATAACCCTTTAAAATGGGAGCTGCTCTAGCCTTAGCTTTAATTTGCACGGAAGGGCTGCAAAGCTGTGCAAAACTGGGCTGCTAGCACCACTTACTGGCAGAAAAATATTGAACGGACTTTACAGGCTCACACAGGAACACTGAACACAAATCTTAGCACTCAAATACAACAACCAAATGTAGAGCATCATCTCTCCTTCTTTGCACAAAAGGAGGGGAGGGGAGGGGAAGGGAGGGGAAGGGAAGGGAAGGGAAGGGAAGGGAAGGGAAGGGAAGGGAAGGGGGAAGGGGAGAGGCGGGAAGGGGAGGGGGGGGAAGGGGAGGGGAGGGGAGGCAGAAGACCATCCCACACACACATGAAAAGGAATAAACTGAAATTTCCCTCTAAAAGAGCCTCCAAACAGCTGCCAGTACCAAAGCCCTTGCAAGGGAGAGCCTTATCTTAGTCTGCAATATCTGTGTGCACTACTAACACCTCTCCTGTCACTCCCACCTCTGTGGTAACAGAGACAGGTCAGTGGGCACAGCTAGGGAGCAGGAAGAGGGGACTGCAAATTTCCTCTCAATACATCAACGAGGTGATATATGTTGCTCATACACATGTATATTTCTGTGTGTGGATCAACACTTTCAAAATCCCAACAGAAATGAACCCCACTGGAAGATGTTCTCCTCCACTTCATGTTTAGTGAGCTGATACGTGGCCTCGTGGTCCCACTTCTTGGCTTTCAGAGTATTCGTGTTCCATAAATCGTGGCCAATGCTTTCTGCTGCTTAACAGAGGGTCCTTGCAGCAACCTTCTGAGCTGTCTCCTGCTTTGGTAGCTGTGATTTATTTGGGAAACAAAGAATCAGTTCAGAGGTACTGTAGTGGTTTCTACTTAAAAGCACCACAGCACTTTGGCACTTTACTGACTTTGCTTTACAAGCACAGTTTCTGCAGCCCTTAGATGTTCACAAAACCACAGCATGGCTGAGGCTGGCAGGGCCCTCTGCGTGCTTGTGCCCAACCCCTGCCTCAGCAGGGACACGCAGAGCAGGGTGCCCAGGGACACGGTCAGGCGGCTTTTGGAGATCTCCAGTATCTCCATGTTTATATTAGAACCATTCGTTTACATTAAAAATCCCAGGAAGATAGAACAGAAAAAGGGTTGGGCTTTCTGAGAGCTTCAGTCCAGGGCAGAAGTTACACCACTTCTGTAAGTTCTCAGACAGCAGCAGTACATCCTGCTTTGACCGGAATCCATAAGGCCTGGCTGGACCCAAAACTCTGTTCCAATCGTTTCATTCCTGAGAGGAGTTTGAGGTGCCTGATCTCCAGTGAATATTAAAAAAAATCACATTTTAGAGCTCTGTCAATTAGACGGATCATCTTGAAAAAGAAGATTCATTAATTAGTTACACTGGCAGTCTCTTTAATTAGGCATCGCTGAGCACTTTCAGTCTTTGTGATCTCCAGCATTCTTAGCTTGTTGTGCCTTATTTACATATTTTTGGGACATGTATGCATCTCCTAATTAACACTGTAGAGTCTACTCCATCTATTTCAAAATGTCATGTTCTGGAGATCTTCAGACATGTTTATGGGATGTCCACTACATTTAAATTACTCCTGTAATCAAGCCAGAAATCCCACATCCCTTTCTGGGGTATAAGAACCACCACCAGAGGCATCCAGGGGAAAGTAATCCTGTTTTCAGGAGGTTTCAGTGTGGAAGCAAATGAAAGACGCTTACAGAAGGAAACCTTTCAAAAGTCATCTCTGCCAGGAATTTTAAAAAGCATATTTGCCTGCAGGGAAATCCCTCTGACAGCAGGCTGTCAGCAGCACGTCCCACCAGGGTGGGCTGCAGAAAGGAGATGCGCAGCCTGGATCGTGTTGGGATTTTGGGAGACTTGGGCAAATGTGGCCTTTCTTAAAAGGAAAGTGGAAGGTTTGTAACCTGATGGGAGAGCATGCACTTGTATATCAGACCTCAAACAAAAGGTGTTGGCAAGGAGGAGCCTGAGCAAGTGAAGGGTTCCCGTGCGCCCTTCCCATGTGTTGAACCAAGCAGTCCTTTAAATAAAAGGATCTTTTCTTCTTCTAGCTGTGTCCCTCTCTGCACCATTCCGCCAAATGCATTTTTATGAAAGCTTCAACCTGATATCTAGCTTCTTTCTACTCAGCTTCTATTTTTAGAGAGCAGAAAGGATACATTGCAGGGGACAGTCCTACGGAGGCAGATAACTGGGAGAGAGGATGAGAATATTGTCTCCTCCCCATCTAGCTTAGCTAACAAAACCCTGCTTTACCTGTCCTAGCTTAAACTGATCTATTTGCCCCGATCTTATCCATCAGTGTATCTTTCCCTGGTCCTTCCTCTTACTGGCAGCTATGATCAATATACAACACTGTCTTCCTACAAAGTAGTGCCCTATGTTTCTCAAGAACTGCTGCCACTGCTTTCTCAGGTGCTTCAGACTGAATCTCCTTTTTTGCAGGTGCCTTTCTCCCATGCAGATAGGCCTGACCCTAAAAGACGACCATATTAACTGAATGATGAATTTTTCTGCTCACCTCCACGGCTAAGTTTACCCTAGTCCATAAGCACATGAATAAAGCCTGATGAGCACTCCCTGCAAGGGCACTTTGCCTTATCCTCAGAGATAAGAGAAAGAAAGAGAATATGAATAAGGTGAGCTACTGATAAGTCCTGCCCAGACAGTTATGCAAAACAGAGACAGAAGGTCTGAACCTTGCAATCTCCCCATTGCTAAAATAAAAGCGGTCCAGATTAGCACAGCAAGGTAGGGGATGTTGCATCCCTTCTGCTCAGCTTTCTGGGGACACGGTGCTCCACAGCTAATTGTGCTGAGGCAGTCCTCCCTCTCACTTGTCAGCCATAAAATAAAGTTCTTTGCCGCAGCAAATCTTATAAATTCTATATAAAAAATGCCCAGGCTTCTCACACACAGAGCTGCACCTGGCAGCCGCTTGGCAGGAAACAAAATAGCAGCTTAGGAGTGCTGGAGGGAAGGGGCCATCCTTTTATCTCAGTCGTTCTGCTGTGTCCTGTGTTGGGATCCATGGTCTGAGAGCACAATGATAACAGAAATATGTAAATAACGGTGACAGGAGTAATAAGGATGCTCCTTGTCCTTGCTGCATGGAGACATTAAGATTTGGCAGTTGTCGCTGTTGCTTTCGGTGAAGAGCACTTCTGCACCTGGGCTGGCTCCAGCAAGCCAAAGCAAGGGCTGGATTGAATCAAGTACAACCTGTATCAGAAACATCAACCTTCTGGGTGGCAAAGTGTATTACTGCTGAGTGCTCATTCTCTAGGATTTTGTTAGATATAGGACCCAACTGTTGTGAAAACCCTTCACCTCCTGAAGGAAGCACCGCACCTCCTGTGCTCTCTGGGGGGGACATGCCATGTCCTGTTTCTTGGGGCTAGAGGACTAAGAAAAAAGGAGGAGGAGGCAGAAGGTCAAATTTCCTGAGCACGGTTGTCTCTGTGCCGTGACGTCTGGCTTGGGTAGGACATAGACAGCCGGTGTTGTCTACACTGATATATCAGAGCAGTCAACACTCTGCCACAGGTAGCAATCTTATGTCAGTTATGGGCTCGAAGGATAGATGAGAAAAATGGGAAGGACTCTTGGGCTTGAAGGACAGTGGTTACATTTCCAAAGTCTACCTCAGAGCCAGTAGCAGGATGGGACCAAAACTGAGGCTGTTGTGACACCTTCATCTTGCTTATGAAAAAACAGGGAAAACCAGTTTACTATGGGCAAGAAGGCTTGATAAGGTGGAGGAAGTCCAGCACGGGGCCTCTGAGATGCCTCAGGGGCTGGAATGTGACTGGAACTGATGGAGCAGGGTTAGTTAACCTTGAGAACTGCGGGCCCTCTGCTGCTCTGAGTAGAGGTAATATCTTCCAGTACTGCAGAGGAGACAAACCTGGATTCTCAGAGACACAGTCACCTCTGGGAAGCACCAGACAGATGCAAGAGAAAAGAAATGCACAGTGAGAGTGGCTGCAAAGCAGAATGGGATGCCCAAAGCATTTTGGAGTCTCCATTTACAGAGGTATTTACAACTCAGGGCTGGACAAGGAACAACCTGCCCCTCTTTGAAGCTTGCCCCACACTGTGACCAGAGATCTCCACAGTCCCCCCCAGGTCTGAATCATTCTATGGTTATGGCTTTCATTAATTTATTTCCCCTTTTTGCTAGAAGTAACAATTTGATGAAATGATAGGGCAGGTTGTAGCATCTAAGCATGGGATGCACTTCACAGGTTGACACCAGCTTAACAGCTAATGCAGCAGCTGTCCTGTTAGGCTTTCACACCATTTAATCTCCTGGTAAACAGTGTCACTTCTCTTATTGACTAGTAAGTGCCACTGAACAAAAACTTGTGTGCAAATAATTATATATGGCAGTGAATCTTGGAAGACAGCTTCCCCTCCTAATATCGAAACACGACATATTGTCACAAGAGTTATAAATGAAGAAGTGCATAAACCTTTTTTTTTTTCAGACAGACAAGCTATACAAGATGTCTTGAAGAGCCAAGGTATTATTCAGTTGGTTATCTGCATCCTTTCCTGTCTCAGGAAAACTCAGATGATACTAAAAATGTCAAATTGCAGCACATATGCCAGATGCCTAACTCACCTCTGCACTGTAGTACTCACAATTGTCAGTGAAGGGGAAGACCACTGGAAAAATTAACAGTCTGTATCAAGATTGGTACTTTAGCATGCTTAGAATTGCATATTTTATAGCATAATCTAGTTAACAGAATATGTTAGAAGCTGTTAAGTGGAAGGGCTTCTTGTTTGCAGGACCTCAGCAAGCAGTGTGGCCACCCAGGTCCCCACTCTCTGGTTTCCACGTGTGAATGACATTGCACTGCCCACTGTTCTTCCTTAAGGACACTGGGATAAACTACCTGACTGAACACGTGGTTGGACTACAACTGTATTTAGGAATCTCATTTTGCTGGCATTAATTTTCTTAGAAAAGTTTTCCTTTATTTCTTGGTCATGCGTACTAAAAGAAGAGATCTTACTGAAGCAGGTGCTCTCCAGGGCTGGTGGCATTTTCCCCCAATAATCCTGTCCCAGAGCAAAATCTTCACAGCTCCATAGGCATCAGCTTAAAGGTTAATGCTCCGTAGAAAGAAACCCAGTCAATCCTCCTCAAAGGGCAAGAGGTGCCAGCCACTATCTCAGAGATTTGTTTAAAGCTACCTTTAAAATGAAACTGACTTTAACCTGCCAGTGCCATGGGTACTAAATCAAGAAAGAGGAGAGCAGCTGCTAAGAAAAGACATTTTATGGTCCATGAAAATATTGTCTGTAGTGGCAAACAGCATGTTGCTTAATTATTGGGCTCTCTGTTCCACACTCATCCCATCTCCAGCTGCCTGATGCCATATCACCTCCTGCTCTGGGTCCTTTCCCTGCCACACTGCTGCCTGCTCAGGGTCCAGCCTCACTGTACCACACCACATCTCCACTACAGCCCAAATCCTCAGCAAAAACCGAGTCAGTGTCAAGAGAGACACTTCTATGCATATCTTCAAGGATCCTTTTAGTTAGTGGGGGGTCAGAGGTGAGGATGAGTGTAGTTGTTGCCATTGGGGAGCAGCGATGAATCCAAATGCTGCTATAAAAGTCTTCAGCCCCTGGGGCGAGTGGAAGAGGTGGCTCTGGGAAGAGGAATGCATTTACCATCTGAAATACAATATGAAGCAATATGGTCAGAGAAGTCAGTGCTCTAATCACGTTACTGTGCACCACATCTGCTGGGGAGTTATTTAAAATCCCTTGAGATTGCAGCTGAGAAAAGTAGCTCTAGAGGAACAGCCCGAGGAAGAGGCTGTGTGTCACAGCTGTCAGCCCTGACTTCTTCTGTACCTCAGGTACATGTACTTCAGGACATTACTTTGCAGAGCAATTTTCTGCCTACCAGTGTTGATGCCCATGACTGTCTACTTGGCAGGGATGGCCAACCGGGACTGTCCCAGATCAGTTAGGAGATTTGCATTGCTTCTGGTTGTTTCATTGAATAACTGAAGTTACATGCAACCCTGATGTTTTCCTGGAACATCACTGAATCAATAAATCAAGGACAACCTACTTAGCTATTTTATTTATTAACAGCAGTTCAGGACTCCCCTGCAACAAAGTGGGTACAGCACTGCCTCAGATTGCCCTTGTGTTTAAATAACAGCATCTGTGTTAACAGAAAGCTGAACTGTCCCCCACCATACAAATAAAAATTGTATTAGCAGTCGTGCTGCTATGGGCTTTCTGGCTCTGTAAGAGCATCAGGACTGGACTGACCTGAGTGAGCATCCCAAGAACAGACGCAGTTCCTTGGGGTGACCCTGAGCTGAGAAGCGCCTCTGCATGAAATTCAGCTTGAATGTTGCTTGGATGGGAAGAAAGCTGAATTCCACAGCTGCTTTCCTGGTTATAAATGATTTTGATGGGAGAGCAGTCAGATTTCAAAGATGATCATTGCCATGCAGTGCATCACCTGTTGGGGTGAGATATCAAGTCACCATAGGCACAATTTTTGCCCAGCATATCACCCCTTTGTCATTTCACAAGGAGATGTATTCCCCACAGAATCCCCCACTATTCGCAGCACATTTCTCAAAGTGAGAGGTGTTATTTCAATTCCAGTGTGATGTCTATGTGGCTGCTGAAGAGCATGAGGAAATAGAGGATGAAGTACATTTTTCCTAGTAACTCAGAAATATTGATTAACTAGTTCAAGGTCTGGTGAATACTGAAGTAACATATTGAAAGCCTGACTGTTGCTTTTGATGGAAGTTTATATAAAAGTGGGTTCACCAGACCTTAAAAATCATTACTGTAAAGGAAAAAGAATTAATAACAAAGGTACGTTTTTCATATACTTCTATCCAAAATCATGTGCTGGTAAAGTACACATGAAACAAGGTAAATAGCTTATCAGCAAGATGAGCCCATAATCTTTCCCTGATGTTCATAGTCTGTCTACTGCTAAACAGATTGCCAGGCTTGTCAACAACAAAGTCAGCTCCTGCTCTTTGTAACCAGCTAGCGCATGAGCCCTGCAAGTGCTGATTCAGGTGTGGGAAGCAGGAAGGTTATCTGCACTGTGCTCAGTTGCAGGCAGGAGAGCAGCTTTCTGGGAAGTGGCTGTGCTCTGCGTTGTTCTATAGATTCACTCTGATGCTGGGTAAGTGTGCTCCTCCATGCTGCCCAGGCAGTGGGGACACAGCATCCTATGGGGACATGGTGTCCTATGGGGACATGGTGTCCTATGGGGACGTGATATCCCACGGGGACACAGCGTTCTGCAGGGACAGGGCTCCTGACCTCACTGTGCTCTGCTGCAGTGAACCCTGACGATACATGTAAAGTCTTTCACCTCTGATGAGAGCACAGTCATGTGCACACCATCGTTTCTATTTTGAAGAAGGTGCCATCAAATATTGGGAAGCACTTCTGCAGCTGTGTAATTGAATTCAGAGCAACCCATTCCTGAGTGGAAAATTAATAACTTGGCAACTTCAGACTTTACCTTTATTAACTCTATCGCTGACACTCAAGAAATGTTGCTCTTAATTCTTTGAAATAAAGAAGCCTCTTAGGATTTCTTGTACCAATATCGCACATCCAGTACACTTGCCCCAGGAATCACTGAATCATAGAATCATTTGAGTTGGAAGAATCCTTAAAGGTCATACAGTACAAATTCTCTGCAATGCTCAGAAACACCTGTTTCTCATTCAGGGTATTCAGAGCTCTACCCATCCTGACCTTGAGTGTCTTCAAGGATGGGGCATCGTACACCGCTCTAGGCAACCAATACAGCACTTCACCACCCTTATCGTAGTAAATGTCTTCCTTATATCCAATCTGTATCTCCTCTCTTTTAGTTTGCAAGCATTTCTCCATGTCCTATCACAACAGACTCTGCCGAAGAGTCTGTCCCCTTCCTTCCTACAGTCCTCCTTTAGATACTGAAAGGGAAATCCTAAACAGCCTGCCTTTAACCCTAAAAAACAAAAAAGGCAACTTTCAGGGAGTCTGTTTGCAGAGCACAGACACCATACGTATAATCTGGATACTTTTCAGCATGCTGTAACCATAAGTGTGTTCAAATTGAAACAGTTGGTCACACTAAAAATGTTAGATTAACGTGTCAGGTAAGGGGATACACCAGTGTTGTCATTAACACAATAATTGTGTTGTCAGTGTCATGGCCAAGAAAGTAAACTCACAGAATCACAATCACAGAATCACAGAATGGTTTGGGATAACTTAAAGCCCACCACTCCCAACCCCTGCCATAGGCTGGCTGCCCCCCACCATCTCAGGCTGCTCAGGGCCCCATCGAACCCAGCCTTCACAGCTCACAATGGGGCACCCACAGATTCTCTGGGCAGCTGTGCCAGGCCCTCACCACCCTCTGAGTAAAGAATTTTCTTTGTAACATCTAAACTAACCTCCCATTTTTGTTGACAACCATTCCCCCTTGTCCTGTCATCACACTCACTGATAACCAGTTCCTCCCATCTTCCCTGTAGGCCCTTTTAGATACAGGGAGGCCACTGTAATCAGCGCTGTTATTAATCAGTAAGTTGCTCATTGGCATAACCTCTTTCCAGGACAGATAAGCAATTTAAGTGTGAAAAAAAGAGCTCTCACAGCTCTTATCTCAAAAGAAAGCTCACAGAAACGTAAAGAATTTGTTACCTGGAAAATTGTTTAAAGGTGCTATCTCAGCACTCAGAAAGGTCCTACTCTTGCAACGCATCAATTTTGGTCTGCTCTGAACAACTGGAGCTGGTCTAATAAAGGTGCATGGCAAATAAGTAGAAATAAGTATAAGGGTAATAAAAAAGAAATTGCTTGATTCACTCTCTTGGAATTTATTCCCAACATTTATAGCAAACTGAATAATAAAGTGAGTAAAGCTGTACTTCAGACTCAGGATAAATTCAGCATTAATCTGATTATAAGAATAATTCTTTTGCAGCGGAGGTAATACTTTGACTGAGATGTAAAACCTGAATGTAGTGGGAAACAGAACTGTAGCACAAGAAGGCATGTACCCATTCTACAAATTAATTACAGGGAAGCACATAGTGCAAAAAAGCCACCACTCCTGTCTGAAACAACCAAACAGATATCCCAGCTGGGCATGAAAGTGCACCATTCCTGTTTGAGAGGTGTCACAGCAGGACCCCATGCACCTAAACCCACTGCTTTGTGATTGCTCATTAGGGCTCCTGCTATGAGAAAGCAGAGCTACACAGAACTCAGTCTTTTTTTTACAGGATTTAACCTTCTTCAGATATGGCTTTTTTGACTTATTTTAAAATTTATTTTTATTCTGACTGCTGTCTGGAGAAAACAGCCCTCATGCAATCCTGTTTCTGTGGGCATAGATTTGGGTCAGCCCCCACTGGGGTGAGAACTCTGCAGGGCAACGGGTACCAACAGGAGAGGTGCTGCTGCCCTGAGTGATGGCAGCCTCCATCCCATTGCCTTTAGCTTTGGGCGTGAAGGCAGATCCCAGTGCCTGTGCTGCTGGCGTGACCTGCACTGCCTAGTGGACAATGGCATCCACCTGCTCTGCGGGATGCCATCCTCCCACCGCCTCCCACCACACACACAGCCCTCCCAGAAAGGCCTCACTCAGTCTCTTAGCAACTTCTCAATGAACAGAGGGCAGGAGCCCTCCTGCAGCTTGAATTTGCTGCTGGCACAAGCTTGGCAGGGAAAGAAAAACCACAACAGTGTTGGAAATGGCAGCATGGCTGGGCTGTGAGCTCTGGTTTGTGGGCAAATGAAAGAGTCTGCCTGCGGGGACCACTCAGTCAGCCTTTCCTTCAGCCTTTTGTTCAATGTATGCATTTAATAACAATTTAAACATCCGTTAAATGCAAACATAAATACTTTGCCTACCTTTAATCCCAGTTATCTTCAGCCATTATAGTGTTGTGAATCAAAAATGCCATATTTATAGTCCTGGAATTGCTGCAGCAGTGTAAGATTAGTAAAGAAAGCCAAATGCACAGCAGCTCTGCAAAGCATGATATGACTCTGGCTGAAGCCAGGCAACTACCAGCAGAAATCACAGGCCCTGAATCACAGTGCACTTTGATGGGTTCATGTAGAATCATAGGACTACAGAATCATTTGAGTTGCAAGGAACCCTTACAGGTCATCTAGTCCAACTGCCTGCAATGCTCAAGGACACCTACAGTTCTATCAGGGTGCTGTTCAGAGCCCGGTCCAGCCTGACCTTGAATATCCCCAGGGATGAGTCATCATCCACCTCTCTGGGCAACCTGTTCCATACTTAAATTGATCCCTCTGAGATGAAGTTAGCAGTCACAAAAGCTGAACTACCTTCTGTTAGCACAGTCCAGCACAGGACATCGCATGATCTGTGCAACATCTGAGCACCATTGTATGACCTTTTCGTGGAGCACAACTCTGTATGCTAGAAAAAATCCCAAGACCCTCCCTAAGGCAGAACTAAAGACCAAGGGCTGGGAGATGTGAAAACAGAAGCAAAAACAGGGTAGCTCAGGTTGCTCAACCCAGTTAGGAGTTGATAGACATGGAGCAATCTCAAGAGAAGCTAATCTGGTGAGATATATGGCAGTATCACTCTGAGTCTCACAGCCTCACTACTGATTTTTCTCAGCCCAGAAAAAGAGGAGAAAGTAATACAATAGAACAGAGGAGACTGCATTCATTAAGGCACTTCTATATCTGCTCTGCATTTTTCAGATCTCAAGGAAATCTCTGTCACTGAAATCTGACAGAAAGTACATTGGAAAGTATATTTCATATAATAGTGGAAAAGGAGCTATAATTTCAGAGTAAAGCAGGATCTGATGATCTAGTATTAAATGTGGTTTAACTTAAATTACCTCATTACATGTTCTTATTATTATTACCCATTGTCAAGCAACAGCAGATAACTGAGGCACTGCTGGATGGTTCCTTGGGAAGGATGTGATGATGGAGAAAATCTTTCTATTTTTGGTGTGATTTGTTCTAGTGACACTTTTACAGTAGTCCTTGAGCGCAGGATGATGGTGTGTGAACCAGGTTTGCTCACTGACGTCTTCAGAAACACAATCTGCACCACCAGGAATCTGTATCAGTGCAATCAACCACACACACAGTGGCTTCTCAAGACATGCTCACCTTCATAGAATCATCAAATCATGGAATCATTGAGGTTGGAAAAGATCACTGAGATCGTCCAGTCCAACCCTCCACCTACCACCAATATTGTCCACTAAACCACATCCCTCAGTGCCACATCCACCCTCTTCTTGAACACCTCCAGGATGGTGACTCCACCACCTGCCTAGGCAGCCTGTGCCACTGCCTCATCACTCTTTCAGAGAAGAAATTTTTCCTAATATCCAACCATTGTTTAGTTGTCAAGGAACCAAACTGTAGTTTATTCCAAATTCAAATACTAACAGAGCCCAGAAAAGAGCTCATACCCTGCTGTCTTCTCACCCCTCCAACCAGCCCTCAGGCTCTCCACATGCAGGAGTTGCAAGGGCCAGCTCAATATAATTGCTTTATATTCCTTTATAAAAAGGTCAGAAAAGTGAAAATCAACAATTACAAAACATTGCCATCGCAGTGAGTGAGCTGAACCATTCATTACATTACTGTGTTGTATTATGCAGAGCTGCCATAATACCACAAAGAGGTAAGATTAAAAGCAGTTGATATAATTCACATGTTAATAGCTTGAGTATCTGAGAAAGACAACAAATATTGCCTGAGTGCAGATATGAAAGGTCAAGGCAGATCGAGTGGCTGGCAGGCACTGATCACAAAAGCAGCACTGTAGAAATCGTATTGAGAGAACTAAACAACAAGGAATTAGGATGGAAGGCAGATGAGCCTTTAATTCCCCTCAAAATTCCCTTTGCAAAGGTGCTTGTTCCCAGCTACAGGGAGTGGAGAAGCCATGTTCCAGCAAAACCAAGGCAGAGGTTGCTGCTGGAATGGGGCCTGAGCCCACCTGCCTATCTCATATCTGCACGCAACTTCTGCTCATGTTTCTTGTTGCCCAGAGAGGGTGTGGGTGCCCCATCCCTGGAGGTGCTCAAGGCCAAGTTGGATGGGGCCCTGGGCAGCCTGAGCTGGAGGTTGATGTCCCTGCCCACACCAGGGGCTGGAATGGGGTGGGTTTTAGGGTCCCGTCCAATCTGAGCCATTCTATGGTTCCATATTTTTTTTTCCATATGAGTTACAGAAAGTACCAACGGAGAAAACCACGAGGACAGAAGCTTGTTACACTTTCAGGATCACCTCTGCCAGCACCGTCTTTCGCAGTCTGATTTTGCAATGCTGTGCCCAAAACGTGTCATTGCTATTCATCTCACGGCTGCGTTTCAGAACTTTCACCTGCAAATGGGATTACAAATGCAATCATTAGTACAGATTCCCCAAGAAGCTTTCACAGTATTACAATTAGATTTCCCATTCTAGCAGCATCTAAATCAATACGATATGATTAGTTACTCTCGTGGATTACATGCTGCTGTACAAAACCTTCACACACAGAAATCTGGGTAATTTAATCAGGCAGTAATGGATTCTGGGAATGCTCCCACTGTCTAGAAACTTAAAATGATTCTATCTCTATAATAATTTGCCATTATGCACCTGAAGCTAAATTGCCTGACATACCTGACAGTGGACAGCAGTGATTAAAACAGGTCACATCTCATCATCAGGAGTGGCGACTCCTGCTGAATCCACTTAGAAAACTGAATTTGCAGGAGGAAAAAAAAAAAGAAAAAACAAAGGTTGAGTAGTTTGCCTGGGTCTATAACTTAACTTTGAAGATGTCCCTTTAAATATGCATATGTGTATATTTGTGTATGTGAGAGTGAGAGAGGAAGAGAAAGACGGAGTGTAAGTGCCATCCATTCCTCATCATTTCAATCAAGGCAAGACGAATATATGAATTAATGCTCCCAGGGAAATGCAGCCGAGCAAGACGGAAATGAACACATAATTCTGTCTCTGCACCTCTGTACTAAAGCATCATTCTCCTGCAGTCATCTTGGGATAGCAAAATACCCTAAAAAACAAAGCCGCCGTGCCCAGTGTCACACAGAGCAGCTCTGAGCAGAGCGAGCACGAACCAAGTACAAATGAACAGCTAAAGCTTCATAGGAAAAATTAAGGCTGGTTATTTTTAGACAGAAGATGCTCAGAAACGTACTGCTGTTCAACATTTATCCTATTAGCGTGCAACAGTTTATGTCTAAAATATGCAACACGTTATTTTACTGCTCAGGACATTTCTTTTTCTATGGCATTGCCCCATTGAAATATTCTTGACCTACTGAAATATTCCTGACCCAGGGTGCTCTTGACAAGAATGTTTCCTATGGTAAATTGCTATCTCAAATAGCCATCTGGCAAGAAGGGACAGAAATACAGCCATCCACACAGGCTCTCCTAGGCAGTAATTGCCAGTGAACTCTGCCCTCATTATAAAACTCTGTATAGCTTTGCCATAAAAAAGCCCCATGATGCACATAAGCTTTTCACCTCTAGGTTCTCCGTAATAGTCTTGGTTGTATTATTCTGGTCAGATACATTAACCACTTGCAGTGTTAATCTTCATCTTTTTTTAGGTCCGTGAGCTGCAGGGTCCTATGGTGCCCAGCACCAAATCCCACTGATACGACCCATCCCACTGGTCCTCATGATACGTCTGCTAGACAAAGCTCCTCGTTTCTTAATCCCCCGTGGAGGGCATGATGCTGTTGGCACAGGGCATGGCTTTCCCTCCCCGACCCCCATCAAGGTGCTGATAGTGAATGTAGGTTGGAAATTGGACCAGTGCATTGCCATTAATAAACAATAAGGCTATTAAGGCGTATTAAAGCTTCACGATGAACTTGTCAAAATGGATGATCTATAAATCAATATAAATAACAGTGACAGGCAGTAATTGAATTGCAGCAGTCCCTCAGCACATGCTAAATATGAAGGGACATGACATGCTGAAAATAAAGTTGGAGAGCTGAAAAATTGATAGTATTAACATTCTCCTGGTGAAACGTGGCATCGCTTTGGCTTTTAATGGGGGTCAAACTGTGAATGCGTATTGACTTCTTCTTTTAAAACAAGAAAATAGCTACATAAATCTGAGACTTCCCAAATTAGAAATTGCTGCTTCAAAGTTCACTGTGGCTCTGGATGTGGTTGTCACAGAGAGGACAGCACAGCCCTCCGATGGGTTCATTAGCAAGGCCTGCTGCCTCGCTTGGGTAGCAAGAGGAATGGGTTTTGTTCAGTCCAGAAGGTCTCTGAAGTTGATTAATCAGTCTTCATCTTCCTCAGAGAAGCGGCAGAAGGAAGCAGGGCACAGGAAGCTAATGTTTGCACTCTGCAGGCTCCGGGGGCCACACATCTTTTAAATTCAGATATAACCAGCCCAGCCTCAACACAAGCAGATGACAAGACAACCAGAATGGGAAGACATCAGTGAAGCTGAAGCAAGCTTTTTTAATGGAGATTCAAACAACAGCAAATAAATCGTGACAGGTTCTTTGGATGAAATCAAGATCTCATTTTCTTATTTCCTCTTGATGCACTCCACTCAGTGAAGGATAATGTAGCCTTGCTCAGTTGGTTTTTAAAATGAAGCTGTATGGCATAGGAGTTCAGAAACTGCTGAAATGGAGGCTCAAGAAGCATATTTTTGAAGACAACTTCATTTGTGCCACCTTGCTCATGGGCACTAAAGGTCAAAAATAGTGAAGACCATTTGCTTTTCATAGGTCTCTCTGTGCAGGGAGGCAAAGCTAAACACAGATATAAAAATGGTCATCTGTGTGTTAGGGAATGACGTGTCAATAAGGTCCCAAAGGTCTGAGAGCAGCAGAGCTGGGACTGGGGCAGGTCTTTGGTGAAGGACCAGTGCAGGCAGGTGTTTGGTTTGGCCACCACCATTAGCGAAAACTGCTGCTTAATTTGGCTAAAGCTCTGTGGGAGGTGATGCTTCACTGGCGTCACCCCACACACTGGACTCTAAGTAAAGCCCATATTTGGAAGAGCAAAAGGCTTAAAGGTGCTTCCTGTGAGTTATGCTGCATTGAAACAGAATTCAACATGAAAAGGGAGAAAATATGGAAGAAGCAGATTGAGGAGAACAGTGCTTTCCCTTTAAATCTAATTTAGGCTTTGTGACCAGCAATAGAATCCATGTGAAAGTGTGAAGCTGTGTCAGGGGAGGTTCAGTTTGGATATCAGGAAAAGGTTCTTAATCAGATGGTGTTTAGGCCCTGGAACAGACTGCCCTGGACAGTGGACACAGCCCCAAACTGCTAGAGTTCAAGAAGCACTGGGACAACACTCTCAGACATAGGGTCTGATTTTTGGGTGGTCTTCTGTGGAGCCAAGAGTTGGACTCTATGATCCTTGTGGGCTTCTTCCAACTTGGGATATTATGTGATTCTAAGACCCATCTGACCTATCTGATTTGAATTTCTGAGCCTACCATAAAAGGTTTACAGGGCTCATGACAGAAAATCAAAAATCTTTAGAGAAGACCTGCAGAAATGCAAGGTGCCTATCACTTGTACCCAGCATGGAGGCATCAGCGAGCCTAGCAGGTCTCAAGCCAAGAGGTTTTGCCTATGGAGATGCAGAGGGCTGGCAATGCCAGCCTCCAGCATCTCTCCTCTCCCAGCATCACAGCTGCTCTACCCACTTCCATGCATCCTCCTTCCCATTCTCCAAAGTTCTTCTCATGCCCTGTGGATGTTCCCTGCCATGAGAGTGGCTTCCCACCCATGCCTTTAAACTGACACAAGTTGGGAAGTGTGATGCTCCATTAGAATATTCACTTTAATCAACAGGACACCACTGATATACTGCCAGTGAAACAGGCAAAGTGCCTTGTCTTTTCCCTGAGTTTGCTTCATTCTTAATTTTTCTTCTGTGAAGTTTTTTTACTGACATCTAAAAGGTGAGAATTTAGTCTACTGAATGCAGTGCTGATTAGCTCAGTATTATAATTGTGCTTCATGGACTGCTGCTTGTATGTCACAGCTCTCCAAATTCCTATTATATTATTAATCTAGGTTTTATGGTACTTCAGAACTGAAGTATTATAAAACTATGAGGTAAGTGGAAAAATTACACTGGCAATTTACCAAAGAGCTCCTGTGTGGTATTACGAAAACAACAGAAAACAAAACAAGGGGCCCTGTTTGCAAAACCAAGCATGAGCCTGCTGGTCCAAGAGAACATGCAGCTGTTACACGGCAATCACTGCCTTTCCAACGCCGCCTACAGCATTTCATCATCCTGCATTCAAGGCTGTGCATTTGTTCTTCTTGCAGAAGGGAGAAACATGTGCCTCAAAGATTAATGAAGGTAAACGAGACCACTCCAGGATGATTTTGCAGAATCCAGCCCCCTCCTTTCCACAGGGTCTGGAGCGGAAGACAAGGAACCTATCTGTGACTGTGCTAATACATGACACATATTTCCATTTGCTGTTTTCTCAGCTGCCAAACTCAGTTTTATACCTTTAAAGAAGTTTTTGTTTCTCAAAGACTTATACCCCAAAGATGCTACTTCATAGGCATCTCGGTAGCTGTTATGTTTGAATTATTATTCACTATTTGAACTGGCACAACCAGAACAGACCTAATTTATTCAAGCAAAATAACACAGTAAACCACCCTGCAGAGCTGGAGAGGAGATAAATGCCCCATAACCTTGTGCTGCTGTGAGCCACTCCCAGACTGGGTCTCTTCTGCACCTCTTCCGCTTGGGGCCACCCGGGAAGAAAAGTGATTTAAGATGAATTGACCAACAGTGAAACGAGGTTTTACAGTAAGCACGATAAATCTGCCTTTGCTTCATCCATTCTTGGAAAGAAACCAGATAACAAGTTATTGTGTATGGGAACACACCACCTCATTTTGTTATGAAATAACCATCTACTTGAGGCAGACCAGAAAATGGTTTCCTTGGAGATCTCGGGAGCAAGGAAGCCACTGGGAACTGTTCCAGAAGCTGCAGATCCCTGGGAAAAAGTAAGACATTTCCCTTCTCGACTGCCCTAACATATACCGTACCCCTAATCCTAACCCTTCCCTGACCTTAAAGCTAGCCCTTTTCCCAGACAAAGAAGAAAGGGGTTTTGCTGCTGTTTTTGTTATGATCTAACATAAGCCTAGGAGAACTCGTCCCATGTTTGGGGTCAGAGTGGAAAGAAAAAAATTTGAGTGGTCATGGCATTGAGTCTGGGATGGAGATGCAAAAGGAAAACGAAAGCTGCAGAGACGTTGGCTGTAAGAAATACTTTATCTGAGTAATGGCTGAGGAAAAATGGTATATTTAGGGTTAAGATTAGGGCAGGCATTGAGAGACAGGGAAAGCCTACAGCCCCATTAGCGTGGGGGCTGCAGAGGAGCTGTAAAAAGAATTCAGTAGCAAAATTTTTCAAGACCATCTATCACATTAACCCTCAACAACAACTCCAGAGATGGCAAGGGAGGAGGAGCACCCTGCTCAGCTGTACTCCCTGTGATGCCAGAGAAAGAAAGGGGTAACCGTTCCCAGGTACCTTTCCTCAGCACTGTTTAAGGCTGATTATCCACCACATGTATGCTCTCTGATCCCTGGCCAATAACCTGTGCCAGCTCTGGCTGCTGGACCAAACGCACTGCTTGAAAATAATCACAACACCCAAAAGAGATGCTTTGCTCAGTGTGCTGAAAATGAAGGCTGAAACAAACAAAGAAAAGAATAGGTGCTTCCCAGAAACAAACCACGCTGAGGCACATTTCTGGTTGTCTCTAGCCTCGTTATTCTTCATCTGCATATTAAGGACAGCAGTATTCTGTGCACTGTCTCTGGAGGCTGTGGAAGCAGAGCCTGCTTGTACTCACCTAACGAGGTGACCCTGCATAATGCTGTATAGCAAAGCCCTGCCAACGAAGCAGGGTCTTTGATTCTTGCCAACAGAAAGCAATTACAATCTCACAGTTCTCAGGACAGAAGGACAAATAGCTATTTACTGTGAACCACGGACTTATAAGAAATTAAATTCCTTTGGTGGTTACGGATGTAAATGCACATCTCTTCACACAGATTCCAGGAGCTGTTTCCCACTCGACATTTTGTGTGAGGAGCCAACTCCAAGCATTGCAAACGTGCAGCTTGAAGTGAAGAGCACCATATCCTGCCTTGCTGTGATTGCTCAACAAGGGAGGGGGGCAGCAGGCTGAGTCCAGTGGTGGCAAAGCACTCAGGAGGGTGTGCAAAGCAATCTTTCTGATTTCACAATGTCTCTGCAAGCCCTTTGCCATTAAATATGATTAAAAGCACTGGTCAGGAGAACTTCACCTTTAGAAAATGACGCTTACAAGAAATCACTGCCCAAACAGATAGTTGCCTGAGTCCATGAGATGGAGAAGAGGTCTGATGGATGAGAAGGCAATATTAAAATGTCTCCTCACATAAGAAAACAGAACGAGAGCAATCATCAAAATTTATCAGCCAGAGAGAAGCAGAGTGTTTTCTTGGCACTAAAGGGACCTGATATACTAAATCAAAACCAGAACACAGGCTCACAAAAGAAAGAGAAAGATGTCTTTGCCATATAAATACCATATAAATGAACTTTCTGGAACTGAGATCTTGTTTAAGCACACACAGTAGTGACATCTGAGAAAGAAATAACAAATTAAAGCCAAGCACAAAGTTAGTTTCAGCAGTAGAACAGCAGGCATTTGTGAGGAATAACTGCCCATCTGCCAATTGAGCCTGGGATTTACAGCTTTCTGGTTGTTTCTTTTGTGTTTTTTTTTTTCGGCTGCTGTGCAAAGCCCCAACTTCTAACACCTAAACCAGAAGCCATGTACTTGCACTTTGCCCATTCTGAACACATTCAGCCAGAAATGTAGTTTAGGTACCAACAGCATCACTGCATATGTAGGGAACCACAGCAGGGCAGTGGTCCCAATCACTCATTGCACTCGTGGATTAAAATGCACCAGTCCTCATCCTCAGCACTGCTGGATGGCAGCTGGAATACGGTTCTCTGCTAATGCGTACATCATTCACTTCTATGATATGTATAATCTTATCCAGATGAGCTTCAGTGCTGAGGCTGGCTACTTTACCTTACTGGGGGTAAATACCCACATTGTGTTTTAAGGGTTTTCATTTTCTGAAATCTGTGTCTTTGGACATGGCTGTTCCTGAGAGGTTTCAATGCCTCTCTTGTGATTAGATGCCAAACAGAAAAGCGCAACCATAAACTGTCCTTTATGATGATGAATTGAGTCTTAAGCCAAGTTAAATTTGGGCCCAAATGTGACTATTGCATGGCTGCCAAAGATTCTCACATACAATATATAAAGCACAGCTTCCATTTCCTAAAAGGGAGTTCCAGACTGTACGGGACTTCCCATACAAGAGAAGAAAGCAGTAAAGCAAGGAGTGAGACTTTGCAGTATCTGTGTGTGGGGATTTTGCATGGAGAGAAAGGTTTTGTGTTGCATCCTGATAAAATAGGCTCTGAGAGCTGTCAGGCATGGTGCAACAGGTCAGCCACAAACCTGCACTTGGGAACGGGTGAGCTGGCACCTACCGTAGCCATCTACGTTAACCTTAACCTTGGGGCTGATTAGCCTTCACCTCCTTCCTGCAAGAGCAGTCCACAAATAGCACAAAGCCTGACCTACTTCTGGCCACTGAACTGCAAATTGTAGTTACTGTGATTGAACTTTTTCCACTCTGGGTTTCTTCCAGCAAGATGTCAGGCTTTTCTTCCCTGCTCTTCAAATGCAGCAAACAAGCTCAAGGCCCGAATCATGCCTCTCTGGAGCAGGCAGGAGAAGCATGAAGCTCTAGTGCTGGAGGTCATCCAGCAAGCTGCCGCTCCTTGGCACACTGGAAATCCCAGCGTCTAGCAAGTAGTCCTGGCAGAAAGAAATGAAGTCTGAAAGGCACGGCTTGGGCGAGCACATCCTGCTTTTTACAGGCAGAGAATGGCTTAGTAAAGAGATGCGGAAACTTCAACAGCATGCTTGGCAGCGCATGGAAAAATCATACGAGTGCCATGTATGTTGAACTCCTTTCAGTCCCGTGAAGAGTGAGAAGAGCTGGAGCTAGCAGGTTAGGTCATAAGCTAACTCAAGAAAAAATTTCTACAGCTTGAAAGTTCTTTACTTTTTTTGTTTGTTTGGATTTTATTTTTCTTTTCTGTTTGTTTCTTTGGTTATTGGTTGCTGTTGTTTCTCTTCTTTTTTACTGCTGAGCACTGCCTCTGAGCAAGAATATTCAGGAACAGCCTCTCGAACACAAAAAGTTTTGTCATTCCTTTCTTCCAAGAGCGTATCTCACCTCTTTGTCCCAATCAGTAGAAATTAGGCTGCAATTAATACAGTCATTTGGGGAGTTAGGATAAGCTAATGGATTAATTACCTCTAGGAGTTTGTATTTCATTCCAGTGACATGACCATTTATCATTCCTTAACAGAGGACATTTTTATCCCTCTACAGTCATACAAAATGAAAACCCCATTTAAGTGGAGCAGGAGCATTGTCCTCCCAGCCATAAGTCGGGAAAAAACCTTCAACTGCTTATCTCCATGACATAGAAATAGCTGCAAATGTTATTAATAATGGGAAGTTTTCTGTTAATAATACAGGAGAGAAAAAAGAAGTGTCCTGAATGAAGTGCCTTATCAGAAAAATTCCATCAAGATCCAGTTCCTCAGCCCATTATTACCATGGTTCCACTAATACAAGTGGGAATACAAGTGCAGACCCATAACAGAACACATTTTTATGCTATGACATGTGCGGTACTTAAGAACATGGCTGTGGCATTTGAGGACATGGCTGTGATACTTAGGAACGTGCTTTAATGGGCTGTATTGGTGGTAGGTGGATGGTTGGACTAGATGATCTTAGAGGCCTTTTCCAACCTTGGTGATTCTGTGATTCTTTGTACAGTAGTACATACAAGACACTATCCTTGCCCGGAAAATGAGACCCAGTTTGATTTTTTTCCACAGCTAAACTGGTACCTGAAAGATCAAAGCAGGCTGTTAATGTGTGGAGCTGAGGTGCTCTTTTAATGCACTGATAGATATCCTACTATTTATCCTAACTCTCTTTAGTGCAGTACTGTAATACGATTATTAAATCAACACATGAAAACTCTTGCTAAGCAGATGGCAGTTTGATCTTAGCTTGATGAAGGAGCTGAAAATCAAGCATGGCTCCTCTTTGAAAATTATAGGGGTCTTCTATAAAGATTTTGAGATTTCTTTATACTGCAGTAAAATCCACGAGCGCCTATTTTTTATACAGTTCCACTCAAAGAAATGAAGAGATGATGAAGAAATCACTCATTCATATGAGTAATTGGCTACTGACAGTGACTCTCATAAAGCTTTTGCTGTGGCCACATGTGCAAGGACATCAAATTTGTTGTGCACATAGATTTAACAGACAAACTTCATCTGAGCAACAAAAGAACATCCTTGAAAATCAGTGTAGCACTTCAACAACTGTATCTATGCATTAAAAGGGATGAGTAATTTTATGGTCAATAATAATAGCATTTTTATTTTTGCAAATAAGAGAATCTTGTGTCAAGCAGAAAGATGATTGCCAAGGCATTAAAAAGAAACAAGCGCGTATATGTAGATAGCACTGTGTGCTGGACCAGGTTCATAATACTTAGATAAACAGATCATCAATTTTGCTGCTAATATTTAATATCTTTCTCATTTCTTTCCCCAAGATCCTTTCTGTTGGATCCCAGAAGCCAGCATAGGCACTGACACCTTGAGCAGGTAGACCCTGGCTATAGGCAGGGAAGGGTGCAGGCTGTTTAAGGCCATTTAAGGTCAATTAAGATGCCAAATTATTGAAGAGACACTTCTCTGTCTCTCCTTTGCTTCTGTGTGGACCAAAGGCACTTCAGAGGGAGTTGTAGGTAACTTAAAGCTATCCCTACTATGGAGAATGTATAGAACAAAAGTGAGATCTGAGGGATCCCCACCCAATCTCCCAGTCCTCTTCTGGGCAAGACACAAAGAGCAGGCGGTGGTTGTAGCTGGCATGTTATCTTCATTCTCTGAAAAGCGGGAAGTTCTGGCTTCTTAGCTCTATATGCAGGATCAAGGCACACCCCAGCAGTAAGTCCAGAAGAGCAAATCCTGACTATACGTACTGAAGATAAACACTCTTTTCTCCTTCTGAAGACAAATTCCATACAGAACTGTCAATGTTGATGGTCCAGAAAGAGAGCTGATGGATTTGCAGTACAAGAAAAGCTACAGTAAAGGACGATTCAGGGTTGTCAAGTCTGGGAAAAATTAATAGGTTCAGTGTGAAGCAAAGACATTTTAGATATCAAGAAAAGATTCTAAGGGTAAGGAGAGACAGAGCTCAGGAGCCAGCTTAGCTCACTTCTATACACATACTTAGCTGCTAAATCACCTTCTAAATCTGCACATCTTTAGCTGTGAACTAAATCCTGGTCAGAGAGGACATAGAGAGTTCTGGAGAAGTGATGCTCTGATTGTCACACTCTTCCACAGCTGGTCATGTAGGTCATGTAGGAAGAGTCATATACCACTTGCTGCAGATTTCATGTGAGATCCATGAGGTGTACCAGGTAACAGAGTCCTGGCTCATAGAACTTTGGACCTCAGTGGAGCAGTCTAACAGGTTTTACTTTCATAAAACTCTGCTTTGGTGTCTGCCACTGATCATCTCTAAAGATGCATCTGAAGGAGCAGCAAAGTATGCACGCTGACCTAGAAGAGAACACACTTGGCACGCTTTGCGGATACACTGATTTATCAGTGGTGCTCACACAGCATCTCAGAAAGGCTCAGGAAACATTCTACCCAAGAACATATCACCAGACAGAAACACACCTGGGACATCTCTCTCTCTGACAGTATTAGCTCTGGTAATGATGTCTCTAGTCCAGAGAGAATATATTTCTTTCTCAGAGTGAAATAAAAAGTTAGCATTTTGAGGGCTTTGCATATATTACAAGAATTAGATATACTATGCCACAAACACTGTCTTGCTGCATGAGCCCTCTGCAGTGCTTTGGATGTATGCGTCTATAAATCAGATCTTCCAGAAAGCAAAAGAGGGTGATCTCTGCATAAAAACCATACAGCATGGCATGCGCTTTTCATTGTGTGATGGCAATGGGGCTCTGTGGGCGGTGGTCCTCATGAGAGAGGGTAGAGCCCCTACTGAAATGGAACTTTCCAGGATGTTAGCAGTGCTGTCTCCCTGATTGTGGTGCAATCTGCAGAGTTCTGCTAAACCAGACAGATTCTCAAGCAGCTTTTCCCTTTTTGAATGATGTCCCTTTCCAAAGAGGTGGTGTCCTTTTTTGTCCCCTGCCATCCCAGCTGCAGTCAATGAACTCAACAGAAAAATACAGAGTTGTTTTTTCTGCTCTCCTGGGCCTGGAGCTCTATCAGGAATGCACGTCCAGAGGACAGTAACTGGACCTTATCAAGGGTTATATAGGAGCTGAATTTTCAACTGAAATTCCTTCCCTGGCTCACTCCAACTCCCATTAAAGGTAACAGCAGAGTAGCTGTGACTCCCCTGGCGCAGGATTAGGTCCCTGCAGCACGGATCATCCATTTATTTTCCTAAGAGGACAGCAAGAGGCCACTGGTTTAAGTGATTTGACTTAGTCACTCGCATGCAGAAAGAATTAATTTGCACTGGCTGTAAAGCAGCAGGACAGCCAGGTGCAATCATGGATCTCGGCAGCTCTTCATATTTATATTAGGCCCTCTGCAGCTGCTCTAGAGGCGCCTCACTAACTCTGAACCTCCCCTGAATACCAAGTGACTGCAGCTATGCACAGTGTGCTGTCCCTCTTCTCAAGGCTGAAAAAAAGATAAAATAATCAACAGAAGCAGTTGGAAAGCCTTTCCTTTGGGAGAGAAAACAGGGGCAAGGAGTTCTTCTCCCAGAGAACAGAGCAAGAGGATGGAATAGCCCAGAGCAAGTCTCTTCGGCAGTGAGGTCAGGGCTGCCAACATGCCAAGAACTAGGACAGCCTGGTCTGTAGCCCCCAGGAGCCAGGAAGCTTGTTTTTAATGAAACATCAGAAGTAGGCAGCTGTGTTTTTATGTCTGTGTACACATACAGTGTACACAAATAGAGACACACCAACAGAAAAGCTCACATATGTCTCTGGACATGCTCCTTCACACAGCAAGAGCATGGTGATGGGAGACCAACTTCATGAGCTTCTCAGCTTCTGGGATCTTCCTGAAGTTTTGTCTCTTGGATGACAATTAATACAAGTAGTATTGCCTGACTCTGGTGATTCATGCTCCACTCTCCACATGGCTGCCCACATTTTGTGCCTACACATATACAATTGGAGTCACAGACCACACATTTGCATCTTCATCTGTGCTTATGTTGCAGTACTTAATATGTACAGGTAGTTTTAATACATCTTTTTATAAAATCATAGGATCATTAATGTTGGAAAAGATCTTTAAAGTCATCTAGTCCAACCATCAACCTACCACCAATACTGCCCACTAACTACATCCCTCTGATACATTCACATGTTTCTTGGACGCCTCCAGGAGCAGTGACTTCACCACTTCCCTGGGCAGCCTGTGCCAGTGCCTCACCACTTTTTCTGAGAAGAAACTGTTGCTAATATTCAACCTGAACCACCCCTGGTGCAACTTCAAGATATTCCCTCTGATTCTATCTCCACTTACATCAGAGATTAGGCCATCCCCTACCTTACCAAACCTCCTTTCAGGCTGCTGTAGAGAGCAATCTGATCTCCCCTAAGCCTCCCCTTCTCCAGACTGACCCATCCCAGTTCTCTCAGCAGTTCCCTATCAGACCTGTGCTCCAGACCCTTCACAGCTTCATTGCCCTTCTCTGGACACAATCCAGGGCCTCCGTGTCTTTCTTGTTGTGGGGAGCTCAAAAACTGAATGCAGCACTCAAGGTACAGCCTCACTAGGGCTTCATCCCTGGACATATGTTAACAGTTAGAGCGTGACGTAGATATTCAGGCACTTTTCCCCTGCCTAGTTAGAGACTGAGTATATGAGGTGACTCTGTCACCTCTTGATGTCATCCTGATTACAACTGGTTAAAATGTTAGCATCATTAAGTTTTGGTAGGATATATTATTTTCCTTAAAAGTTTCACAAAGGGATTTGGTAGGAAGAGGTAATTTCTTAAAATCATGCAGGTGTGGGTTTCTGATTTGATATTTGAGAGCCCTAGGCTCAAGCCCCTGCCTGGTCATAACTGAAGTGCATAGCTACACACAGTGAGGGCACTCAGCAAAGACCTCTGCTCAGAGGGAGAACTTCAGCAAAGCAACTGGAAAACTTAAAAATGTGGTTTTGTGAACCTTCTGCCCTCTCTCATGTTGCTGGGTGGGCTCAGTTGTCCTTTTGGGATCTAGGTCATATCTTGTGCTGGATGAAGAGGTCTGCAGCCGTCTGACCACCATGGACCATTTGGCTGAGCTTTGTAACTGGTTTCTGAGGAAGTAGCCCCAGGCTGTAAGCTGTCAGCAGAGAGGAATGGATGCCTGATCATGGGGTTAAGCAGTAGGAACCAGCCTGAAGCAGATCCATATGTATGAGTTTACCTAAGACTCAGAAAAGCCAGCGAGAAGTTCAGTGTCACGGAGTCAGGGAAAGCAGCAGCCAACAGGATTGAGAAGCAAGCAAGCAAGCAATAGCGTAGAGCTCCAGTTCTGTGCCCTGCAAACAAGCTGCCAGCCACGCTGCCTGCCGCAGGCTGTATCACTCCTTGATTCTTTGTGTCTCCACTTGCAGTACTTAGGTCGATGCATTATATTGACAAAGTGGTCTACCTCCTCACCCACATATATTTGTAGGGTGTGTTTGCACCAAAACCAGTGCTCTGTGAAGAAGAAAATTTAATTGCATGCATGCTTTCTCTCCAGTGCCTAGTATATGCATCCTCACCTGTTTCTATAATTCCCACACAGAACCATTCTTCTAACCTGAGTGAGATACAGAAGTTTGTTATTCCGAAGCCTCGAGGCACCCCTGTTCTCCAAATTATCCTGCCCACGTGGGCAGAGCAGCCAGCCTTGCTCTCCTTCACAACCTAAGCCTCTATTTTCTTCAGTGGTTTAGGGCATCTCTGAAAGTTTCCAAATTATTTGACTCAGTAAAAGACAAACCAAACCTCAGCAGCCTGCAGAGATCTGGGTTTCAATAAATAAAAATAAAGATGAAGAAAAGGGAAATGTGAGTGGTTTGATGCCTGGCCTCCAATAGTTGCTGCATCTTCCATGCACTGCCTAACTAACTTGTGTCATCTGTACTTCTCAGCTCCACCTGTGCAGTCATTTGCAGAAACATTATTAGCTGTTCCGTTTTTTCCTGTTTGCTTCCATAGCAACATCCATCAGGAAGAGAACAGTAGGAGCATATGGGGAAGTTACAAAGCACATTTTCTACAAGAAAAGGAGGCCAGAGCATTTAAAAGACAGCATTTAGGTTTCCCTTAGTAACTGAAAATCCAACATACCTCTCTTGTTTCAATATGTCCTGGTATTAATTAGGCTGCTTAATGATGCACCAGTGCAGGCTGGAGGTAACACATGGGTTGTCTTTAATTAATTAGGGTAGTGGAACTTTTCTGTGAGATTTAAGCTTGTTGCTGAAACAGAATCTTGTTACATTGCGACGTGCACGTGTTTTACAAGCAGGTCCCTGAGCTGTCAGACAGCCTTTGACATGCTAAACATTGTGGAACAGTCTGTGCATGAAGTTCCAAAGTGAAATGCAAGAACTGAAAATTATCTGTTTGAACAGTCTGAAACCCTGGGAACTGCCAGGTCAATTTTAGAATAAGCTTACAATAAATAAAAGCATTTCTCCTGCTTAGTCATTTTTCTCCTTGCCAGTAGCAAGCTATATACCATGCACAGTGATATTTTATTAATGAAAACCGTACTGGTGCTCGTCTTTAGTTTAAAATAAAGCCCTTGAAACTCAGTATGAAAATGTGGTTTTGAGGGAAGGGAAACAACACCTTCTTGCTCCCCAGTCTGAGGGAGAGCTGGAAAACAATTTGCAGCATATCAGTGTTGGAGAAAGGTAACAGGTGCAATAAAATAAAGCAGCCAGCCAACTCTGCACTGCCTGTCTCTGAAACACAGAGTGTTGCCAGGCCTGGTAAATCAAGCACTGTGCTTTTCTTTCTGCTGGAGCCTGAAATGGAGACCCTGATGTTCAGGAGGCTGTTGCACACTGCACAGACACAGACCTGGCAGTAGGACCAGTGAGATGCAGTGCAGGTGTTGGTGGGGATGGAACTACTGGCACTGCATAAAGACTCAGAAGCATGCTTTGGTGCTGACTGGGGTGAGATGCACGAGGATTCTCCTGTGGCCATTGAGAAATGGAGAGAAACGTTTGGAATTGTAGCTATAATTTTACTTTTCTGCTTTCCATTTTTACCCATCAATGTTTTTCTTGCTTTTTAATTCTCATGTCCAAATCATTCTTTGCTTCACGCACAGCACTTCAGCCCCCTCCACTTTTGTCTCATCCTCTCCAGTGACAGAAATCTGGGTTCAGCCAGAAGAAATTCCTACTGCTGCTCATATTCAGTACCTCTCAATATGAGCTCTTCAGCATCTGATCTTTCTGCCAATGCAAGCACTCTTTCTGCAACCAGTTAACGATTCTCTGCTCCCTCCTACCTTGAACACCACCCCCATCAGCTCTGCAAACAGAGCTGTGCTGCAACAAGACCCTGAAATTCTCACTAACAATCAAAGTTTGCCAGGAAGCTCAAACACTGGCTTTGGCCAGCCATAAGGAATATGGGTTGCTTGAGCTTTCCAGCTGAGCTGAGCTAACAGACTCAGAGCTACTTGGGGACATACACTTGTGAACTGCAAGCCACTGCCTGAGGCTGCCCTTTACTTTTGATAAGTTTTGTTCTTTGAAACAGGTAAATGTGACTTTGTCCTCCTCCTGCTCCCATGTTGCAGTTCAAAATGGTTTCCTGTATAGCAATAAATGCTGTCATTCTGTAGCTGCATAAAAATAACTCAGTCCATAACCACAAATAAAACTGCAAGTAACAAAATCAGTAATTGCTCTGGCTGTAATTCAACCAGATGCAAATTATTCACCTTTTTAAGGGGCTACTTAAAAACAAATTACCACCTCTCCTCCTCAGATTTTGAAGGAAGATCTTAATTTTCTGCTGTTTGCTTTGGTTTAAAGTGGGAACTGGAAGCTCCTGAGTGACCACATATGTAAGGATCAGCCTTACCTGGCAAGCAGAGGGTTAAGGCTTCCCAAAGTACCAGCCCTTCTTTAACACTGGCTCCTGTGATATTACAGCAGCTCTCTTGAATCCTGTTTCTATTAAGGATGGCATAGGCAGAATATATCCACCTAGAAGTTATCAAACAGAAAATAAACAGGAAAACAATATATCTCCCTTTGTTTAAAAAGCACCTGCTGCATCAACTAAGTTATAGCACAGATAGAACATGAAAAATAAGAGCTGGCATAGCCTAAATTGGAGAAACAATATTTCTGTTTGTTCTGCCACAGGAGCGACTCTTGTTGGACTGATGGCAAGGATGGACAGAGCCAGGCTCTCCACCCTGCTCTACTTTCAGAGATGGCTCTGCCTGGAAATCCCAGCCAAGGTGTGCTGTTGGCCAACTCTTAGCAGAGGCAAAGCCAGCAAAGCGCTGAGTGGCTGAGAGCACGAAGGCTGAGACAGCCAGGCCGGGTAGCGTGGCTTATTCCTCTGCACAGCTGAAGGCACCATAAAAAAGAGAAAATAAATTGCTTTTGTTCCAAATGAGACTCTGAGCTTTCACTGTTTCAGAGAGGTTGCAGCCTATGTCTTCTAGTTTGCACCTCTCCTGGTGGATAGTTTTTATTTCTTAGTGGGGGCAATATGTCATTTTTATATACATACAGAATGTAACTGCTATTTAAATAAATATAATGTAATTACAGATAAGCTCTGGAGAGCAAATTAACCTCATCTTTTGTTTACTACAGGGGCATAGGAATAGTTTAAACAATACGACTTCATTATTAGCAAATTAGAATAAAAATAATGACATTATTACACTCGCATTATTATTCTGCCATTATTATTAAGATTTTAAACTTCTGAAGTGTGCTAAATGCTCTGCAGAAAACCACAGGGCTACATTCAGACTGTCAGCTCCAAGGACAGGATTCAGCTCCAGGCTAAATCAAGGTGCCACCTCCTATGCTGAATGTATAAGTTTGTATTACAGTCCAGGGGGCCCAGTCAATAGAGTCAGCAGAGCATAGAGGGTGATTCAGTTCACTAACAAGGTCACATCCAGAGTGATTCAGCTGCACAAACACAGACATCAAGTACCATTTCAGATATTATAGGAACCTTGCTGGCATAGCAGCAGTGAGCTTACTGATTTGCTACCACATCCACCAGCCCTTGCAACTGTTTCAAGTGTCCTGGGACATCCAGATCGATGCAGACATCTATGTTTAGATACCCTCAATAGCTGGGAGGACTCAGTGTACTGTATTCAGTTGCCTAAACTGAAAGAGGCACCTAATGATGTTTGTGATGCTAGAAAGTGCATTAAAGACAGCACCAGAAGGTCATCTTCACCCTGTTTTGTGTTCTTGCCTGGTGAATTCATCTCAGTTACACATAGAGCATCTCAAACTGTCTTTTCTTAACATGGGCATCTATATCCCGCCATCCATTGCCTGCCTGGTTGTTGGTCTCACTAATTCCCAGCTGTGGATATATGTATATCAGTGGTATATGTATAGCTGTGGATACATATATATATATATTTATATATAAGAGAATTCCCTAAGCAAAGTGCACTTGCAGTCAGATGGTCCAGGGCCAGCAGAAGGACTAGCAGATGTACCAAGCACCTCTCATGGTGCTAGATGTTTATGCAGGAAAACTGACTTCACCTTGGTGCCCAAGACAAATGTTTCAGTTACAATCATGTTTTGTTAAGGTGCCTTGATGCCCAGCATCCCTTCCTGAGCAGGGCCACCTAGAGCTGGTTGCCCAGGTTCCACTTTAATATAACTGCTACTGAGACACAGTGGATGAAAACAACATGAGCCAGCAGTGTGCACTTGCATCCCAGAAGGTCAACTGTACCCTGGGCTGCATCAAAAGAGGGGTGGCTCACAGGGAGAGGGAGGTGATTGTACCCCTCTGCTCTGCCCTCGTGAGGCCCCCACCCGCAGTACTGCTTCCAGGCCTGGGCATCCAGCACAAGATCCTGAGCTGTTGAAGTGGGCACAGAGGAAGGCCACGAAGATTACTGGGGGCCTGGAGCACCTCTCACACAAAGTAAGGCTGGGGAGCTGGACTTATTCAGGTTGGAGGAGACTCCTGAGAGACCTCATTATGGCCTTCCAGTGCATAAATGAGACTATAGGAAAGTTGAGGAGAGATTCTATATCCGGAAGTGTAGTCATAGGACAAGGGATAGTGGCTATAAGCTAAAAGAGGAGAGTTTTAGGTTAGATGTTAGAAGCAAACTCTTTTCTCAGAGAGCAATGAGGCCCTGGCACAGCTGCCCATAGAGCTGTGGGTGCCCCATCCCTGCAGGCGCTCAGGGCTGGGCTGGATGGGACCTGGGCAGCCTGAGCTGGTGGGGGGCAGCCAGCCCACGGCAGGGGGTGGGGATGGGTGGGCTTTAGGGTCTCTTCCCTCCCAAACCATACTGTGAGTCTATGGCAAGCCTGCAATTTGTCAGCATGAACATGCTGAAATAGAACCAGACACTCTTCCTAATTCCAGAAGAGCAGACCAAGAGCACAGAGGAAGGAATAGAGGGACCAAGGGTGCATACAGAGAAGAAAAAACTTCTTCACTGAATGCAGAGAACAGAAAATGGGAAAGTAAGATCAAGAAGCTGGGGAGACAAGTGTCAGATTTAGGAAGACAAAAAATCAGATCATTGCTTACACCTTGGGAGGAAAGGAGATTAAGGCTGAGGGAGAACCTGTGAGATGCCCAAGTCCCTGCAAAAGCTATCAGGGGTCAGTAAGTATCTGCTGGAGGACAGGGATGAGGCTGGAATAACCCTCTGGATTTTAAGAGCACAAACACTGCTGTGTGTATTTTGAAAAATAAAAAAGAATAAGGAAAAAAAGAATCGCAAAAAAGAAATAATTGCTTTATTCCTGCAAGTATGTCCCAAACCTCAAATGCTCACTTCATAATTTAACTCGCTCTCTATAACTATTCTAAATCCCCTATGAGATCCACTATTTTTAATATTTTAAATAACTCAACAAGGATTAAATAAGGAGTTAGTGGTTTCATCCTTCTATGGATAACAATGTGAGGCTTTTCCACCTGTTTATTGCTGTGTTCTCTTCCTTTCTGTTCTGAGTACGTGACAGTGATGCTTTCTATTCCTCTGCTCTGAGAATTAACCTCCCCAAATGCTGACATGCTGTAACAGCTGTGGTTCCTAATTTGCACTAAAATGGAGTATTATTCCATAATGCTATGCAATTTGCCAACTCTTACACCTCCGCAATCCTGAAATCTTTTTCTCTGCATCAGAAGACATTTGCATACATCAGGTCATAGCCGACTTCCTTATGAAAACCAAATGCAAACTATGCCTGTTTTCTTAACGTTTCAGTAGTCTGAAACTCCTGTTATCTAGTCTGGTTGCAAAAAACCCTTTCAACCATGGTTCATTCATCTTGGCAGCAAGAGAGAGGAGAGCATCTCCTAGCCTAGGGCTGAGGACTGGGGCCATGTCTAAATCCCTACTCCTCTGGCTCTTAGAAGTGTGTACTTCATTTCTGGCTGTTCTCATGATGGAGGTTATGCAGATCCTCCTGTTGATTTTGATCCCAAAATTTCAGCCTGTGACTGCCTTGGCCATCTAAGCTCAGTCTTGATGGGAAGCTGCAGCATATGCAGAAGTGATATCCATCCACAAAGAGCTGTACTGGATGTGGGATAGGGCTGCAAAGGACCAGTCATGTCACATGGCACTACTGGAGACCATCCAGGACAGGCAGTCATGCTCTCCTCACTGCCTCCACACGGAGCCACCTCCACATGCCACCCACAGAGCTGAGCACTGCCTTCACAGTGGGCGTCAGTGGGTGATTTTGTGGATGTGGCAAGGGGCAGAAAAATACACAGTTCAGCCCACATCATTCTTCAGTCTTTGGGAAGTGTCAGAATTGAATTTCCAGATGTACCACTCTGTTGTGAATCTGACTGAGAGATTTAAAGCTTCAAGAATGTATTTCTTTCTTGTTCCGATGCAGATGAAAACTCACAAGAATAACAATTCTCCTGGGATTTTTGCCCAGGAGTGGTAGAAATATCAAGCATGCAATCCGTTTTGTAATATCTCTGACTTTCCTGTTCAAAATCTCGCAAGGAAATTTTCCAGGACAGCTGAGTCTAAAGCAAAGTGCTACCCAGACCAGGTCTCAAATCCAAATGGGTCCAGATAACTTTTTATTTTTCTTTGATCATTTACAATAATACTTCTTTCTAAAAAGTAATTTATTTTATATACTGCATTTAACCTACTGTGGAAGGGGAGGTTGGACTTGATGATCTCTGGAGGTCCCTTCCAACCCCTATGATTCTGTGATTCTGTGTGTGATTCTGTTTGGGCTACTTAAAGGGAGCATGGTCCAACCTCAGTGGTTGATGCTCTGCTATCAGGAAATTTAGGCATAAATGGAACAGAACTGTCCATGAATAAACACAACAGAGGGTTGCTCCCCAGTGGCATACAGTGACCATGGGTAGTCTGGGTAGCTTGCTTTGCACTGCCCTGATTTTTACATCTCTGCAGCCACCATGTGATTGTGCAATTGGATAGATGTAGCCATGTAGCCATTGTAGTCAAATAGAAAAGCAAGATGCTGGCCCAGCACTGATCTGCAGCAGACAAAAATGCAAGGAGATCCCATGAGCCAGGAATGCCCTAACCTTGACCAGGCTCTGCATGATGGACACATGCTTCTGCCCTTGGCTTTCTGTCTGGGTCACACACAGTTCAAATGAAGCATTTTGTAAAAGAAAAACCAAAAAAAGTATAACCACCAGGTATTTACAGCTATTCCACTTTACATCACAGAAGTGAGATCCTGGGATTAGCTTATATCCTGCACGTCTGCATCCTCTCTTCCATTGCAGCACAGATAGTGCTGGGGTATAGTCACAGAAAGAAAGATGCATTGGCAGGATCTGATGATCTCTAACACTGAAAGATTTTTAGAGGAGAAAATAAGAAGAAAAGAAAGGAGAGGGAAAGAAAAGCGCACAGGGCACTTTGCACTCCCATAGCAAATGGTTCAAGGCCTATAATGGGTAAAAGGCTGTGGCAGAAAAAAAGAATCTGAAGGGGAGGACTAGTGTGTAAGAAAGTACAGGGCCTCCCTTTTGCAAAGGAGAGTGAACAAAAGTGAAAATTTGTGCTCTACAGTTGAGAAACCCTGACTTGACATCCTGTCCTGGTTTGGTACCTGAGAAGCCCTTTAAGACAGGGTAAAGCATTCATGGGCAGAAGATGGGCAGGAGTGAGGAAGAAAGAAGAATCAGCTGTTTTCCAAACCTTCCCTAAGGAACGTGGCACCTAACAGTGCCCACTCCTGTCCCTGTGAGCTCTGCTGCAAGACAGCCAAATACAAATGCAGCATGCTCTGGCCACATTTGTGGGGAATCTGTGGCTTAGCTCTTGAAAATCTGACTTCTTGTATGACAGATGTTCTTCTCAGTGTGGTGCAAACTGTTTGGTATCCCCAGATAGATTCCCAAGCACACTTCTCAGTGATTCCCCACACATGATTCGGACCAAGTCCTTGGCTCAGGACCCGCTCCTCACAAGGGCATGCACAGTGCATGCAGTACCAAGGGTTCTCAGTGTTACTAAGAGGATCTGTGTAACAGAGCAGTTACATTACACAGAAATAATGGCATTCACACATCAGACAAAAGCAACAGTATCAGGCTTGCAGACACCCACAGCCCTGTTTAGCTTAACACGACCAGTTATTCTGGCAATTGTGGGGAAAAGCAGCCACACGCTGCCCCAGCTCAGGGAGGTGGGCAGGCTGGGCGTGCTGCCTTTGGTGCTCCGAGAGCCCAGAGGCCTGGCAGCTGCTCCAAAAATCCCCCTGCAGTTTCCACTTGCAATCAGCACTTTTATTTCCAAGACAAACACTTGTCTGTGTGCCATTTCCTGGAGCTGTCAGGTAATCACGGCTGTCTGTGTTCTCCCAGCAGACTTCATGGCTACAAGGCCTCAAAACAGAACAGAATTTCTCTGGAGGAGATGTGTTGACTAAACAGTTTGAGGTTTTTACTCACAGTAGAAGTAAAATGGATTGTGTGTACCTGCCCAGTCCAAAGCCCACTCGTGTTCCACAGAGATACAAAAGCACTGTGCTGTGCCACAAGGAAAGGAGACAGAAATGCCATAGAAGCTGTGAGGGTACAAGGCTCAGCAAGGCCCACGACCTCCTGTGTGGTCACACACAGGATGGAATTCTGCAGTGCAGAACGCCTCCAGTATGGATTCCCTCAGCACCTGACAGGACCTGAGGTCTGTGTGGATCCAGCCCTGCCTCCAGCTGTGCCAGGAGGTGGGCTGCATGCTTGGGAACTGTGTGAAATGAGGTGTGACATGCAGCTCATTCCTCTGGGTCTAGCTCCTTCTTATCTGCCTTGCCCTGATGTTGGGAAGAAAGGACGCCTTCCAGGATGTGTTGGCTGGAGCTACCAGCTGGATGGGAGGCCAGCAGCATCTGGTGGACTTCTCTCTGAGGTGACAGTGGCACATCCTGGATATGTTCAGCCTGGTTTTTAGCTTTGAGGACTTTAAAAGGCAACAGCACCCTGCATTTTGATGAACAGCAAGAATAAGAAAGGTAAGATGGAAACACATTCACCAACCCAGAGATGGCAGTGGGTGCCATCCAAGCTAGTAACACCAAGACTTCATTTACGTATGTCATCTAGGAGGAGGAGGAGTGCTTACGGTGCAGATCTGCTTTACATTTCTAGCCATTCACGTGTCTGCATGGTCAGACGATTCATGCCTGGCATATCTAAAGCTTTAACTGGTGGTCTGATTTCCTACCTTCTCTGTAGCTGTAAATTGGGTGTTCCTCCAACAGTCTCCTGGGCAGGGTAGGAGAGGTGAATCAGATCTTGCCAACTCAGAAAAAGGTGCAAGAAATACAAAACCAGAGCTGTAATCATATTCACCCAGGCAAGATCTGTCCTGGCAGGGAAAAACAGGCTTAAAATGCAGTAGAAACAAACGAAATGAAAAAACATTTAGAAAAATAGCTGATGTATTACTTATACTAGATGCACTTTAAATGTCTGAGAGTAATGAACTGGTACCTCACACAAATAGAAAGTAAAATGGAAAGGTTTCACATGGATGGAGGGATGGTAAATAATCCTGCTGTATATATTGTTCTCTGAATGTAAACCTACTTCACACTCCTGTAAGCTAGCACACCCCCCTCATGCAAACATCTTTACTCTGAAAGGCTTTTATTTATTTTCATCTGAAAAGAAAACTTCTGTTGCCCGGAAAAGATGAAAGAATATTGAACCAGATCTAACACAGCCTGCTGTAAATAGCAAGAATAGAAAACGGAGGTGCTCTCAGCAATCATTTTACCTTTTTGTTGCAAGCAGTTAACCTGGGATGCACAGCCTGGACAAGCACTGTGTTTTCTGGGAATGCCTGGGCCCTGGACTGGAGGGTATGATCCTAGAAGTTGAGAAGCAGCAGTGGATGACCAAGAAAGACAAACATCATTTGCTCATCAAAACTTTCAGTTTACTACTTAGCAATTTTAACAGTGAAGAAGAGCTTGAACAGCTTGTCCTTAGAGTACCTCTGTGACACAAGTGCTGCGATTAAGAGAAAAGAGCAATCTGCTAGATAACTGTGTGCTGCCTTGTCTCTCTTCTAACCCTTACGGACCCAGGAGGCAGGGAGCCCACACAGATGTGAAATGTGAACCACTTGGTCTCAGCTCACAGCCGTCTCCTGGCCCAGCAGCTCAGTGAGGGCCAGTTGCTTGGATCAACCCATTCAACACAACTGCTCCCACTGCAGAGTGGCCAGGTGCTGAGACAGCTCGTTGGAGCTCTCCCAGAGATTCCAGCAGGGTTTTTCTCCAATTATCCTCCCACAGCCCCTGGGGATATGATTAATTCATAAAGCATCACTGAAGGCATCTTCCTGTGGCATATGGAGTTAAAGTGTCCTCTTCACAGAGCTGCCTGGGGACAACTGTGAAATTTGTACAGACAGTCCCACTAGGTAGTCAATCTTGTAAAAGCACTGATATTACAAAGTAAATACAAGTGATCTATTTGTTTAAGGTTATTACTGTGACCGACAGAGTATTAAAACAATCTTTCTACTGACAAAAGATATCAGGCCTGCTCTCCCATTTGATGTTTCTAGACAGCCTTTTTCTTCTCTCTTTCTCAGCCACTAAGCTTTGGGTGTTCATCAAATTTGACTGATATGGAGATTGGAATACACTGCACAACCATCCCATTGAAATTCAATTCAGATATGGGCTTAAATTATAAAAAGAAACCTTAGCTAGTAATAACACTTTGATGTGCAGATGCATAAAAGTTTTAACTTTTACTTTCTTCTGAAAGAAACCAGCTTCCAGTCACGCTATTTGATTTATATTTTATCTTTTAATACATCCAAAGCACGAATATTAAACATTGCCCTCTGTGGTCAGGAAAATTATAGTGGGTACCATATGAAGACTTCCATTTCATCCTTTAATCAAGGTTGTATATGGACACTTCCATGAAACATGAATATACTGCCCAATACTTAGAGTAAAAAGGTCAGTCCCTTCAAATCTGGCCCCTTTTCAAAAGCGTACCAGTTCTTTTTGAACTGGAAATTTCAGCTAGGAAAGGATGTTGGCTGGATTTTACATTCTGGCAACAGAGCTAAGCAAGAAGCCAGCACTGGACACAGTGAGCAGCTGGACTGATCTGTGCTTTGTAGCCCCTGCCATGCTCTCCTAGATGCTTTTATTCTGAGGCCTGCCTGCCAACTCTCCACTTTGCTTATTTTTTTTTTATTATTTTTGCTTTTATGTACGATTATCCTACAGTGGCAGATCTTGGCAAATCCATTAGTGTTTTAATTTCTCTAGTCTGCTGTACCCAAATCTTCACCCAGTCCAGGGAGAGGTACCACCATTCCTTCACTCACACCCACCTTATCCTTCCTTGGGATTTTCCAGCATCCAACAGCTAGTAAAAAATTATTTGCCCTCACAATCTCCAAGCTTAGCACTAACTGTAGGCTTAACAATAATTAATTGTCACTAAACTATAATTCAGTTATTCTTGTGAGAATCGGGCTTCATTCTAACCCCACTGATCTGCCAAGATTTTGTAAATGTCAACATGAGAGGTGATCATCCCTCTGCGCTCAACACTGGTGAGGCTGCAGCTTGAGTGCTGTGTACAGTTTTGGGCCCCTCACTACAAGAAAGACTCAATTGCCTGTAATATGCCTAGAAAATGGCAGCAAATCTGCAAAGGGTCTGGAGCACAGGTCTGATGGGGGGTGGCTGAGGAAACTGGAATTGTTTAGTCTGGAGGAGGCTCAGGGGAGACATTATTGCTGTCTACAACTGCCTGAAAGGAGGTAGTGACGAGGTGGGGATCAATATCTTCTCCCCGGTAACAATAACAGAACAAGAGGAAATAGCTTTAAGTTGTGCCAGGAGAGGTTCAGGTTGGATATTAGGAAAAAAAAGTCTCAGAAAGAATAGCGATGCATTGGAACAGGCTGCTCAGGGAGGTGGTGGAGTCACCATCCCTGGAGGAGTTTAAGAAACATGGAGATGTGGTACTTAAGGGCATGGTTAATGGTCATTATTGGTGGTAGCTGAATGGCTGGACTAGATGACCTTCAAGTTCTTTTTCAATCTTAATGTCTCTGTTATTCTAAGACTGCACATCTCTACCTCTAACCCTCAGTCCTTCTAGCTTTAAATCCAGCCCAGCAATACCTCTGTGTCCTCAAAATTTAACATGGATGATTCCAGAAATAAATCTAGCTTATCATTAACCAGAACACATTCATCTTGCTTTCATCTCTCATTTTAATATTTCATGTTCCCCCTTTTGTAACCTGGAATCATGACCCTAAGTCAAACCATGTCTTTATTCCTTGAGGTTTTGGGATCTATCAGCATTAATATGTCAACATGAGGGAGGGACCAAAGAGCTAGATTTATGTCTCAAGCCTTCAAAGGCTGGGGTGAAGCTCTGTACCCACAGTGGGGATTTCAGCAATATGCACCAGAACTATGTAGTGCCCTTTATCACCCCATAGGAGGCACAGGGCTGCCAATGCATAACCCTCCCTCTTCAGGTTCTTAATTCCTGTTCTTTAAGCAGACCTTAACTTAAGTCAGACACACAGCCTCTGAGAAGCTGTGTTCTAGGGGAACCAGACCTCACTCCTCTTCTTCAGGAGCTCAAAATGTGTCCCAGCTCTTTGACATATGGTTTCTCCAAAAAAATACCTCAAACCCAAGCCTTGCATAGATCACAGCCCAGTCACCTATCTCAGACCAGAACAAATCACAAGACATCACCCTGTAGGCACAAGTCTTCATTATACCTCTTAAAGAAGCTTTGGCTCTTTCCTCCAGCCTGTGCTATGCTCTAAGGTATGTCCCAAACCGTGTTCAGCCAGATCAGGCCAATGCCCCCCAGGGGACTGTGTTAATAACCAAACAATACAGTCAGTTGCATATCCTGGCTCTGTTTAATTTACTGTTATAGATATACCCACAAATACAGTAATAAATACGGCCCTGGAGGCCCCGAGATCAGAAGGCATGTTCTTTATCCCACTCCATCTCTGTCTTAGCTGTAATGCCATAAACAATAACTTTGCTAGATAAAATAGAAGTAATTCTACCCTGCAGGCACCTGTCTCAATCCTAGCATGGAAGATTTGGCAGAATACAATGCAGATAAACAATAAATGATTAATTTTCCAGGCCTGGCAGGTCCCTGTTGTAAGGGTTATTGCTGGGTATTAAGTCCTAGGAGTGAAAAAGTAGAACCAGATAATTGCAGAGCAGTTCAGATGAGAAAGGACATCCCTGCAGAGATCTCTGGCCCTACCTTCTGCTCAAAGCAGAGCAGGACCTTGCCCAAGGCAATGCTCCATGACAAGTTTGGTCATCCCCCTTCAGTTCGTAACTACTCCCCTTGAAAAATGTTGTTCTTATGTCAAGTTGGGATTTCTATTGTTGCAGCCTGTGACTGTGGCTTCTCAACCTTTCATTCTGCATCTCTGAGAAGGGTTTGGATTTTTCATCTCTATGAACACTCCATTTCTTAGGCTGAGTTAGGCTTTGTGTTTTATTTCCTCACAGCCTTGAGCTTAACTAAATCAAATGGTTACCTTTTGTGATTTTTTTGTCAGAGGGAAAAGTCTTCTCTGCAGGCAGAAGGAGACAAGTAAACGTGCCAGACCAATGTGGAAGATAACAGTGGTGGGACAGATGGCCACTGTTTCAGGATAAGGAAGAAGTGGTTGCCGTAGCCTGTTCTGACTGCAGGCAGCAACGTAGGCTGCTATGAAATGAGGCCAATAGATCAGAGCAATTTCTGAGCACTCTAGTAGCACAGCATGATATGCAGCGATCATAAAAAAAAAAATTATTTTTCAGCTCCTATTTCTAAATCCTGCCTCATAACTATCCATTTCATTCCCTAACAAATGAAGAAATGCAACCAAGCCTAAGGCAAATCAGTCATCCCAGTGAGCACTGCTCCTGCTCTCAGCAAACAAGCCTTGCAGGACACGGCAATGGCACAAGTGTTTCTGTCACAGGAATCCCACATTTGTGATACATGAAACTATAATGTGCATGATGCCAATGGCACCAAATGTAACAAAAGGCTGCTATTTTGTGAGACTCTGTACTATACAAGGTATAGTACAAGCCCTGGATTTCATAGACCTCAATGCCAACCTCACTGTGTACCAGGTGATGGCATCTCTGCTTCAGTGAACTGTAAGTCACTGTTTGTTGGCAGTGTCTCTCCTCAGAGACTGATAGCAGAAAGAATCCCTAATTTTTCAACACTTGGTTTGCATGCCTCACTGAGCCACATAGCTTTGGTGTATGCTGTGCAGTACAGGATATGACCTTCAGCAACACGATCTAGCTTTAAAGTTGAAGATAACTTCAAAGTTGGCCCTGCTTTGATTGCAGGGTTAAGCCAGAGGTCCTCAGATGACTCTACCAACCTTAACAGAGAGCCTGCATGAGAACTCAGCTGACACCAACCTCTCACCTGAGCTTTGTAACATCAACCAAGAAATCCATTTATGCATTCCTTTCTTTACCTAGTGAGAACTATCTAGTGCAGATCTGCAGTAGAATTAACTCATGCTATTTGCCCATGCCGACATACAAAAATGGGGTTCGAAATACACTCAGTAAAATTCTATATCAACTCAAGGAATGAAAGAGAAGCCATCTTTTGCTTTTACATCACAATCCTCCCATTCACATTTTTTAGAGTTATTTGAAAGTCTCGCCTGTATGCTTCTGGCTTCCTAGCAGTCCTTTGGCAATTTCAGTTCATTTTTCCTTCTGGAATCAGTCTGTTCCCAATGCACTTTTCCCTTGCTTACAGAGGCACTGACTGCTCTCCTCTGCTCGTCCCAAGTGAAGTGATTTCCTGTCCCTCAGACTCTTCATTTTCTTTTCTTGAGAGTGATGGTGAGATAAATTTTCATGGGTTTCTAAAGACAATTGTAAATATTACACAGCATGTGAAAAACCAAGCAAAAAACTTGGAAGTTAGAGGTCACCTCTAATTTAATTATTAAGTCAGAGTAGGATGTCTCTGATTTAACTTGCTTCCTTGGTTTGTAATGGAGGAAGAGTTTCCCCTCCAGGGTGATGCCAGCTTCCAGCTGTGCCAAAGTGCATCCTGGCACAGAGCTGGGAATTGTGCCCTGCTCAGCTCTGGGGGAACAACAGCTTCACAGTGCCCTTGCTGAGGTCACGGGGATGTGGCAGCATCATTTCAGATGGATTCCATTTTTCTACTCAAGTGAAGTAGAATTTCAAAATGAGAGAAAGTATTTAAAGGGAATAAAAACCATTGCTTCTCAATGAATTTTCATGTCAAAGGTTACCATCTAGCTACAAAATCTCTGTCACCGTGAAATACCAAGTACGTATCACTGTACAAAGCCTACGTTTTCCAAGCAGATGGTCAGTGGCAGATGACCTAACCCACCAGCTACTCATTCCAAGCTGCAGCTGTGGCTCAGGTTAATTTTCCTGCCAAGTCTTAACTATAATTTAAATTTCCTCCACTAGTTAAGCTGAGCAATCTGTACTTCGGATCTCTTGAGCATTAATAAAAGAGTTATGAGAAGTTTCAGGATAAAAGGTTAAGCCCATAAAAATATGCAACTCATTTATAAAAATAACTCCATCAGGTTTTTCAAAGGCTGTAAAGACAAGGATGTTAATTTCTGCATCGGTAATAAACTTGGGACTTCCAGTAGTAGAAGTCACAGGGGCAGCCTCTCTTTGGGAATCCCAAACTTTACAAATCTGAAACTAGCCTGTTGCTTCACTGGCATTTTTGGCAGTTGTGACATTTTATACTTCACAACCAGGGGAATCACTCAGGAGGCAGAGACACAACCTCAGTCACCTCAGGGAGGCTCTCTGGAGCTCACTACCTCTCTTATGAAGCTCAGGTCCTTTTCTGATGGGTTGCTTAACCACAGAACCCAAATATCCCAGTGGGATTGTCCTTCCTAATAAGTCAGGCTGTTTCAATGAGTCACGTTCCCTGTTGCCTAGAGCTGCTGCTTGCAGGGCATCAGGGACAGTCTCCCTGCACCCCTGACCGTGGCAGTGTCACCTTCAGTGATGTTTCAGCATATGTCAGGCATCTCAAGCATCCTGATGGCTTTTGTGAGTGGGGCAAGTCTGCCTCCCTCTGGTGAACAAAGGGGATCACTGGGGCTATTCAGTGCCTCTTCCTTTGTTTCTCAGTCAATTAACTCAGTCAGAATTACAAATTGAGTACAGCTGAAAACAAAACGTTCCACAGTCATAGAGTCATTAGGTTTGGAAAGACCAGTAAGATCATCCTTCAACACATGCATCTGACTGCTCCAGACCACATCCCTCAGTGCCACATCTCCATGTTTCTTGAGCACCTCCAGGGGCAATGACTCCACCACCTCCCTGGGCAGCCTGTGCCAGTGCCTCACCACTCCTGCTGAGAAGAAATTGTTCTGAATGTCCAAGCAGAACTTCCCTGGGCACAACTTAAAGCCATTATCTCTTGTCCTACCGCCACCTGGGAAAAGAGGCCAACCCCCACCTCTCTACAACCTCCTCTGAGCTAAGCTTGTCAAGGTTTTTAAGCATGTATACAAAGTCAGTGGGGTCTGGAGACAACTTTTAAGCTTTACTAAAAGCCCAGATTTCTTGCTATTGCTGTAAAATACTATGAGAAATGTTTATGCGGTTCCTCAGGAGCTCAGAAATTACTTTAAAATAAATCAGCTTAAAATAAACCCAATAATTCCTTGTTATACTTGATACCATATTCATCCTCATATAATCAGCTTTTCTTGCTAAGTATTAGCTTGTATTTGCCTATCAATTTTAAAAGGTCTGTTCTTTCTTCTCCTCATCGAGAAGCCTTTAAAGCCTCTTCCTCTGCAGCGTCTGCTGGGGAGGCAGGGAAATGAAATGCAAGCATGTGGCATACAGTGCTACTCCAGAAACAGCAGCCCTGGGTTGGCCATAAATAGGCAGCCCATGCTATTTATTAAGAGATATATGAATTTACAGCAAAACATAAAGCTCTGTTGATATGGCCAGGGACAACCACTGCAACAAACCCCAGCAAACAGAATTTCTTGCCTGTTTGATGTCTCCATCCCATGGAACAAATGCACAAAGATTGTGAGGAGATGTCAGCTGGGTGTGAGGGATGGGAGCAAAACCATGGCTGGTAGCAGGGAGACCTTTAGCAGCCCCTGGAAATCATCACCTCACTCAGACATCTTTAATCTCAAGTAAGACAGCTCACTCCAGGTTAGCCATCCCCTTAGATCTATTATTTTCTTCCTATTTGTGTTAAAAACGAGAGCAGAAGCAGGAGAGTGCTTCAAGCCTATACTGTGTGAATAGAAGTAGAAATAATAGTACTTCGCCTTTATGTAGCAGCTTTTTATCTGTACATTTTAAAGCACTTCCACAAAAGGACATCACAGTCACTCTCCACATTCTCCCAGAAGAAGAGAGCCAAGCTCAGTGGCATAACCCACCAGGGCAGGCAGCAGCCCCCAGTCCTGCGCTTCCTTCTCCTCCACTCACTCTTGAGCTCTCTGAAACACACAGGGCTGCTTCTCTCCACTGTCCATGCCTGGTACTTACACCACCTCCTGGGACAGGGATCAGCCCTGCTGGTGGGAGAAGCATCAGAGCAATGCTGGGATGGAGCCAGGAGCCTGGTGCTGTGCAGCATCATACCAGGGCAGCAACAGCTCACTGGAGCACAGCCTGAAGAGCTGTACATCTCCCTGCCACTGGTGAAAAGGAAACAGTGAATTAGCGCTGTGCTAATAAAGCAGACCTCCAGGTGTGTTTGCTTTTCTTATTAATATGAGGTACACAACAAAAAAAGACCAATACATAGGAGAAAAGGAGTAGCTTGCTTGCTTTGTTCTACCTTAAGAAAGGATGTTCCCATACAAACCAGAACCGTCCTTCATTAATAAGCCTCTAATATACACTCACAAGGACTGCAATACTCACTGCAGTGAGTTTTGCACTTCTCTGCAGGTCTTTTATACCAACCTGGAATCTGCTGCAAGGTCCTCATGATTTGAGACAGAAAAGGGCTGAAAGTCTAGCACTTTCTGATATTTAAAAGCATTTTAATCAGAGCAGCTGTACTGAATGAGTAAATGGCAGTAGGGAGCCCTTCACAGCTGCTGGAGAATTTGGGCCTGCCCTTTACATGGGCAAAACGTGTCTTCTGTGCTTCTTGCTCGTGTGCTGCAAACCCTGTACAGCACCAGGATTTCCATGGAGATGGAGGCATTGCATATTGTCGAGGTAAGGATGTGAATTTAAAATAGAAATATGATTGATCTTGCAGTGCTTCTCAGGGGGCAAGGCACTGTTATGCTAAAAAGCATGCTTTGCAGTCCTCTGCCACCAACAGCAGGGCTGCTGTTAACTCCTGCAGCACCAAACCCCATGCACCCAAGAGCAGTCTGCAGTAATGTAGGAGTGATGCACAGGCAGCACAGCTGCTTGTCTGCCTGCTTGGAAGCCCCAGCTTCCCTGCAGCATTAACATGGCCATACCAGTGTGGCACTGCTCACCCTGCAGAAAGCTGGGAACCCCCAGGGGGGAGTGGGGGCTGAGCATCCTGTAGGATAAGGACATGAGATTTTGGATTCGCAGAAGAACTCAGCAGGAAGAGTTAATATATGTATATTTTTGATATATCAGTGCTCTGCTAATTGCCAGAAAACACAAGGAAAACATATTATTCAAGCCCAATAATAAGTATCTGGTGCCAAGATTTTCTCCTCCCACATCCCCCGCCTGCCACTCAGCACTTAAACAGAACTGGGAACCAGGAGGGAGTGCAGGGAATGTGGGCAGGTGACCCCGGAGGTGACTTCATCTGCTTCTGGCTGACACAGGTCTCTCAGATGAATGTTTGTAAAGCTCTCTCAGGACTGAGAAACTTCATGTATATTAACAACAATGTGCATTGTGTATTAGGGGAAAATAAACAGCATGGCGATGCAGAGGTGTAGGCAGCCTTTGCACAGCTCTCACATAGATGTACAGGGAGTGTTATCCTGGAAGAGGCACAGGCATGCTGCTTGGGAAGGAGGCTTGGAGGCGGACAAGTTGGTCTTGTCTGCAAGTTGGCCTGAGGAGTGTTAAAACATGCAGGTTACAGAAGAGCATGGCACGGGGAGACACAATGCTGAGTTCAGAGCCAGGATGGGGCTCAGCCCTGGAACATGTCCAGAGAAGGGCAGTGAAGCTGGTGAGGGGCCTGGAGCACAGGTCTGATGGGGAGCAGCTGAGGGAACTGACATGGTTCAGTCTGGAGAAGAGGAGGCTCAGAGGAGAACCTTATCACTGTCTGCAACTGCCTGAAAGGAGGTTGTGGTGAGGTAGAGGTCAGCCCCTGCTCCAAGAATGTGTTTTTGCAGTGACCAGACCCTCCCACAGTCTTTATTTATTTTACCTGGATGAGCACAGGCCCTTTGTTCACAGAATCACGGAATGGCTGGAACTGTAAGGGACCATAAAAGCCATCTAGTTCCAGCCCACCAGCTCAGGCTGCCCAGGGCCCCATCCAATCTGGCCCTGAGCACCCCCAGGGATGGGGCACCCACAGCTCTATGGGCAGCTGTGCCAGGGCCTCACTGCTCTCTGAGTAAAAGATTTCCTCCTAACATCTAACGTAAATCTCTCCTCTTTTAGTTGCAACCATTCCCCTTGTCCTATCACTATCTGTGTACAAACTGGTTTCCATCTTGCTTATAAGCTTCCTTCAAATACTAGAAGTCTTCAACAAGGCTTACCTGAAGCCTTCTTCAGGCTGAAAAGATCCTCTGGCAGCAGTGGGATCCAAACCCACAGCTGAAATGACAACCTGGATTCTCAGGCATCTCTTCTGGATACTAGAGAGCAGATGCAGAAGATGAGTATGGGTTTGAAGTTGGTCAGAACATCACTGCTGTCAGTGTAAGAGTAACCTTGCTTGAGGGACTCCGATACCTGAAGTAAAAGTGGTTCACTGTCGCCTTCTCTTCGGCAAAAAAAGTTAGATTCCCCAGAGACGATTTCAAAAGCAGCCCAGGGAATGCTTAGGCAAGCTGTGAAAGCAGAAGCCCCATCACACAGCCTTCTGCCACCATCCCCCAAGGGTTCTCCCTTGTGTGCCTCCTGGGCTGCTGCCCACACGGGTCTTGGTGGGAGCAGAGTTCAGGTACAGCCTTGTATCCTGTCTCAGTGAAGATTCGAATGTGACAGAAAGATTCAAGATAAAACAAATTTCAGAGAAAGCGACAGGGGGATTAAAATCCAAGTAGAGCATAAATAGACAGGGCTAGCATCATCAAAATGAAATTACTTTTTCCTTATTGTTCTTTACAGACTTCATATTGACCATGTAAGCAAACTGTTTTCTGTAGTGTGTACAATTGACTTTGGGAAACTTCCTTAAATCAAATTGGATATGTTTTGAGTTTTCTCAGGAGAGAGAATGAGAAATAAATAGCAAGGCAGCATTTTGTCGAGATGTCTAGTCACCAGTCATCATTAGATCTGACAGACAGAACAAGATGTTTAGAAAACTTACTGAATATGGTCTGTTATCTAGCTATGTACTGAGCTTTTTATCTGACGTATCTCTGACTTTCTTTGTATAAAAAGGACTCCGTTGCATTTGCAACAGAAACGTCTGTTTATCCTAAGGACCTTGTTGTCTACATTACATTGTTTCTGAGCACTACGCAATTTATTTTATGGCAACAGAGTTCTCTCTGTTTTAATGTTGCTGTGAAAAATTAGGAACATTGCAGTTTGGTGAAGGGCAAACAAAAATCTGCTCATGTTTATGCTTGAATAAATCTAAAACAACAGTTGACTTCAGTTGCTCATCTGGTTACCCACTGGTGTAACAGGGGAGAAACAGCCACAGGATGCTCATTTTTTTTGGATGACAATTGTGCCTGTAGGGCTGAGCCTGGGCTCCTCATAGATAATGCACAAACGCTTTGAAGAAGTCCTTGTCCCGCAGCCTGGATCTTCAGTCTTCTCCTGCCCCTGTCTCTGCAGCATTAAAGTGAATCAGAGACTTCAGAAGCTTTTTCCCTGGGTAGGGACTTACAGGCCATGATGAAGGCACTTAAGCTTCTTCTGGATAAATTATATTGAATACTTGGCACCCTCTAAGCTTTTCCAGACTTCAAATCATTCTTGCAGCACTTCTCTGAATCCTTTCCAATTTATCAGCATGCTCTTTAAACTGGGGATCCAAGAAGTGGTCAGTTTGTTCCAGTAATGCTCTTGCTAATGCCTCACGGAGTGATAATTTCTCCTCCTGCCTCTCATGAGCACTTTCCTCCTTCGCAGCCCAGGATTGCTGCAGCACTTTAGCCACTTGGTTAGACGGGAGCCATTAGCAGTCAGCTATCCACTGTGAAACCATTTCTTGGCCATTGCTTGCTGAAATACAGTCCCAAGTCCTACCCCTGGCACCTGCGTTTTTGTTCCAGCAGACGCATTTCTATCTCCAGCAGTTCAGCACAGCATTAAATGGCTCATTATTCAAGTGGGGCCAGACTGCTGGGCAATCTGATAGCCTTGAAGAGCTGCCCTTCAGCATCTCACCCTGTGCCATCGGCAGCCAGCTCCCTCGGGGCACTGCTGGACCCCCAGCTGATGTGGACCACGAGCAGGTAACTCCCAGCAAACACACTCCTCTGGGATGCTGGCTCCAAAACACAATCACTTTTCGGGCTCCATCCATTAGCAGATTTCTGAAGCCTTTCGATAGGGGTTTGTGGACAGAAATGCTGTTGGTTTTCTTAACAGAACGTCAGATGCTATCCAACAAGACGCCTGACAGTGCAGCGTCTGGCAATACGTTTCTTCTATCAGCCCAGCCGAATCTCAAAGAAAAAGCAATATCAGGTTTGACAGAAATACTGCTCTGCGCTCATTTGCCTATGCATACAAAAAAAGCAATCAATCTGCAAAACCTTGGCAAATAAGAAAATATATTCAGTTATTTAAATGTTCAAAGAAAAATCTTTAGTTCATCCGCTTTGCAATATTCCTGCAAACAGAAAGGTTTCTCCTCCTTACTGATATGCAGCAACTCCCATCACATCTGAGACAGCTAATTTCAGTCTCAAGCCATTTAAAGCAGATGGATTGTAGTCATGCACAAAACTCTCTAATGAATAAGTAAAACTACAGTTACTTATTATATTACATAATAGCCATTTGTAAAGAACTGATCATTGAAGCAGTTGAAGTTTTCAGCTTCTCTTCGCCGTGCTATATTTAATTGCCTTTGTCTGAGGAAGTTTTGTTGTGCATTTACTGCCATCCAGTGCTTCTGTGAGAGATTGCTCTCACACTCGGAGCTAACCCACAGCATGACTGTTAGACTCCTCGTGAATTTGCCGGCCTCATTAGCAGGAGCAGTGCCACAGGTGTTTTACAGCAATAAGCTGTGCGTGGCTCCGCTGCTGGCAGTGTTTGGTGATGCTGCAGTGTCTCGCTGTGCTGGCACTTCATAACGATAGGACTTAAGTGGCCCAAACCAGTCCGTAGGGCTCAGCGTGCCCAGCATAGGAGCGGGCTGACGAAGCTGCTGTTTGCAGGTGTCGGAGGGAAAGCATTTCAGGATGAGCACTTTAAATTATTGTTTGCTTTGGCTTTAAGATGTTAATCTTTTCTCTTTTTTTCTTCTTTGTATCCTACCCAGGATTTGCTTTAGCACAGCCTGCAAATATTCACACAGCTCTCAAAGAATGAGCTACTTCTGCTTGGCTGGAAGTGAAAGCTCAGCACTTGAGAAGCATCCATCTTACCTGGATCGCACACTGCATAAGATCTGCACACGTTTGTACAACATCTAAGAGAGCTGAAGCAGCAGAGATTTAAATCTTAAAGAATATGTATTTTTCTTGTTTTCATGAAATGTAGAGGGGTGTTCATAATGAACTGTCCGTGCTGGGGGGAGGGAGGAAAGGTAATCGTATGTTCTGCTTGCATGACCAAGTTAGAGTGGCTTAGTTCTGCAAGGGATAAACTGGGGCTTCTGGAAGGCCAGAAAATGTTACTGCAGATCTCCTGAGGAGCTTGGAAGAGAGTGAACCACAGCAAATGAGGAGCTCGGGGCTGTGAACAGGGAAGCCAGGCTGAGCCCAGCCCTCGCCAAGGCACTCAGACTCCATTTTAGAAGTTCTGCAAGTACTCCTTAATTTGGAAATGTGCGAGACGCCTGAAGAGCTGTATGTATCAGACACTTCTGTGTTCTCAGGGTTTACCTATGCCATCTAGTGGTACTTTCCTATTGCAACGATGTAGTACATTTAGCAAGAAATTACTGAGGAAAAAATATATATTAGTATATCTAAACTGAAGTCTGTTTTGCCATCAGGTGCTGATTTAAGGAAGCCTGAGCTTGCTGGATACAGCACTAAAACACTTTTTTTTCTTTTTTTTCTTTTTTTTCTTTTTTTTCTTTTTTTTCTTTTTTTTCTTTTTTTTCTTTTTTTTCTTTTTTTCTTTTTTTCTTTTTTTCTTTTTTCCTTTTTTTCCTTTTTTTCCTTTTTTTTCTTTTTTTTCTTTTTTTTCTTTTTTTCTTTTTTTTCTTTTTTTTCTTTTTTTTCTTTTTTTTCTTTTTTTTCTTTTTTTTCTTTTTTTTTAATTGTTACTGTGAGGAAGGTCAAATGCTGGAACTCATTTCTTGAAGAGGTTATGGAATCTCCAGCCTCAGAGATACTCAACCCCAGCTGGATGTGGTCTTGAGCAAGCTACTGTGGCTGATCCTGCTCTGAGCAAGGGTTGGAGCAGATCTCCAGTGATCCAGCAGATCACAGGTCTCCAGTGGCACATCCAGCCTCAGCCATCCTGTGATTGTGTGGTAAAATGTATGGATTTGTCCTGAAATAAAACACAGTATAGCAGCAGAAAAATATTGTGCAGCAATTCTAGTCAAAATTATAGCCAAACAGTTTAATTACATTCATGAGTTAACCACTTTTCAAATTCTATTAAGATAATGAACCTCTAACAACACAGTAACTCATAATAACATTCATAAATATAACATAATTTCACTTCTAATGTACTAAAATGTTGAAGCACGTGTGCAGGTATTGGGATAACCCTGCTGTGGTCTGTACACATATTAATACAAGGCAGCTGGTTAGATGAGCAGGAAACTCCTACCTTTTAACACATACACTGCTGCGGTGTCAATACTCCAGACCAATGAGCTAGTTAATAAAGAACCAAGAAAGATTTTATGAGACAGAAGCAAATTGTGAGGCAGCTCAAAGAAGGGAAAACCTGACCCAGAAAATACCTGATACAGCCATGAATTCCCCACATAAAACATCAAGCACACCTTGTTCAGATGCTCTACGAATCTCAGGTGAGTTTGGCCCCAGATTACAAATATATGGGATTTGCCTTTCCACAGCAGTATTGAACCAGGAAGGCTGGCACAGGAAAGCATCTCAGTTATCTCGACCCAGTTGCCAGGTCATTTGCTTCTGCCTGTCATGGCCACCCACAGGTCACCCCGTCCCCAGGAGCATGCATCCCATCAGCACCAAAGCCTTTGTTTCCCTGTACCACAAATCCACCACATGCAGACATCTTTCCTTTTCCTTCTGTCTTTTCTCCTTGAGGAGGAAAAGGGCCTCTATAGCTCCCACCTCTGTAACACAAGTGCCCACATCACAGTATGCATCCAAGCAGCGGGGTGCTCTTTGCTTAGTCGTCTCACATAAGCAGGAGGCTGAGGAACAGTTGAATACCATAATCCAGTGCTATGTTTTGTGCTACAATGTTTTATTGTGTTTTATTTCCTTTTAGAACCATGTTAATTAAAAATCTTTGCCTCAGTTAATCTCTGTGTTTTACAAGGTTTCAATTGAACCCTTTAAAAAGTGCTCTTCCTCCTTTATCATTGTTTCTAATTTTGTGCTGCTTTCAGAGTGGTGAATCAAAGAGAAATTAATCTGATTCAATTTGATTTTGGGGTGTTTTTGTTGTTGTTGTTGTTGTTGTTGTTTTTTAAATTGATTCCTATTCCAGATGGTTTTTACATGGCTTAAATGGTGATGGTAGGGAAATGCAGATCCATTTTCATAAGAATAAAAAAAAAAGAAAAATTGTCCTGAGTGCTTCCATCTTTATCTAAAACAAATCACCAGAAGCACAAAAAAGACTTTGAGAATGTGTAAAAGAGACCTGAACCTGGGGAGGAAGGGGCTGTGTTTTGGATGCTCTCTTCCAAGGCTTTCATCCCATTCATTTCTTTTGCCTTTATCATGAAGGCTAGGAACTGGAGAGCTATCAGTTTGACTTCCCATGGAATAAAAAGCCTTCAGAAGACGTTTAAGTATCCTGTAGAAGAAAACAAGGAGGATTTGGGGCAAAAGTCGTTTTGTATCAATAACCTAATCTGCTCTAGCCATCCTCAGTAATCTTCCAGTTCTGAACATTAAAAAAGAAATCACTTATCAATGGATATTTTTAATTAAGCCTCCATATGTAAAATAAATATCACAGATTCATAAAAGAAATGGCTTGATGTGGGGATTTCTGAGGGAAGGAAACAGGCTCTTTGTCTTTCTTTTCTTAAATGAAAGGTAGAGTTACATCCAATGGTTGGTTCCAACCTGGACCCACGCATGTTTAATGCCCAACACTCAGGTCTGAGTCTGGCCCCAGATTGTTCTGACTGGAAGCTGCAAGATCTCAATGAACTTTAATATTGCTCTGCCCTCAGCTCTAAATGAAAAACATAACTTAAACATAATTAAAAATATTAAAGTAAAAATGTAGCACATGGCTAGAACACAAGTCTTACAAGGATCGGCTGAGGGAGCTGGAATTGTTTGGTCTGAAGAAGAGGAGGCTCAGGGGAGTCCTTATCATTCTCTACAACTTCCTGAAGGGGGTTGTGGCGAGGTGGGGGTCGGCCTCTTCAGTAGGACAATAGGTAATGGCCTCGAGTTGTGCCAGGGGATGCTTGGGGTGCATATTAGGAACACTTCTCAGAAGGAGTGGCCAGGTGCCAGAACGGGCTGCCCAGGGAGGAGGTGGATTCACCAGCCCTGGTGGTGTTCAAGAAAAGAAAGAATGGAGATGTGGCACTGAAGGATGCGGTTCGGTGGGGGAGTATTGCTGGTAGGTGGATGGTTGGACTAGATGACCCTGGGAGGTCTTTTCCAACCTTGGTGATTCTATGATTCTGTGAAATGCTGAAATCACAGTTGCAGCACAGAATGTATGTTTGCTTTTAAATGGCAGGAGAAGAATGCATTTGTTTTGGTTTGTTTTTTTTACAAATATCTGTACAAAGTGGGCAAATAGAACATCCAAGCCTTTTCTGATCACCGATATCTTTACAGAACTGTTCACTGTAACGTTTTTTTATTCCGAGGTTTCATTCACCTGTTCTTGGATGACTGCGCTGTTGGTGCCCCAGCTTAGTATTTCATCATGACTTACGTCTGTTATTCTAGTTGTTCAACTTGTTAAGGATCTGACCTGCCTGTTCTCATGCTTAGCTCCTTCTCCTACAGTCTCTGAAGACCTCTTTTATATTTCTGCTGACTTGAGAGTATTTGCAGGCTGTGGCATTATCCTTCCTGCAATGCATCATATTGAGTTTCTGCAGGAGCTCCTCCTCATCTTAGCCAGATTTTGAATTCTTTTTGGTCTGTACTTTTATAAACCCTGCATCAGGTTAATCCCTTTCTCTGAGCTTTTTTTTCTGTATGAATTTCATAGCAGCAGATTCAGAAGAAATCCTGCAAAATGCAAGAATATTAATTGGGTCCTATCTCACATGAGAGCAAAATGAAAGTCAGCAGAGATTCTGAAGGCAGCTGGAGGAACACATGACAGGTCAATCCATCAAATAGGAATGCTGTGGCTTCCATGAGCCTCCTTTTTAAAATTGGGAATTGCTGGCCTCAGCCTTTCACATGCTGAATGTGTGCTCAGGGGGCTGATGAGGTCCCACAGAAGCAAATGAGAAAAAGCAAAGCAGGCTGCTGCCTAATGGGCAGTGCCTCCTGAGGGCTGTTGGCTGTGATGTAGCAAAGCTGAAGGCTGATGTTATGGGGACGCTGGGAGCGGACGGGACAGCCACGTGCCCTCATGGGCTGCAGCTTCAGAGGCATACGCAAGCTGTAGATCACAGCTTATAGCACAAACACCTCAATGCTTCCAAGTTAGACGGCATTTGGGATATTTTGTACTGATGTTTGTGCTCAGTTTGCATTAGGACAAAACAACAAATGTTGAAGAACCATTTTTCCCCTGAGATGAAATACCTAATTTCTGCTTGGCTGTAGAAAATAAACAATCTGCAGTAGCTTGGAGGCTTAATTAAAAGCAGACTATACCTGTGGTAAGAACTGGCAAACATCAACTTTTTAATGGCTTGTGTGAGCAATCAAAGGGAAAAAAGAAAAAAAAGAAAAGGCTGTTTGAGTCTGCAGTGTAATGAGAAAAGCAGTTCTGAAGAGCAGCCAGCGTGGGGACCGCGACCTTCGCTGATGGCACCCTTGGAGATAAACATGACTAATCTAAGCACTGAGTGACCCACGGGATGGAGAATATTACTTTAACAAGATGTGTTTTACAGAGCTGCTTGATTTTACCACCAGGATACAATGAAGACATAATGAAAAACAAAAATAGGATTACTTTAGCGATGGTGGAAACGACATTTATGCCCAGCACCAACTGAAGGGAAGAGGGTCCTAAGCCAGTCCCTCGGCACCCGCTCTGTGGGAGGAAGAAATGCTCACCAGAGATTCCCTAGGATGGATTTCAAAGAAGCAACACTAAAACCTGTAGAGTTTAATTCCATTTGAAAGGATTGTTTGCTGTGAGCCTCCTAAGAAAGACCACCGCTTGCTCACAAGCAAAGGGACAGCTGTCGGTTGCAGAGATGAATCCTCCGTTGAGGATCCAGCTGTCCTCAATGCACATTGCAATAGAAGAAGAGAGAATAAGAGAGTTCTGATACACTTAAACAGCAGAGGAACAGGAAACAGCTCCCGTTGTCCTCCCATCCTTGCCCCTACCCTAAAGCACACTTCCTGACCCATCCCATGTGTGCATGGTTCCTGCATGGGCCATCCATGTGAAAGTCCCTTTTTGCTGCACTGAATTCCCCTACTAGAGAAGAGCCCCATTTCACACTAATGGTGGTGCTGTGCTGGTGGCTGCCCCGCAAGCACAGCGCTGCCCACTGCTGCCCTCATTGCCTTGCAGTAAGTTTTCTCTACCCTGATTATTTACTATGGAGGAGATGCAATAGCAAATTCTTTCAGATATGTTCATCTGTTAGTCAAAGAGAGAAGGAATCTGCTTGTTTTGTAACAGGGAGACGTTCTTCACTGAAACATCACAGACAACAAATGAGCATTCTGGGGCTTAGTGTGTTGATTATTCTCTGTCTATCAAAAAGAGAATTCTTCTGGTGCTATGTTTCAAGTGGGAAAAATATACAGTCGTGTGTTGAACTCTTGAGAGAGAAACCTAAGATGTTTGCAAAGACAAATTACAGTGGAAAAATAAAACATATGTGATTTATTACTGACTTTAATCCTTTTTCTTCTTACTTCTAGACAAGCTCATTAGAAAAGAACTGAATTCTGCAGGAGCTGCCTTCATTCACAGGCCTGTGATGAGCAATCAGTGCTGTGCTCTGAAGCATGAACTTTATATGTGTACAGAAATTCACAGTTCAACAAATTCCACCGGTCAGCCTGGAGATGGAATAACGACAGAAGTAGATGTGTTATTACAGATAGTGACCCAACGCCTTCCTTCTCACTCTTTGAATTTCCCTTTGCCTACCTCTGAAGTGACAAGCTGACTCTATCCCCACTCCATCACTTATATGATGAGATGTATGATGACATTTCAGCTGGACAAAAATACTACTGCTGTATTTTTAATTTTGATAGTTTTTCTTCTTTGCTATTCACATAAAAGCCATATGCACATGGTAGAGATCGAAAAACATCACGGTACACAGCCTTCAAATTAAAATTATGTTCTCACCTCCTTCTTCATGACATAAGAAAACACATGGGGGATCCTTCATTCCCTCCACTGTTCGAGGTGGAATCGCAGGGATCACCCAAGACCCACAGGCAGCACAGAGGGCAGCACATCAGCCTGTTGGTGGCAGCAGGGGTGGGCAGAGGCTGCCATTAACCTACATGGACTTCTTAGGTCCAGCAATTCTAGTGTATCTTGGCTTCCTGTCTTTGACTGACATTAACTTTTCTGCAGCACTGAGGTGGAAGGAGGAGAGCATTGCTCCGAGAATTGCGGAAAGAGAACCTGAAATTCATAAAAGCTAAAACACCTATTGTAGGGAACATGCTTTAGCAGGGGGTTGGACTTGATGATGATCTCCCGAGATCCCTTCCGACTTCTGCAATTCTGTGATTTTGTGACAAGATCCTATCATTTAATACACAGCTACATTGCTATTATGAGATAAAGTAAGGAACAGGTGACAGAATGCCATCTGAGACTTCAGTTTCTCTCATCTCACAGTCTTAAGCCAAAGCAATATCAGTGACACCAGTAATGCAGTCTGGCACTTCATATTTTTTCTTTTATTTTGCTTAGTTCTTCCCATTCTCCCTCCCTCCCAGCCACCAGAGAATATTTTTAAGGTTTTTAGTCACTGAAAAAACTCTTTTATGTAACACATGTTCCATAAAGTGAGAGATTTTGGACCTCATTCCCTGATACATGAGCTGAGTAAGGATGAATTTGCAGAAGATGCATTCCGTAGGGAAATGGAGCTGCAGAGTGCTCTCATCCCTGGAGTCAGGCTGTTGTTGTGTCCTGCTTGCTGATGGGGCAACTGGCAGCCACCTACCCACACCAACCACTCCTTGCCAGCACAGCATCCCCCATCCTCTGTCCTGTCAGCAGAGTGGAAGTGTCCTTCCAAAAGCTGGAGAGTATCACAGCTTCTGCTGGCATCAACCAGAACTGCCCTGTGCAATGATTCTTGTCAGTAAGAAATACATTTGCTCTATCCTCTAAACGTAAATGGGTATCTAAATGAATGGGTAAAGGAATTACTGTGCTCTGAAGTGGTCACCAAAAGACTAAAAGAAATGCAGGTTTGTATGGACAGATCCAGCTTCTCCCATTGATGCTGCCTGAAAGCACATCCCCTGCTTCTGTCCCAGCCAGGGCAGGCCCTTCCCCTCGCCATCCTCCACAGGAATCAGCCCCAAGAACCCCACCAGGCACTTCTCAAACCAGCATTATTCACACCTTTCACTCACTTAAATTTCCCTAGCAAAGATCATGGAATTATTATGGTTTGAAAAGACCACTAAGAAAAGATTCAAAGAGACATTGAAAAGATCATTTAGTTCAACCATCAACTCGTCACCACCATGCCCACTAACCACATCCCTCAGTGCCACATCTCCATGTTTCATGAAGTCCTCTACGGACAGTGACTGCACCACCTTCCTGGGCAGCCTGTGCCACTGCCTCACCACTCTCGCTGAGAAGAAATTGTTCTTAATACACAACCTGAGCTTCCTCTGGAGCAACATAAAAGATGTACTCCCAGGCAGGGATTTGTCCTACAGCGAGGGCCTGCAGTCACCTCTATGCCTGCTCAGAAGTTGACCGACCCCAAAATCTTTGGGAACCAATTCAACATCTTCAGAGATTCCCCTTCCCTGATAGTGCAGCAGTGGGGCCAGCTTTCTCACAGAGCATGGCTGATGTCACACCAGTGATGAAGGGTGGTATTTTAATTAGTTCAAGGTGGTTTGTGCTGTCACAGGACACCACAAAGCTCCAAACTGATGCATCTGATAGCAGCATGCCTCAAATCTGTTTTCCATTAAAGCATTAACCGCCCACAAAAATGGAAAATAAATCATCCTATTATTCACTGGACTTTGACCATTTCCTAATCTCATGAAACACACAGAAATAGCTATGCTAATGATGTTGTTATGAATCCCTTTTTCCTACTCATCATTACCATTTTAAAGCTGCTTAAATGGACTAGTAATCACCATAGCAACAAAGCATCAGTCAGGAGGACTACTATCAAGAGAATTTGGCATCTCAAATGGAAATGTGATTTTTTTTATTTTCTTTTCCAAATATCTTTCTAAAGGAATCTGAGTTTCTTCCGATTTTGAATGTGACAGCAGACCAGAAAGAAACAAGAAGAAAATACAAACATTCTTATGAAAGCACCAAATATCCCTAAGCATACACTTCTTATTCGTTGAAGAAAAGTTTAAGAGGCATAAATAGAGAAGAATTAGTATGTCACCAAGGATCTGAAGAATACATTGAGGTAAATAACACAGTCAGGTAGCAAAAAGGCAACGGTACACTGGGGAGAGCACATAACTGTGGTACAGAAGAAGACAGCAGTCTCACTGTACCTCAGATTTCAGGTGGTTTGTTTGGCTTTGCTTTAAAGATCCTCTTCCTTGTTCTGCTTCCTCCTTCAGTTGTTCCGTACTGACAGACCCTTAAAATGATCTGCCATGCTGTATCCCACAGTCTAACACCATTATTTTAGTTGTTCCTTAGACACCAGCAAACTAAAGGTAATTCTATTAGAAATGATATATTATTTAAAAAAATGAAATGAAATGAAATGAAATGAAATGAAATGAAATGAAATAAAATAAAATAAAATAATAAAATAAAAGCCCTTGCTGCTACCTGGCTTGTAAAAATTCTGTATGCTTTGTATGCTTACAATGACTGAAACATTGAAATAACCATCATTGCTTGTCTGTGGTCTCTCTCCTGTCCTTCACCATTTCTGGAAGACTTCATAAGTCACAGGAAGAAGCAAGTTGATTCAAAGACAAATAATAAAACCATTACAAATAAATAAAACTTTAAAATAATTAATCCCATCTGTTCATATGCCTCACAAACTGTCTGCATAAAAACTCCTTCTGTGAAAAAGGCACAAGTTGTGCCTGACGTTGGGAAGTTCCTCTGCCATGAGTCCATCCCCATTGCACAGCACAGGTTTAGAGGCTGCCTTAAGTATGGCTTTTTGTACCCAAAGTGTCTGACAGCAGCTGTTCTATTCAGGCACTTAACTAGAACTGAGGGCAAGTACAAGACTGCTTGCCTGTAAGCACTCATAGCTTAGTAGCCATGCTGGCATTCTGTGGAGCAGCCCTTCCAACCCTACAAGATGGCAGCAGTCTTAGACAGGATGGCATTCAGACCCATGCAGAGGTTGGAAGGGACCCTTATGGACCACTTAGGTCCAGCCATAGCAGGGACATCTCCCACTCAAACCATCACCCCACCCAGCCTTGAGCACTCTGGTGGTGGGGCAGCCATGTCTCCTCAGGGCAGCCGAGCTGCTCCCAGGGCCACACAGCGCTCATCCTGCCTGCAGGCCTCTGCGCTGGGAGGGGCTGGAAATCAGGCATGGCCACAGCCTCAAATCAGCACCAAAGCATTTCAGCACCACGGTGCACTTGGATGAACTGCACGGCTGCTTTGCTTGGATAGTGAAGCCATTCTTTTAACTGGCCTGGGTGCACGTGGAACACACACAGAACAGAGGCCACCCCCAGGCCTGCCTGCTGCTCTGCAGCCAGCTGCTGCTCCCACCTCACAGCCCATGAGCACCTACAGACTGCCGAGGGGCAGATCTGAAGCAGCACGTACTCTCCAAGCTTCTTTCCTTCATTATTGAACAGCAGCAGGCAGACTTGTTGTGTTTTCACCGGGCTGCGCTCAAGGTTCGGGGAGAACGTGAGCTGTATTAGTGAGCTGAATGCATCAAGAGAGCTCACAGGAAAGCACATTAGGTAAAAACCTCTAGTAAAGTCTTCCTAGGTACCCACCTGAGCTCTGTGGCTGAAGACTTCTACAACAGCACAACACATGGAACAGCTCTTCTCCATCCCTTGCTCAGGGGCTGACACATCACCCTTGCAGATAAACAGGCTTCAGTGAGCTACAATCTGCATCAACCACCAGGCAAGTGCAGCTGAGAAAGATGCCTGCAGCTCATTAAAAACATACAGAATGAGAGAGAATGCAGGCAGTGTAGTTCTTCCTAGTGAGAGCACCAAACCCAACATGTGGGGAATACACTGAGCTGCATTCCCTGCAAGAACTTCAATTTAAGTTGGTTACGTATCTCATCCATTAGCTATATTTCAACACTGATCCAGCAGAGGGATAGGAGTTTCAGCTCCTCAGCTGCACTGATAGCAAAAGAAAGCACAGACAGGAAGAGTTCCCTGAGTCCTGATTGACCCAACACAGCACGATCACAGAATTAAAGAGGGGCTGAGGCTGGAATGGACCTCTGCATCCACTGTCCTGAGGCACACGAGGTGCCAAGCCTGGGTGCTTCTGCTGCCTGTGATGAGCCTTGACCTGGAGCTGGCCCAGTTTCACCAAGCTAGAGAGGAGCAGCACCTGGCTCTGGCAACCTTCAGTGCCAGGGGACCACGAGCTGCTCTCCATGTGGTGCAGGCACAGCCAACCAGAGACCCAGCCCTGCATGACCTGCGCCGAAATCGGGAGTCCTATCAACTGTCCCACCGCTTCTGCCCTGTCATCACCCAACTGCACAGCTCGTGATGTGCGCTCAGTCAGGCCAGGTGCCTGGTTTTTCTTTCATCAACCGATCTGGTGGTGAGCAACCTAATGAGGCTGCTGAAATGGTGCTGCTGAAAGCTGGGAGAGAAGCATTTCTCATTAGGGCTTTCTTGGTATCAATGGGGAAAATATATATATATACGCATCCTAAAAAGAACAAATTGCTGAAACTGGGTGCTTATATTCTGATATTCTCTGGCAAAAAGTGGATTATAAAGTGGCTCTATCAGCTGCAGAGTAACAGAAAGAGCATATAAGGAACCACATGCAGAACAGAACTCCAGTCTTCTCCAGCCTGTGCTTTGTGGATGCCCTACAACTTTCCCTGCTCGGAACACAATGCCCAAACACCCCTAGGTGAACCTCCCTCTTTGCCTTCTTTTTCCCAGCTCTGAAGTTCTGAGAGCAGGAGCAGGGGAAAAGCTGCTGCTTGAAGGCTCCAGATAAAAGAGCTAACAGCAGCACGCTGATCTGCAAATATTTGCACAAATGGGATTCACACCAAGTCGTGCACACAGAAGACAACTTTAGCTCACAGTTCCTTTCATTACTCTTTATAAAGTCAGAGCCAACACTGTGATGTTTATCCAATCTGTATGAAAAGGTTACCTCTGAAATCCAATGGACATTGCAGAATGTTCCTAAATGTTGTAGGCCAGGGGAACATTGAGGCAATTTTAAATACCAGGTCTGTCAAATTCCCCCAGAACTTACCTGAGGCTGCAGTTGCCAGGGCAGCTATGCCAACCCATGATGGCTCATTGTGCTGGAAAAGGAGATGTGCACAGCACTCCAAGGTGCTCTGCTGGGCTCCTGCCTTTTTAGGAAGGTCCGATGAGTCCCAGTGCCAGCATTAGGTTGGTGGCAGGAGACAGGAGCTCTCAGCCCTCGTATGAAGACAGCAATGTGAGTAAATACTAACTCATAACACACATTTCCCATACAGAAATGCTCAGTGCATGTCTCTGTTAGTTTACACAGGAGCCCATCCCCCAGCTTTTCCCAAAGAGGATCTGAAAGATGCGATCATTTTTCCCAAACACCATAGTGCTTCTCAGACTTGTGTCATTGCTGCAAATTCATAGACTTACATGATATTTTTAGGCATGGCTGGCTTTAGAAACAGCCCATGCAACTCATTCCTTACTCATGTGACAAGATAGCATTTGTCAGTGGCTAAAGACATTTCTGATCAGAGACGACTTTTCAAAATGCATAAATAACACTTAATGTACCTGTTTGGTTTACAGACTTTATACTAACAGCAGTTCCTCTTAAATACTTCCCTGACTTAGGAAAAACAAGGAGAGCATTTACAGAAGCTCTTACTGACTTAGCTGAGAGAGATCAAAACCTGATGCCCTGTGCTCAATAGAACAGCATGGAGATGACTGAGCAAATATCAGCTTAGATTGAACAATCTTTCCCAAATACCTCTCTGTGTTATGCAGCTACTTTTACATTCATTCTTTTACAGACACACCTTTTGCTCAAAGTAAACTGGAATCAATTAGAACCCTCAGATATAATTCACCTTCAGTCTCAGCTAGACTGCAGGGTAAAAGCCAGCCACTCATTGCTACTAAATACCACGTGAAGCAGGGATGAAGATTAATTTCTGGTCCATAGGATCTTACCCAGCCATGTGAGATCATTCAGAGATAAAACGGAGCAGATGGCAAATAGATCAAATGGTTTTGGATAAAGGCTTGTATACCATCATGAGAAGGAGGAAGATAGGTGCATAAAGGAAAACATCCACATGGAATTAGGGGAGGGTGAAACACAGGGAGCAGCTAAAGAATAGGCAAAGTTGATAGTTAACGAAAAGAAAAACATAATGAAAAAGGAAGGCTGAAGGAAATCCTTCTCCACATATAGCCATCCTCCATTTGAAGTGATAAAAACAGAGCTTCAGTAGAGGATGCAAAAACAGATTATACCCAGTTCAAATCTCAAAAAGGTGTGAAGCTCACAATGTACAAAGAAGAGCCAGGTATCTAAATGTGGAAACAGGTCTCTCTATCTTCCCATCATCTTCCCTCTCTGCTTCCCAACCAAAGCTAAACTGGACAAATAAATCAGTTTAGGTTAAATATAGTACCAGGCACATTCAAAACTACATCCTTGAGGCACTGCATTAACCATGTCAACAGCTCAGTGAGGAGCTGCTGCAAGAGAGAGTTCTCTTAAAAATGCCTCAGCTTCTCTAACACATAAAATACATCTTTTAGAACTCTGAACTTATGACGTAGGGAAATATTTGAAGCTGAGATGAGCCAATAACTTGTAGACAGAACATTTAGCTTACCCTGAAACTGTCTAAAAAGAGGAATGTATTGAATCCAGGGACTCTGTAGAGGAACTTAGACCTAAAAAAAAAAATTACTTAAAATAGGGAAAAAAGAACAAACCACACCTGTATCTCTGGTCTGAACACAGTCACTGCCCTTTACAAACTCATTAATACTTGTTCTGCACAATGGAGTTAGAGATGCAGAGAGGGCAGGTATGCAGCTTGTTCAGTAAATTCTATTATTTATATGGGCGGCTAAAGAGGCTGAGAAAACAAGAGCTGTTTTCAGGAACAACATCCCTCCCCTACCCGGGTCCCACGCAGCCTACAGCCAAAACCAGACATGAAGTCTCCACACACTCCTTCCACCAGGCTGCAGGTAGCCAGGGCTGAATCCAACCTGTGTAAGCACTGCTGCAGATGCACTTGATCTCGTACAAAAATATTTAATGAAAAAGGCATTAACAGAAAAATGAGAGGGAAGTTAAGTATGGTTTGAACACACAAGTATTTAAAATAGAAGCTTAAAAGCACCACTTTATCACCAGACGCATAGCTGTCATCGTGAGAAAACTAAATATAGAAGTAAATGAAACAGCATGCATTCATGACTGCAGGGTCTGCTGTGGACTGATCCATTTCAGCGGAGCAAAACATAAAAAGGAGTATTGTAGGGACAAACAAATACACTCAGATTAGATGACCAGGAAGCTTACTCTTGGTATCGTGTTCCTAACCAGAGACAAAGCCCTGAGTATGCAGTGAAAGCCGGTGCTGTGCAGCCAGCTCCTGTGACAGACACCAAGGACAAAGAAGACCCGCCATTAATCCCCAGCAGGGTTACAGATCTCACAGAAGCATGGCCAAAGGCACAGCAACTGACTACATCTATGCCTGTGAGACAGAAGACCTGAAGCGACCACAGGCGCTGAAAGACAAAGAACAGCCCTCATCAGCTGTACAAGCTTTCTAAGCACACCTCCCACATACCTCTGAGGCAGAAAGGCTCCCATTCTTACCTCCGTGCCTACCTGTAGCACAGTCTGCAGCTATTACTTTGTCTAAGAGCTTTTACTGAGTCTTGTTTTACCCATGCTCTCCTTTAGTGGGAGCACCTTAATTTCACCGGTTGCTTTTCCATCCCTTGAGTTAACTACATGATTACAAAGTGACAGGTGCTGAACAGCACAGGAGCCAGAACCACAGACGTGCTCTCCAATGCACCAGCAGGATCACTTCAGATAAAAGCACAGTTCTTGAGCTTCAAAAGCAATGAGCACCAGAAACCACACACTTCCCCAGCAAAGGGCTTGAGTCTGCTGTGAAAATGCCAAAAAGCAGTATTTTGCTTTGCTGCAAGAAATCTGCCGTTGAATTCGCTGTACCAACTACAGGAGTTTGTAAAAGGGTTAGCACAAAGCATTTATATGTTTATTTAAATAAAAATTATAATTTATACAAGACTTTTTAAACAAACAACATTTTCTTAAAAAATGTACAGGGCAAATCATTTCATTATCTCAATTTTTCATACAGTATAAGTCTTTTGTCAAACAAAAGTTACACTGATAATGAGTTATTTACAACTTCAAAATATAGACTCAAACTTCAGACATAAAAATTTTAACATCCATTATATTTCAATGATTAGTAGTAGAAATTAAACATCTGCCAAAATGTACAGAATTCAATAAAAACTACCAGTGTTCTTCATACAAGTTTAAGTAGCCAAAAAAAAAAAGTACATCCTGTCACCTCTTCAAGATGGGGTGAAATCTTGTTCTTCTTTGTCTGCAGGAACAACAGTGGGGTTTTGCTGCTGGCTTCCCGTTTGATGCTGCGACTTAGAAATAGCTTGTTTCATTCAATCTTGCCTCACAAAAGCTACAGTGTATGGAAAGGCATGATTTCATATTTCAGCTTTTTTTTCCTTCTGAATTTAAATGGTCACCAACAAGTAACTGAAGTAGTCAGTTTTCATCTCCCTTTTTTCTTCCTTTAAAAGGGACTCAAACTAACCAATGCACTTCTACTAAAAGAAGTGAAATCCAACAGTAGCGAACCGCATACATCAACAGAACTGCAAATATAAACAGCAAACAGAATGACAAGAACATCACTTTCTGCTATTAGAAAGTAACACTTTACATTAAGTGGTACTACCCTGCCTGCTAATGAAGCAAAGCAGGTTACACTGCAAAGTTATGTAGGTCAATTGGAATTTAAGGTTAACTTGAGTGTAATTGTACAGATCAAGTATACACTTACTCACTGTCCTGCCCCTGCTGCCCTCCAAGCACACGAGGACGCAGCAGAGGAATGAGCACAGGAGTACTCATAAGTAAACACACTGAGGGTACCTCGGAGCAGCAGTGATGTTCTGTAATGCACAAAGCAGTTGCACAGCAGGAACCTGGACAACCTAATGTAAAGTGAACTTTGCAAAATATGTACATAGATGTCTGTCCGTTATATTACAGCTCCTAAAAAAAACCTCCAGTCTGTTTTCTACACATTAGAATGAAATGGTATTGCACTGCAGTTTGCCCCAGGTTTACTGCTTATGGAATTGCTCATTTTCAAATCCACACTGTTAAAGCGTGCATTGATTTTGAATGCCAACACATTAGATTTTGTAAAAAGTTTTTAATTTTTTTGTCCAGAAAGAAAGCATATTGTACACACGGCATTTCAGGCTGGGAGAAAGGATTGTGATCTCTTTTCTCCTGCTCTGAAGCCTAGGTATGGTGAAGCACCCTGGCACCACAAGCACAGGACCTACAGCTCCTTTAGGAACCAGAATCCAGGACAACCCCATAAACCAGGGTCAACCAATGATGGGTGTGTAGGGGAAGTAACAAGTGTCAGTCAACTGATTTCCTACTGAAACTGCTCTTACGATCAGAGTGAAGGTATAAATTACACTTGAAAAAATGATACAAAAATAAGAAAAAGAGCATGCTGTCTGTAAAAAATATAGTTTTCTGTTTCTTCAAAAAAAAAAACCAAAAAAAACCAAAAAAACAATAGATTTAAACATACCCAAGGGATTTCTTCCTTAAGACAAAATGAATGAATCTGGTTAAGATTTATATAACATTAAGCGATTTTAATGCCTATTAGCCACACTCACTATTCAGAGAAGCTTCTAGGAAGGAAAGTCAGATGATAATACAAAACAATTACAAAAAGATTAATTGATTTTGAAGCAGAAGAAAATTAAGTTCAAGGAATTTAAACATAAAACCTGAGTATGTCAAGTGAAGAAACCATGAACTGCCAAGCTACATCCATGTTAGATGGTGGCAAAATGGAATGCCCACCCAGCCTCACTCACATGTTAAGTTTTCAGGTCCTGATGTACACACATGGGCAGCATTAGAAATGCACCCCTTTTCCTGGTTGCAAAGTTCAAGAGATCTCCTAAATGACATCCCAGCCCTCATGGATTCTCTCCTGCTCCTGTTCACAGTTCCATCCAGGGCACGGTGCTTTACCACAGTCAGTGTTTTACTTCACAACACCCAACCAAATCACAGTATTCGACAGTACTTCTTCATATCAGGTGCACTAAGCTCTTTGCATCATACCTCTTCACAGCCAGACTGAAATAGTTTTGTACAGTTTAACTGCCTCCTTCCAGTACTGCTGCATTTAGTTACTTTAAGTAAAAACTGTGCTAAGTGTTAGATCCTTTGGTGTTTGGCTCTGCCACTCCTTCATTCTATCTTTTTCCCCATATAAAGAAAGAAAGATCCCTGTTTAAAAAAAATCCGTGAAACTAAGTCCTAATTTTTATATAAGAATTTGCTTTTCCATTACTTTTTGAGGTCCTCCACATAACCCCTGGAGGCATCGCACTACTCAACTCACCAGACAAAGGGAAGGAACAGACAAACTGGAAGGCTTAGTGTAACTCCTAATGTGCTTCAAGAAAAATGCAAATAGAATTCTAAACCTCTCAGATGGGTGCTATTGTATAGAATATAAAAGTTTTCTGTATTCAAGTTGAAGATCAATATGTGCTTTGCTGCCAGAAAGGCCTGAGAGAGTTTAGAGAAGGAGCACAGCCTTCCTGTTTTACCTGGCAATTGGGTTTAACTGTTACTAAAATTTAATTTTACAAGTGGAAACACAGTGACATTGCAATGCCCCTCAAATGACGTTTTGAGAAGGAAATAGTGCTTTCAGTTGCTGTCTCATAGTGTTATTTTAAGGTAACTCTAGAGAAAAGCCAAATTAAAAAACAGCCACATTGCAGTTTAGTTTAACTACTCCCAGCTCCCCAACACAAAAAGCCCACAAGTCTTTTATGCAATAACATACAAACACCTTGTACATACAACATGTACAACAGCTGAGCCCTTCTATGACAACTATCTACAGAAATACAAATATACGATGCCTAACATTTTAGGAACAACGTTTTGATGCCCTCTTTTATAAAAAGTATCTGCCTGCCTTCCTTCCTCTTGCTTTGGTTAGTCAGGAAAGGAAGATATAGCTAGAAATGTTTTCCTCCAATTCACTGTACAAACAATTTAAATCTCTGTAAGCAGAAAAAAACAATCCTAAGCCAACTGGTAAATAACCTTCTTCGATGCAAGATTTAGCAAGGAGGAGTCATTTTAAGTGCAGTTACAAATATGGAAATACTAAGATGATAATACTTCCTTGGTGTTGGTCACCAGTTTTAATATAGAACCCAATTAAAAACTTAAAGCTGAAGAAGCAGACTTCAGGATATTGCAGTTGTCGTTCTCACATCTTGGGGAAAAAAATAACTGAGACAATGGGTCCACCGTATCCCTTGTGATATAAGTGCAGTTAAAAGGGATCAGTCTTTTTCAGTCCATTAGAGTCACTTCTTCTAGTGTCTTCTGAGCTACTCATGTCAGTAAATAAACATTAAAAGTGCTTAATGTACAAGGCTAATAGTGATGATAGCACTGTTTTGCTTCATTTTGTTGTGTTTTTTTTTTTTTGTGGGTTTTTTACAATTTTTTTTTTTTACAAAAACCTTAAAAACAAACATGAAGGCATATATAAAATACACTTGATTTATGTAACAGATAGAATATAAACCACCAGACAAGAAAAATTATTGCAAAATAGATGAGGATGTTCTTTTTTTTTTTTTTTTTTTCACTACCAAATTGTAAAATAAGAAAGTTTCCTTTAGGTTTTCTAAGATAAGATACTAGCTCTCACTGTTCGATGATGCAGAGGTTATTTTCACATACTGGTTGAAAATCGTCTCAAAAGCTTCATCTCTGTGTACCATAGCACCAAACACCAAAGGCTAAACGACAGAAAAAGAAAGAAAAGATCATGTCAGTCTGGAAGAAGAAAACTCTTCCTTTAGGTACAGTTCTGGCCATATCATTAGGAGCAGGAGTGTACTCAAAGCACATTAATAAAGAGTAAGAATCCTTTTCTTTACTAAATCCTTGGATATATGCCCAAGTTTCTAATGTGTTTCCATCTCCATCTTGTTTTTAATAAAACAACCACAGCATTAAGCACATCTGCACAAAGAACAGGCAACCGAGGGCATTTTAACTCACTCATGAAGAGCATGAAGTTTTCCTGATGATACTTAACTGTTTAGTACAATAAGGTTTGAACAGGAAAACTGAATCTGAGGGTCAGGTCCTTCCTCCCCCAAACGTGCCATACAGCAGACCATTCCTCACCCAAAGACACTGTCAAGCCATCAACTTTTATTCTCTGATTGTTGCACTACCCCTTATGCTCTCAAAGGATGCTGAGACAACAGTCAATTGAGGTAATGAAAGAAAGGAGCTGAAAGGATGAAGCAAATCTGTCTGAAGTGTTACAGTAAAGTAGTCAGATGCAGTAAAACAGGCTGAATGTTTAATTCATTAAAATTCTGAGAGAAACATACTGAATTATGTACAAGTGAATTAGAGAAAGAAGCAAAACACTAGCAAGAGGAAAAAGGAAAAAATCTAAAAACCAACCCTTTTTGCTGCCGCTTGCCAGAGAAAGATATCAAAAAGGGCATGAAGTCAAACAGATAATACAGATAGAGACAGCTACTTACTTTTTGTGTAGATGGTGTTGATACGGCAATACCCATCCCTGATCCCGGGAGAACAGAGAGCACTTTATACTGAAAGAGCAAGCATAGACCTAAGGTATCTTGTATGTACCAAACAATTGTAAGAAGTGCTGAGGAGGTTATGCAATTCGTCAGAGGCAGATCCTTCCAGCCACAACTAATAGGCCTGTGTTAAAATCAGCACAGGCCAGACACTTCTTGCTGACCCTGAAATAAACCAGCACAGCACTGCTCACACAGCAAGCATCTGCCCCATGTTGTGTCACCTGCCAGCCCCAATGGTCCCCAGCCCAGCACTGCTACTGGCAGCTGCCTCAGCTTCCCCTGCCAGGGTCCAGTCAGCAGCTCCACACTAAGGAACACCAGTGGTCACTGACCAGGCATGCACCCTGCTCTTCTGCAGTACATCAGTGTGCATGAGTGCTCATATATATTGTTTACATATATATATATATATATATGTATGTATATATATGTATGTATATATACATATATATATATATATATATACGTGCATAAAATTAAGCAAGCAGGAGAGGTGTGCAAGTGCATAGAGTTTAAAGATTTCCCTGGAACTAATAATATTCACAGATAGTTTAAAGGAGCAGGAAATAGACCGAAAAACTAATTTTCAAAATTAAGTAGATCAACAGAATATGTATAGTTGGGCTTTTTAAAGAAAGTCTGCAAGGCTATGCAGAAATACTGTTGGCTGAGCTAGAGAATATCCTAAATATAGAAGGAGCCTGTGCCTGTCCTGTTTCCACCCACCCACAAATAAAACAAGGCCCGCTGTGCTTTTCTGCTTGGCTGCACAATCTGTCTCATCTTCATCAAGAAGTTACACTGATACACTGATACAAAAGGACTTTCATGGCAGTAAAGACCAACTAAACAAGCCAGTGCTGCTTCAAAGTATGGTGTTTAAAATACATCAGTATGAATTATTAATTTTAATGAGAATGTTTGAGCTGAGCTCAAGTCATCTCCTTTATAGACATGTGATGTAAATGGAAAAAAAATCATTTGCAAATCTAGAGATACCCAAACAATAGACAACAGACTGACTTCTTTCTTTCTGGGTTATAATTTGTGGTTCTCGTGGCCACAGGATATAGCAAAAAGTAGGGGTGCCTGTACTTAAGAGTAAGACAATTTAAAAGATGTAACAAGAAGTGATACTAAACATCATACAGCGTGATGCTAGGCACAGAATGCAGCCACTGGTGACAGCAGGCTCAACCAGAAGATTACACTGTACTTGCCAGGCTTCTAACCATTCATTTTTCACTCCCTTAGTGATGGATTCCATCTAGACAAAATTCCAGTCTGATTCAGTAATGCTACTCTAATGCTTTATCCTTCTTCAATGTCAGTAATCCCTCTTCTCTCCGAGGCATCTACATTTAAGATGGTGTATCTTCTGACATCAACACTCAAATTTAACTTAAGGCTACACAATTCTTGCTAACAAAAAAAGTCTTCTTAAAGCCTAAGCAGATCCAGTCAATACAGGAGTTTAGAAACAACACAATTTTAATTCAAAAATAATTCAGGAATGGAAGAGTTTTGTAAACATTTATGCTCCCAGTGAGTTTGCATGTGGTTACTCTAAGTGACTGAACAAATATTCTTGATCAAAGAACTGTCTCAGTTATATAAAGATCAGTATCATACTTTCTCTCCTCCCCCCAAATCCCAAATCACCATAAGCAGAAAATCAAGACATAACAGAACAGAAAATCAACTTTTTTTTCTCCATGTGCAACACAAAAAAGACATACCTTCTGAATATCTGTTATATCCGTTAGCTTTATAACTTTATTTCTTTTAGATGAGCCTGATTTGGAACTTTCAAAGCACAAGTAACTGAAGACAAGAAAAGAAAAAGCTCATTTTGATACAGTATTCTAAAACAAAGCCCACAGAAAATGCAATTCAATTAATTCAGTTACAACTTCTGATTTAGAACAATCATTCATGAAATGCCAGCAACTGGCTAACACACTGGAAAGCCAGGAACATACAGCAAGTACAGACCAAAAAAACATTGTTTTTATATTACTGCATTTATGGGGAAACCTAACAAGCACTTTAAAAATACAGGAAACAAGTAAAGACTTAAACAGTTGAAATATTCTATCTCAAAAAGCTCGTAAGTCTTTTACCCTCTCCTAAAATAGAACTAATGGAAAATTACGGTGTTAATTTCATGTTATTGTGATGCAGACAAAAGCTCAGATTTTTAAATGCTACAGATTCCAAACACTCTCCATCACTGGGTGACAGTGCATACGGATTAGCTTTACTTCCATTCATTACACTCCAAAGGAATTTCAGTGCAAGAGGCAAATGGTAGTGATACTCAGCACTTTCAGTGCTGGTAGTGATTTCAGCACAGGGGAGAAAGAAAAAGGAAGACTAAAAACAAGAATAAAAAGCCAGCAACAAAAAAAATCAATTACTAGTTTTGAAACCAAAGCTTGGATTTCTTTGGTTTGTTGGTTTTGTTGCACAATGCATCAAGGAAGCAATACATTCTTTAAAAATGAAACTTAAGAATAATTGTCACAAAACTATTAATCACAGCTCCCAAAATACAACTAGCTTTTAGGTTGTTTTTTTTTTAACATACACGTATAGAGAGTGTATGTAATCCTTATCACAGATTGCAGCTACTAACAACTGGCTGTAGAGCTGTTCTCCATTCCCACGCAAGCCTTCCAAAGACAAAACCATGCTTGTTAAGCTTTACTACACCCCAGATTTTGATCTCACTCTCCAATCATGCCTTGAGGTTTTAAAGCACCATGAAAAGGCACTTTATATCCACTTATAAGAAGAGTGTTGTTTCAAAATACTGTCAAAGGATCACTTTCAGATTCTTTTTTTTCATGTCTGCTGCATTTTCCTCCCAAGAAACGTGTCAATTTAATGACTTACTTTTCCGTGACGTAAAGAATTCCATTTCTGATGTAGTCTGTAGGCATCTTCCTATCTCTGTTGATCAAGCAACAGCGCCAGCCATTTTCACACACTAAACAAAAAAATCACAGGAAGAAATCTTATTTCAGGAAAGAGAAACAGCAATTCCCTTATAAAGGGCAGAACAGAAAATTCACCTTCAGATACTCTAAACAAGAAGTGTTTGCATAGCAAAACCTAGAGAAGGTGTTTCTAGGCATCATAACAACTGTTTTAACACTGTTTTTTTTCGTTTTTTTTTTTTAAGTTAACAACAAAGGACCAACCCACAAACACAACTATTTACTTTAACATTTGCACTACAACAAAAGACATGACCTGCTGTTGATTCTTGCAAACAATTGTAAAGACACAGAAGAGATTAGAAATTAATTCTAATTTAAAGCAGGTATTTTAAATCAAAAACTTCTATTTGTACATTACACAGGGGGAGAATTCAGCTTTAAGCTACCTTTGGCTTCTCAGAATGTATCCCACTAATGCTGCAATACCTGCCAAAGGACGTTCATTTTCTGACAGGTTAAAAACTTCATGGAAATTCCCCCTCTTGGTGGTATGGAAGCGACTTGTGTCTTCATCTTTGTTTATTCCAGGTGGGGCATTTGAGCCCACGTAACTTCTGGACGCTGCTGTTTGAAGCTGAAAAAGAAAGAAACATATCCCAAAATTTGAGCAGCAACATTTTAGAACTGCTCTCTCAAAAGCCTGGCTAGCTACTCTTCCTTAAGGAAAGGTAGGACAACGATTTTCATTAACTACTTCAATGAAGTAGTTGCTGCTGCACCATACCACTGCTATATCACAAGGCTGCAAGGTTCTACCTGAAGACAGCCTTGCAAAGTGCTACACTTTGAAGGGCAGCCTCTACAGAGGTGAAAGTACATGGTGCTAGATATTCCTGTCTTAAAATATCATTTCTTTACAGTAAAAGGCTATATCTGATTAGATCCAGCTAAGCCACTGCACACAACTCCAAATTAACTACGCTACTGGGACTAATAATAAGTTAACATAATATCACTATTTAGTTTGTCTCCAAGTGACAGGCCAAGAAATTTTTGCACGAACTAAGATTATAAAGAAAAAAAAAGCAAACAAAGAAAAAGTCACACAAAACTGCAAAAGCTCATTAGGAATACAAGTGCTGAAATTGAAGGGGAGTTTTCCACGCTACGATCCATACCTTTTCATGCCCTGACAGCTAGCAGGAAAAGAAACAAACAACACAAATGTGACAGTGACAAAAGAAAAAAGTGAAGTCTATATAACAGCATAATAGACAGAATAAAACATGAACTGAGTGAAGCTGCAAGATCTTGCTCACATACCAAAAGACTACACACAATGAATGCAATTAAAAATGAGAGTTAGCAGTGGTTAGAGCACACCAGTTCAATTTATTCAGGTTGTGTGAGAGTCATTGATCTTTGCTTTCCTTTGAAGTTGCACTGAATTTTGAGCGTTGACATGTGAAATAAAACTAGAATGGCAGTCAGTATTCTTGGGAAGGGGGTGGGGTGGGTGGGAAGTAGCACGGCGTTCTTAAAGTTGAATTACTTCAGTAAAATCTTCTTTTCAGCAGGGCTCCTGAACCACTGTAGTCCTAATAAAATAGCCTTGCTTCTGGAAGGACAGCAAGCAGCTACTTTCCAAAAGCTTGCCTCCGTTTGTTCATCTTGCTAGCGTACCACACAATTCTAAAGGCTGGCTTTTGTCACAAAAGCAGTAACAGCTCCATTCTTAGTCCTACTGTAGACATGCAGTTAAACAACTGGCAAAGTGACAGCGTGCAAGCCTGGGACTAAGCCCTTCTGCAGCAGCCCAATGCCATGGGAAGCTGACTAGCCTCAGATGCTTTCTGAGTTTCAGTTGGCAGCACTCAACAATTCACAGGATTTAGCTTAACAAAAGCAAATGAAAAGTGTGCATTGCAATCACCAACTATAAAATCAGACTTGACAAAACAGTTATGCACAACAGAAGGTATTTACCATCCAGCTTTTAGGGTAACCGTAATACAACGATGCCTCAGGGGAAAAGAATAAAGAAAGTTGAGTTTGAAAGCAAATGGTTGACAATAATTGTACTATTGCTTCAGTTACTGCCTTTCTGCTGTGCCCTTAGCAATGATAAAGCCCTTGCAACCAAGGAAAATAATAGCTTCTCCAATTCTTTATGTGTAAAGACTAGATGACATTCTGGAAGACACTCTCTGACAAGTTATTTGGCTCTATATGTGGGTAACCAGGTGAAACTCCATGGTCCGGGACATACAAAAGGTCAGGAAAAGAGACCTAATGATTTTTGCTCTGAAATAAAGATTATCCCTGCTCTGTGCTGCACAGCTTCCTACCTAACCATTACATGGAGAAAAAAAAAGATGGCCAAGCTTCAATGTCATATTCCACTCCGAGGCTGGAGATGTGAGAAGTTCTGCCCTTTCCTTGCATCCTCAGTAAAAAAAGGCATGTTTCCACTACCCTTAAAGCAAGCAGCTCAGTTAAGAATAACCTCTCAGGCTATGAGGCAGTGAGACAATGAAGGGTCCTTTACTAAAAGAAGAACATCACACCCAATTTTGATAAGCTTAAATATAACTGGAAGGTGTTAGATTTCTACTGCTGGTGGAATCCTGCCTGGCTAGAATTGTCATCAACAATCTGGAAGCAGGCAAACAGTATTCCTTGTTGGTTCCACTTGATCTGTCATCAGCTTTTGACATACAACCTGTATTCATCAGATACTGTTATCATGACTATTCTCTGAGGACATGGGATCAGGGTGGTACAGTTAATGAATATTGCATGGTGTCTAAATTTACTGTGTCTTGTACACCGTTTAAGGATAAAAAGCCAAGGCAAATGCACATATACTGTAATACATGCTTTTGTGCTTTCTCTTTTGTATGAAAGAGGAGAGGAGAGGAGAGGAGAGGAGAGGAGAGGAGAGGAGAGGA
>JAPSGF010000006.1:18264814-18331679 GCA_035772895.1 Perdix hodgsoniae
AAAAGAAAAGAAAAGAAAAGAAAAGAAAAGAAAAGAAAAGAAAAGAAAAGAAAAGAAAAGAAAAGAAAAGAAAAGAAAAGAAAAGAAAAGAAAAGAAAAGAAAAGAAAAGAAAAGAAAAGAAAAGAAAAGAAAAGAAAAGAAAAGAAAAGAAAAGAAAAGAAAAGAAAAGAAAAGAAAAGAAAAGAAAAGAAAAGAAAAGAAAAGAAAAGAAAAGAAAAGAAAAGAAAAGAAAAGAAAAACCACAATTATTTTTATTCTATAGAATATTTTCCCAGAAATCTCCAAAGGATTGAGAAAGTTTGTCTAAAATTAATGAAATTACTGAGATCAAGTTAATGCTTTTGAAGACATTTTGAGGAAAATAATGCAGTCCTGCAAATAGTTTCCAAGATAAAAAACCAACTCTATGAAGTCAGTCTCAAAACCCTGGTCAACTAGTCAAAACTTAAGCCATAAAGGAGAAGCAGAAAGGACAGTTATTCTTTAAGTCTATGGATTCAGATTCAGCAGCTTAAAGCCTTTCTATCCCTAAGGTAGATTACACAATATTCAGAGAAAGTGAATGATAACCTGTAAGCTCTAGGGATACAAGAAGTTTTAAGTCTCTCTTTTGCAAGCAACAGAAACAGCAGCTACAGATGACAGAATCTACAGCTCTGTCTAACCTCCTGTTCGTTTCTCTCATCAGACAGAAGATACAAACAGAAGATTCAATTTCAGTCAGATTTTCTCTGTCTTCTACTTTCTTCTGAAAAACTCAACTTATGTTACGCTTATCATTTTGCCACCATCTATTCAACTTCCCCCAGTCCCCAGACTTCTTCTTCCTGACAGGTTAACCACAGGTACGAGTTTACTCCTTTTGCTCCCCAGTTGCATGCCCAGGCTGAGTTACTGCTAAGTGTGACGCATTTTAGCCAGGGAGTTTATGAGAGTACTCAGAAACCCCATGACGCAATTTCTGTAGTAAGAGGCATTAAGCCAACACTAAAATGGGATTAGACTAATGTCTATGAGACTTTAATAAAAGAAAAATGTACCGCAAAGAGTACCAACATGGTGAAAAATCATTTGTCATCACTATGCTAAAAGGTTGTCTAATACAAATAACTTTTAGACATAATATCTATGTCTGTAAACTACTAATTACTTTAATATTTATCCCAGTAGCAAGCTATGTATTTACTCCTTTCTTCCTGTTCCTCACGCAAGCAGATGAATCTCCACTAAAAAATATCTACACAGAGAACAGAGAAAGGCAATACAAGACTGAATTTTGACTATAAAAAAAAAAATCACACAATGTATGTTACAGAAATAGTAATAGAAATGAATATGGATGACATTATTTTTGTGTATTTAGCTTCATATGATTCCCATTATTTTTGTGCGCATATACATACACACACATTTTGATACTGAATTAATTTCTTAGAAGAAACAAAGTCAATATGAAAACAATATGAATCTTCAAAATAATTATAAAAATTGGACTAATAACAATTGTTAAGTTTAAATTAATCTTCCTTTTAATTGTGCTCTAGCCACTGGGGAAAGGCGGAAGGGAAAAAGGTATCTGATTGTAAGATGTTGGGGACAGAGGGACAAAATGATTAATTATCCTTACTCGTCTCGACACTGTAGCATTAGATCTTTCTTTGAGTTGAGGATCTGTTGGGAGACTTGTCCAGATGATATAAGGAGTATCATACTTAGCTCTTAGTCTGGGGCACCGTTTGAAGATGAAATCAATAAGGAAAAACTTGATTCCGGCATAGAGCCCTGAAAAAAATAAATCACTTTGGTATGTATTTGTAAAGGCACTGACAATATCACAGTTTTGACCGTATTTTAACAAGTTCATGAAGGAAACCAAATTATTTAAGTATCTTCATTCACAGTGCTAAACCAGTCCTTGGTTCTTCTTGGAGTCTTCTTACAAAGGAAGGAAAACCTTTTTCCCCTTCCTCACCCACAGATCTCTCCCCTTTCCAGGTTCTTACAAAGTTTCTTACTGTGTAGAAGAGCACTGAAATAATTTAAATATACAAAGTTTATTACCAAAAACATCTTGAAAACACAATATACTTCCAGAATAGAAAACATGTCAGAGCATGAAGCTCTACAGTTCCTTGCAAGAATTTATACGGCAACAGAGGGCTCTCATGTACTGCATTAAACTCTATCTTCCAGTACAGCATGTCTTATCTCACAAAAGGTATTCTCCTGCATTCTGACAGATTAAAAAGTGCTTGAAATACTCTCTTAAGACTTCAGTGAATGAAATTCAGATCTCCTAAGAGTCAGAGTAATAAAATAATACCTCACACTTATAATTCAATAGCTATATCAAGCAAATCCATATATATGTTTAGGCTAACAGGGTTTAAAGGTTTGAAGTTCAGTTCCACTGAAGCTAATACTCATTTGATCACCTCATTACCTCAAGAAAAAGACCATAAAACCAAAAATCTTGGTTCACACTCATAATCTTTTCATTTTCTATTCCTGTACCTGTTTTCCCAATCCTACCATCCTTGAGCCTTCTGTGTACGTTTTATGTACAAGGAAGTATGAGCAAAAAACCCAAAATACAGGATTTCTTGGAAGCCTTGGAGCTGACAGTCTGAAGATCTCTGCTAAAAGCTCATCATAAACTTCCCCACTTCAAAGACTAAATGCATTCTCCAGTCTTTGTCTATTATATTATGTATTCAGATATGGCTTTCAGAAATGCATGCAACAAACAATGCCAAGCTCAATGAAGACACTTTAAAATACTGCATTATTTATTAATGTAGTTTTCTTTCTTACACTCCAAAATTCCCTCTCTGAAGATCATGCTAAATTTTAAAGCATAAGTCTAGACTTCAATAGGTCAATTATTTAATGTATTTACCCATTGCAAGTCCAATAATCCTGTAGGGCAAAAAGCAGGATGCAATAAAAGCTGCCCATAGAACGATGTAGAGCTTCTGTGTTATTTCTGGTTGGACCCACATGAACAAGCTGAAAACAAACAAATAAAATCAAAATTGTATTACCAAGCTTTCCAGAAGTTGTCTTTATTTAAAAGGAAAAAAAAAAAAAAAAAAAAAAGATAAACTTATATAACTTACTTTTTAATTTTTTCCAGTATGTCTGCCATCTTCCCAAAAAGATTCTGCATAAGAAGCAAGAGAATTAAATCCAATTCTTGTGTTATTTTGGTGGGTTTTTGTCCACGTATTAGAAACCAACAAAGTTATCTTAGAGAATAAGCAATCCCTGAAAGTGATTTTTTAAAAAATCATCTTTTAGCCATTTACAGACTTCACAACTGAATAAATACAGCACTGAACAGCAACATTCAATGACTTCTAATTTAACCCCTTGTTCTGCAATTCAAAGTTAGTTATAAGAAGTGAAGGAAAGAAGTTTTCAAACTCACTGTTATGACTGGAAAGTGTTTATATCACTGCAAAAAATTTAAATTGCCAGAATTTGAAAGCGAAGAGCTTCTGACAACTGGTAACAAAATGGAAAGTTGGTTGAATCATTTAAGAACTGAAATTTTAGGAAGTGGTTACTGAGATTGTCAAATGTTGGGCTACTCGCTTTTTTTAATGGGATTTTTATGATATAATCTTTAAGATTCTACATAATTCTTACAGATACAAATAGACCACTTCTCTGGATTAACAGTGTTACTCAGCAACCTTCTCTAACTGATCCTTGCTGTCACAGCACCTGTAAATTTAATCTTCCAAACAAACTTTGAGAAACGTTCATATAAACATAAGAGAAACGTGGTTATTTACTGCCATGAAAAAGAAAGAATCAACAAATTGATACTACTGCTACCAGTGGGACAATCAGTGAAGACTACACTGATGACTTGGCACACTCCCACCTAAGGCTACCAATGGCTCACTGCCACAGTGAGCTCCTTCCCTGCTCACAGTCATGTGCCTCCACTTGAGGAACAGGGTTTCCTTTTTTGTCAGATTCATTTACACGGACACCATGAACAAGGGGTCAGGTATGAACCACAACCAGCAGAAGGAAGGGTACAGGAGTACCCAGTTGGCAATGGAAAGGTAAGCTAGAGTGGCTGCACATCATTACACAGGGCACAAAGCTGCAGTTCAACTATATGGTTGACTCAATGAACTACCAGTGTAACTAACAAAATGACTTAGCTGAGAAAAAGTCTTCCCTCATCTTTTGCCACGCAAATAGATTTCAGGCTAAGGTGGTGGTGTTTAAAAACTGGACTGTTTTGGTGACAGAGTACAAACTGTTAACTAACAAAGCTAAACAAGCAGCAACCTTCAACTTAAAACTTTAAGGGATAAAGTCTCAAACTAATTTTGTGACTAGCAGATTTGTGGTATGGACCTATGTTCCAGTACTTTTGTAAGATTCACTGCCTGGTCTACATTTGACTGCATACAGTAGGGAAAAAAACAGTCAGAAACGATTTCCTCTTTGGACTTTGTTCTGAACCATGACTTGGAGAACACCAACCAGTTCTCCAAAGCATTTTGCCATTTCAGAAGCTCCAGGCATCTTACTGATAACTCTTGCTTCTAAGTAAAGAATGTGAGAAAAACATTGTTTAAGCACTTGTTTTCACACCCTCTGTAACATGCTGTGTAGGTGCTCTGACCACTTCAGAACAAACTTCTTTGTTTTAGGGAAGAAGCAAAAGAGGTGAGAGTAGCACAGTACCTGCGCCTTCTGAGCCACATCTAGAACAAGCTGAAACTTTTCAGACACCGTCAGATCCTCTTTTGGAGGTTCCTTGAGCAAGAAAGAGAGATAACGAATTAATTTTTGGCTCAGATGAAAGTGACATTTTACAAAACTCCTCACTACAATGCGACTCCTCCACATTCTTGAAAACAATAGTCTTACTTTGAACAATCTCTAAATGTACCAAGTTCCTCCCTTGTTTTAGATCTACTAAATATATTTTTCACTGATGGTTATCTTCAATTATGAATGCTTTTCCTCCATGGTATATGCAAATATGAGTCATACGAGACTGTAGACAAAAGACAATACGTCTTTGAAGAAATGCAATGAATGGCTTTTAGTCTATGCCACAGACGTAGAGCGACCTGTTTCTGGTTTAGCACGGAAATCTCATTTTTAGAAGTTTTACAACTTTTTTTTTCACTAGATTACTTATCTTTTAACAGTATTGGTAAGTCTCAGTGGACATTCTGAAATTCAAAGAACTCCTTCTTATATTAGGACTTCAAACAATAAAAGCACATAAAGTTAGACGGCAATTCAGGTTAGAAGGGACCTTAAAAGGTCACCTAGTCCAGCTTCCTGCTTAAAGTAGGTTCATAATTAATAATTATAATTCATTACAAACAAAACAGGACACAAGGCTTCTTTTAAGTTCCCACAGGATCTACCTTGGCCCAAGTTATTACGTAAAAGTTTATTCCAGAAATTTCAATCAACTTCAGAAGATTTTGTGAAGCACCCAAATCTAAGAGCGCTATTAGTTTCGAAGTGGCAAGAGAAAGTTGTTGTTACATCTTTATTTACAACTTATTCCTCTTTCCCATCTCAACTACTCACACACACAGAAAGATTGTGAAAGTGCAGCTTTTAACATAGCCACACAGACCAAACTGATCAAAGACTTACCACAGGTTCAGAAACTTCAGGCACAATACTCCACTGTATTCTCCAACCCCTAGAAGTTATTGAAATAGTTAAAGAGAGCAAGTATTTCTTTTCCATCTGCCAACATGAATTGGTTCTAAGAGGCTGAAAAGCAGTTTTCTGCAATAAGTAAAATGGCTTAAAAAAAAAAAAACATTAAAAAACCAACAAGGAGCTCACAACACAACAAAAGTAGAAGTAGCCAACCACAAACAGCTATAAATGCATATATATATTTTTAACAATATTAGCTAAGTAGATACTGCACAGTATCAGGTACACTGCTTGTGGATTTTATGATAAAAGTGAACTGCATGTACTGAACAAATGATGAGGATTTTTTTGTATGTGAACGAATTGCATAAACAAGTTCAGGAGCCTATTTAGTCTTGTTAATTTTCAAAGAACGGAGCATCAGACTGCAAGTACTAAGCAAGAAATTAGAAAATGATTTTGTAATACACACATTGAAAGGTCTGCGCCTCAATTTTAAGGAGAAAAAAGCTTATAATAGCATTTTAAAGATCTTCTCAGCACAGAAAGAAGAAAAAAGGATTTTTTTAAGAAGCCTTAATTTTTAATAGAGACTAAGTATACAAATGGAAGACTCTGGATATAGGGGACAAAGAAAAAGAATAAATTGCAATTTAGGTCTAGATGAAAATTCTCTCTAGGAAGCTGCAGGCTTCAATATGTAAGGTGATATTTGCCAACTACTCTAAATACTGCAGGGTATTTTTATTTTAGATTTTTTAAGTATTAAGAGGTCTGCCTGAGAACATGCAGTCTCACTTATGATGAACCAAGCCGAGGCAAATAAAGATAATTCCTAAGTGCATTCAAAGATTATAGAATTAAGCAACGAAATCAAAGATACTGGAGTTCGCATTTTAGCTTGTTATCTTAATTCACAGTGTTAGAAAAAGTAACAGTTTACAACTCAATACAAGAATAAAAAAAACCCCATTCAAGCAAAGTGTTACAAGAAAATAATCTAGTATTTAAGTACATACATACCTGGCTATGAGGTAATTTAGGGACAACCTCAAAATTGCTAAAAATAAGAACATAGGAATGGCCCAGCCATGCCATACAGCATTCATGTAAATCTACAGATTGTGAAGGAAAAGAAAAAAAGATGTGGATTACAAACTCAGGTACAGTAAGTCATTCACATTTTCCCATGGTACCGTCGGGTTCAGGAGAACACAACTCAGATCATGAATATTAATGAATTTTAGCCACTCCAGGATTCACAACAGCAATGCATTAATGAATGTAAAGCTGAAACTATAAGACTGAACCAAATCTCCAGAGATAACACTTAAATAGCTCTCAGCTGCCCAAGGTTGACTATTTCCAAGGTTGCAATTATGTGAAAATGTGGAGAAAAAAAAATCATAAACCTTCAAGTCTGAGTCTACTACATAAACATGATACGGTCTAATATCTTATAGAATCTGTAGAGTTGGAAGGGACCTTTAGAAGTCATTTAGTACAACTCCCCACACTGAACAGGGACACTACAGCTAGATCAGGTTGCCTAGAACCTCATCCAGCCTGACCTTGAATGTCTTCAGGGACGAGCAGGACCAGGCTAGGTCAGTGAAAAAACACTGTAGAAGAGGTGGAGCTAGGACAGTTACACCCTCACAGAGCATCAGGACAACTCACTGTTTTATTTCAGATCAATTAAATCCCTAACTTCACAGTGGTGAGAAAGTCTCCTCCTCAATATTCTTTCAACTGTGCAGTGCAAAGTATCATTCAGTATGGCTCTATAACTTACAGAGGTGGATCATTAATGGAAAAGTGTGCAGCATTTTCACCAAAGAGATTCATTCTGATAAAGTCAGTGAGAACTACTGCTAACAATTTCCTCTGACACTCTAAATATTGTGTCTACAGCACATCCAAAGGAATTTAGATAATTTCATTAACACGTAGAAGAAAAAAGAACGAATCAAAACTCCACCAAATAGTTATGTCACAGCAGCATGCAAACTTACATCGCCCTGTGGGAACACTTAAATTTAGCTCATGGGAACACTTAAATTTAGTTCACAGATCTGATGGTGGCACATTAAATGAAACTAAAATCAAAGTGCTTTGTCTCTCATCACTAGGTGTGTCTCTAATCAATACAAAAGAGCACTGATGGTGAAAGATATCTTCCTATCAAGTATAGCCTCTATCAGCCTTTCAGCACCAGAAAAAGAGAGATTTTGCAGAGGCTGCATTAACCATCAATTCACTGACCAGGAAGACAGGAAGCAAAGAACATGAGAACAATGTCCATATTGTTCCAAGTTATTTTAACAATTACAAAACGAATTTGGAAGGTACAACTGAAATGGCTCTGAAATATAATTTAAATAGCAACTACACTGTATCTTTTGTTAACTGTAATCTTACTATTCTACTTGACTTCAACATAATCCCTCTGAATATATGGCAGTTTCAATGAATTTCCATAAATAATACATTTTAAAAGAAGTTCTTACAACTTCTTGAGGAATAGGATAACTTACAATAAAGGCAATAGCAGAAGTGTAGATAGAATACCAGTCCGATAAGGCAGAAAGGTTCTTCACAAAATTAGTAACGGGTTTGGCACCTCTCTCTAAACAGAGCAAAGAAAGAACACAATTACTAGGATTAGCTGACAGTGGGGTTAAGTCACTTCTAAACATCAAACAACAAAATCAGAAAGTTCATAAGAACATTAAAGACACGTAAATATAAAAAAGCCTTATCAAAATTAAGGAAAATTAAAATGTAGAGACCCATCACGTAACAACAGTTAAGTAATACATTTTCAAAAACTGAATCGTTACTCAAGATAAAAGTTATATCTAAGCTCTTAAGTGCACGTTAAATAAATAAATCAAGATTTGCATTATTTTTAGAAGGGTAACTTGGATGCCTACAGCCATCTGTCCCGAGCTCTGTCTATACTGCTCCAAAGAACTCAGCATAGGTCAGTCCACTGTACTGTAAAACAAGCTAAACTAGCCTGACTGGACTCCAAGCCACCAAGGAGCAATTCAGTGTTACTTCAGAGAAGCTGACCTCAAACCAGGCTACGTATCTCTTGGCCGCACTTCTGCTGCAGTCAAACTGGTAGCAGGATGTGGCTGCTTACTCTTTCTAAGGCACAGCACAGGACCTCACTGCCTGTCTCTCAGCTCTGCAGACATCTGCTCTTGCTGAGCGACAAATCTATACAGGGAAGGGCACTGCTCCCATCTGCAGACGCACTCAGCCAGGCAGCGGCAGCAAAAGCAGCTCTTTTTCAGCTCCCTACAATACACTTGTCCTTCACTCTTTCTATTCCTATATGCTCTTTTACCACTTAGCTAAGCAACACAGCAAAACAGGAAGGGGCTGTTGCAAGAAGACCTTTGCTTTTTCTATGAAAAAAAAACCGCTTCTTTTGCCTCTCCTACTGATAAGAGTAAATATTCTTGCAAAGGGGAGCCCAGAGGTACCCACCCTTGTTTGCAGCACAGCTCACAGCTTTGAAAGGCTTCCCTCAAGAGAGCCTGCAACTTGCTGTCCTAGTTTGTTTGGCTTGAAATTCAGCTAGCCTTGATGCATTCCCTATGGGAAGTGATTAAACAGCCACATTTCCTTGAGCGTCAGTGACATAAACAAAGCAGCGGATGAAACAAGTGGAAGGGCAGACTCGAGACATCAGACAAGGCACAGACTTGAGCACTGCTTCCAGCAGTTCCTCCCATCTGCTGTTTCACCATCCCACACCAAATCTGCAGGGAAGGTCACCACTTGGAAAGCACTGCTGATGGAAAGGCCCTTCAGAGCTGCAGGTGGCAATCAGGCACCCCTGAACAACAGGCACCCTCGAGAACTTCTCAAAGCATAAACTCAGTACTCTTCTTTTTAAAACCACTCAAAAGGCAAAGCACATTCACTACAGAGAACAGATCACAGCTATGCTCCAAGTACTGGTATTGATTCTAAGGATAATAAAATCACAATTATACCAAGATTAAAGACCCTTATGTGCCTCTCATTGACAATACTATAAAGATTTGGGGCACAAAACAGCCTTTTTTTTTAAGCCGTAGTGATTCTTGGCTGTACAAAACTTCTAGAGAGTGTAACTTCTTAGTTTAACCTGCCATCACCCATCCTTCACCTTCCAAAATAAATTATTATCTCGCTAAGAAAAAAAAGACCCACTCATGGGCTAACCTACCCTCCTTTGAAAGCATAAGCTAAAAGCCCAGCAAGCAAACTACAAGGAGCTTGGGAAAAAGTATGTGGGCAGTTCAGGAATGAGCATCTTGCCACTGTAGAAATAACCTGTTCCCACTTGTTATGTGTTTTCACATTTTCATTAGCACTGCATTTTTACCGCTGAGATACTCTGTGCAATTCTAGATTTAAGGCAAGCTCCTACCACTATTCATTTATGTTACTTTGCACTCCAAGCACTAATGCAGGATTTCAGAACCATTCCTGCTTCTGAACTGGCAGAAGTATTTCTAAACTTCCTACGTTGTATGCAGCAGTCCTCTCAATAAAGTTACTAAGAACTACTTGCAGAAATTGAAGTACTTTTAATACTTACTTAATCTTCTCATATTTTCAGTCAATCTGAAAAAAATCAATAAAAGAAACTTGTTAAAAAGACAACAAGTGAATTACATTAAAATGCAGTCGTGCTCCCTTGGTCTCTCAAAAACTGCTCACAGTTAATTAAAATTAAATGTTTGTGCATTTAGCTTCGCATTTAGCTTCATTCTTGCCTCTTACAAAATGTGCTTCCAGTAATATAGGTTATCTTGCATCTAGTCAAAAATTGAAATGTAAAAGCTCTGCAGCCTAACTATGCTTTTGCCCATATTTTGAGAAGCGCATGACAGAGCCTACTAAAAAATTCTACCTTAGATGGCAGACAGAGTTATGTGTTTCATCCAAGATACTCACAAACCAATTGAGATAGCCTTCAGTTTAATTACTCCTGATGCAAACACTTGTTCATATCATTTAAAAGGTGCTGGGTCTTTGAAGAGAAGCAAGTTGTAAAAAAACAACAATTTCTTTCAATCACATTGGAAATTTACCTTCTAGCACTAAGTGGCTCTTCTGTTTCCACTGTGTTCTCCTCAGGTTGAAATCTGAAGTCCTCAACATACTCCCCAAATTTGTCACAAAACCACTTCTGGAGTCTTGAACATACTGTGTGACTACGTTTATCTACAAAAAAAAAGAAGAAGCACTCTGTATCAGGATATTACTAGAAAACATCTTTGTATAAAACTTCACGTGTTCCCATATGCTGTTTTTGGTAGGGTAGTATTCTTCGTAACAGCATTTCTGTTCTGCAGTAACATTTCTCCTGGAAATTCACTATGTGATTTAGTTCTGCCATTTAGGATGCCTAAAGGTGATTTCTGCATCCAGCACAAGTTTTGCTGCAAGTACAGCACATGGGAACATCTTACTATGCAAGTACAGGAATTACTTAACACTCTTAACAAATGAGAATTTTTAGCCAACACTAACAAACTTTTTGCTGTGTTTCTGTTAACAAAAGTCTGACCCAAATCTCAGCACTTCTATTGTGCTGATGGGTCATCCAGAGAAAAGGAAGTGTAAAGCAAAACACTCCTGAGCAGAGAACAGGATGATCACCTTACAGCTATGCTAATTTGACAGGAAAAGGAGGTGGAAAGCAACAAAGTACTGTCTGCTTTCTTTATGCTGGTTTCATTGGAAATACATAGCAGGATAAGGCAGTGCAGATGGGAGCAGAACACACATCTTTTCTGTTGTCTCTGCCTCAGAAAACCACTTTCTGGCAGCAACAGACTATTCTTTGGAAAGAAAGGTCAATAAAACAGTGTAAGAAAGAGGAGATGGGTCACAGCTCCCCTTTAGATATTGAAAGGCTGCTATCAGGTCTCCCTGGAACCTTCTCTTCTCCAGGTTGAACAGCTAGACATACAAAAAATCAGACAACAGATTTCATTACATTCCTGAAGGTTGTCTAATTAAATATATATATATATATATCCTTATTCAAGCATATAAAATCATCTACAAAAACTAAAAGCAGAATCACATACAGATGTAAGAATCTGCTCAGATGCTCTTTCTACTTGGCTTCTTCAAAAGTCTGATTCACAACCAAACAAGTTTTCCCATAACATCTTATTTTCTGGAAGAGCTTCAAAAGAAAGGAATGGAAAAAAAACAAACTGCATCAAACTGCTAGTACAGATCTGACCAACATTACCTGCTCCATTGGCCTGTGTCTGTGGCTTTGCAGGTTGCTGAGCTGCAGATACCTCTTCAGCTCTACAAAGAAAAACAAAAGCAATGTAAAATCCCACAAGTTAATTAAAGAGAAAACCAAACGTGTGTCCTATTGCAAGATTAAAATTATCACTGTATGCTGCACCGAGGACCCAGGGAAATATCACTATGTAATGGATAAGTGTAGTTTAGCTATTTCCTGTCAGCAACAGCTCAATCTGTTCTTTTAACAAAATATTGTAGTATCAATTTGGTTGCATTACTTTCATCTTTGCATTTTATGTTTATTGTAATGCTGCCAGAAAACTCTTCAGAGCCCTGACTCTTCCCACAGCAATAAATGAAAAGGGATTCCATACTGCAAGCTGATAACCACAGTACTCAAACAATACCACAGTTTATTACATGACCCTTAAATTGTGCTGCTGTTAGTACAGCCAATACCACTCATCTTCACAGTGAGAACAGCAGATACCAGGAATTATTTCAAATGATACATTGTTAGCTCTCGGTGCAGAGATGCCAAGCCAAGATGAAACTATATTAAAAATATATATATAAATGCAAAATTCAAGTACCAGTGTGAAAAACAGAGATGATAATGTTCCAAAACTACACAACAAGAATCAGGCATCACTGGTCTCATCTATCAAGACAGATCAAGAATAACACTCTCATTCATTAAAACCAAGCATTTTGGAAAACAAGAACCATTTGGCTGTTCCGCACAAGTATAAGGCTCCGCATGTGCAGAATCCATAGCCTCCAACTGCTGAAGTGTGTTGAGAACACTCCCAGCACCAGTCCGTCAGTCTTTAGCCATCCATGCAGACATGCTCCAAAAGATTTCTCTAATGAAGAAGCAGCTTTGCAACAGAACAGTTGCAGCAAGCTTTTCATGACACAGAAATGTATAATCAAAAAGGTTATTACACAAAACAATAATATGTTAGCCCTGTACTTTCACTGACACTTATTTAAGGAGACAAGGTAGGTGCTTTCAAATGTTCGCTCCATCTCTCACTCCTCAGGAAGGGAATCAAGTGGGATGGATGCAGGTCAGCAAATGGAGATCACAGTGCACTAGGCAGGTACCAGAATATAGATGGGTTTATAGGCATCTTGTCTTTCTTCCAAGAAGTACATTAGGCAAAATTTCACTGTACTGCCTGCACATGGCAAAAGCTTCTGTGAATTTCTGCATTCTGACTCATTAAGATGGGAAAAAGACAGGACTGATTACAAGCACTCCCCACACATAATGGATTTTCTACGTTCCTGTTTATTTCTTAAAGGAACATTTAGAAATAGTTTATTGATTTGGAAAGTCACTGGATGTCAGTCAAGGTGAACTCAATGGTTTAATCTTTGAAAACTTCTTGTTTTCACCCCTCTGCAGGACTTTCCCACATTGTTTCTATATTTGCAGCAACTCTTCAAATTTTCTCAGAAGTCATCTAAATCCCAGCAGTTGTTTTTTTTTCCCCTAACTAAACTTTCACTTGTGTTTCTCTGCAATTTATCCCCAGTTCTGTACAACCCTGAGGCTCTCCACCCAGACATTCCTTCTCCTTGCTCCTTCCCACACATGCTTCCAACTCTGTCTCTCTAAAGACAACAAGCAATTAATGTGATCAAATTTGCACGGATCATTATATGGCAGTCTTTCTCCCAACACATTTCTACAGTTACACAGGTGGGACACTTTTAGTCACCATCTGTCACTGCCACCACGTTTCACTGAAAACTCATTTTGGTAGGAAGGCCACAGTCATTCACAGGCAGGTTGCCATTCCTTGAGCAGCATCCTGGGGGGATGTCACACCTCAGCAGCTCCTGTGACAGAATGGAGATGGAATCCCCCCACCACCAACCATCAGAGCCTTCAGGCTGGGTCTTCCTTTGACATGCTGGGATCTATTTTCAGAAGCAGCTCAGCGTCATTACTCTCTATGTTACTTGGAAAAAAATCAAGAAAGATCTCATCCAGCAAGAGTCTGGAACACCAGGCTTACTGCCTTCCTCAGTAGCACACCAGAGTCTGGCTCTGGCCATTCCTGGTGGTTTTTCCATTTGTTCATTTTTTGGCACTGTCTTACTTGCCATCTGCCTCTCACTCTTTCCCCATGAAGAACATGACCTTTATGAATCACCAGGTTAATGACAACTCATTACTGCACCTGTGAATCAGGCTATAATTAGCCACCGCAGACAGATTTGGTTCAGGAAGCTCAAAATTCATTCTTGAGGCTTGTACACCCATTGGGAAGCCCAACACACTACAGCAAGACCCCTGATGGGCAGGAATCATCTTTCCTACAGTTTCTGAGCCTCTTCCCATGCCAGAGACAAATTAGAAGGCAGGAAAATATGAACCATCTCTGAAACAACACAGAAGGTTGTGTTTTGATGCAGGCTTCCTAACTGCAGCCTGTACTGAAGAAAACAAGCTGCATTAGTGCCTCTGTGAGCATGCTTTCCACCCAGAAAAAAAAGCTGCGGTCAGTAAGGCTAATGGGCCATCCTCCTGAGGGAAGGGCATGTTTATACAACTACAGATTGAACCCATTTAGAAGCAAAGGCTGATTAAAACAGGAAATAGCAAGCTAAGAAAAGATGAGCACAAGTGTGGGATTTCTTTTATATACATTTGGCAGGGAAGTATGGATGTTAGAGCTGTTCATGATGAGCACATGTGCAATGTTCAAAAATGACAAGCACACATCAGTGAGGCTTCCACTCAATTCTGCCCTACAGAAACACACAGAATGGTGCCAAACTGTTATTTTTGGAGCCATATGACCCAAATATTTAGGGAACCTTGATGCTGAGCTGCTGGTCGTTTATCATATCTAAATATATTGGTTTTGTGCATCTTTAGCCTTGACTACAGCTGTGAGTTGAACTGAATGTGAATCAAAAGAATCTTTCCAAAAAACTACACGAAGACCTGACCTATTGCACACAGCCTAACAACAGTTACAGGACTGCTCTCAGCCATGTGTAAAGTACTCTTCTTACACACTAGCTCTAATACTGAGCTCGCAAACCCATCATCATTCCTTTGACAGTGTTTGTGAAGCCAGTTATGTCTCTGTTGGATCTCAAAGAAACACAGATACATACACACTTCCACAGAAAGCACCTTCCAATAACAGAAACATAAATATTATGCAGAAATGAGGTATTTTCACAGCTCAGTTTAAAGACAAATCAGTCAGATATACATAGCATCTGAACCAGAGGGGCTGTTATATACTTGAGTTAAAATACTTCCACATTTTCCATTTCCTTCCCATTAAAATACACCAAATACTTTAGGACACTTTGTCCTTCCCACATTTTACATGGCTAATATAGCCTGTGCTTTCAGAAACAAAATAAAAGCTCTCAGAAGAACTGTTATCAACTCAAAGTTGTGCAAGATCTCATCTAAATGTTGGTGGCCAGAGAAAAACAAAACAAAACAAAACAAACAAACAAAAAACTCACCCCAAACTTCACAAGGTACTTCAGAAGTAGGTTTGGCGACAGGCTGATAAGTTAAAAATAATGGGACGGACAGTTCAGCAAGCTGGATTTGTTAGCAAATCCAGTGCAGTACCACTGCCAAACTTCTGACCTCTGTGTCAGCTTCTTGCTACCTGTATGTAGTCCCAGCCTGACAGGCATCTTTCCAGTGGAGAAAGTCTTCAGCCTTCACAGCCATCTTCACTGTCATGCAAAGCACCTTCTCAAGGGACAAAGCCAACTATGCTCCAAACTTTGCATGTGTGGAAGATGATGCCATTCAGCAAGGGGCCATTTAGTCAATAAAAATGCACAGTACAGAAGAAACAGTGGCTTATGTCAAACCACTGTCTATTCTTTCTTCTCAAAAATAGCTCACGATGTTACTACTAAAAGGTTCATATAAGACACAGCTTGCTGGTAAGTGTTGTTACAGTACTTCGTATTTTTTATTGTGTGACAGAACTGGAAACACATTGTAAAACAAGGCAGCAACAGCCCACAATTTACACTAAACAAGCATTACTCACACAAGACTATTCCAGATTATTTATGCATTGTTCCACTAGTAAAACATTACTGGCTTCAGCTGTTGCACCAAATGCTGGGCTGCCTCACAGCGTCTATGGAAAACTTTAGCTGAGGGCCTCTTTCTGAATGCTCAGACATACAATGAACACTGCAACAAACAAATCCAACTAAACATTCCCTTCTTCCACTCCTCCCTACAAACAATTTGATGAAATAAGCCTATGTTCTACACATAAAAAGTACATCATTAACTTATTGTTCTTTCCTTGTTGAACACTTTGCATGTATTTATACAGCTGCATGTATTGATCTGCTTCACATATAATTCTGAATACTGGAATAGTTAAAATAATTTATTTCTCCTTACAATACAGCTTGATTTGTTTTTCATTAGTAGCTCACTTCTATAAGCAAAAAAGGATACATTTTCATAAGCATATCTACTTGAAGATGACATGGAAACTTAACTGAGACTTGGGCAAATATGTTTTTGTCAATGTAAGTACAAGTAGAGACTTTCCAAGGCAAATTCACTTAATAAAATTAAGTTGCTAGCAGATATTTAGCCTATTATATGCTTGATTATGTCAACGCTGTGCCTGTAGTGATAACAGAGGTATTTTAAAATGCCTATAGTAAACTGCAAACGGATAAAAACCAGTGAAAAAGAATTTCAGACAATGAGGTATCAGAAGAGGCCTAGGTAAACCAATTTTTCTTCTGAGTGTAAACTGGAAAGCAGTTTCAATTTTTTTTTTTTTTTTTGCTGCTGTATAAACATCTGTCCCAAAAAGATTGAAATGTTAGCCACATGAGTCAGAAAAAGATTTGGATAAAATGGGTAATTGGCTGAATGTAAACCTGAAGTGCAAGCCAAGTTCAAAGGGCTAGTGTAATCCTTAAGATATCTAAGTGGGAATACAGCACTGAGGTGGAGAGGTCATGCCACATTAGTTTAATAGTGGCAAACTTGTTAGAGATTTTCTCTGATTACGGTTAGCCGAACACAACAGACGTTGCCAGTTGGAGAGAAAACACTGAGAGAGCTGCAAGAAAGCCCAAAAGTTTGATAAACAAAACCAAACTCTTTTCTCTGTAAAATGCTCATACTTGCAAATCACAGTCAGACCCATATTTGGCCAGTATAAGACCTTGGGACACCTCCATTACTTCCTGTAAGGTGCAAGTCCACACACAGAATAGTGGGCACCTCCTACAGAGGAAGTCCTTGTCCTTCTTCATAACTCTCAGTAAGAATGGAAAAATTCTTCCCTTTCTGTGACGCGCATGAACCCAGGTGTTTCCCTCTCAGAAGAAAACTGAAAGGCCAGATTGATGGTACAACCAGTACTGTACTCAGCTACAAGCACACGGGATTCGCTATCTCAAACACCTTCAAGGTAATTTCAGCTTAGTTTCAGTTGGGATGGAATTGTTTTCTTCAAAGTGTCTGGTATAAAGATATGTTTTGGTTCTAGAAGAAAAACAATACTGATAACACACCAGTGCTTACACTTGCCTGCTAAGTAGTGCTGTACAGGGCCAAGGCAGTTTACAGCAAAGGGCCCAAAGTGCTGAAAAGGAACAGAATTAGGATAGCTGACTTACACTGGCTAAAAGGATATTCCATACCATATAACATCAAGTGGAAGGAGTTCTGGAGGTGGTGGGAGTTCATCTCTATTCTGCTGTAGGGCACTGGTTGGGGGATGATAGGCAATTGCTTGTGCATCACTTGCTGTATGCATTTTTATACACATAGTGATAACTAGTTTCCTTTTCTCTATCTCAGTAAATAGCTTTATCTCAACCCACAAGTTCTAGTTTGTGTTCTTTTTTTTTTTTTTTTTAATTCTCTCCCCTATCCCACTAGGAAGCAGGGGAGTGAGCAAATGACTGTGTGGTGCTGCCTGGTTGAAGCACAGCAGGTAGCCCATCAGACAAAAAGGTGCCTGAAGCATCAGTTTTACCTACTAACATTCACACTTCATAATGCTGTTATGGAGCAAACAGATATTCTCAGCATGGGAACAGGTCCAAGTTTGTCCCTCTTCCACTGTCCCCAGCAGTTCACTCAAACAATGAATCTTCAGTCTAGACACTAAATGAAAGTTACATGTGCATGCAGCAAAGCCAAGGAAGTGGACAGGAAGTGAAAAATGGTCTCTTACCAGCAGCTCTGAGAGCAACCGTAAAATCCCCAAAACAGAACCATGCAGGTCACATTCCCAGTGCGTCACCACGGGAGTTCCTTGGGAACAAGGCTGCAAGGACCTCACAGAGCCCCTTCTAAGCATACAGCTTGGGTCAGGACTGCACGTGGACCAATCCTGTATGGAACCAGTGATTCTGACAAAACATCAGCCAAAATAAAAAAAATCTAATGCTGTACTAGGTTTTGAGAGTAAGAGGGAATGCCTATTTCATCTGCTATATGAAAGCTTTGGTGAACCTATAGTGTGAACACAGACTTTTCATCTTAAGACTGAAGAAATAAAGAATAGTAACTGAAGCAATGAAGAGGAAACACAGGAAAAGCTGGAATTCTACAGTCTGCAGAAAAGAAAAGTGACCAAAGGTAATACTTAAGCTGAATGCTCAACAGTTATTCCCTTCTGTGAATAACTCAACTCTGTAAGTAGAGGCACTAGGAAATGTACTGAAGAAAGAAACCCTCACAATTGCTTTTTTGTAGTTAACAGTGAACTTCTGAACTACTTCCATAGCTTCCAGTGGTAGACAGCACTGGCATTTTAAAGAGGGGAATAAATAAATTCATTGATAGCAGGCCTGCAAGTAGGATCTGGATGCTATAGAGGGAAGTAGACCACTGAAAGCATCTAAGCTCAACATGTTCTCCATAAACATCTCTCACCCCCCTGCAACAGAATACTGGGTATAAGGGCAGCTGACCTAACCATAAAAGCATTTTTATGCTCAGGATAAGTACTGCAGAAGTAGCAGGTGAAATCTGTATAGCATTGGAAATCTCATACCCAGAGCAAAAAGTTTTGCCAGTTTGTTTTTGCTTGTAACCTCTAAAAAGCTGGCAGCATTTACTCAGCACAATTACTAACTCAGCTTGCACTATTTAGTGATGACAGTAGTTGATGTTGAACCACAGCTCCAAGTACTCAGCCAAGTAACCTTAGCTATGCTGAGGAAGATAATGCAAGCAAGCAGGTTAGACCAACAAGGTCACCAAGCATCTGCTATAGTTCTAAGACCTAAAGCCTCCATCAGACAGCCAGACTAAGAAGAGATGTCATCAAATGTGGTGCTTAGTAGCATCAGGAGAACTATCTTCAAAGCTGTACAAATTTAGGAGTATTGGGAGGGACATACTTGTCACCGCAGTGGCAAGGAAGGCTCAAATTTCAGCCACTCCCACACATTAAGGACTGTGGTGTGGTACTGGGATGTCCTGGCACTCATCAGAAGAGGAGTAGCACTGTCTGGGCAGTAGAAGATGACAGTGTTTGAAGTTGCAACATATATCCAGCAGCATGGCTGTGGCATTCAGCAGCACACAGTACATGCTGATAGCTCCAGGTAGGTCTGACACCAGAGATGGTGATAGGAAGAACATTCCAACCAGACAACTTCCAGGACATCTCTGTTGCTATGACAGTACGTACGGTCAAGTAATATGGGAGTACTTCTCTGTACAAGATGTACTTTTATAGGAAAGCACAGCTTCTCTCTCTGTGAACCACTCATTTATTTTAAGAGTCTAAACTGGAAATGGATATTTTCACCCAAACTTTCATTCAGTGAGTTTCAGACCTGAAGTGGCTTTCAGCTATACAGCAAAGACATTTCTCTTACCCTTCTTTAAATACTTCACTGACTTCATGTTCTAGTTTTCACTTTCCCTGTCATTCCTCTTTAAAGCCCTTCCCTTAATGTTTTACTCTTTGCTTCTTCTCTCAGCTTCCTGATGTACTTTTACAGGAAAACACAGCTTCTCTCTCTCTGAATTACTCATCTAAGTGAGTCTAGGCTGGTAATTGATGTTTTCACCAAAACTCCTCATTCAGAGAGTCTGAGACCTCAAGTGGCTTTCAGCTATACAGTCAAGATATTTCTCTTACCTTGCTTTAAGTACTTCATTGACTTTTTGTTCTAGTTCTAGTCTCCTCTGTCGTTCCTTTTCTAGTTCTTGCCTTAATGTTTCAGCATTTGTTTCTTCCCTCAGCTTCCTGAGTTCCTCCTCTGTTAAGTAAGATAGAAGAAAAGATTCAGTTATTATGAAGAACAGTAAACCTTAAATATGGCAAATAAGATGCTTTTTTTTGTTGTTTTCTTGTTTCCATTTGGGCTACAGCAAGTATCTTCACCATAAAAAACAAATAATTGAGATCTGGAATAACTTCACAAAAAATGTACAGGTATACCATGTACAAAACGTTCCATTCAAACTCTTAAAGCAAGTAGGAAAATGACTTCAAAGTTCTCCTTTACAGATACATCCTTTGGTACAAGCTACCTATAGCTAAATACAGCTTGACACATCCTTTATTCCCCAAAGAAATAATCAGCAGGAAAGGCTATTTGTTGCTCATAAAATGTAAAAAATAAAATAAAATCTGTTCCTCCTTTTCCTCCCATGTGTATGGGTAGGAAAAAACAAACACATACTCATAATGTTCTCCAATGCTGTATAATTCTCTGTCAACAATTGACACGCCAGCATTTTTATTCAAGTCAGTTGGATGCATTACAGACTTGAGTACATCACAGTTCTGAGAACAGGTTACGGGATGAGGAATTGAGTTCAGGTTTCTATTTTTTCCCAAGCTTACAGTGGGCTTGACTAAATTTCAAGAAAGTATGTATGTATAAACCCACCTATATATACACAAATATACATATTCTTTTTCATGAATTATCAACTACGCATAAGACTTTTTTGTGCCTAATTAGTTTTGCTTTTTGTCACTGATAGTATCGTTGTCATGATCTTATTTTAGTCTAGAGCTACAACAGACTTGCTGTCACCGATCGCTTTGCTAAGATAGGCACTCAAGCGACATGACAAAAAGAAGACTGGGAATCTCTTTTGTTCTTTCCTTTTTTTAAATGACAAAATTACTCTATTTTTTGTTCTCTGGGCTGCTGAGTTTTTAGCTCAGTCTTGGCAGTAAGTAGAACAGCAGGTGTATTTCAAGCTTATAGCAAACCGGAACAGAAATACTTGCTAATTCTGCTATCACCATAGACACAGGGGTTTAAGCTTTACAGTTTTACACAAGTCACAGATTATGTTCTACCCTACAGCAACCTCTTCTGTTTCCTTTTATATGGTCTTGCAAATTTGTGGTCAATCTGACAGTTTTGATATCTGAACCTTGTCACTTCAATCAGCATGTGCCTTAAGGATGTCAGAAGTTCCACTGCAAGTATTCAGAAGATCTGATAAACCCTGCGCAGTGGGGGCAGAAGGGGCTCCTGCAGAATCTCCCATCTTTTTATCTGCTGTGCCAGTTAGATGGTGGCAGATTATCCATATTCCTGCCACACTAAGAGGTTTAGAGCACAGAACTAGGAGAGAAAAATATGAAGTGAGAGAACAGCACAATGCAATGTGTTCCACCGGGAGGCTACAGGTTGTATGCCAGCAAACAGGAGTGTGTTCTCATATCACCACTGATGCTTTGTTAACAGCCCCAGAAAGAAGACATGGAACAGAGAAATCAAATTATCCTCTAGCAACAAAACTCCAAATTTATTCTCAAGACAATAGTATGCTATGATATGATACAGAAGGAAAACTCTTGCTGTTGCAGCACAGATTGTTTCCCCTGTAAATAAAGAGAAAGATACAGGCATGAGGGCACATCTTTAAACAGAGCTATTTCTAATTACATCTACCAGCAATTTTAATTCCAGCAAGAAAACTGTGCTTGCAATTAGCCTTTCCTACACTTTCAAGAGCTTGCCTTGCTGCATAACAGGAGCATGCACTCAGATGAACAGAAGCAGTTCTTGTAATTCAAATACACTGGAGCTTGTGCAATATTACAAAAGGTTCCAGAGGGGATACTAATTTCTCAAGACCATTAAAGGGAAAAAAATTCTTTGTTAGGTATTTGAAAAATAAAAACTGAAAAAAAGAGGAAATGAATAAGCATTCTGTGTACACAAGAAAACCACAAGTAGTATAAATTAACCTCAGCGCTCTTGAAAGCCTACACGGATCTTCCAGCTTTCGTAATCCTTGTTGTTCTGATTGTACTGTGTCTTATCCTATTAAAAACAAAACAAAACCCAGAAACTTGAACACTAGGAGGACAAGAAGAGCCAGATAATTATCTTATGCAAAGGAGGCACAGTAAAAGGGTGCACAGTGAACAAGACAGAACTCCTATAAAACACAGCATCTGATAGTACCCCTTAACTTTCAAGTATGCAACTTTGCAATTTAAACCCACCTCAGCTCTGGCCTGTTCCACTCTTTAAAGCAGCATTTGTTGCTACTTTGGCAGCAGTGTGGGTCTGGCGTTGTAAAATCTCCATGTCTGGTGAGTTAAATACTCCAAGTTTGCTAAGCAACAGAAACCACAGAGGATAGAGAAAAGAAAAAAAGAAAAAAAAAATTGCTGTTCTTCCTTGCTCTTTGCCCTGAAATAATCTACAGTTTGGCTAAATTGAACTGAAAGTCTCAAGCCCCAGGTGCTCCTCCTGCAAAGCAACCAAATTGACCACAAACATCAGAACCCACAAACTCTAGAGGAGAGCCCACAAGATAACACCATGTCTTCCCATTGAGCTTTACAGATGTATATTCTCCATGATGATGAGAGAAATGCACTCCTTGGAGTTTGTCCTCAGACAGCCGAAGTCCAGTGCTCTGCCCCCCACCGCCCCAAAGGGGTACACACAAAGAAGGTTGTGCTTCAGGTCCAAGATTAATCCATTTCCCTCCCAAGCACATCAGACACAGCTCCCAGTCTCCTGCTGTGTATGACATTACAAGAGATTCGGGGCATGGCTCAACCAGACATGGAGGTGCGACCTGCAAAACTGCTTTAAATACTCTTCAAGTAAAGTGAAGTTTCTGGATGCCACTGCACTTTTAAAAATGAGCTTCAGAAGTCTGCAAGGAGTCAGTCATCTAAATTTAAAGATTTAACATTTCCAGAAGTTTAGTTGCTCTCACCCAATTGCTCAAAGACAAACTACCCAGCATTTCATTGCAATGCAGTTATTATTTCCCACCATGCCATCAGCCCCTACAGCTACCGAAAAAAATCAGTTTCCCCCTCAGGATACAGAATTCTAAAAACAACATAAATACTCAGATATCTAGTTCAGAGAGACCAAAGAAAACCAAGCAATATTTGGGAAAAGAAGATGCTATGTTAGGCTGGGAAGGCATTACACAGTAAGTTGGCTTTCTAATTCAACGCCGCATGTGCAGTAAAGCGGATGTTTCCTTTACTAAGGGGATTGGAGGTGGATTAGGGAGACTCCCAGTAGCTATTTTACATAATAGCTTTCCTTTGGAGGCCTGCAGGTATGCAGCAAAATCTCCCTGTGAGACAAAGAGAGAAAAAATTGCTTCCAGAGCAGAGCCTAGAGAGAACACTGTAAACTGGTGTTTATGGATACCATCAGCTCAGCATTAAATCAAATCAGACAAAGTTAAAATAGCAGAAGTGCCAAATAGCATTGGATGTATCCTGCCATATTTACATGGGGAAACACCAGTGCTTAATAAGACAGAAATAACTCTTCTACGTCTATGTTAATTATGGCAAATCTCCCTTTAACCCCTTGAACAATTACTAGAGTTCAAGTACGTAGTCTAATAGGTAATGAACGTGCTAAATCTCAACAACACACTACCAAAGTGGATCTCAGCACCAGTGCTAGAACCTATCTCCAACACATGCACCTTCTGCCTTCGCCTGACTCCCAGTTCCTATAGACAGCCAGAGTTTTAAGTGTGTCCCAGGTAAGCCAGTTGTACAACACAGCAGACAAAAATGTTAAAAATCTAAAAATATATATTTTTATTGTCATAGACATTAAAGTGCTTTTATTCTTTATCCTGAACTCCAGCAATAAATAGCACACTGAAAGACATGGAAGTGCTTCACCATTTGTCATAAAGCAAAGCCACATTCTAAGAACACTATCTGCTGTCTGAGCAACAAGTAGTGATGAGGAATGACCCACCAAAAAAATAACTACTCAATAGCCTAGGTTGGTTTTGGTTGGTCTTTTTTTTTTTTTTCCCCACTTTTTATGGTGATTTCGTAATTCATTTTGTATCGTAGAGGCAAGTTCCCAATCCACAGCTATACAAGGATACAGCTGAGAGTGTGAACTAATTATTTACTAGTTCTCCTTTGAATCCTTCCCTCCCCTCCCCAGAGGCTTCTGTCCTTTTCACCAGTGACTTGAGAGCCACGGAGACTCCAAAGCCCTACCACACATCTGTCCATAAGACTTCAAATAACGCTCTAGTTGTTGATACCAGACAGTGCAAGACATTCTAATTTTTTGCATGAGAGATGCTCAGGAAAGAAAAGGGCTTGACTAAGACAGTGTTCCAGCAGCTTCACTTTATTGGCTGTCCTTTGTTCTTTAAGTCACCTCCTAAATTTATGTGCATTCAAGTTGGTACAGAAATTTATGAGCATGGCATGCAGGCTCTTGTTCGTATTGTGCAAAGTGCACAGCTAATGGTGGTGATAATGTTGAAAAACAGTCCTTTGTAGCTGAGAAATTGCTTTGTTAAATAGTGCTATTGTGCTCCTTGTAGCTTTTTTAATGTTCATGGAAATAAATAGGATGTATCACTTTTGGAGCAACCTACATACTTCTAGTATGCTGCAACTACAGTTTTCTTTTCTACAAGCACAGTTTAAAACAGCAGAGAAGGCATTCTTTAGAACAAAAAAGAGCCATTTGAGGGCTCAGTTCACCTACGGAACATTCAGCAGTTAGTGCCACAGTAACATTTGATATAGCAGAAGTAAAATTTTTGTCGTGTTGCGCTGTTTTTTGGTGTTTGCTTTCTTTTAAATCATGAGACATTCAGTGGTGAGGAGTCCTAGACGAGCAAAGATTTGTATGAACAAATTCAAAAACCAATCAAACAAAATCCAAGACCTCTCATGATCTGCCCAAGGAGGCTGTGGATGCCCCATCCCTGGAGGCATTCAAGGCCAGGCTGGATGTGGCTCTGGGCAGCCTGGTCTGGTGGTTGGTGACCCTGCACATAGCAGGGGGGTTGAAACTAGGTGATCACTGCGGTCCTTTTCAACCCAGGCCACTGAGTGATCCTGTGATTCTATGACACACAAGGACCAAAATGCGTTCTCCACATATTTAACTACTCTGAAAGAATTCTCATTCCTCTTGCCTCAAAAACCTGTTTTCATGTTGTCCTACAAAATTTAACCTGCACTGTTTTATCTTCAGCTGATCTTCGCTGAATTACACTGTCTGCAATATGTGAAAGAAAATAATGATAAAAACACTTTTCTTTTTTAAATCCAACCAGACTATGCATGAGGGCAAGTAGTAAGACACTTGAATGCTAATGAGATAAGACAGGGAAAAAAAAGATGGAAGATGGAAGGAAGAGCTATTCATTTTATTCCATTTGCAAATGCCTTGCTTTGTTAATTCAATGGTTTTCCTTTGTGGTCATCCCTCCTGTTTGCTTGAAAGAGTCTTTCATGCAGAAAGAAGAGGAAAAAGATTTTCTAATGGGAATACAGCTGTCTCATGAAGCCAGAGAAGCAGACAGGATACATTAAGAATGGACGATGTTTATCTAGCGCACATCTTTTCCTCTTGCATTCTATATGGGCACTTTGTTAAGAGCAGAGAAATTAAACAGTTAAATATTTAAAAAGAATAAAACATGCACATTTTCACCATAATCTTTCTCCAGCTCAGTCCAGTTTACCTGCAAACATCAAACTGAAGTGATCTGTCACTATCAGAAACAGCTAAGCCAGGCTGCTTTAAGCCAACCTATCTCAAATTTGGCAGTTAAACAACCCCCCTTTCTCCTTTCTTTGTCATTATGTTGTACCTCCATTTACTGTTTTTTTGTTGTTTGTTTGTTTGTGTTAAGGCAAAGCTCCGTCTTCAGTATCTCCAATAGGCATAGCTTTGGGAACCAATTTCTGAATCTCTTAGCATACTCCTACAGGAACTGAGAGAAACAGGCATGGACTTCCTCTGCACTGATAGAAGGCAGAGCTGATCCAGAAGCAGCAGTGAAGGCTGAGCCTGAACTTTCATCCTGCTACTCAGGGGTGTGGTATTCTTCATCTCAGTAGAATTTTGTTATGTGTGAAGAGTTCTTCCGTGTTACACGATGAAGAAGTCTAATTTAAAAAGCACATTTTATTCAACAAGATCTATGCAAAGTGGTGTGACTCCTCTCTCACCCCTCCTGCTGCATCCCACTTGGAGCAGGTGACATTAGAAAGAACTGAGATGTCATTACTACAGTTGGAACAGAATAATTATGCTAATGTTTAATTAGTTACCTTACATTTACACACAGCTTTTTCAAATTGAGCTTTATTATAATAGACACAGAAAAGACAGGAGCATTTCACATTTGCAACGGGCTCTTAACTTAAAAAGCTTCCTGAAAACATGCCAATTATCTTAAAAATCAACAGCTCACTGAGGTAGATCCTACTCTCAAAACATCCACTGTAAAGTTCTCTATTGTTAGATGCACTTCTGTCAGCTTAAAAGTCATGAGAACTACTGCTCTGTGAATTTTCAGAAGTTTCAGAGAATAAAATGCCAGAAGAGTTGCAGATCCATCTAAAATGAAGAGAGCTGTGAAAAATGTTGTTGTTAGTGCAGGAAGTGTTTTCACTCCATGTTTTTGGCAGAAGAAATGAATCAGGCTATAAACATTTCAACGCCTGGCTCGGGAATAGCTGCAGACTCTCTAAGACTTCTGTGTTATTGAACTGAGAAGGGAAGGGCAAGTTCTACACAGAGCTCCTAAAAATCTCCAGCCCGGTTACACAACAGGGACAGGCACAGTATGGTGTCCACTGCCCCACTCAAGGTTTCAGCCACTTCCAGCCTCACAATTCATGAAGCAAAGCTGGGCAGGCAAAGAAAAAAAAAAGCAATACAGGAGGAAGAGCACGCTGTATCTACATAACACAATGTGTAGGCAGCATCTGTCAGAGGCAGTGAGGGAGCAAGTTTCAGAACCAAAAACAATCTATCTTTGTCAGCACTGAGATTAATTGCCTCCACAGAAGGCAACAGAGGAGCATGGGATCCTCCTAGGTTGGGCCTCCCAGGCTTCTGGCACCTTCTCACAACCACTGTCAACACGTTTTGGGTAATATCTAGTGCAGGCTGCACAAGGTAGCCCTGGAACAGGACCAGCCCAGGATTACATCCTGCTGCTGGCTCTGGGCTGTAATTGTAGCCTTTCCTTCTCTGGTCTTGGCAAGTCTGGGTTCTCAGAGCCAAGCTGAGAGAGCAAGAGCAGAACCCATCCTCCACCAGCTACACAGAACACTGGACATGTACTGATCTCCCAGAAACACCCATCAGCATCTGGGAGTCCAGGATATTAAGCTGAGAAAAACAAGGCTGAGGTGAAGGCGCAGAGGCAGTACAAAGCATCAGCACATTTTAAGAAGGCAGGCTGCTGCATCAACTCCTAATTCTACTTCAAAATTTCTGAACCAAAGGTGACTATAGGCTGCTGAGTCAGTAAGAAAGCAAAACTTGCACTGAAACAGTTCCTCTGCTGTTCTCCAGCTTTGCTGCTGCAGCAGGTATTTGACCTTCATATCAGGAACAATTACACCAAGGGTACAGTGGACTCTGACTCAGCTTTACAGTCACTTTGTTGCATACAATTCCTGTGGCTTTGCTAGGAGCTGTTAGCGTTTCTACACAGAATAGGCCTTCAAAGAGGGTATTTTGGCCAGTCACAACCACGAGCACCACACAGCATCACTCCTTTCCTAACATCCCAGATGTGCCTGAAGACCACAGACCACACAGATATCTAGATGTCTACTTTCCTAAGTACATTCTGTTAATTTGCTCTTCATACAAAGAATCATTGAGTTGGTTAGCAACAGAACAGAAGAAACCACAGGGTTAGCCATGCACACGGCTTAAAAATGCATACCAGAGAGGGAGAGAAGTTCAGCAGAACTTTTAATGTGAAAGATGCATACTCTCAACTTCTTTAATATTGTTATAAAAATCATAACCCAGAACAGTTGTTTTTTAAGCACCGAGGGACTCCTGTAACAGCCTGCTGAACAGAGTGGGATACAAAATCCTTGTGGGAAAGGACATTATTTCCTCCCAAAGCCCTTCAGTCTTATTCTGAGTTCCTTCGGTTCCTTCAGTTCATGTCACCAGGTGACTCTTCTCTAAGACACCTGGTTTGTTTACTCTCAGCTGTTGCTGCCATCATCTCCTGTTCCTTGAGTTGCTAAAATTAGCATTGCAACAGGCTTGAACATCCCTGAATGAGAATTAGCTAATGCTTCACGTGAACCATAGGATGCATGCCTACCCACAAAGCACCCCTGTAGCACAGAGTGCTGGCATAAACTGATGTCAGCTGCAGAACTGCCCTCTACAATCAGACACAAACACAGGGAAAAAAGCTCTCAGTGAGGTACAAATCCAGAAGGATATTCCCTATCCTTTTGTCTTCCAAATGCAAGAGCAGCAAGTTAGGCTTTATTTCTCTTTTAGGTACAGAAAGTGCGAAATGGAAGCACTGAAAGCTGCTGTAGCATGGTTCAATAGTTTGTTCATCTGTACTAAGTATGATCTAAAAGAACGAATACTACAAACCATGTTTTTAAAAACCCTGCTAACCATAATATATTAGTCTAGCCACACCAGTTCAGTATCTGTCTTCCAAACCTGAACCCTCAGCTAGCACCAATGTAGTGCTGCAGTGCACAAAAGCAAGGTTGTAGTAATGCACGGTCCTTTACAAATGTAAAATAGTGACAGCTCCAAAACAATTTTTTTTTTCATACACTTCTGTTTGGTGTTTCCAGCAGACGAAACTCTTTGCACGTTTCATTCAGCAGGCATTTAAACACTGCTCTGCAGGAACAAATCACTGAGTCATCCACTCCAGTACTGCAGTCTGGTACCCAAAATGCAGGTTGTCATCATTCCTATAATGAGGCTCAGAAAGACCCATTAGATTACGCAGATTAAGAACATTCCTGTACGGACAGGAAAAGCAACTTTAGCCCTTTTGGCTGGAAGAGTCAGATGATCCCTCCCTTGCTTAAGATGTCATTATCTAAGATCCTTTCCTCCTGGTGAGTGACAGAAGGACTCCTGTCAGTCTGAGGCTTAAAATCCTCACATTTCCAGTCACATTTTGCATTTATAGCCATGGAACATGCCTTTCCATCTTCACCTCCCTGGATTTTTAGATTCTCTCTTTAGAAAGGAAGGAAGGGATTCATTTGGCACCACAGATGAAGATACTCTTCCTTTAGACAAGTACATTATTTTGTGAGTGTGTTGGGTAAATATTTTGCTCTGGATTTCCTTTCCAACTTTTAGAGGCTATGGTCATGTGTAGATGTGTTTTACTGAAAATATTACTGAGCCAAACTGCACTTTTTACTCATGCCCACTAATGACTGGCTGTAATTTAGGAAAGATCAGCTGTCCACTATTCATTGAGCTATACATTTACAACCATAAACTGACCTGCAGCTTTATACACTCATTCCGTACAGTGGGGAGTACACCTAACAGTTTTTAAGAGTCTTTAAGGAAACCCATAATTTAAACAAACAAACAAAATAGCATGCAGATACAATTAATAGCCTTAAAAATCATCTATCGAAGCAGTAAAACTTAAAAAACAACAACAAAATACTAAAAACCAGGCTTTCTTCCAAAGGCAAATAAAGCAAACTGCACATTTCAAGAATTTTTTTCTGCTCAGCGTCAGTTCACTTCTGGGAAGAAAAAAACATATATATATCATACAGCATTTCTAGAACCAAGTAAAAAACACTAAAAAAAACCCTTCAACTTGTTAACCTCAAAGAAATAAGAAAGAGAATTAATGAATACAAGAACCATACTCAAAAAATTCAACTCCTACTTCATTCCAACTGGCAAACACAGTTATGTATTTCAGACCAAAATTCTGAAGGGGGTAAGAGTGGGAGTGAGGAATGAGATTTTTTCTGTGCTTATTCCTTTACCAGTTTATCATTCTTTCTTTTGCTTTTCTGTACAGAGTTGCAAAAAAATTCATCAGGATAAGAATGACTGCAGCTAAAGCAAAGCCAAGGCTTCAGGCAAGAGCCAGCAGGAAGGCTGGAGTAAGCCTGACCAACCCACCAGAACCACCCCTGTTGGCCTGAACCTCCAAATATATTCTCAAACAATTATGTTCCTTATCTTCCAGCCTTGAGGCTTCTGATCAATATGCAAAAGGAAAGGATCCAATTATAAGTGCTAAAGTGGTTGATAAGAAGGTTTTCAGACTACAGCATAAGCCTGAAAGTAAAAAATATTTGCAAAAATGTGTACCCTACACATTTTTTAGCTCCTGTAACTACACACTATATGCTGCAAATGGATTCACCAGCAGTGGAAGTGTTTGGCAGCCATACAATGTTTTTATAGCAAGATATATGTCCTAGTTCAAGCCAGAAATGAGTTCTGGGAAGGCCTGCTTTCTCTTACATGCCAGATTACATTGGGAAATCATGAAAGTCCCATCTGGTTCAAAGAACAATCTGATAATAGTAACTTAAGCAACACAATTCCAGGGATATAAGAAGTATGAGGTAACTCCAGTACTGCACAGATGAGTTAGAATTCAAATAAATTACAACCAGCTTTTCCTTGATAGATTACTCATGATACTTCCAGGTTACCAGTGGAAGTTGATATCAGCTTACTATACATTTTTGTCCACTTTCTTTATCACGCCTCCCTCTTTGCACTCAGGAATAAAACATCAAAGAAATATTGCCAAAAGATAAACAAGTCACATAAAATTAATTTCAAGTCTTTGAGAACACGCTGAAGGTAAAATACAAGTCTTAAATTATTTTAAGATTTTAATCTAGTTATTGAATAGAATCTGTAAACATAGAATGACCCGGGTTGGAAGGGACCTCAAGGATCATGTAGTCCCAACCCCCCTGCCTAGCAGGGCCACCAAACATACACCTTTACTAGATCAGGTTGCCCAGAGCCCTGTCCAACCTGGTCTTGAACACCTCCAAGGACGGGGCATCCACAACCTCCCTGGGCAGCCTATTCCAGGACCCAACCACTCTCCTAGTAAAGAACTTCCCCCTAACATCCAACCTAAATCTTCCCTCTTTTAACTTAAAACCATTTCCCCTAGTCCTGCTATTATCAGCCCTTTCGAAGAGTTTACACCCCTCCTGGGAGTAAGTTCCCTTCAGGTACTGAAAGGCTGCAATGAGGTCACCCCGCAACCTTCTCTTCTCCAGGCTGAACAAACCCATGTCATTTTTATCCTGACAAAACATTTGACAAGCTTTAAGCATCTAGAAACAATCCTCATATTCTGACGTTCAAAAATTCTCCACTAAAATGACCATTTGGGAAAGCAGCTGAGTGAGAACTCTATTTGTTGGAGATCTCTGCTTCTATGAAGTTAAAGGGATGCCTATCTTCTGTTCCAATCTGTTGATGTGAGAACTGCTCTGTAAATAATTCCTTGTTTTATTATGTTGGCCCACGATATCAGAGGCAGATGTTGGTGGTATTGCACCAGAGGCTGAACCTTCCAACAACATTCCCTTACAATACTGAGGCTTCAAATAAGCAGCATTTGTCACTAAGCACTGTATGTTGTCACAAATGCCATTTAAAAAAAAAAACTTCAGTGATCTAGTAATCTTGAGAAAGGTAAATTCTTCCCAGAGAAATGTCAGCCCCTGCATTATCCAGGCATCAACATACCTCAGAATTCTGATGCCACCTCCTGCAGTTTTTGAGAACACACATCTAAATCTTTCTCCAGCAGGCCTAAGCTATTCCTTGCCACAGAGTATTAATATTATACTTACGCAAAAAGTGTTTTTCCAGTAAGGCTATTTCCAGGTGACCTTTGATTTCATTCAGTCTGTCAGACTCCGTTCTGTTAAAATCCTGGACTCCTGAAGCCATGATGATGGTCCCTGGACCAGCCTGTAAGAAAGCCAGAACACACTGACAGCTCAGAGGCATGTTTGGTTTTGGTCATTTAAATACATCAACTTACTTTTGGTGCAGTAAACAGACAGCCATGGGAGAAACATACAGGTATTATGTCTCTTAATCTGCACTAAATAACCAAAAATGAATGAGTGAAAACTAATCCAGTGCACAGTATCTTTCCCATTTGAAACTGAATGATGCAGACCTCAAGGAGTTACAGAAAACACATTTTATTTTTCTGCCCCCTTAGCATCTATGCTGTATCTTCATTTACCTTTTCCTCTGCTGATTTGAAAAGTGTAGTTATACTACGCACCTCCCATTCCCAGTTAAGGAACAATGGGACATACTTTACACATTAAATTGAAAAGCTAGTGGAAGAAATATTATTCTAGATATTTAGTCTAAAAAAGTATTTATTGCTGTCACCCCCAAGCACGGGAAACACTGCCGGAGATGAGAATTAAAGAGCAATGTGATCAGTTAAGGACAGCAGTGGCAACGGCCACCTCCACAAAGCGAGCAGAGAGAAAAAGTGAGCCCACACAGCAGAAGGCAGGTGATGCTGCCCGTTTCTCATGAAGTGAGCGTTTTCAGAAAGCAGGGAAAGGAGTGTGTGTGAGGGCATCTCCTCAGCAATGGAGGGTGAGGCCCTGCATGCACTGCCCACTGCTTACAAGAAGGCTGCCAATGAGGTTTACAGGAGCCCAAACCGAAGTGCATTACAGGAGCCTACATTTTGAAAATGATCTTCAGACAAAGAGGGATTTATCATGAACACTTCTCCAACCCCTGTTTATCTCTGAAAACATACAGGAGCTCTACTGCTTTCTGAAGTCAGCTACATACATTTAAATGCGACAGTTTAATTACATATTTACAACAACTCAGCTGATTTACAGCAGAGTTAATTAAAATACATTTTCTATGTCTTAGGAAAGGATGTACAAAGATCACAGGCTGCAAAGTACTTTTACTGGTGGGAATGATTTGCTCTTTTAAATAAAGCAGTGTGGAAATACCTATTAAACATCTGTTTTCTTGCTCAAGCTGAACACAGTTTAAACCTCAGAACTGTCGATGAAGTCAAATGAAGAAGCAGTGGAAATTTGCTGCAGGACAACTACCTGGCACCAGCTCCTCACCTGGATTTGTTTCATATGGTGCTAAACAGGGATGCTATTTCCTGTCCCAAAAGTGCCACAGTGACACCCAAAATCCTGCATGCTGTCAGCCCTGATAATGAGAAGTTGTCAACACTGTGCTGCTCCCAGCTGGAGCACGAGCATCCCAGCAGCATGGCACAGCAGAAAGACAGAGCCCACAGCCATACTGGTACGGGGAGATGCAGCACAGCATCCTGCTGCCCAGGTACCACATCTCCCAGCTAGTGAGGCACAGCACGACAGGCCACCTGACACTGCTCCAGCCTGGTGAGGAGCAGTGATTTATTTCCAGATGAGCACAAGACAGTGATTAACTTCAGTGTTGATTTCTTATCTTAAAACCTGGATCACATGCATTCAGTGCTGGAGGATTTAGTGTTACTGCTTGCCAGACACAGAGCCTCACTGAGAAAGGTGTGGCAGAAGTCAGGCAGCAGCACCTTGCAACATGCTACAGGCAGGCAGAAGGAAGCATTATAAAAATGCAGACTGCTACCCAGTCATGAAAGCACAGATTTTATATTGTGACTGAGTTTTCATCACTCTGTGACTCACATAGGAGGGAGCTAAACACGCTTGGCAGAGGTACACCTTGTGCAAGAGGACAGCTTCTGGCCCCAGCATGTAGGATTAGATATGGAACTGGCTAAAGACACTGCTGAGAAAATACACAGCCAAAAAAAAAAACTCCCCCCAAAAAATCCCCACAATATAAAGGCCAGAGAGTAAGGCGCTATACTCATCAGGAATGCTCACAAGCTTTGCACATCAGGCCATGTGACAGCATGTGCTGTGACACTTCAGCCATACTGCTAGAGACACGCTGCTCCTGCCACGCTGCTCCGCAGTCCTCAGCCCCGTGCAAAGCAGATGGGATAGAAGACAACAGGTGAGGGAGGAATGGAGGGAGAAAGGGGCTAGTCTGAGATATTCAAGTTTCCACCCAAGTAATGGGATAAAAATCAGCAGCTACACATAGAATCACAGAATGGCATGGATTGTAAAGGACCTTAAAGATCATCTAGTTTCAACCCCCCTGCTAGGGGCCATTAAAGTAACCCCGAATGACCTAAGCCAGAGAGAGGAAAACAAATAAAAAGACAAATTAAAATATAAGGCTGCTTGCTAAGAACACCAGGAGCAACATCATACAAGTACTGTATAATAATGAAATGGTTTAACCTGAGTATTAAAATGAGATGCACAGCAACATAAATTTGGTGAAAAACAAAGCAGCCATTCCAAACTTAGTGCCATCGTAAGGTATTACTGAACACCACTGAGCAGGGCCAAAAAAGTGAGCACATACAGGAAACAGAGATGGGAGACATTTAAACAGATAGCACTTCTGTCACAGAAGATTTTTCTCCACACCAACACACCTTGCTCTGTCAAGAGGTGTTAATGGGCTAAAAAGATAAGAAATGAGCCCATTACATTCAGTGGAGGTCAGCTGCCTGCCTGAGGAATGCATAATTGACTCCACTCACAGGTTAATAAAAAATGTTCCTGTTGTAATTCCCGTGTTAAGTGGGTAATAGCATTTCTTTCTTCAGCTGCTGTAGGACAGCACAGGGACTGGGATTGGATTAACACAACTTTACTGTACAGATGCCCTTTCTTGCTTCTGCATGACTCAGTAAAAGCCCTACAGGCTTCCACAGATTTCTGCTTTTCCATACCCTTCTGCCTCTCCAGCTTTGACAATGTTTGACGCAGGGACCCTCTTAAAATGTTGGCAATCACAATTACTTAACTTAGATGAGTTCGCAGTGCCTAGGAAGCCAGCAAAATGCCACGGAGTTGAGCAGGAAGAATTTAAGTCAGAGGGGTTAAAGGCACATTGCTGATGACAACAGATCACCTCTAATCTGCTGTCCGAGCTCCTGCTCCGCACCACATCCAGCTCCAAGTCTGAAGGCAAATCTCATCGGCCCACAAGTGTGCTTTTATAGCCATCTGCAGGTTAGGTTTTTAGCAACAGCACCTCTCAACCTGAGAGCTTTTTGCCTTCTACAAACTTGTATCCTGAGAGCCCTGGCATTTGGTTTTGGGTGCTGAGCACCCAAACCAGTCAACACCATCACTGTACAGCTGCAGCAGAGGTCTAAGGAACTCCACTGCTCAGCAGATACAGATGCCTCTCCACCTGCAGTGCAGCATATCTCAGCTTTACACAGACATGCAACTGTCCAATTCCTTTTATTTACTCACACATCACATAGAGATTTTTTTTCCAAGAACATCTAACAAGACATTTGCCTTGTTTCCAGGTTTGTAATTAACTTATTAGAGAGGAACAATTCCCAAATGAAACAAGTACTGATGCTGGTAAAGACGAGTGCTGTTTTTGCTGCAATTTGCCCACCACACCGACTGCCATCCTGGGGACACCAGCTTAGATATAACATCTTGCCTTTCTCCCCCCTTCCCCAACAAAAACCCTCACATATTAGGGCTGCACACAACTTCCAGATTACTTCCTTCATATACCCACACGCTATGAATTAGCCTGCTGTTCTCAGCTGACACTGCTCAAAGATTCTTTGAAATAAGCAAGGGTTCACCATGGCTGCCACAAGTACCTGCTGCAGGGAAGGGAAAAACACCCAGCCAGACGGCTCAAGAACAAAGCATCCGCATCAACTGCTAATCCTCAATAGCTGCTCTGGGAAGCACACCCACAACAGATAGCTCACAAAGCACTGCTATATTTTGCAAGATTTTTTTTGTTATTATTTTAGTGGCAGCTTATTTTATCTGTAATGTTTGCCTGAGTCTTTATATCTTCAAATCATTGTAAATGAGGCAACAGATACACAAATGTTTAAGGTTTTAATTGATATGTTTCAGGAAAAGCCAAACTGTACTGGAACAGCAATTAAATTAATGTTTGCTGCACCATAATAACTCAGATTTAATCCTACTGCACTGGCAGGGAACTTGCATAAGTAGATTAGGCTGCTTTCAGTACAATATGCCAGGTACCAGAGAGCTTCAATTGGAAATTCTCACTGAATTCAGTGCAGAAGCTCCAGGGGCTGAAACACAAATTTGTTCTTCCCCTCTTCTGCCCAAGGGGACGTGATCCTCTCTGTGCTGCACTGAATTCACTGTGTGTACTAGGAAACACTTTCTCCCTCGTATAAAAATGGAACACTCTTAACATTAACAGTGCATAAATTCACCTGTACCATAAAACAAAGAGACACTATAAAGAAGGCAAAACAAGCCAGAACAGGCAAATACAAGGACGGGCCATGATTTCTAGGGTGCAGTCGCAGCCCTGAAGATTTGCATCTTAGCAAATCAGGCTGCAGACGTTGCATCTATAAAATAGGAAACTGTGATGCCTGAGTCTCCTCTCTGCACTCAGCTCTGGTGAGGCTGCATCTCGTGTACCGTGTTCAGTTTTGGGCCCACGACTACAAAAAAGACATTGAGGCCCTGGAGCGTGTCCAGAGAAGGGCAACGAAACTGGTGAGGGGTCTGAAGCACAGGTGTGATGCGGAGTGGTTGATGGAACTGGGATTGTTTAGCCTGGAGAAGAGGAGGCTCAGGGGAGACCTCACTGCACTCTACAACTTCCTGAAGGGAGGCTGTGGTGAGGAGGGGTTTGGCCTCTTCTCCCAGGCAACAAACAGGACCCAAGGAAATGGCCACAAGTTGTACCAGAGGAGGTTTAGGTTGGACATGAGGAAGAACTTTTTCTCTCAGAGAGTGGTCAGGCACTGGAATGGCTGCCCAGGGAGGTGGTGGAGTCGCCGTCCCTGGCGGTGTTCAAGAGGCACCTGGATGAGGAGCTGCGAGATCTGGGTTAGTGCTTGTGGTAGCGGTGCTGATGGGAGGGCGGTTGGACTAGATGATCTTACAGGTTGTTTCCAACCTCGTGATTCTATGATTCTATTCTATGTGATAGCACTGAATGAAAGGGGCTTTAATTAATCAACTAATAAATATTATGTGAAGTTTCAACATCACAATATGACAAATGCTAATACTTTCACTATAAAGATGATGGAATGGGCCAGGTTACTCACAGTCGATTCAATAATTGTGATTTTTGACAAAACAAGCTTGAAATACCAGAGCTGCATATAGAGCTGAATGTCCACATTTATCAAAACAAACAAACAACAACAACAACAACAAAACTAATGCTAAAGTGGGGAGGAAGGAGTAATCTGGGAAGCCATTCAAGAACTGAAAAATGCTTAGCTAAGAGCTTGTTAACCAACACAGTGTCTGGGTTATAATGTGGTCAGCGTCCAGGAACCCACTGACACCTAAGAAAGTAGCTGCTATCCCAGAAGTACCAGGTAGTAAGGGCAGAGAGGGGAGAAGTACAACCTAGTCTAGCTGTAGGCATCCCAGGTCATCGCAGGGGAGCTGGACTAGGTGGCCTTTAAGAGTTCCTTCCAACCCAAATGATTCTATGATTTTATGAAGACTACACAAGCAAATGCACAGCCTATAAGTCAAGACTGAACTAGTTCAAGGTAAGAACAATGAATATTTTGAACAGTATAGAAGATTCTGAACAGAATTCAAATGAATTCAAAGAAAAACATCCAATCTTCAACTCCAGTGCTTCCCTAGCAGTGCCAACGCATTCCTATGGAACAGCTGCTTTACCCAAACACAGGTCTAGGTGTTTATTATGAAGCTAAATAGGTAACACTTACAGTTTAAGACAGAGCATACAAGATTCCTTCATCCGGTCATCCTTTCTCTATCCACAGGATGTAAATTCTGCATGTGTTACTTCAATAAGATGTGAAGCTGTGGAACTAATTCCCACAGCTCTGTTTGTGGCTTGTGACTGAACATTCACTTAACTTGCTGAAGCTGGATAACAGAGAATTCTCTGCACACCATTAGACTGAAAAGTTGAAAGAAAAGTAGTGAGGGGCAAAGAAGAAACCTTTAACAAAGGGATGGCTGACAGCAGACTCAAAGACATCCATGTACTGAAGATACAGTTAAGGGTACTGAGACTCAAATCTTCCACCCTTATGTTCAGGTCTAAGCCAACAAGGCTGCTGTTTCCAGCTCAGGAATTCCCCACTGAGATTTCAAGAGAAACAATGAAGCAACAGAAGTGAAAATACAGCACGAGCTCACCTGTACATGAAAATATGCGTGACCTAACTTCTATTTATGCACAAGATTTGCATCGACTTCTGTCTGCTTTGAAGAGCTCCCTGAAGTATTCATCAGGAAGAAATCAACCCAACTTGGTATTTTCTTGATCCCTCTCCCAGACATAATCATAGTATAATGCTACAGGGCTTAAAAAACATGTGAAGGGCGACCACCCTGTATTAGCAATCTAAGATCTGAGTTTTAGTCATGGCGAACAGTTTGGGCAGAACTCAAGCATCTGATCTCAACAAGAAACAGACATAACTCAGAATCCCTCTGTTCACACGATCTCAACCACTATTTTAACACTGGCTTAAATACAGAAGAATTACTTCAGTTACTCCTGGCAACTCTGCAGCACTAGGGATTATTTCTTCTCCCTTCACTTTATGGGTGGGCAGCAGTGCTTAGGAGGACAGAAGCCTTCCAGAGCCAAGTGGTAATCCCTCACACTTTCCAAGTGGAACTTAGCCCTTATAGTTCAGGTCTCTTTCCTCATCCAAGTTTGCTTGGCTTTGCCACCATCTGTAACACAGCTGCTGCTCTTAGCCGGTGGTTCCAGCATCACACTGGCTTTGGAAGTCACTAACACATGAGTGGGGCATAACAAGTTTGACACCATTCCTGCTTTTCTTTTCTTCCCTTTCTCTCTGTTTTCCTGTGCTCAATTATATCCCACAGAGTTTGATCAGGGCACTCCACATCATATAATCAGTCAGCTAGCAAAGTGCTTCTCTTCAAATTGGTTTCTGAAATTGTTCAGCTCTGCACACTGAGGTGTCTGGATGAAAATAAGCCACTACTTACCTAAGATAAATTCAGACAATACCATGTTGGAAGAGTAAAAACACAGTCTCAGTACATACAATAGATATACAGTAACAAAGGACAGATGCCTTAGGAGAGTAAGAGCAAAGGAAAGGTATTCAAAAGACCTTCCTTGTCTGAGGAACTTGACGATATGAATACAATAGGTTTTTTTGTGACACAAAAATGCTCTGTTGTTACCACTTGTTCCATTACCATAGGAAACAAAATCTGGCAAAAGAGCTCCATATAAGCAAAGATCATTTGTGAAACTGTATGTTAAAAAAAAAAAAGGCACCATTATTAATAGCCACTGAACAGGATACAAGCTGCCAAACCCAAAGGAAATGCTTAACCCTACACAGATTGAAATCTTTCAGATGATTCCTCTAAGCAGTGAGCCTGCGTGTTTGAAATGTGGTCCAGCTGTTATCTGAAAGCTTGCATCTGGGTCCAAGTACCACACTGTGAGTTCCCAGAGTGGTAGAAGTTCTGACTTCAACAGCTGAATTGCCAGATTGTAATCTAGATTGTACCCAGTAGTCCAAGCTCAAGGACCACAGTCATATAAGAGGTCAAAGGAGGATTCCTTATATTGTTTTAAAAACAATATTTAACAATTCCTGAAACATTTCTATTTTTATAGAAAGCCATTATATTCAGTTGCTACTGCTTGCAAGTCAAAAAGTTGTAGTGGAAGAGTCTTGCATGGGGTTAAGACAGCCATGAAACATGGCAGCATCGCTGGATACAACACTCCAGTAAACAACAAGGTGGCACAACCCTCTAGTGAAGGAATCAGAAATTGTATGCCTACAGTTCTGGGCAGCGGCATTTGAGCAGTTATGAGTTTCTCTAGCTGAAAAGCAACCAGAAGTCTCTCCTTCATATATATTAGTATTTTAACAAAGCAAATAAAACTTTAGAATATTCAGAAGCATGTCCAGAGTTAACAGACTTGTCAACCTACAACATCTAAAAACAACAGCAGAAAAAGGAAACGCTACTATTAAGAAAGTACCTTGAACTTTCCACAGCGTGGAAGCCTACTTAAAGCTTTATTCCCAATCCACAAATCTTCAAATGTTATATCCAAAATATAGGGGGCAAGGAATTATTAATTTGTTATTTTTCTTTCTACCCAACAATGACATAATATAACAATACTTAAACCTAGTACTTACAGGGTCTCTCAGCTCTTCATTGTCTCGGGGTGATGTTCGAGGTATTTTCACTGGGATTTCATCTCCACATTCAGTGTCAGAAGCATTTGGAGACTCTGCTAAATCAAGGAACTCATCTCTCTTGTGACCTCTGAACCTTATTTTGTCCAACTTCTTTAGCATGTTCAGCACTGCACTTTTCTGCTTTACCTTAACATGACGGTTGGAGTCTCTGCAAGAAGCAAGGCATCAAGAGTACTTTAGAAAGTTTGCAATAAGCCTAAATACATACATTTTGTTAACTACCTACTTACAGCCATCTTTTCAAGAGCCTTCCTGTCACTAGAAGAAAAAACATTCTGCAGCTTAGCATTTTTAAGAGGCATTTCTCCCCACCCCCAGTGTAACAGATGCACAGTTTGTTTTCCAGTAGTTGATAACTTACCATCTTCCTGCACATCTTCCCCTACTGTTACAGCCTCTTTCTCATGGCTATTTCTAAAGACAGAATAGGAACAAGCTGACAACCTGCCCCCAAAACAACTGTTAAGAACTCCCAACAAGTTACTTTAAACAAAAAAGGTTCAGTTGACAAGTTCATATTGTTCAGCTTGTTGACATGTTTAATCAAAGACATGAAAATCCATTACACATCACAACCCATCTTTAAATCTGAAAAGCTGAAGAAAAAGAGTAGCAAGGCTAACTTAACACTCTCTTACTTCAGAGTAAGAAAAAGGAAGGTAACAGGGATTCACTGAAGAATGCTGACAGGTAGATCGACACCGAAGATCCCATAAAAAATTTACAGATGGTTGAATTTGACATAGCACTCATTTAAATAAACGGCCAAAATCCTTAACATTACCATTATCAAGACTCTTGTATGCTCCAGAAAGCAATTTTGCTAGATTTCTACTTGGCTAGATTCGCCAAGGTTGGAAAAGACTTTAAGATTATCTAGTCCAACCATCCACCTACCACCAATATTTCCCCACTAAACCGTGTCTCAAACATGCCCAGGGATGGTGATTCCACCACCTGACCACTCTTTTGGATTAGAAACTTTTCCAAGCATCCAACCTGAACCTCCCCTGGCACAACTTGAGGCCATTTCCTCTTCATCACTAGTTATGCAGGAGCAGAGGCCAACCCCCACCTCCCACAGCCTACTTTCAGGCAGCTTCCATGAGCTTCCTCTTCTCTAGACCGATCCATCCCAGTTCCATCAGCCTCTCCTCATAAGACCTGCACTCCAGACCCCTCACACCACCAATGCCCTTCTCTGGACATACTCCAATGCCTCGATGTCTACCTTGTAGTGAGGGGCCCAAAACTGAACACAGAACTCAAGGTGCAGCCTCACCAGTGCTGAGTACAGAGGGATGATCAGCTCCCTGTTCCTGCTGGCAACACTATTTCTGATACAAGCTGGGATGCCATCTTGGCTATCTGAGCACACTACTGCTTCATGTTCAGCTGAGTGTCGACTAATACCCCCAAGTCCACTTCCTCAACGCAGTTTTCCAGCCACTCTGCCCCAAGCCTGCAGCATTGCCTGGGGTTGTTGTGGCGAAAATGCAGGACCTGACACCAGGTCTTGCTGAACTTCATCCCATCCATTGGCCTCAGCCCAGCAATCCAGCCTGTCCAGATCCCTCTGTAGGGCTTCCCTACCCCCAGGTAGATCAACACTTCCTCCCAGCTTGGTGTCATCTGTAAGCTTACTAACAATGCACTCAATTCCCTCATCCACATCATCAACAAAGATATTAAGCAGGATGGGCTCCAGCACTGACCCATGGGGAACATCACTTGTGACTGGTTGCCAGCTGGATTTAACCCTGTTCACCACCACTCTCTTGGTCTAGCCCTTCAGCCAGTTCTTTACCCAGAAAAAAATTGTACCTATCCAAGCCATGGGCTGTCAGCTTCTCCAGGAGAATACTGTGGGAGACAGTGTCAAAGGCTTTACTGACGTCTAGGCAGACTATGCCAACAACTTTTCCCTCATTCACCACGCAGGTCACTCAGTCATATGAGATCAAGGTAGTCAAGCAGGACCTGCATTTCATGAACCAGTGCTGGCTGGGCCTGATCCTCCAGTTGTCCCACACTTGTCATTTGATCTCACTCAAGATGACCTGCTCCATGACCTTATCTGACAGCCTGACCAATGTCAGGCTTACAGGCCTGTAGTTCCTCAGATCTTCCTTAAAACCTTTCCTATAGATGGGAGTCACATTGGTAAGTCTCCAACCCTCTGGGACTCCTCTGGTTGACCAGGACTGTCAATAAATCATTTCTACCAGCTCCCTCAGCACCCTCAGATGGATCCCATCTAGCCCCATGGATTTGTGGCAGTCCAGATGCTATAGCAGGTCTCTGTTTCCACCTGAATCATGGGGGGCTTACTCTGACTTCCAGGTCAGGGGCTAGAATACACCGAGGTCTGGCTTTTAAAGACAGATGCACAAAAGGCACTGAGAACCTCAGCCTTATCCTCAGCAGTAACATTTCCCACCACATCCAGTTAAGGATGGAGAATCCTCCTTAGCCCTCCTCTAATTGTTAACATATTTGTTAAAAAACACTTTGTTCTCCTTTACTATGATATTCAGGTTGAGTTCAAGCTTGGTTAATGCCTGATTTTTTCCCTGCATATCCTAACAACTTCTTTGTACTCTCCAAGTTGCCTGTCTCTTATTCCACACGACACAGAGTCTCTTTTTCTCCTGGAGACTTAGAAAAAGTTCCCTTTTTCTTTTCCCAAGAACACCATGCCGGTGTTCTTGCCCCTCAGCTCATCTTACAGCACTGGGGGATATCCTGTTCCTGCACTGCTGAATTCCTTCCTGAGGAGCGTTCAGCCTTCCTGGACCCCTTTACCCTTCAAGGACCGACCCCCAAGGGACCCACCCTTCCACTGGGAACTCCTGAACAGTTCAATGTCTGCCCTCCAAAAGTCCTAAGCAGCAGTTTCGCTGACTCCCCTGCCTGACTCCATCCTGAATACAGAACTCTGCCATTTTGTGGTCACTCTGTACAAGACAGCTCCCAGCCTCTGCATCCCCCACTAGGTGTTTTCTGTTTGTGAAGAGGAGGTCTAGCGGGGCACCTCCCTGGTAGGCTCTCTTACTAGCTGCGTCAGGAAGTTATCTTCCACACACTCCAGAAACCTAGACTGCTTTTTCTGCTCTGTACTGTATTTCCAGTGTATATCAGGGAAGTTTAAATCCCCCATGAGAACAAGGGCTGCTGATCGCACACAACTTCTGCCAGCTGCTTGTACAATGCCTCATCCGTCTGTTCATCTTGGTTAGGCAGTCTATAACAGACCCCCACCAGGATGTCTGCCTTGTTGGCCCTCGCCACGATCCTTACCCACAGAGACTCAACCTCATCATTCCCATTCCCAAGCTTAACAACATTAAAACACTCTCTAGCATAGAGAGCCATGACACAGCTCCTCCTTCCTTGGCTATCTCTTCAGAAGAACTTATAGCCTTCCATTACAGCACTCGAGCAGTGGAGGCGATCCCTCTATGCTTCAGTAATAGCAAATAAGTTATAGTTTGCCAGCTGCATAGCAGCTTCCAGCTCCTCCTTTTTGTCGTCCATGCTGCACGCGTTGCTGTAGATGCACTTCAGCTGAGTATTTGCCTCACCCCCAATCTTGACATTGTTCCCCTAGGCTCATCTTTAGTGAATCTCATTTTAACCTCTTCCTCTTTCATACCTGCTTTAAATCCCTTGACCCTGCCAGGAGAAGCATTTTGCTTTTCAGAAGACAATATAAGAAAGATGAATTAATATATGTAAATTCATTGTAATTGTAGCTTTCTAAAACATTGCACTGTATCAACTATGGTTTAAACTGGGCCCCCTGAATCAGTTCAATTCAGTGTTGTAAACTTATCACGCTGGGTAACAAAGGTCACAGACTCCAACTTCAAAGTTAGTTCCTTGATCACACCACTTCAGAAAGCTTCCATGGGCAGCCTACTGCGAAATGGCCACAGTTTTTTTCTTCATGCAATCTATTTTCCTCAGCTCAGAGGGCTTCATACAGAGGATGCTTTAAGACTTTCACAAACGCGAACGTCTGTCAAGGTTGAAATCTATTTTGATGCATTTGTTCGTATTACTATCCTCTTTTCCCTGTGGTCAACATTCCCCTCTTCATCGTTAAAAGAAACACATTAGCTGCATTGCGCATCATTACATTATCCCAGGAACCAATGCAACATAAAAAAGACAAGCAAGATATAGACAGGCAACACCTTTGACATATAAACAGCAAGAAAGAAGAGCCTTTCCAAGACCAAGGGTACAAGACTGAAGGCAATTCTCACCTCCTTAGCACAAACCTCTTTCAAGCAAACCGTTCCTTCTTGCTCCACAGATTCCCCAACACTTCTACAGCAACTCTTCGCACCAAGGTCAAACCAGATCATTCCTTCAGAACCTGCCTTAACTTGCACCTCTGCCAAGGTTTATTAGCACCCTTAACTTAAACACATTTGAAACTAATACAAATTTCCCACAAAACAGCTGGCTAAAGAAACGTCTTCCTTTATCAGAGTTGCAGCCCTCTGTTTATTTTTCCTCTTCAACCTCTTGTGGTAGCTCACCCCAAGGTTATTTTCTACAAACTGCTTCTCTCTGAAGTTCTATTACTTGTCAAAGCTAAGCTTAAAATAGAAACGCTTCTGCTCATTCATTGACTATATGATGAAGAAAGTTGTCAGCTATCACATCCCAAACTATCTCTAGGCCCTGCTATTAATAGCAACTGAAGAACAAATGCTATCAGGGAAGTTTAAACCTCTGATAAGCGCTGGCACAAATGCATTACGCTCCCTCCATCTCAAAGATCTCCATCACCATTCAGTTGATGTCACACAGTATGCAGGTCAGACCCACAAGAAGGCAGTTCTCAACCAGACTTCTCCAGCCATCACCCTCTTTCCATCATTGCATGAAGAAGAAATGAGGATGGCACAACGCTGCCTGGTACCAACACGTATTCCAAGCCATATCCACCCTCCTACAGACAAAGCCGTTGGCTCAAGGTTGCAGGTGATCATCTTTCCTCAGGAGAGCTAGAACCCTCAGAGTTCCTTGTTGGGGTTATGCTCATTCACTGCTCCCCAAGACCAGGGCTGCTGCAGGACCTTTCCCACCAACAGGCTGGCACATACAGCACTTCAATGGCCATTCTGAAATCTCAAGTCAGTTTTCATCTTAGAGTGGATTCATACACGCCTTACAAAAGCAGCAAGAAGAAACAAAAATACTGAGACACAGCAAACTCAGATACTCCTCTTCCAGCTTTGCTTTCAAAGGATGAAAAATGAAGGACCCACAAGGCCAGTGAAGAAGCCCAGGAGTGTATCTGCCTGTCCTGGGACACCACTCAGGAACAAGAAGTCCAAATGGCAGCTCTCTCCTAGGGACCTGTTCATGTGTTTCAGCCCTGCTCATGGAATAACCAAGCCAAAAGATATGCCCAAGAATACACTTATTGTATTTTTACTAATGAAACAGATGTACCTGTCATTAAGTGTTTCATCTCATTTAAAAATGCAGACCTTTGTTTAAGACACTAACAGATCACTCCACTGAACAACATGCTTAAATTCTGTAATGGAGAGGGGCTAGCAAGATCTCATCAGTGCATTAATTCCTTAAAGTATTAATCAGCAAGTCTATCATTAAATGATTAAATAGCAAAGAATTGTGTTTCTAGGCATCTTTGTATCTAAACAAGAAACTATTACATAGAAATATCTGCTAAATTATAATTTTAAAACAATATGACCATCTTCTCTAAAAACTGTTCAAATGTAACAGGCTCCCAGATTGCTCAGCTATATTAGAGAAGAAAAACTTCAGCTTGCCAACAAGAAGCTCCTATAGAAGCGCATTCTTTGGCCTCAAGCCAAACACGTGCTCTCAGATAGGCTTTTCATGTCAGCAGCCTATTCTTGTAACAAGCAACTTTTTTAGACGAAGATCGATAAATATGGCAACATTTCAATAGTTTCATATTCACTAGAAGAAAAGCTTCTCAGAGATTTCAAGTGATTCAGATGAAATCTAGCTAAGCATAAGGAAGCAAATAAGTCTTTGCAAAACAAAACGAAATCTATAGGTCAGAATCTGGTCTTGTAAAACACAGTAACTAAATACCAAAATACCTGCTTTACCACATCTATTCACCCTCTTGCCCTCTCCCAGCTCCCCATCCATGTCCCAGCCCCAGCCAGCTCAGCTCTGAGTTTCAGGCTGTTTCTAGAGGGATCCCATAGCAGCAATATCAAACCTGACAGGCAGCTCTGTACATGCATAGCTACAAGCAAGAATGAAGGCCTTTCTCTCAAACTATCTATCAGCAGAAAGAAATGCAACTATTTTAACTTTGCACACTGCAAAAGTACGTAACACTGCTGTACATAAGGCAGCAGTTGCTCACGTAAGCATACAACAGAAATAATACAAGAATTAAGACTGGTGTCTCCTTCATAAATCATTAATTCGAGCAAAATAAATGCAAATTCTTGCAAGATTATTTCTGAAACAAGCGCTGCAGTATTAATGCAAGCAACGAGAGATCTTTCCCACGTCCAGCTCTGTCACACTAAGCACAGGGTGCAGCACGGCAGACGCTGACTCTGCAAGATTGATTTAGGTCCAACATCATGGCACCGCAGCCAGATCTTGTAATACTAGCAGGCCGTCTGTCATAACTCGGTGCAGCTCTCTCACATTAACGTGCCTACAAACAAGGCTATTCAGGCACCCAGGATTTTTTTTTTTTTTTTAAGAAGGTAGCTTTCATTTCTCTCGTTGCAGTGGCAGAGGTCAAATCAGCAAAATTAAATACCAGCCTGTTAAAATTATCTTGGCTCCCAAATCGTCCAGTAACAAGGAAGGCAACAGCTCATGTACTTACTTGATGAGCTTGGTTAGGGAAAAAGGTCTGTGAGCTATCCGTGAGCCTCAGGCAGCTGGAGAACAACCAGAGCCAGCCTGCCCTGCATAGCCCAAGGGTCAGCAGTTACAGGACTTGCTACTATGGAAAGAGTCTCACTTCATCACAGCTCTGCTCCCCACCCCCAACAAACTGCCAGATTTTTGGCAGGTCCCGAGCTAACACCAGCAGCCCTTGCTGCCCTGGGGAAGAATCAAACACGATCTGCACTTGCCTGAATGTGGAAAAGTCATTCCCCTGCAGCTTCCTATGAGTTGCTTAGGGGTTTCGGTTTTCTTTTCTCACATCCAGACTTTGACACCAGAACATGGTGAATCTGAATACGTGGCCTGCTAGACCAGGCAGAGATGCTGCAACTAAATTCTGATGTACATTTTGTCAGAGAGGAGACTGCTTCACAACCCTTGCAATCTCCTCATCTGATAACGAAATGCAGAGGCACTACACAGACAGCATCCCCTTGGCACACATTCATTGGGACTCTGAGGAAAAAAAAAGAACACAAAACACTACAGTATCATAGATGAACTGTATATAAAATCAAAAAGGCCACACCAGACTACAACACAGAAACAGCCCTCAAAGCACCTGTGCTCCTATCGCTAGAAAAATAATATTTCAGAAAGCTAAAGACATTAGAGCCAAAATAGATCTAACATACCCCTGCTTCTCATCTTCACATTTCATTTTCCTTCACATTCTCCTTTTAATCTCAAAATGTCTTTCTACAGAAGTCAGGGAGTTCTGGAATTCGGTAAGAGCTCAACTGTGTGTGTGTGAACAAACACAGGCAGTGTCAACACCAGGACATTTCAGCCTTATCATGAGGGAGGGACATGCAAATAGAGGGAGTGGACAGCATCAGGCTTACTTTAGGTATTCACTTCTTTTTCAGTGAAACAATCCTGGGTATTCGCATGGCAGGAAAACGGGGACACCACAAGATATGTGGATGGTCCTTATATGTTACCAGATAGAGCACTGAAAACAAGGCCTGGCATGCTTTCTTCTGGACGTGTCTAATTAAAACAGCGGAACACCTACAACAGATTTAAAGGGCAGCTCCATACAGAGCTCTGTGCAAAAGGTTCCCTCTTTCTACACACATTCCTCCGGCTTTTCTTTTTAATGGACAGAATCTCATCTGAAGCCATTGTCTGAACATTTTGTACTTATTAATATTTAAAAACTTTAACTGGAGAAAGATCAACTGACTGCACTGTGAGATCCCTGGGCAGCTTGGTCCAGTGGTTGGCAACCCTGCACATAGCAGGGGGGTTGAAACTTGATGATCACTGTGGTCCTGTTCAACCCAGGCCATTCTATGATTCTATGATCCCTGCCTGTTCAGTTCTTTCCCCTTTACACGCAGTTCTCCCAGTTTGCTCTCCAGAAAGTTCAAATCTGTTCAGAAAACCAAACCTTATTTACAGCTTCTTCTCTTGAACAACAGGAAGTGGTTTTGTGTAGATAAAGTCGATATCTTTCAAGAAAACTTGGCATTAAGCTCAATTTGAGAGAGTTGAGAAGGGAGGACACAGCACAGCCCTGTTCTAAATCCCACTGTGGAAACATGCATCCCACCTCAGACCGCGCAATACGTTAAATTCTCCGTTCAGAACCATGTCATTATTTCCCCAGAACTCAGCCACCAGCCAGCACAGTTCCCCTCCTACCAGCACCTCACCCACACACTGACCAAGAGCCTCGGAAAGGAACGCTCTAAGTGGGCAGCTAGTTTCCGAAAGCAATAATCCTTGCCTGCTTTAGAGCTAGGAAGAAGGCCACGCACTTTATACTCACTGGAAACAAACTGCAGTCCTCTGGGCCAAACATTCAGTCAGACCAGGCAAGAGCAGCATATAAACGCCTTCCAAAAGTCACAAAGGTTGCACAAGTGCCCTCAATTTCTCACATCAACAGGCAGGACTTGACCTTCAGAGCTAAGCTTTCTCCACACGCTCAACTCACCACAAGCTCATCCAGAAATTAGTCACTGCTTTCATGTCTCAGCCTGCTATAATCTTCCTCAAATTATCTTACAGTGGCCCCAGAGTCATAACAGGATGCATCCAGTACACAGAGCAAACTATTTTCTGAGTAACACCTGTCGAAAGCACCCAATCCTTTCAGGGTCAGGAGACTTTAAAACACTACACTTGTATGGGGATCAGCTTTTTTTGGCATGAGAAATTACATTATCAGTTAGGCTACCCACCTAAGGTGTGGAGAAATATGCTTGTTAATTCAAGTTTCCTTTTTTCCTCCCCTCAAGTTTCAAGAACAAGAAATGAGGAAAATCCAGCCAGAATATTCTTGCCAGCATTAAAGACATCTTGCAGAAGAAAGCACCCCACTCCCACAACACTCGATTAACACTCGTAAAGAAGCAGGAAGCTGTGCTTGGACATATTATCAGCTTTATTAGATGCAGCTATTAATTGCCAATAATTTAAAATGTTGGAGGGTTGGGAGAAAAGCAGAAAATGTGTAACATCCTCTAAGGGAGAAACCCAGACACAGGAGACAGAAGTTTAAAACACTGATCTTGACTGAGGTGAGGTTGTCACAGCAACCATAGTGCAGCTTCATGAATATGTATTACTCTGAAATCTATTTTTTCCAATAGTCTCATGTGTCATTCAACATCCAACATGAAGCTGCCTAGGAGATGGACCAAGGTAGTACAATAAAAGCCATTTGTCTTCAGAACTCCTGCTGGAGGCAGGAGGGACAGGGATGCCATAGAACACGGCCTCATACTAAAAGGCAGCAGAGTGCAGCTGCAGGACTGGCTTCTGGATCTGGGACAGAGTTCTGCCAGTGGTTCTCCAAGAAAGGCAGAATTGCTGGGCAGTCCCCAGCCAGACGAACCATGGGGGCCTGGTTTGATTACCACTGGAATACTGTGGGATGCACAGAGTGGACAAAAAAACACCACTACCATACACACATATCTACACAGGTCACATATCAGTGCATGAAGAAACCGAGGGCAGTGACAACTGTAGCAGAGCAGCTATTGGAGGTGCACTTTGTACTTAGTTGGAAAAGTCCATCTCCCAGACACACCTCTTCCAAAAATACATTGACACCTTACTTCCTCCTGTACCACTCTCTCATCACAAAACAATATTAACAAAATACATTAAATTAATCCCTCTGTAAATTGATTAAGTGGGAATTTTAACCCCTGATCTAGGGAAAAGCTCATTTTTCTTGAGGCACTCATGTGAGAAACTGAAACATTTACTCTTTCCCCTGAAGAGCACCACCAAAAATACCCTGTCAGAAAATCACTCTGCCCGCACAGATGAGCTGCAGTGACAGGCAGAGCCCACAGATTTAAACCACAGGACAGCAGGCAGCTTCTCAGCATCTGTGTTTACCAGCTCACGCACTCAGTCCCGTGAGCGTGGCAAATAATCTGTCAGAGGTGTAGCACATAGCAATAGAAATATCAGCTGGTTGCCCTTCAGGTGAACACCTCCATCCTGGTCAACATCTCCCACCGGCACCCACCAGAGCTCTCCCCTCAGGGCCTACCCCTGGCCGAGGCTGAAGGCAGCTCCAACACAGCCAATGCCACAGGGCAGCATCCCTCACTTCTGCCAGAGCCTTTCTGTCACTCTGCCGCTCAATGCACTTTATCAATTCACTACTGATCCAGCTCATTCTTGTGTTTGCTTTCTGGCAGGTTCGGTTTAACTGGAGCAGACATCCATCCAGCCTTACAGCTGCACACACGTTATCGCAGCCCTCACACCTCCCTCACAGAAGAGGCTTCTGGTCACGGGCAGAGGAGAACATATCCTGTTACAGCAGCCACCCGCACCCAAATCAGGTACAACAACTGTGCAACCTCACCCTGAAAATAGCCTTCATGAAGCTGTTTCTGAGGCATCTTCCAAAATCAGGCCCACAACAGAGCTTCAGTCCCTCCTCTAAAGGAAGGATGGCGAACGCGTCACAGATTAACACAGACAAAATGCATTTGTCACTCTCTCACTGATTTCTGCAGGCTGGCCAAGGGTGCTGACTGTGAGGACGGGAAGAAGAGAGCAGCACCAGCTAAACAGCAGCCTGCAGGGCGGCACAGACCCGCAGCTCAGCTCTGGCCCAGCTCCAGCAGGCACAGAGCTGGGGCAAAGCACCGCAACTTCTGCCCACGAAAAGCAAACAGACATGGAGGCTGAAGGGACCACTGACACAGGGCAAGGTTACGTTCTCACTACATCCATCTCTTTTTCTAATCTTCTACTGGAAATATACAAAGCCTACCTGGACGTAACACATAGAATAAAGTTAGCCTGTTACATACAATCTGTTTTAAAATAAACATTTGAAGTTGAAAGTACACACACTAGCATAGAACATGTTAATCAGGGTACTAGACTTATTATGAAAGGTGATCACTGCACTGTTTATAAAGTGAAAGCCCTGTTAGTTCCTTCAAGTAAAAACAAATGCAAGCTGTTGAGACTGATGCAGTTAAACCTGTGGAAATACACAGTCAGCACTGAACAATCTGAATAGCACAGTCATCATCTTTTAACGATAAATACAGATAAATTAAAAGAGTACTGTGACAAAAGGCACCATGAATGGTGAACCATACTCCAAGCTAAGAGCAAGGCATTTTGGCAACAGCTTGCCAAGATCTATGCAGGATAGTCTGGGGCCTCTCAGAGAGGTCTCCCAGCAGCAGGCAAGGACTTCTACTGCAGCTCACAGCTCACCCAGTAATCTTCAGAAACAAAAGCATAAAACCTGAAGTACAGTTTGCATGAATGACTACACAGTCACTTTGCAATAAATATTTCAACTAGCTATTCATTAAAAATATAGAAGAGAGTGAAAAGGCACATACTTGAAGCAGGACAGCTCACTGCAAGTGACTAATGCAGCAGTCCTTAGCTCAGCACAGCTAAGATCACGCAGCTCACTGTCAAAACAGAGCCTGTCCCAGCCCTTACCAACAAACACAGCAGGGCCACGTCTGTTCCCCTTTCACGCTGGGCAGTGCATCAAAAGCTACCTATGCATTGCAGATATTCTTAGGCAAGACCACTCAAAAGGAATTACTAAGCTATCGCACAAAAGGTCACAGACACTTAACTGCTATGCTAGATATGCGATGACAAAATGAAGTCTCCTAACTTTTTATTCAACCACGGGTTCCTCCAGTTCACTCAGCTACTAGATAGGGGCACCTAATTGAAAACAAGGCTATGGGCAAAAATACAGAGTGTAGAAAGATGGTCTATTTTACAGGCTTTCTTCAATTTAGAGAGAATTCAGCAAAAGGTAACGATAACAGTTTTATGAGTAACCAAATTATCAAGAAACTACCTATATGTGAACTTTCACAGACATGTTTTGAGGGTGTGGTAATTCTAAGCATAGCGCTGTGTTAACTTGCTTCTGCAGACCTAAGCTATTCTACTGTCATCTGAAAGATCTAAGCCTCTAAAATATCTGTGATATGAAATAAAACTCACCAAAGTTAACAAGTATTTGAGATGCAGTGACTACAGAAACCAATGATGGACACAGCCAAGGGAAGAAACTGAGACTTTTGCCAACCACCAGTAGCTCTCCAATCACTGTACATTCATGAAAATAAACACCAAAAAACCCACCACCTTCTCATAAATAAAGTTCAACATTTCTAGTACATGAAAATGAACTACAGTGATATGGCTGGCACATCAACTACACCTATCATCACAATATAGAATCCTCAGCTTAATTCCTACTGGCATTGAGCTCATAAAGAATGTATAGAATCTCCAAATCCCACATTTCTGTGAAAGAAGCAGGGCTGCTTTTCATTCTGCTCCTTTCCCCAACAGAAACCTGAAAGTGCTCTTCCTGTTAACTCTACAGACATAGAATTGAGGAGGCAGGAAAAAATAAATCACTGCATAGATTAGGAAACTATGCAGTTTTCTAATCCCTCATCATGTCAACTTCTAAATGAAGATACAGTTAAGTATTATGTAAAAACTTGCAAAGATAATACGTAAAAAGGCACTCTGCTAAAGAATGTTATGCTGCACAATGCATGTAGGAGGAATTTGTTCAAGTAAGTAGCATACAGTAAGTCTGTCTTCCAACAACTTCATTTCTGGCACAGGCTGTACTACCCAGCAGCTCATAATAGCCATGTAAACTCTTTCTTCTAATCTTATCAAAGAGTAAAACATTTAAGATGAAGCTCCCACCAAACTGATGGAAAAGTGAAACGGCAGCTCCTTTGGGCAGAACTTCATCTCTCCTTCCTTCTCACACACTCAGCTTGGGAAGAGATTACAGAACTAGTATTTCCAAACTCTGTCATATGGAATTAATACAGAATGTTGTGATACACAAGAAAGCACTTTACTTGTCCTCTAGGTGTCATGGACCTCTTCTCTGTAATTCTTTATGTAAATACATTTGCTCTTTTGGCACCTTTGCTATAAACAGAACTAATTCACTGTACCCAAAAGAGTTTTGATTTCTGGATTGAAATCAATTGTTTAAATGATTTGATTATTTAAATGTCTTCTCTTAAAACAATGAAATAAGGTTGGAAAACTGCTGTTCAAGCTAATCTCTATTACAGGAGCAAGTCTCTATTTGATCAAATTTCAAACTGAATCATTCAGACAGAATGCAAAATATATATTCTTGTCTCCACACATAGATTAGTGATCCTGAATTTAAGAAATAAAAACTACTTCTAGTTTAGGTTGTTACAGGCTGGTACAGGCATACCAGGCAGTGGTGCATTCAACCCTATGAGAAAATAAAAGAGCCATTAGGAACATAATTACCCATTATCCTGTACATTAACTCTCTCTGATAGTTAATTGCCTGAGTATTTCATCATAACTACAGACCTTTCTGTTCATGTACTTATTTTAACATCCTCTGGACAGCAAAAATCAGTGATCTTTGCCATTGAGACTGATTCTGCCAAGAGGTACTGACAGCCTGTGATTTGCCAGCATCTCCTCCACCTTCTCTCCCACTAACCTTTGCATGTTTAAGAAAGAAAAAGCCAATTTTGGTCTTGCAACTAAATACTGTAAGCAGAGAACAGGCACTAGAAATCCACACATATGCACAATTGTGAATGGTTAAACAGTCAGATAAGGGCAGATAACAGGGGCAGATAAGTATAAACATTAGCCCCAGCAGAAGTTGTTCCCTGTTCCACCAGCAGTTATGGATAGGGAAGGACATGAGCAGTGCCAGGAAGTGAGATACAGACCTGCTAGAGTGCGTCCAGAGGAGGGCCACAAAAATGATCCAAGGGATGGAACACCTCTCCTACAATGACAGGCTGAGAGCTGGGGCTGTTCAGCCTGGAGGAGAGAAGGCTTCAGGGAGATCTGAGAGTATCTGGAGGGGAGCTGTAAGAAGGAAAGGGACAGACTTTTGGACAGACTTTTTAGCAGGGACCATTGTGACAGGACAAGGGGAAATGCTTTCAAAATTGAAGAGGGGAGGTTTCGATTGGATATAAGGAAAAACATTATTACAATATGAGAGGTGAGGCACTGACACGCGTTGCCCAGAGATGTGGTTGAATCCTCGCCCCTGGAGGCATTGAAGGTCATGCTGGACAGAGCTCTGAGCAGTCTGATTTAGCTGCAGGGGTCCCTGTGCTTTGCAGGGGAGTTGGACTACACAACCTTTAAGGGTTCTTTCCAACTCAAATGATACTATGATTCTAGGAAGCGCAATAACATCAGAAAGAAGGACAGAGCATACAAGCCAGACACTTGTAAGAAAGTACAGGGTAGGGGAGTGAAGGAAAAAGCCACCCTAAGTTTCCCCACACATTCTTCTGTTTCCCCTCAGATTTTGTTAGTTCATGAAACCAATTTCATCCACTTGGCATTTTACAAGCAATTCATACATTTCATCACTTGAAACACAAGGCACAAATGATTGGTCAGCAGCCATCATTCCCTCGCCCCCAGATACACAGAGAAGTTCAACTGTCCATCTTCAACAGCTTGGCATATGGACTGCATAAATGTCTGATGCAAAAGAGGGGGGAAAAGTGAAGATACACAACTACATCCTACAAGGAAGCAACTATGAGGCTGTGCCAAGCCATAACACACATCTAGCAATTAGCCATCACAAGCCAACGAAAGAACTAACGTGTATGGATTCCTGGGTCACCAGCCTTAGCAGGATACTCACTAACAAAACCACTTCCTTCCTCAGCTTTTTTTCCTCCATGTCACCCTACAGTGACACTTAAATTCCCCTCCAGGCACTGCAGACTCTGAGACAATAAGAAAATTTCAGTGTCAGGCCAGAAGCACTGCCAGAATCCTGAAACCAGCTCAAAGCAGTGCTTTGCAACCAGCCATTGTTTTCCACGGTCTCACGACAAAGTCACGTCCAGGTCAGTTTCCATCAGACACCAAAGAACATCTCCAAAATCTTGCAAGTACAGTAGTCCTACGGGCAGACTTTTAGTCCAAGTAATTCTATATACAACTTCCAGATAAAAAATTTAAAAGCACAGCAGTTTCTACAGTTTAATATAACAGCCCTCAGCTTTTTCCCTGACTTTCAAAGAGCTTATAACAACTATTCTTCAGGCAACCATACAAGAAACAAGTCTGAATAAATATCTTTTAAATTTTCAGGCTTCCTTAAAGTATACAGAGTTGAGGAAAGCAAAGCAAAAAACTGCACAATTTCAAACAGAAATGGTGCATTACATGAATCTGTAAGAAAAGTACAAAGCCTCCTCCTAACAAGAAAGCCAACCAGCTGAAGCTATTACCATAAACTAGCCCAGCTCTCATTAATTTGGTTGCATTGGTAGAAAATTAACATCTTAATGGAGCTTGTTATCCTACTGCCTCATAACAGCAGATGTTTCCAGTGGCATTAAAAAAAAAAATTGCACAAAGTTGACAACTACAGTTTTGAAGGTGCTTGAAACAATGGGAACAAAGTATCTTGGAGCGAGTCTTTAAATAAACCAGAGTACATATCTTATCCACCCCCCCGTACGGTGGGGAACATACTGTTGGCAGCATCACTGAAGGTTAAATCTATGCTAAATGGCATTTCTCCCAAGAGAAGCCTCTTCTGACACAGCCATATTAGCAGTGTTTCAACTGCATTTCAACATGAGATGTACTGGACAAAAGGAAGAGGCAGACAAACTCTGCCAAACTGTTGGGTTTTTTAATCCCAAACATGAAGCACTCCCTGAATCCAATGCTGTCAGCAATTAGAAGGACCGACTCTTGGGAGAGGTTATTAACCAAGCCTGTGTAAGCAACCTGAACTACTTTCTGCATGCTCTGCTCCAAACCAAAGTATTTCCTTGTCTCAAAGCATCACAAACACACCACAAAGGCAGTCAGACTCCTAAAACAATACAAAGCCAGGGACAGTAAGTAGTAATCTCACCCATCACTGAGGCTTCAGAATTCAAATGGAATTAACACAAGGAAAGCAGGATGGATAGTTTAGTAATGAAGTGAAGAAACCAAGGTACAAGGAATATGAAAAGGATTAATGCTGTCATCATTCCAATCAGACCAAGCAATTTCAAAGGCAGATAAAGGCATTTGTAAGTCTGCCTCTAAAACTGGGATAAGGGCCAGAGTTACACTGTCTGAGCTGACGGGTATATTTATGCCACTATGACGCTTCAGTCAGTAACGATAAAGGTCCAAAGGTCAAAGCTGCCGAAGAAAAAAAGAAAAGCTGTATACACACACTGTATCTTTCTGAATAGTCATGGCTGGGTGTGGGGAAAGAGGTCGGGCTATTCCTTTCACACACAGGCCACAGTAAAATCATTTCAGCCATGCACATTTCAAAGCTTTTAAAGAGGATATTATAGAGATAACAACTTGCTTAGCCACCAAGTTGTAGTGTTCTTCTAAGAATGCCTTCTTTTAAGAAATTGTTTGGTTCTCAACAGTGCTGAGAAGATAACAGTATTTCACAGCAAAAACAAAAGGCCGATCTCCATTCCAAGCCCCCACCCTCGCACAGACTCCAAAGGTGCTCCCATTGCTGACACCTGTCATCCTCCTGGCAAGGACTTCTTCCAGCTCCATCCAGGTCCCAGTTACTTCATGATCATTTGCATATTTAAACCTTGGAATTTTAAAAATTAAACCATGGATTTCATTCTTCCATAAATACCTTAAGAATGTAATTACCCGTCAACCTCAAATTCTGATTCAGGGGTAGCAAGCCTACTGTTCAACCCTTTGCAAGTGCTTCAACAGATGCAGTGCCCCAAAGTCACAGCAACTAAGAGCTCAGGACTTTTTGCATTAATAACATGAGCAAGCTGAAGGTTGCAGGACAAGTTAAACACCACAGAGATCCAATACGCAGGTCACTCCAAAAGAAACGCTCCTTTTAGTAAAAAGACTTATTTCCACAGAAACTACAACAGAAACCAAGAGCACAATAACAATGTCTGATCAAGCAAACTCTCAGCTACAAAATGTCTTTTCAATAGTCACCACCATTAGCTGTGCACTTTCACCAGCAATGAACAAGGGCCTGGGTGCCATGCACATGAAGATCTGCACTAGCAGAGGTGACCTACTGTTTCCCAGCTGCTATGACAGCATCATCACTAGGAAAATGTGGCTCACGGTGCATCTTTAATCAGTCTGAACAGATGAAGTCAGAAGACACCAAATCCAGACTATGCAGTGGGTGTGGACAACCCAGTGAAGATTGGCAATGTGCTCCACGGTCTTCAGACTGGTACAGTGCAAGAAAAAAGCTGCCCTCGTCTCTGGCCTGACTCTGGAATTTATTGGACAGTGCGAACCCTTAAGAGAAGCAGTTTCAGTCAAGGACTGTTGTGGCTACTGTACTCAACTCCAATGGCACAGAGCTGTCAGGCCTCCAAAAGCTGTGCTGCAAGAAGCAGAAGTAAAACCACACCCTCCTGCAAATTCTCCTTCAGAAGAGGCAGCCTCACCACCCAGAAGACACACACACACACTTGTCTTGAAAAATGCCTTCAGGGCCAGTAATTGGAAAGGTTTCTGGGTAGCCAGGAACCAAACCAAGCAGTAAGATATGAAAGCTAGGTCCAATTTATTACCAACGGCCCCCCAGAGACTTTTGACTAAAAGCTCACAAGTGTATGAAAAAAAAAAAAGCCTCTGGAGAAAAGACTGGGCACATGCTTTAACAAGGCTACAAGAAGAGCTCAGATCATAGTGGCATCTCTACACAAGGATGCATACAAGAGTAGATGGGCGCACCTACAGAAACAACAGGACTGCTCAGCCCCATGGGGTTGCATCCTTTTTCACACGGGAGTTTTCTTTAGCTGACTGGCTACGAGATGAGCTTTCCTTTACACCCTGATCAGCGGAGTGACTCGCTGTTCCTTGTGCCACTTAAAAACACACATCTTGCTGTTTATGGCAGCATTTGGCAAATATGTAGATATATTTTTATGAAGTGAATCTACTAGTAAATCTTCATATAAAAAGGAAGCTGCTTCAAACAATAATCACCCTGCAAGTAAGAAAGTATGTATGGTAGCAGCAGATAATCTCCTGAAGTGTTGGCATTTGGTATTTCCTCCATGGTTCAGAAACACAAAGCAACGCGTCTGCTGCCTAAACACAGCTCCACAGTTCCTCATCTCTCATTTCAGATAACAAGCAAGCTGTGGTCAGCCAGTCAGGGGTCCAGCCCCTTCTTAGCATTTCCAGTACATCTGTCTTTTCCTACTTCTGACATTTATGAGAACGCAGTATCACCATAACTTTGATATTTATATTAAAAAAGCCCAAAGAAATATCAGACTATGTCACTATAAATGCTTTGTTTAGCTTAAGTATTTGAAAAGGAGCGAGAAAGCAGAAAAGCAAATCACCACCTTTAGAACAAACAGACATTCTTCTTTGCTTAAGTCCATGCAGTGCTTCCAGAAGCCATCTGAGACAATTGTTCCACAGCTCTAAGTACACACATGACATCTCTGTGCTACAAGTGAGGTCTGCTGTAGTGTCCAGATATTATGATGAACTTCCAGCCAGCTGAGAACAAAAGCCACCTAGAGGGTAAGATAAACAAAGGTAGTTTGCTTCAGACACAAAAAAATACAAACTGCATGGAAGGATTTTCCATGATTTAACAAAGACAATAAATGGTCACCAACAGCAGACTACACAGTAATGTGTCACAGATAATAGCTTAATGCTTATCTGTAAAGAAAAAAATACTTATGCAACTTCAAAGTGTTAACAGCAAAACATAGAATTACTTATGAATTCCATCTTCTCCAACTTAACTCACCTAAGTGAAACACAAAGCAGATACAATACATTCAGGCTTGCACTCTGCAAGAAAAACCCACCTGAGAACACCAGGCAGTTTTTCACTCAAAAAGCATGTATGTGCTCTGCTTTATGAGAGGACTCCCAAGTGCCAGAGAGCTTCAACAGTCAGCTGCTCAACAATGTAATTTCCACATTCTTCCTACAAAATATTGGTGTTTGTGCCCCATTTTTTTTTCCTTATTGTTGTAGAGGGATTAGTGATCCAGCATTAAATAAAATCATTGTTAGAAGATCCCTCAAAAAACAGAAGACTGCTACCAGAAGAAACAGGAAAGAACCAGATTTGACATAAAAATATTTCTTAATAGAGAGTTTTATGGGGAAATCGGAACTATCTTACTTAGGCTGGTTATTTCACACCACCGGGAGTAAAAGTAAGCGCTGCTGAATGCACCTTCATCAACCCCATCAGGAACTGCTAGATAGGGAAAGTGAAAAACACACAAAATAGGCACAGATCCTTTTATAAGCTTCATAATCAGAATGTTTCTCTGAAACACAACAGGGCCAGCTCCACATCATCTGGAGGAGAGCACAGTCCTCACTTCTGCAGTGTGTTGCAAGCTCCTAAGGTTAGTTTTAATTACTGCAAGTTTCCAGGAAGCTTTTACAGCTCAAGTGAAACTTGAACATACAGCATCCTGCAGCAGCTGGCAGAGCTCTTAAAGGATCCACAGATCTAGCTAGGTGCTCCACAGCTTATTGTGAAGGACATTCTCCATTGCACGCTCCCAGTTCTTGCTATGTTGACACCATGCATCATTTCACACAGCAGCAGCTGCACTTCAGTGCAAAAGGTTACAAAGTTAATCAAATTGCTGTAATGCCTAGAAGTGGTTTAATGTTTTGAAATGACAGACTATACAAAGAACATAGTAGTGCAGGCTCTGTGTATTCCTATTGCATCCAAAGCAGCCAGGAGCTTTGGGATGGGACACACAGCCAACACTCTAAGAACTACTGCTTATCTCAGGAGGGAAAAGGTGAGGAAGAAGATGAAGGAAGTCTGAAGCCAAGAGTGAGTATAGCCCAGAGATAGGATCCTGGATTACATATTGACTTGCAGCTTGGTTTTGAATCAAGCAGCCAAGAGTGTATTCATCAAGGACATAGAAGTGCAGGGAACGTCACAGAGTAAACAGCATCTTATCATTGGGTGTTGAATGTGCTATCTTTTTTTTCTTGTTGTGACATGACATCTTGTCACAAGTCTTACAGAATGCTCAGAGCCCAGGCCACCAGTCCCCCTTCAGCCCCAAAGGGGTTTTCCAAATGGTCACTGCTGCTCAGATGTCTGGAGCTCAAACTGGGCAGCCACCTGGCTCTGCAGCCAATGCAGACAGCACACAGTCATCAGGCTCCAGGCAGCACACTGTCCTGGCACACCTGCAGCAGGCCCTGCTTCAGTCGGGTAAAACAGCTTGTGCCTGAAGCCGTGACTGCACAGCTCCTCAAGACTAAGGTCTGGAATCAATTACAGGGTTTACAGCTTCCACATCAGTCCTCAAATAACTAGAAGGACCCCAAGGCTGTATGCCTGTAGCCACGAGCTGGCTCTACCAAAAGCATAAAGGAAAAAAACAGATTTTTTTCTGACTCATAAAGCTGCACCATGGACTACGTGTGGCCTTCAGACCACATTACAAGAACTCCTCTAGAGGCTCCACATTCCCCATCCCTACGGCTGTGCTACCGCGTAAACACTGCTGACAGTTGTAAATCCACGTGTCTCTGCACAGCACTGCCACATTTTCCCTGGCATGACAAAATGCTGCTAACCTTGAAAAGCGCAGCAGGTTATTTTGAAATGCAGTTACTGTGCATGCATAAGGACACAAATGAGATCCAGAGGACATAAGTAGAGATAGCCTTTCCCAAATGTGGCACTTCAGTCAGTAATATCAGCAATTATCAACCAGTGAGACAGAAGGACTTCTGCAGGCAGCTTCAGAGCTAAAACTCTTGCTCATGTTATATTTAAGAAGTTCTGTTACATGTCTAACTTCCAACATTCAGGTTCATGGCAAACAAGTTTATTTCATAACTCCGCTTTGAGCACCTAAAGATAACTTGTGGATCCTTCATTCAAAACTCTGATACTCATTTTCAAAACAGGTTCGTTTCCAAACCTGTGAATCTCCAGTGTTCTATCTATAAGCAACTTTGCACCTGAAATGAATACTGAAGGAACAACTGGCTTCTATGAGATGGTAAAAAAGCCAAGCATTAGTAATACAAGCTATTAATAAAAGCCACTGACAGCCTTATCAAGAGCTCTGATAAGGCAGCTATAGTGGTAGAAAATAATAGAATTCAGGCACTGATTGTATATGTCAGGCCACCACAAAGCACGCGGTTTTGTTCTCTTTAATTAAGATAAGTACAGACCTCTCATATTAAGCAGTTATTTTCAGGAGGGTACTTTGAAAATTTAAAATTCTTTAAAATTCATTTACCAACGTGAAGAAGGCAAGCAACTGCTAACTACTTTTCCTGCATTAAAAAAAAATCCACCACAGCTCGGCCAACAACATACAGATATACGGGAGGAGACGCTCAACACTCAAGAAACAAAACTGTACCCTCCTACAGAGCTTGATGAGTATCCCAAGGATAAAGTGGTGTTTCATGCTTTATTCGTTTTCTTGTCCTCCTCCCTCCCTCCCAGCTAACAACAGTGTTACATAGCTGTCAACACTCCACTAACAGTTTTACTCTGCACCTGGAGCGTTGACCTAAAAATGAAATCCTCCTTTATAAATTTAACATGGACCACAGAGTTCCTCACATATGCACACAAAACAGATGTGGCAGAATAAGAAACATCTGAACTTCACCTCATTTACTTTAGTTTCTAAGGCAGATGTTCACGCACATCACAAAGGAATTGTGAGAACATACGAATATGCACTGAGCAGACAGAAGAGCCCTGATGGAGGAAAGAGCCTTGAATGAGGTGGCTTCTGCCGAGCCAGGGCAGCATACAGCAACAGTGTGCCCAAACATCAGCAAGCACTTGTTCAAAACAGAGATAAGTTTGAGACCAAAGCCTGCACCCACACATCCCAAAGAACACACACATCTATGTGATGCAGCATCTAATGATTATGCTTCCCTGGCACGTGCATCCCACAAACCTAGTCATAAATCCCTTAATCACGGGTCAAAAGATGTGTCAACATCTGCGTTGATGAGATCAGGAAGAGACAGCTGCAGCGTCTGGGGTTTGTAACCAGAAACATCAGCTCCTGCAGAAGGGCAGTAGCATTCGGAACAGCTGCAGCACCAGTGACTTACAGTGACCTCTAAGACCTGCATCCCAGGAAGGAAAAGCAAGACACAGAAAATTTACTTATTTTTAAAGTATATTAGGAAATAAAAGATCAGTTTGTTTCTGTCCCCAAGACACCTATAGAGCAAGCTTTATGCTAAGCGCGATGCACTCTTGATAGAACATTTCTCTAGAACAGGCGACATGTTCTCAACAGTGCTTGGCAGAGAATGGCTGCAGTAACTCCGAGTTGTAAGCAGCTCATCTCAGCTGAACTCCAGTTTCTGTTGAGATGCAGACACAGCTTTCAAACTAAAAGCAAACCAGACAACCCTAAGTATTCTCCAAGCACATTTATAATCAGCATTGTCCACCAAAGCCAGTAGTTTCTTTCCCTCGTTAACATGAGCAAATGTTAAAGACACACGGTGACCCAAGATTCACATTTTTCAAATGAAATCAACAGACCAGGTCCAGCAAAGGAGCCTTCACCTTCTGTCACTCTCAGAAGCACATAACTGCATCTTCAGTCATCCACGCACCTCTGAAGGCCTGGTCTCCTAAGTCAGGGAATTAAATCTATTACTGTCAGAGAGTTCATCAAGAGAAAGAATTGGGTGCCAAAGGGAGGAGAGGGAAAAGAGCAAGAAAGCTCCTAACTGGAAATAATGCATGTTTAATTTGCAGTTGAATGCCACCCTTTAGCCAAGGTGATTTACTATAAAGGAGAAATTGTACCTTTAAGGAGAAGAGAAAAATCTAGTGCTTAGTCTCCACAAAGACTGCAGAGACTGCTAATATTTGTGAAGTCAGAAATGGCTTCAAAAACGACTTTTTGTGTGTGTATGCGTGTGTGTTATAACACAAAGCAGCACTAACTCATTTCCAGTTGAGTTCACCACTGAACTGTCATTGTATTAATGAATTCCAACCTAAAAGGAAAACGCTCCTCTTCTTTTGCCTTGTCCCCCACACCCACATGACTGACAGTGACCATGGGATAAAAAACTCCCATTTTTCTGAGACTTTAAAGACTAAAACTCCTAAATCCTGGCAGAGTCCAACATTCTGACCCAAACTGACACTTAACAGCTGTATTTCTGTGCACAGATTGCTCCACAGATCAGCCCACCAACGTGCAGGCAGTACCTAACTCAGAAAAACAAATAAATGTAGAGAAGAAAAAGAAAGTGTTGCAAGATAAAGCTGGAAAATGGTACACTTCATTTGGGCCAGAAACAGTCAGATCTGGAGAAGAGAGCCCACAGCTCAGGACGGCAGACCACCTGCACATAGGACTGCAGTTACTAGTACTTACTAGCAGCCTGGGATTTGTGAACTCTGAGAATAACCCTGACAAATTAGCCTGACAAATACTAGACTGAGAAGGAAGAGACCTGGAGCAGCCACTGGCAGCTTAAACCAGGAAAATCCAGCGAGGTGCTCATGCACTGCTAAACAGCATTCATTTTCTTGACCTTTAGGAAACAAAACATCAGGAAACACGATCTTTGACTTAAACAAAAAGACAATCATCATAAAACTTTTAATGGGGCCATATGTCGCACACAAAGCAGTCTTCTGTCTGCAAGAACAGGAATGGTGGTAACTGAGTTAAAACTAAACTATGAATTTTCACAGCAGCGCAATGTGAAATGAGGTCGTGGTTCATTTTCCAACAAGTAATCCCAGGAAATACCAAGCTAGGGTGAAGACACTGAATATACACAGCATTATGGACAGACAAGGCTTCACACTGCAGAGGTATATCTGAATTTAACAGTGACACTAATTAACCACTTCTCATACACTGCACAAGGTTCCTTACAAAAACAAAATACAGTTTTTTTTCCCCCTCCAGCCTCCTACTCTCAAACAACACGGAACGCCTGACACCTGATACCGCACTCAGTCCTACAAGGAACTCCCATCAATTTCCACACTACACAAAGGCAGGAGAGCAGGGGTAGTGCCTGGGGCTGCCACACACCACTACCAGCACCCCCGGCCAGCCCTGCTCCTTCCCCAGCAGGGCTTTCCACCCTCAGCGGGGCTTCCTCTCCCCTCAGGCAGATCCCTGAGGAGTGAGGACAGGCTTTTCCAGCTGCTGCCCTCAATTCCTCCTCCCCCACAGGCACTTACGTCACAGGCCTCAGCGATGCTCCAGGCAGGAGGCAAGGATAGGGAGATGGGCTCAGCGTGGCTTCTCCCAGCACCTGTGGGCACCACTGCAGCACCTCCCAGCACCCAGCTCAGCAATGCCACCATTACAACGAGAAACCCATTAGCCCGACTCTATCCCTCACACAGCCCTACCTGCTGCCAACCAGAAGTGCCTCCATGAGGACACCCACAGAGCCGTGGACATGTAACGAATGATCTAAGTCTTCAGTTCATCCCAGTGTCAGCTCCACATCACCTTCATTATGGTGGGAAAAAACGAGCCCAGCATGAGACTGTGACATTCAGCTCAGGCTGCCAGGGATTCTTCTGTCATTTGGTACCAACACACGATTAACCAGCTTCATGTTTTACCCATTTTAGAATCAGGTTAAAGATCCAACGCTGGCTTCAAAGGAATGCAAACCGAGGCCGAGCGAGCCCTCATTTCTGAAGGGCCAGGTAACCAGATGTAGAACAAACAAGGTTTAAGGGAGCTCCCACTTCTAATTAAAAGAAATCACAAGATCGTTTGAGTTGGAGGAGACCCTTAAAGGTGCAGATGCGAGTCCTGCAATGAACAGGGACCTATAGCTAGATAACTTCTGAGGAACAAAACCACTTGCCACACGGTAAGGAAAGATATGGGTGGGTAACGCGGCACACAGATGCCTTACTGAGCACCTCCAACTTCACCCACATATAACACAAGAACTCCTCCAACACTTACTCCACATCCATACCAACATCACAGTATCACTGCTACCCAAGCTCTGCCACAGAGGTAACGACAGGAAGGGCTGACAGCCAGCTGTCACGTCCCCCACCTGCACCACGGCTGCCTTGAAACCTAGGGGCTGTGCGCGGAGCAGACCCGAGGCCCAGAACACACACACACACACACCCCTGTCGGAGCGTCCAGCCGGGCTCCCTCAGACCAGCGCTGGAACTCCCCGCAGCAGCCCCTCTCCACAGCACGGCCCTCATCCGCACACCCGGCAAAGCGACGCGCTCCCCACACTCACGGCCGGCTGCCCGCAGCGGGCACAGGGCGGCCCCGGCGCAGCCAGGCGCACCCAGACGTACAGAACTGAGGGGCAGGACGCCTGGTACCAGCAGCGCCGCCGGCTCCATTTCCCAGCCAGAAGCCGCCAAACAGACCGCTGGGTCCGAGGGAGACACCGCGCCCCAGCAGCCCCTAACCAGCAGCGGCGACGGAGGCCGGGCGGCCCAGCCGTACCTGTGTAGGGGGATGCGACCTCCGCCGCTCCGGACGAGCCCCGCACCGCGCCGTCCTCATCCCGCCGCCGCCCGCTCCCGACCCGCGCCGCACGCCCGGACCGGGCGCTGCCTCCCGTCGGCGGACGGAGCGGCGCGGCTGCCCCCCGCGCCCAGGGCCGGACGGCGCCGCAGCTCCCGGCCCGCGCCCTCGCCGCGTCCCCCGGCCCCGCGCGCCGAACAAAAGGCGGCGGAGGACGCGGGGAGGGGGCGGCCGCCCCGGCGGTGCCGCGGGGAGGAGGCGAAGCGGCTCACCCGAGGGACGGGAAGGCTCGGACGAGAGCGACGTACGCGGCACTCAACGCTCAAA
>JAPSGF010000006.1:18332079-18367041 GCA_035772895.1 Perdix hodgsoniae
GGGCGGCCCGCAGCGGTGCGGCGCCGCAGAGCCGGAGCCCCGCAGAGCACGGCGGCCTTACCCGGCCCCGGCGAGCTGCAGCGCGCCCGGAGCCCGCCCGCGGAGGAGCCCGGACGCCTAGCAGGCAAGGACCCCCGTGCCGGGCCGCGGGGACGGGGCTGAGTTTGCTCTTTGTTATGCAGCCTGTGCCGGAACGCGTGTGCTAGCGGCCGCCGCTGGCGGGGATGCGCCGTGCCGCGCCCGGAGTCCTGCGGCATCTGGGGCCGCGCCGCCGCCAGCCCCGTCCCGGAGCCGCTCGCGGGGCCGCAGCCGCGCACACGCCGGGCGCGGGAATCGGCCCTCAGCCCTCAGCTCTGCCCCGCTGCAGTGGCCCCGCGGTACCGCGGCTGGGCCCGCTGCCCTGAGCTCGTACCCAGCGGAGCAGGCTGCGGGGAAGGGTCAGTCCTGCGTGGGTACATCGCTGTAGCGACGCTGTGGGTGCTCGTTAATTGTTTAGTAAGCATAGAGCGCCATACACCATTGCTCATGCATCATCTATTGTATCTGCGCTGCTGCTGTTAACGCCGATCTCTTTCGTTGCTTGAAGGGAGAAAGCCTCTTACTTTCCGTCCCGCACGTGTCCCATCCGCTGGCCCTGGGGACGCAGAGCGCATAGCCCGGTGGTCACCATGCAGCTCCGGAGCAGCCCCGTGTGCGGCCCGGCGGTGTACCCGGCGAGGTCCCTGCCCTGGGCATGGCCCGGGGCTGTCTTTATGGCGGCAGGTCAGTGCACGGGGCCGCAGCGGAGCGCATTCCACGCTGCCGTTCTCCCATTTCGCGTCATCGCGTGCCCTTTGCTTGTGTCGTGTCTTTGTAACTTTCCCTGAGATGAAGGATTTATGAATCAAAACCTGGGGGGGTGGATCTGTGCGGAGGCTGAGTCAGATCGCAGAAAATGCGAGCCAGGAGCATGCAGTCGCACGGCACATTTACAAACAGGGCTTCATTCATCTCCATGTGCTGCTGCTGGTGCCGCCAGCACCGCGCTGAGTCTCGGGCTGCCTGGGAACACTGTTTGGTCTTCCCGGGGCTTTGCTCTATAACCTCCATAGGATTTCTGTTACACTGTGTACTTTCCCTGATGAGGTTTTATTACACTGAACGCACACTAATAACAGGAGGAATTTGATAATCTGAATGCAATTCCCACACCCTCCTCTTGGTTCCTATTATTTGATGTGTGAAGGACTGACAGCTCAGGTCCCAGCAGCAATTTTTCCCTCTGTACTGTATGATTTGCTAATTATGAAAACAAAACAAGCTTTCCCCTGAGCGTGCGCCCCTCTTTCCTTCCTATTTCCTTCCTCATCCCGCTAATGATACTCAAATCCTTCGTGGTAATTTGGGAGCTGCAGGAATTTGGATTTGTCTATGTCCCTCTTACCTGACATTATGCTGGTTACTTTACCTGCCTGCCCCCTTTTCTCTGCTTTTCTCCTCTCAAGCCTTTTCCTCTCACTTTTGTGCCATTTCATGTGTTCTCTCTTTCTACCATCTTTTTTACTTCTTCTCCTGGCTTGATTTTTATAACCTGTCTTGCTCTCTACTTTCTGAAATCTCTGTTTAATCATTGAATCATTTGAGTTGGAAGGAACCCTTAAAGGTCATCTGGTCCAACTCCCCTGCAATGCACAGGGACACCTACAGCTCAGTCAGGTGCTCAAAGCCCCATCCAGCCTGACTTTGAGTGTCTCCAGGGACAGGGCTTTCACCACATCTCTGGGTAGCATGTTCCAGTGCTTCACTACCTTTATTGTAAAAACTTTTTCCTCATGTCCAGTATAAACCTCCCCTCTTCTAGTTTGAAACAATTTCCCCTATCATAGCAGACCCTGCTAACGAGCCTGTCCCCTTCCTTCATTTAGTTGCTCTTAAGATACCGAAAGGCCACTCTCAAATCTCCCCAGAGCTTTTGCTTCTCCAGGCTGAACAGCCCCAGCTCTCAGCCTGTCCTCATAGGAGAGATGTTCCATCCTTTGCATCATTTTCCGTGTCCCTCCTCTGGATGCACTCCAGCAGGTCCATGTCTCTCCTGCACTGACGACTCCACATCTGGATGCAGTACTCCAGGTGAGGTCTCACAGAGCAGAGCAGAGGGGCAGGATCACCTCCCTCATCCTGCTGGCTGTGCTGCTTTTGATGCAGCTCGGGATATGGTTGGCCTTCTGGGCTGTGAGGGCACATTGCTGGCTCATGGCCAGCTGTGCTCTATCCTTACATTCCCCAGCTTGTGCTGATAGCAGGGGTTGCCATGAACCAGGTGCAAGACCTCGCACTTGGCTTTGTTGAACCTCATGAGGTTCACTTGGGCCCGTTGCTTGAGCCTGCCTAGGTCTCTCTGGATGGCGTTCCTCAGGCATTTTGACTGCACCCCACAGCTTGGTGTCACCAGCAAACTTGTTGAGGGTGAACTCAACTCAGTGACATTGATGAAGATGTTACAGAGTCCCAGTACTGACACCTGGGTTACACCACTCATCACCAATCTCCATGTGGACACTGAGCCACTGACTGCCACCCTGTGGGTACGATCTCACAGCCAGTCCACTGAAGAGTAGGCCAGTCATCAAATCCGTATCTTTCCTATTTAGGGAGAAAGATGTTGCAGGGGCTGTACTCAACCTTCCCCTTAACACTTTTTTCCCACACTGCTCATCGTCCCACTCTGTCCTTTCTCCTGGCAGACATTTCCAGGTGTATAGACACACCCATCCATACGTATATGCATAGTCCACTCCGGATCTTCCATTCTCCAGCTGAAACAAAGAACTAACTCATGCTGAAGGTCTGATGCTATTGCCTCTCTTTCCCAGCACTGCAGTGTACTGCTCTGTGCCCTTCCTCAGAGACACACTGTCAGGTAGACTGAAGAATTAATATATGGGAAATGTTCCTAAATTCAGGAGGGAAACTGGGAAAGTAGCTTGTTCAGCCTGCACTGCAAACAGGAGCCTAAGTAACTAATGGTATTTACTTCACATTTCCAAGTTTTATTTTGGTAATGAAAAGTCTATGATTTTAAATAAGGGACACAGCTTTCTATTGCTCAGCCCAGAGCAGAGGAGCTGAGGGGAGGCCTGATGGCGGCTGCAGCTCCTCCCAGGGAGCGGAGGGCAGCGCTGAGCTCTGCTCTGTGTGACAGCGACAGGGCTGAGGGAACGGCATGGAGCTGTGTGAGGGGAGGGGCGGGATGGGTGTCAGGAAAAGGTTCTTCACTAACAGGGCGGTGGGCGCGGCTCCGAGCTGCTGGAGTTCAAGGTGCGTTTGGAGAGCGTTCTCAGACGTAGGATCTGATTTGGGGGATGGTCCTTTGCGGAGGCAAGGATTGGACTCAGTTATACTCATGGGTCCCTTCCAACTCTGGATATTCAGTGATTTAAATTATCTTTTGAATCCTGCTCTGATCCAAAATAGGACCAAAAAATGCTTTTCCTTTCCCTCACCCAATTGCCTTGTTTTATGTATTTGTTAAACCGCTCTGCAGCCGTTGTGAGAGAAATGCTTTTTCCTTTTTAGGGCCAAGTTCTGTGTGGGGCTGGGATCCTGGCTTGCCTGCTTCTCTTTTTTCCTGAAGCCAGGGAGAGAGAAGCAATGTGACTGCAGGATCATAGGTGTGGGTGGGAGGCAGAAGAATAGATGCATTACCCAGAAATGCTATTTTAACCTCAGTGGGTGGAGTTGTTTAGGAATATTTCTCCTTGCCTATCACTGCAAACAGCATCGTTGGAGATTGAGGGCAAGTGTTAGATTTTGCTGTTTAAATCAAACTTAATTTTGAAAAATCTGATGTAATGATTAAATTATATATATATATATTTTGTCTTTCAAAAAGAATACTGCTGAGTGGCTGGGGCAAACAGAGCTCCATCCCACGGATCCCACCTTCGCCTCCTGGCAGCTTACCTGACTCATAAAGGGGGTGGGGGATTTTGTGTGCCACCTACATCAGCTCAACATTTCCCTTTGTGGCGAGAGTTAATCACCACTCTTGTCATATTATTTCCCCGACCTTCCTGAAGATGCGATCTGTCAGGGGTGATTATTTATCTTTCAGACCATCCTAAAAACTTCTTTAGAATAGGTGTTTTTTTTTCTGAATTCAGTAAAAATACTCGGGCGGTCCAAGGTTTTCTGTGCTCACTGTTAAATGCTGGCAGTGTACTTGGGTCTACTTCAGGACCAGGAAGGGGTTCCATTTGCAGAGGACTCATCTCTAACACAAGATGTGCCATCTGGAGAGGCAAGGTGGGTCAGTGTGTGGAGACCCTTCCCCCAGGTAACCCCTGCAGGAGGAAGAAACAGTAGGGCTGCAGCCATGGTGACAAAGGATTTTTTGTTTTGACAGCAAAGACAGTGTTCATATCAGACCAAAAGCAAAAGTTAGAAAAAGTGGGCATGCTTCGGGGCACATCAAATCAATCTTTATAACCTGTTTATGTAACCTACATAGCTCTTTCACTTGCGGGTGAAGAGATTATATGTAGTAGGCTGGTATTTGTCAAGCAGAAAATACTGCACAAATGAAGGCGTATGGGTAGGAATAAGAACACAAACCAAAGATAGCAATACAATGAATGTCTATGCAGGAGGCAATGAAAGAAAGGATGGGGAAGTGAAAATGGACCTTCAGCGAGGTTACTCCATGTTACATAGAGGATATGAATTGCTGTAGAAGGTGAGAGGAAGCTTAAGCAGAAGACATGATATTTCTGCTAAAGAAATTTCTGTTATGAGGTACAGGAAGCCAGAGAAGGAATGAGTTGAGACCACTCTAAAATTTAATGCTTAAAGAAGAAACTCAGTGATTCTCAGAAAGAAAAAAAACACATCTGATGATCCACTTTTCTGGCTAATGGGCCAGAATAAGAATTTCATATGAGTCTCTGTATTCCTCTGTCTCAAGGTCAGCCAGAATCGAGAAACAGGGTACCAAAAAGAGGGAACAATTGACATACATGGCTGAAGAAGGGGTAAGGATGTTGCTAAAACATCAGCAGAGAGGAAGGGTTGGTACCTTGTCGTCTCTGGAACCAGAAGAATGCTCAGGAATCATGTCGGATGCAGGGCACGTGTCAGCATCCTGGGATAGGGGACACCAGAGCATCCCATCGGGAGTGGACCATCTGACCATTCCCAGTATAAATAGGTTTAGTTCTTGTTGTGTCTGTGTCTTAAATGCACTGTAAATACAGGAGCTCTGTCCTGGAGATAGGAATGCTGCAGCTGTCCCACCCTTCCTGTCCTCTCCCACACCAGAATTAATTCCTCTGTTCTATTCTGTGTGCCTGTGGGTCCTCAGCCCAACCTGCTATACAACAAGGGCAGAACACAAGATAAGGGCTTGGGCAGACTCCATAAGTGTGTGACTTTTGGATTTAGGTCATCAAAGAGCTCTGTGGGGTGAGTGCTGAGAGGGGCAGCAGCAGTGAGGAGGCAGGGCAAGGGACAAGCACCTCATCTGGGGGAGAAACAGTTTAGGAAACTGAAGGTGTGGGAGCCTTGAGGAAAATGGGCGTAGGAGGATGAAGCCATGGATGGCTAAAAATAACAGTACGGTGCAGATAATGTGACATTTTACACCGACTGTGCTTGACAACCCTTTTGTGTTTTGAAAAGCAAGTCTTACCTTTAGGCGTTCTAATTGCTACCTACCAGCAAGGACCGCTGGCATTTGGGGCTGTCACTTTGTCCTCCAGCCCTCTTCTCTTCAGTGCTGGTCTAGCAGTTGTCACCAAGTCTGCGGCAGAGAGCTCTTTGCGCTCCAGCCTGATGTCAATATTGACTTATCCCTAATTATGCTTTGATTTCTTTGGAGGGTGATTGCTTTTTTCAGCGGGCAGTGGCTAGCACGTGTACTCCCTTTGACAGTGATGCTAGTCTCCGTTTTAGAGCTGGATTAAAACACCACTAGAACTCCATTTGCAGGCAGTGTGTGCAGTGTGGAATTTGGGTGTGAGCTGACCTGAAACGCATTTTTCCAGTGTTTCTGGGGAAGTGCAAGCACTTCGGCCCCATGGCTGCTCAGTCAAAGCAGAGTGTCAGCTTTGGTATCCATATTACGTGTTGAATGGGAACAAGTGGTTGCAGACTTCCTCCAAAACTCTGGGCCTCTACAATGGGTGGGAAAGAAAGGAGGAAGGGACTAGTAAAGAAAGAAGAAAGCAAAGTGAAAGGCTTCTCTGCCGTTTGGTGGCAGCTCAGTAGCTCGGTAGTATGGAGCAGAAGGAACTTGCTTGGTTAATGAAGAGTAGCTGCTTGCTATTGTCAGAGCCATATCCTAGGGATCCTTTCCAAAGAAATCAGATTTGAGTCGACAGTGATAGGACAAGGGGGAATGGTTTTAAACTGAGACAGGGGAGGTTTAGGTGTTAGATATTAGGAGGAAGTTTTTTGCACGGAGGGTGGTGACACTGGAACAGGTTGCCCAAGGAGGCTGTGGATGCCCCATCCCTGGAGGCATTCAAGGCCAGGCTGGGTGTGGCTCTGGGCAGCCTGGTCTGGTGGCTGGCGACCCTGCACATAGCAGGGGGTTGAAACCAGATGGTCACTGTGATCCTTTTCAACCCAGGCCATTCTATGATTCTATGATATGATTCTAAGATACAGACTTCTTAATTTCTCCTCTCTTCTCCCTTCCCCTCATACCACTTCAGATAAAGTTTTCTATATCTCATCTCCAGCATGAACCTATTTGTGAACATTTTGAAACAGTTTATGGTCAGTTCTTGTTGCAGGATTTAACTTAAGCAATTTGTTTGTCCTTCATTTTCTCCCTGCTCTGTTCCTGGAGAGCAGCCAGCTCCCTCTGAGTGCTGATTGCTGCACTGTGCAAGCTGTGCTCTCCTCATCCCCTGCCCTAGGAGAGGCTGTCCCTGTCCCTGCAGCTGTAACCTCGAATGCTCAACGACTCCGGGCTGTGGTAATGTGATCTGCTGGTTACAGCAGAAAGGTGTCAGCAGCCTTGGGCTATCTTCTGAAGAGCAGATAAAAGTCACATTAAATAGCTTTTTTAAGTATCCACATATTTATTTGCAGCAATAAAACCCTGATGAAATACGGAGTCTGATTTTTGCTAAGTACTGAGCTTCCAGCATTCCAGTGGAAATCAATGCTGTCTGCTGGTGCTAAGCATCTCTAAATATTGTACTTGTGGTTTCAGACCCAGGTTAAACCCCCACTGACTTCAGGCACTCTCAGAGTAACAACAGCAATATTTAACCTCCTGACAGCCATTCTTCTTGCAGTCGTGTCTCTCTGCTGCTCTGCTTGGCTCATGAATAAGATTTTCTTTTCTTTAGAAATTCAGTATATGTTCCCTGCAGACAGCTCTGATCTATGGTCCCGCTCTATACTTGGTGTATAAGCATCTCTGACTGATGCTCCCACAGTCCTGAGAAGTAATTGCAGCTTCAGTAGAGGTAGCACAAGAAATTACAGCTGTTGCTGGTGTTCAAAAATGTGTTTTCTGAAATTGTAAATGGAAATGTCTGCAAGGAAGAGCAAAGCATAGTTTACTGTAAGGAGATTCCTGGACGGAAGTCCCAGGTAATGTGTTACTACAAGCAATGGTAAGGAGTAATCACAGGGTTAGGATGCCAGTGTATCTATCTTTGTAACTCTGCTTGTGTTTCTTCTAAAGCTGTGGTCACTTTGAACGTAGTGCACCTGTGTGTGGGAGTGAGCTGTAGCATTTCTTTAAATATGATGAAGGAGAGGGACATCTTCAACTTTAACAGATTTTCACGGTCCGATATGTAACCATGAATCTAAATTTAGATTAAACGTTTAGCCATTTAAATGATTACCTTACAGAAACAACCAAATAAAACACAGCAGAGCACGTGGGGCACTATTATTGATATGGGATTACCCAGAATCCCGAAATCAGCTTTTTGGCCCTCCACCTTTGGAAAAAAATCAGCTCAGATTAGTCTACCTTATTCCAGGAAACTGTTTTCCTCATTTCTTAGAAGAAAGCAAGTGCTACCTCATCATTACATGCCACACAACATGCCAGGAGAAAAATTCTTCCCAGTCCAAAACATGACTACCAGTTTTTACACATGAGGACGCGTCACCGACGTCTCACCGTGACTCATCACACTTCTGATCTGTTTTACTACATAGGCAAAGCTTGCTACCAAATAACCATAAGCTACGTGCCTGTTTTCGCAGGTATCATTCTTAACGGCCTATGCTGGATGAGAGGGTTCTCGTTTAATAACTCTGAGGTACACTGCAATCCATTATAAAAGGGAGGGGATCTGCCCTTTGCAGAAATGTTTTCCAATAGCAGTCATTTGCTGACATCTGGTAATTTGTTAACTGCATTTAACAGATCTGTCTGCACTCATACAACCATTCTGAGCAGATGAAGCCATTTAAGAAACCTTTTCTGCAGAACATTTTGAAATTTGTTGCCTTTCTTTGTGTTTGAGGGTAAAACCAACAGCAGTAGCAAATGTCAGGTTTCTTGATGTGTGGGATTAAAGCCGAATTTTCTTGATTTTATATCACAAGAGAAACTAAAAAAGGGACAATAATTGACCAGAACTAAAAGAACTTTCACATGTAAGGGGCAGAGTAAAGAGCAGGATCCTCTCAGCTCTCATTTATTAGAACAAGGATTAAAATAGATCATCAGAGGATCACCAAATATCAGAAGAGTATCATGTCAGAAAGATGAGAGCCTCGGTTTTTCCTACAAATATTCTTTTTTTTTTTCATCACAACATCCCAAGAACAGAGTACCATAATAGAAATGTAGTCTTTGTGGCTGCTAGTAAATTACAGCAAGGGAGCAGTGCAGTGGGCGTGAGGATTTACGACAGATGCCACAGAGCTCATCTCAGCAAGGAGAGATTCTGTGAGAGAAAAGGAGGAAAAATCTGAGTGCGGTTTCCACCTCTGCATGAGGAGAGGTCCGAAAGGCCAAAGAATGGTCCAGCCCTTGTCATCCCTGCACACCACTCGTACTAACTTGGTGCTGATTTTACAGCAGCAACCCCAAAAATAAGAAAGAAATGCTGAGGGAGCTTCTCTGCCAGTCTGGCTATCGGTGTATCAGGCACAGGAAAGATACAGGCAGCACTGGGCTTCACATGGGATTTCTCAGCAGGACTCTTCAGATCAGAGAGGCTGCAGTGATTCATATCTTTGAATATGTTTTCAGCTCTTTTTCCTTTTAATGATGCTGAGGAAAGGGGTGTTGAGGCAAAGATGTATCTGTCACTTCCTACCACTCTGCTCCCTAGCAGCGGGCAGGCTGCTGCTTACAGCTTAGGACTGCTGGAAGCAATACTGCAGTGGTTTTGTTGTTTTTCTAAGGAAGGGAAACAAATGCCAACAGTGGTAACTGATTGACTCACAGCATTTAAAGTAAAGGAAAAACATTCCAGAAGATTTTCCTCAGAAGCCTGAATCCTTTTAAATCTCACCTTGATGATTCCAAGTGCCTCTTCCTACATGGCCATACCCTGCTTCCCAAAGACCTGGAGTGCCTGGAGACCAGTGTCATCACCCCTCACCAGGAGTGCTTGTAGGGGTGCTGTTAGCTTAGTAGGTAATTTTTACTCAGCAGACTGTCCTCATGGATGCCTTGGGGATAATCCCACTACTTTCACCTCTGTACCAAGGCAGTACCTGTCTGTGTAACAGAAAAATAGCGGTGTCACCAGAGTTCTAGGTGGTACTGTGGGCCGTTATTGACATGATTTATTTAGCACTTAGCAACCTCAGTCGGGCCCTTTGTACTGGGCATCATCCCAGCAAACTGGAAGGCAGGCAGCCAGTTCCCAAAGAAGGTATAATTCAGCTGTTAAACTGTATGCTACAAAGAAATAGGTGGGGAAAAGCAAGGACACTGAAGCATTTGTGCTAATCTCTGAGCTTTAGCATCTTTACTCCCTTCATCACAGCTATAAATGGGAGAAAACTGAGATCCTGGCTGCAATACCCAAGGGCTTCAGTGAGCTGAACAGCTAGAACAGTCCTGTAAGTGTAAGAAACAGTCACGTCCATTTTTCAGTTGCAGTGTTTTTTCATTTAGGGAATTAGCCCAAGAGAAAATGAAGAAAGTGCACAGTTATTTCTTATCTTGGAAAAATGCCTTTCCCTTGAAAAGACTTATCTTCAAGTCTGCAAACAAGAACAGTAGGGGGTTTCTTCTCTTGATGTTGCTTCTCAAGTAGAAGAAGAAAGGAAGAAAAATGTTGGTGTCACCAAAGGAGGAAAACACAGCATCTGAGTGAACAGCTGTCAGAGTTTTTAGGTGCATTCTGTATTTTGGGTCAATCTAGAATTTACCCATCCAAATCACTCCACTGAGAAAAACACCAGAAAGGAATTTAGAAGGGTGGAAGAATCATGCAGATAGATTGGTGAAAATCTTGTCTTTGGAGGTTTTATAGAAAGGTAAGGAGTTGTTCTGGATGGGCATGCCTGGTTACCCCACATCCTTCTACGTGTTTGGGTGACCTGGTATGGTGGGAGGTGTCCCCACCCACAGAGTGGAAATAGATGGTCTTTAAGGTTGCTTCCAGCCCAAGCCATTCTATGATACCCACATGTGCCATCAGCCCCGATTCTCCTTTTTTTTCTCTTGTCTCTCTTGGCCAACTAACTGGCTTTCATGGTCGCCTTTGAGGGCGGTGCAGCCTCAGCAGGAGGCAGGAGACTGCAGAACCATGAAAAGCCAAGCCCTGGGGTGATGCTGGAAGCTGATCCTCCAGCAGAGCCTGCAGGAAATTTGTCCTCCAAGGGAGCGCTCAAACACAAAACCCTTAGTAATAAGAGACCAGGCTGCAGCATAGCTATTCCCTTGACCCATGATAAAACACATGTAAATTTGTAGTGTAGAGGAGGAATCCACTTTTATGACCTGTTTACATACCTCCTTTTTGTTACAGCACTCCTTGACGACAACAGGCAGATAAAGTTCAAGGCTCTGCAAGTTGTGGCGGAGTGAATCAAAACTCAGAAGGAGAATCCAGCATCTTTGATGTAGGCTGGCCAACAGAGGCCTGCTCCCCACAAAGCAGAAAGCCCCAAATAGCCAGAAATAATTTCAGTTTGTGAAGATTGTCTCAATCAACATGTAGCCAAAAGCATTTTGTTTCCTCCTAACTGCGTTCCTGCTTCTCTGTCACATGATTCCTGACATCTCCTCTGAGCTTCTCTAATTCTTTGTATTTTTGCTAAATTTCATGCTGAGAAATTTCAGTGCTTCAGCTGGTTACCTTAAAACTATGTTATTTTTATATTCCTTTATAATACGTGGTGTAAAACAATAGCCACGTGAATATGGCACTCTCAAAATAAACTTTTGTGCACGTGCCAAACAAAAAGTTCTGCTGGAGTTTGTAGTAGCTGTACAAAATAAACAGCCTCATAAAAAGTTGGCTGCAGTGATATCATCCAAGTGTCTCCAGCATGTTCCAGAAAGACTTAATTTAATCCATGCTGCAGTTAATGTTTTATTTGGAACTTGGGTATTCCTCTCAGAAATATGTCCATCCTCAGCCCATCTTTACTAAGCAGATGCCAGCTGGATCTGGGTTCAGCAGTGTTGACAAGGCCAGTATCATGGGGATTTAAACAGAAAACAACACAAAAATAATCACAAACCAGTGTGGTTCTCAGTGGCAGTTCAAAAACACTTGGATGGGGTCATGGGGTGGTTGTCTCAGATTTGGAGATGGCACTGATGCATCGTTCAGTAGAACTATACCATAGAGGCATATAAATTAATATGATTTTTTGTGTTCTTTCCGAGCAGCTTCAAGAAACAGAAAAAGGAGCTCTCAGGATGCCAGAGCCAGCAAAGTCCACTTCTGCCCCCAAAAAGGGCTCCAAGAAAGCCGTGACAAAGACCCAGAAGAAGGGCGATAAGAAGCGACACAAGAGCAGAAAAGAAAGCTACTCCATCTACGTCTACAAGGTGCTAAAGCAGGTCCACCCCGACACCGGCATCTCCTCCAAGGCCATGGGCATCATGAACTCCTTTGTCAACGACATCTTTGAGCGCATCGCGGGTGAGGCCTCGCGCCTGGCACACTACAACAAGCGCTCCACCATCACCTCGAGGGAGATCCAGACAGCTGTGCGCCTGCTGCTGCCCGGAGAGCTGGCCAAGCACGCCGTCTCCGAGGGCACCAAGGCCGTCACCAAGTACACCAGCTCCAAGTAGCCCAGTGCTTCTTCTCCAGTGGGCCCATTGAGCACAGGCACAGGTAGGCAGCTATGGTTTGGATGAAGGTCACAGCTATTCTCCACGGCAATGGACAGACTTGGGATGGGCATTAGGAGCTGGCTAGTGGAAGATGAGGCAGCAAACTGGATGCTGGCTTATTTTCATTATGAGTTCAGGATGTGCTACGGGTTCCGCACGCTGCACGTCAGATGACGCTGGTGGAGGAGGCCTCTGCTTTCACATCTCATCTGAAGGGACTGGCTGCAGCATATCCAAATTCTCCTTTGTGCTTGAAAAACATGCATGTGTGGTGCTGGCCATGATGGCTGGCTGCTCCAGAGATATTGCCTCTGAAGTCTTCCTGGCTGCTTTCATACAATTGTCCAAGATGGGCACCAAGAAGATTGCACTGTATCCACTCTGTGATAGTCAGGATCCATCCTGTTGTACAGCAAAACAGCCTACTCGTACAGGTCAAACTGACATCAACAGCCACAGCAACCACCAGGCACAGTCCATAGAGTAAAATCTGTACTGATCCAGCAGAGATCCTGCTTGGCAGTGGTGTGCAAGGCCTCTGTTAAAGATGATGTGATAATGCCATGTGCTGTCCCTTCTTGCTGCTCCTGAAGGAGGAGAAGTGAGCAGGCTGATGGCACAGGCATGTGTGGCCTTACTCACCAGGATGCCAGAGCCACCATCTGCCTCTCAGCTTGTGCCAAAGCATCTGGACAGACGAGGGCAATGGTGGGACCCGGTCATTACCTCCTCCAGCTGCTGCTTTGCCAACTCTGAGACCTACTTCAGTGTGCAAGACATTGCTAATGCTGCTGCTTTTTGGAGACTTTTTTTCTGCCTGTGTGCTCTCTTCTGCCGTGTTCACTGTAAGGATGGACAAGTGGGTGCTGTCCAAGAGGCTGTGGGCAGCTCACCTTGCCTCTGCCTTCCCTGCTTCGCTCATTTGCTGGCAAGCAAAACAGAGTCAGGGCTGGGTGAATAGGTAGGGACTCTTAAAATATCACTGCATCCCACTAGTATTTCACAAATTAAATCATTCTAAGCTACTTCAGATATTCCCCATGCCTTCTCAAGATCTACAGTAAGGTGAGCAATAATAAAATCCCCATAAAGCCATAGAGATTAGTGGAGGAATGTCTCAGTTACAAGTTTAGCATGCCTGAATTGCTGGGTAACAGATAAAGAGCATGTGTAGAAATGCTGTGAAGTTGAAGCTTCCTACTCAAAACACAAAATTAGCCAACACTGAAAAAAGTCCTAATTTCTGGTAGGCTTTAGCACTTTCAGATCAAAAATATTCATGCCTAAATTGCTTTTTGCAATTTATTCTGTAAATAAAAAGAGCAGCAAAGACACCGCATCCAGAACTAATGCAGGTGCTCTCCGAATAATAGGATAACAATAATAATAGGATAGGATTTAATAATTGTCCTATTAATAGGACAAACTCCTACCCCTAAATAACAGTCTTGTGGTACATTTCTCGTTTTCCACTACTTTTTATCTCCATCTTTCTTCTTTGCCCTTTGAGAATGATGGGGACTCTTGTTGTGTTGCTTTCAGAGTTCTGCATGTCTGGAAGATTCAGTTACTTCGTGGCTTATGAGGGTGCTGCAGAATCCAGTTGGCCTGAGGAAGGGACTGTTTGCGGCCATGCCGCTGAGAGCGCCTCAGAAACCTGAGAGTAACGCAAGCTCCCGCCTGGTCACTGTGCAGGGGCTAAGGACAGGTGGCAGCCTACTGCAGCTTGGAGTTTGAGCACCCCACACCCAAAAATAGGCTCTCCTGCTCTGCTTTGCTCAGTGGCAGGACAACTGGAGGGTTTTTGGCCACGTTTCATACTGTAATTCCAGCAGGAATCACTAGTGATATCTTTCAGAAAGCACGAGCTCTGTCTCTAGACTCCAGCACCCACAGCAAGCAGCTCCCAGCAGCAGCAGCTGTATTTGGCAGCAGAAATTCTGTTGCCAGCCTCAACCATTTCCTCATGGCACTCTGGAAGAGACAGCTTAGCACTTCCTTTGGTTTTCCAATTAAATAGTCAAAATCAGATACCAAAGATGAAAAAGTCGTCGTATCTGCACTGTTGAACCACCATCAGTGCCCCCTCTCCCAGCAGAAATCAGAAATAAGGGGTTGCAGGGTGGAAATAAGGCTGTTTCAAAGAGGAGAAATGGCAATTTAAGACTGCAGAAGTACTTGAAGGCTTAAGGGGGGTTTTATGTTGCTTAAGGTCTGGTGGCTGTGACTGATCATCTCCATCCACCTACAACGTAAGCTGTCATTTCACACATAATTTGCTCCTCACTCTCCTTCATATCATTTTCTGTTTGCCCCTGACAACCTGAAGGAGAGGACTGAGGAACTGATCCAGGTTAAAATGAAAGTTTTATTTTTTTCTTACTCTTGCAGGTTTCATTTTAACCCAGTTCTGGTGGCTGCTCTGATTTGTCACTGTCACACAGACACTTGTGGCAGCCAAGGGAGGGCTGAGCTTGAAGAGGCAAGGCTGCCATCAGCTGGGACTGCCTCAAAAGCAGTTGTGAAGTCAACAGCCGTAGTGTCAAAGCACAAGTGACAAAATGAAACCTGTTTCTCTGCCATCTGTGCAGGCTCACAATCACATCAGTTCAAAGGGAGCTATTTTGGCTGGGATGGGCTTGGACTGAGCCTTAGGGGCAATAGAAAATGGTCTGAAAGTGGAAGGATCAAAGCAGCAATTGTGTGTGGCATGTTGTACAGGTCCCTGGTAAGGAGGTGTTCTGCAGAAAAGAGGGCTTCATACTTGTGGGTCTGTGCTTGTTAAAAAGTTTTTTCAGCTTTGGAACTGGTAAAACAATTTGAAAATGAAAATAATATGCCTAGTCATGCTGACCCCACCTGATTCCTACTGCAACAACAGAAGCACCTCTGGGACATTCCCATGTTTTGCCAACAAATGAAAAGAAAAAAAAAGAAACTTCATTGAAGGTTGGAAAAGGAAACTGCACAGAGTAACATAACATTGATGTTAACCCTGTGTTAGTCACTGCACTGAGTTACTTGGTTTTATATACAATTTAAGAGATAAAATTAGTTGTAGTGGATCTATGTCCTAGGGAGGACCCTGCTTCCCCAGAGGGGCTTCAAGACGGCACTTCACAGAGACCTAAACCTACAGAAGAACTGAGCAGCCATGTGCATGGTGTGGAGGTTTCCTTACACTCCGGACACATGGATCTTCAGTCAAGGATGGCAAACAAGTGGCAGCAAACAGAGGAGGAGGCCCTGTTTTAGAGGTCACTGTGTGTGACCTGAGACCTGTGTGGACCTGACCTGAGATCACCCTCAGGACAGAGGCACCCCCATGTCTCCACCACACCCAGCCAAGCTTGGCATGGCTTGTGCACAGCCTGGAGCCCTCCTCCCACCACAGCATCTCCTGACACATCCAGAGCAAACTGTTTACAGGGAAAGGAAGAATGAGATATAAACCATAAAAATCATCTGCTGCTAGGATTTGGGAAGTTCCCTGGGACCAGCCCCTGGGGAGCAATCGTTTGTGCTTGCATCCATGCATGGTATCTTGTGGGCTTGTGTACACAGAGTTTTTCTGACAATAAGTGTTACACAGTGTATTGTCTGTGTTATATTACTGTTGTTTTATGAAATACGTTGCAGCTGATTACCTGTTTTCTGTTAAACATATAAATAAAATGTAAATGCAGACCTGTTGGAAGCCAGGTGAGACGCAGCTCTCGGGTGCCTTTGCTTCTGTCTTTTCACAACCCCAAGGAAGCCATATGTTCTTCATTTTGCTGGGAACATAGAGCAGTGTCCCATGGAAGGGAGCATTCCTGGGGTCGTGGTGCTCCTGGACATGAGTTACACCAAACCTGTGTCCCCTTCCTGCTCCTGTGCATGCAGCTGCAGGGGGTTCTTGCTTGTGATGCTGTGGCCCCCAGGGACAACACTTCCTCCTCACACAGCCAGAAGCACTGAGATTCTTGGGCAAAAAAAGTGTTTCAGACACATTCAGAATTTCTGTTTATGCGACTTAGTGATCACTGTCACTGAAACCCTCCTTCTTTGGACTATGAGATGTTTGTAGGCAGCAACATGGAATTAGATTAAGCATCTGAAAACCCCAGGAAGTGAAAGAGCTTCCTTTTAAAGAAGGATCAGTAAGTACCCTCAAATGAAGCACTCATCTGTTGGGCATCAGCATGATATTGCACTCACTGCATTGGGAAATGAGGGTGATTTGCTGATGCAGAAGGAAGCTAAGGCTCAGATGCCACATGATAGAGAAACAAGCTAAGAGTTCAGCTATGCCATGTAACAGAAATCAGAGTTAAAGAGGTTTAGAGTCTCTAAAGACAAACTCATAAGTTCAGCATAATGCAGGAAAAGAAGCATTTAGAAAAAAAATAGCTATCTAACTGATCTGAACAGGAGTATTTCTCTCCGAAGAAATAAATAATGCTGCTGCTAATGCTCATTTCCTCTCTGGTACCCCTTTGCAGAGCAGCACTCACAATGCATTTTTATAGCAGAACTCACACCTGGACCTTGGGAAGGCTCAAACCAGGTGACAAAAGGTAGAGCATAGCCTATGGTCACGCTCCTCTGGGATGCTGGGAGAACGGAGCCAACATTTTAGTTATCCAGTTATTATGTAGTTATGAACTGGTTGTGCAGAGATGGGCTCAAGTGCCACATGACTGTGGCTGTCTGCAGATCCAGAGGAAACTGAGAGAACCAGATTAAAATGTGTGAAATGAAGCAGACCACACCATGGGTAGTTCACCTCTTGAGCCCTTTGCCAAAGGATGTTGGAGATAAAACCTCATTGTGGCGTTCCAATATTTGAAGGGAGCATATAAACAGGAGGAGGAACAGCTTTTTACAAGGGTGGATAGCGATGGGACGAAGGGGAATGGTTTTAAACGGAGACAGGGGAGGTTTAGGTGTTAGATATTAGGAGGAAGCTTTTCACACAGAGGGTGGTGACACACTGGAACAGGTTGCCCAAGGAGGCTGTGGATGCCCCATCCCTGCAGGCATTCAAGGCCAGGCTGGATGTGGCTCTGGGCAGCCTGGTCGGGTGGTTGGCGACCCTGCACATAGCAGGGGGTTGAAACCAGATGGTCACTGTGGTCCTTTTCAACCCAGGCCATTCTATGATTCTATGATTCCCTCACAGTAAATGCAAGAAACAAGATACTGGGTTGGATGTACCAAAAGACAAATACATAAATTCATGCACTGTCTGCCTTGCACTCCTCAGGAACTATGGAGAGCTTCAGGCAGATTTTTTAGGCCTCTGAAGCTTAGAAGAAAGCGGAAAAGAAAGCTTTTTCTCTTTTCTACATGGCTTCTGTGCTTGCCTTGGTAGTCACACGGATTGCATTAGCCTGACTTGCTTGAAAGATGTAAGAGATGTTTTGTTTCTAAAATAGTTAGCGTTAATACACACAGATGGTGTGAGAAAGGGAGAGGAATGGCGCTTGTGCTTTCTCGTATGAAGGAAAGCTGTTCTCAAAATATTTCACATTTTCTCCCTAATGCAGTTGTTCAAAAAACCAAAAAACCAAAAAAACACAATTTCCTGCTTCTTAATGTCTGTAAGACTAATCGTTCCCGAAAAAAATCTCTTATAGAAGCTCTTACAAAATTCATTCAGAAAACAAATCTCACAGATTTAACTGTCTCCTAGAGAACTGTAAGAGAAATGGGAAAATTTGTGGTTTGTAAGAAAGGGCAACAGCTGAGCAGCATTGGAAGCGACCCCAGACTGAGTCTGTGGAGCCCGGCTGTGCCATGCAGCTCCTCCTGCATCTCGGCAGGCACTCATCTGCACCCAGCCCTGCGGCAGCCCCTGCTCTGCCCCACAGCCAGGGCACGTTTGGGTGGCTTTAGAAAATGTAACCCTAGGCTAGAGAGCAATGAGTGCTGTTGGTATGAGCGCTCGGATTCCTCTCTTCAACCCAGACTGCCTGGGAAGGCCAGCATAAGATGTAAGTGCATTACATTAGTTTCACTAAAATGAAGGAAATGTGAAGCTGATAGTGCCATTTATTATCTTCCTTTTGCAGGCTTTCTGTTTTTTTGGGGTGCTGCAACATTTGAGGGTTCCCAGAAGCCTGCTGTCATGGGCAGCAATGAAAATAGACAATTGAGCTGCTCTATCTCCACAAGCCTTCAGAGGAGGTTTGCTGAGGCTCACTGTATGCGGCTCAGTGCTGGTGAAGTAAGAATTGGGGTTTGCAGCATGGGCTTGGCTGAGCAAACTGGTATGGGAACAGCTGCTTTTGTTGTGAGACCGTGTTCTTGGGATGAACATTTGTCCCACAGCTTCTTCTTCCTGTCCTTCAGGTACTAAAGTCATATCCAAGTGCTGATATGAGCAGCAGCATCCTCCCCTCCCTTCTCACAACATCTCACCCACATCTACACGGACATGCCTTAAGCCCATACTGCACTTGGGTCCCAGTCCAGAGTGCACAAACTGTAACTGGAAAACTCAGTGGTGGGAAAAAAAGAAAAGAATAAAATTCAAATTTAGGACCCCTTGTCGCTTTTGCAGCTGCAACACAGAGAGGACCCAGACATCTCACACCGCAGCTGACCCAGAGCTAACAAAGGCTGTCCCCGAGGGGTCTGTCAGCAGCCCCTGGGCAGCTCAAAGGGGAGAGCAGCGCTCTTTTTAGCCCGGATGGTTCAGCACAAAGCAGCTTTTATGGCTTGGCAGCAGGCAGCTCACCCCTCTTCTCATCACCCCTCTCCTCAGGTTTGAAACACAAGAGGATAAAAGCTCTTGCGGCCCCCCGGTTCTGCTGATTCCTTGCACACACACGCCTGTAATGCCATTCCTGGCAGTAAAAATTGGAAAAGATAGATCTCTTTGGAATCCCGGGGCCACACGCACCATGCCTCTTTCAGAGCCAGTGTGAGCCGATCATCCTTTGAGTTATTCTGCGTTGGTAGTAGGGGATAATGAATAATGCTGAGCAGCAGCAGAAAGTTCATAGCAGGCAGCTGCACACCGTGAAAAACAACAGTAAGATCCTCCGTGCCAAAGGGTATCGCGGCAACCAGGAGCTCGGCCATATTTTAAAGGGATTAGGAGTGCATAGATGACACGAAGAATTTTAATGACAAAAGACTAAATAGATGCAAGTTTGCAAGCAACGGGAGCTCTCTGCTTTGTAGCAAAGTTAACCAGTTACAAGGGAACAGCGGGAGGAACTCTCATCCTGCCCCACCAGCTGCTGAGTGCATTCAGCATCCCCTGAACTTCCCTGTACCCATCAGCCCTTCCGGGGCCTGAGAGCACACAGAGGCAGAATCGCCATCCATGCCATATGTGCTCATTCCATACAACTGAATGGTCAGTTTGGACTGTTCAGAAATCAATACTCATTCATTCATTCATTCATTTATTTATTTATTTATTTATTTATTTATTTATTGTAATGTATCATTTGGATCATGTGCTCCAAATTGATTCACATCTTTCATGTTATTTCCAAGACTCACTTTGTCGGTGGATAATACAGTTAGGTGTTACTTAAATCTCCCACACACCTCTAAGAGCTGAATGCCTGCCCACAGGTGGAAACCCAAATTGCTTCTCCTCCTGGATTCAAACAGAAGTCTCCTCCTTGGCTGGGCAGAAGATCCGGGCACTGATAGCAGCTTCTGTTGTTATTGTTGTTACTTATTTTTATAACAGCTCTCCCTCTTGCCCCTGCAGGCAGTTTAACAGTGCATCCCTTGGTACTATTTCAGCACTGAGAACAGTGTCCCACCCATATTTTGGTTACATGGTGCTCCTGTACCTGTTGGATGAAGGCTGAGCCCAGGGAGGCGGCTGCAATGTCTGCAGTGTTTCCAGCCCCCATAGTCTGCCAGGTGTACAATGTGCCTGGTTATTATAAAAGATCCATCAGAAGACATGGGGTTGAGCTGACATCTCTGATCACCTTGGGGATTTCATAGCACTGTACCTGCCAGGCTGTGTTTCGCTGTGCAGGTCTGCCTTCCTCTGTTGCTGACATCTGCAACTGAGCACTCACAGCTGAGATTTAAGATTTGGACATGTACTACTCAAACCATATTAAGTGCTGTATCCAGCATACCTCGCTGGAGGCCAGGAGCTGTGCTTAGTAGGCAGCAGTGCAAGATCTTGCTTAGATGCTTGGGCAGTTATTAAGTGGGATTTCCATTAGAACTGAACTTATTTTTAGTGACGTAAAAAACCTCATTCATCCTCTTCCTGAGCTGTTCTCTCCCTCAACTCAGTCAGCACAGAATTCCCCACAAGGTGGTGAGTCCCAGAACCTCAGAAGGCAGCACCTCATCTGTACAGAAATGGTTATGATGTCATCTGGGTTTTGAGCCCTGAACTGACACAGTGCCCATGCCAGGCTCCTGAGCTGAGTCACTGGGGCACAGCAAACACTCACCTGGAATGCAGCCCGAAGCCCTGACCTTGGAGGACAACACATGCACAGCAACTTGTGGCACCTGCCATAGGAGATGACTTAAACCTGCAGCTGACAGTTGTTTTCATTCCTGTAAAGATAAGCTGGGAGCACCGTAGAGCAGTATTCAGTATAAATCAGTTCATTGAAATGCTGCCAGCTTGTGTCAGTGACGAAATAAAACAGGCGAATAAGCCATCCATCCCAATTATTTTATCTCCATTTCTGCAGTACTAAAATAATTCAGATGAGATCGGGTCTCTACAGCAAACAGTGCCTGTGGCAGAGCTCTCATATACGTGAACAAGGCAGATGGTCAAGAAGTGCTTGGGGGAATCCCAGGGACACTGCCAGAAGATGGGCACCTGTCCCAACTCCACTGCCTCTTACCCACACTTGGTGATCTTCCCAGTCTTAGCGTGGGGTCCCACCAGTGAGGTACAGCACCAGGCTCCTGCTGGGTGCCGCTGCGCACTGTGAGCAGCCATTTGTATGTGATGTGGTATAGTCATGCACAGGATTTGTGCATGATACTTTCGCCTGCTGTACACAGAAGGTGGCTGCTTCTAAGCAAAATGGGGCCCTATGAGTGTTGCCTGTGACCACTGTTCCTGTGCTTTACGGTCTGCAATAGCAGCAGGATCCAGCGAGCAGGAGTTTGTGGCTGTTTCAGTTCACCACTGAAGTCAGAGAGTGAGGTTTAATCCTAGCCACCTGTAGGATAGACTTTATTCACTGACTTAGCAGGTATTCCCTGCATTCTGAGGCAGTTTTCAGAGAAGATCACAGAACCACAACATGACTGAGGCTGGCAGTGCCTTCCGTGTCCCTCTGCCCAACGCCTGCACCAGCAGGAACACCCACAGTGGGGTGCCCAGGGCCACGGCCACGGCCAGGTGGTTTCTGGAGATCTCCAGTGAGGAGATCCACAGCCTCGAGGCAGCTGTGCCAGTGCTCAGCCGCCCGTGCAGCACTGAAGTGTTGCCTGGCGTTCAGACTAAACTTTCTATGTTCCAGTTTGTGCCCATGGCCCCTTGTCCTGTCAGGATCGCAGTGAATGCCTCCATTCCATTTTCTGCAAGACTCCTAATTGTAGACACATCGCACCTCTTGTTGCAGACTTCTTCATCAACATGAAACCACTGGGACAACATCTGTTTACATCCTACCTTGCCCCCCACAGCTTTCCAGCTCCTCCAGCCCAGTGCCAGTCTCAGCAGGTTTCCATAGGGATCAAAATCTTTTTATGCAGTGTTTCCTCAAGCCTCTTCCTCTTTCTTCTGCTCCTCACTGCAGGTGGTTTTGGCCAGCTCTCCCCTAACAGGCAAGGAGGTGCCTGTCCCCAGACATGGGGACATTGCTGGAGCGGTACAGAGCCGTGTTGGAGCAGCCTTTGAAGAGCTGCAGCCTGTGGGAAGCCCACGTGGGTTAGTTTGGAAAGGACAGCCTCCCGTGAGAGGTACTCCCTAAAACTGGTGTGATCCTACTACAGTTTGGGGGATTAGCAGCACTTCATTCCATAGCTCTTTGAGCTGCATGAATCTCCCTTATACACAGTTTGAAAGCTAACGACAAATATTTGTTCCCTTTAATTATGCATGGTGTGGGAGGACAGCCCTGATCCCTCAAGCCTTCCTCCTCAATCACTCACAGCTTCAACATAATCTGCTCAGGGAGCAAGCAGAAGCTGACACAGACAAAATCCACACTGAGTTTGGACTGGACTGTAATGTAAGGTGAGGAAGTTGAGTAACTGGCATTCCTGCTCATTCATCTTTTAGAATGACCTCCAGCTGTGTGTGTGAATGACCAGTCCAGTGACTGCTTTGTGGTTCAGGTGATGCAGGGAAGTCACTTGTTATTTCTGATCACCATGGCATTTCTGGATGCTGTGGAGCTCAAGTGAGTCACTGCTCCTTTTCAGAACTCAGATGGAATGGAGGGCAGGGGCTGTAGCTGCTGTCTGTTTTGAAATACTCCACCAGGAGGAGGTAAAGCCCTGCCTAAAGTGCAAATGACTGCCTGGTCCTTCCACCCACTTCATTAGCCACCCAGTACAGATCAACACCAGTCAGATCTGTCCAGGCCTTTACCTGAGGCACAGTTAACCTCTTTGGCCCAGAAAAGCCCAAAAAAATATTTCAGGTCTTTCTTCTGGACTGTCTTTCCTGCGTATTCCTCCAGACCCCAATCCCACATATCACTGCTAAAGCCCCACAGGGTCCCAGGACCAGCCCTGAGGCTCCCACCGCTACACTTTGCTCTCTCCTTCCTCCCATGCTCTCTCAAAACAAACTCTCCACCTCCTTCTTGTCTTCCTCCTCACCATCATGTGTTCATCACTCTCCCTCATCTTGGAAGGCAAATTAAGCTTCTTTCTGCTTTCATTGGACCCTAAAAGTGATGGATCATCCTGCTGATGCATCCATTTTTCATACTAACCAAACTCACAGGAAATGACTTTTCCACCTCTGACTGTCAGTCAAAGGGGCTTACTAACATCTCCTTGGGAAAGCAGGGCTGCTCTGCCACATCAGGAGAAGCAAGTGCTGATGATCCCTCTTCCATTTTAAGAAGGAAGGTGTTCCTCCAATAAGGCTGGTGAGGCACTGGAATACGCTGTACAGGGAGACGGTGGATGTCCCGTTCTTGGAGACATTCAAGGTCAGGCTGCAAGGGGCTCTGTGCACCCTGATCAGGCTGTAGGTGTCCCTGTTCACTGCAGGGGGGTTGGACTACTTGGCCTTCAAAGGTTCCTTCCAACTCAAATGATTTTATGATTCTATGATTCAGAGCAAGGCTGGGAAGATCGAGGAGCTGAAACCCGATATTCTTGCTCCCTCCTGGCATTGCTGACTCACTGTTGACTCTCAGAGCCCTTCTCTGGTTTTTGTTTTTCCCCATTTAGTATCAGGCAAAAAGAGGTTTCTGCTTTCCTTGTCTAGCTCACGCAGCAAAAACATAAATTCGATGCATTGAATTTCTTTGTAAAACAGTAGCAGGGAGGAATCAGGCGTGGTGGACCCATCTCCTCCCTGCTGATCTACAAGACAAGGTTGGGTTTCAGGGTTCTCACCAGCAAATGGAATAAAATATGATTAATGTCCCAATCCTGGGGTTCCAGACAGCAGCATCTTGCCCTGCACTGAAGAGAGGTGACAAAAACTCAGTGATGAGTGCCTGACCCCAGACAACACTTCTCCACTTCTCTGCCTTCACCTGGTGCTTTGCTATCCCCTTTCCTCTGCAGCAGCAGAAGTCAGCCCTGTGTGGGTGGCTTTCTCTGAAAGGAACAAATCTGCAGGCCGGAGACAAATGGCACTCATCATCAAAGTGGTTTTCAGAGGTGTGTTATGGTAGAGGAATGGCTTGAAGAGAAACCCAGAAGCTCTGTTTCCCAGTGGTGCCAACCTGCTCCATGCCACCAGCTGTGTCCCCCAGCACCACTCACCACGGTGTGGTAGCAGTGGCAGCATCCTGGGCCGCATGGGACTCTCAGCATAGCCCATGTCCCTGCCACGCGTACCAGGGCAGCACTGCACAGCTAAAATCTCCTGGGGGGACATCCCAAGCCAACCCCCAGACTGTCAGCAGCCGGCTGAGTGGTTTCCTCGGAGCCTGAGTGAAACTGCAGAGGGAGGCAGGGAAGTTATTTTGCAGATATCAAATTCTGATCCTTAGATATATTTTAGGAAACCAGCAAGTGTATCACTTCACCTTTCATACAGCACTTCTATGATCAAAATCATGTGACATCTGAAAAGCCTTAAAATATCCATCAGTTTCACCAGCCTGAAATATTGATGCACTTCAGCTATAGTAAATTTTGTCCTCATAATTTAGGTTTTTTTGTGTGTTTCTCTTCCTTATGAGAAGACCCTGCAAAACCATGAACCCTGAAAAACCATGACAAGAATATAGACACTGATGTGCACAGTCAGTATTTCATACCTTTGAGTTTTACTGCTAAGATTTTTCCTTCTGTAAGACTCTTTTTGGAAGGCCAGATACAAAAAAAAAAAACAAAAAAAAAAAACTGATTTTTAATAGGCAAATTATGAAGATTTTCTGTGAAAACGCTCCACTGAGTGCTCTCTGCTGCTTTTGTCATTGTCTTAAAAGGTGAAGCAACCCAACCATGATGAATTTTTCATGCGCTGGGTAGGAAGGGATAATTAGAGTGTGCTTCATGCGGATTGTCTGCAACCGCTTTCTAATTAACTAATTGACTACAGAGCTAATGAGATTCAAAATTAATTCTTGTATTTGAATTTTGTCAGGCCTATTTTAAGAACCACGAAGACAGATTGGCCAGAAGCTTTCGTTTGATGTAAATGGGATGTTTTGGAAATGCTGTTACATTATCTCTTCCAGTCCATTTTGCAATAGCTTTTGCCTCTCCCTAGTGGCTGCACGGTGAATTGCACGGCTCCATTCTCTTTGGCGGGGACAGGCAGACTTTTTGGACAGAAACATCAAAACCACTCCAAGCCAACGCTATCTCCACACTTGCTTTTGCACCATCCTACAGTAAAAAAGCTATTGTAAAGGATTGGCGTTGTGGATACGTGAATACAGATGGTATATTTGCAGCACAGAGTTGTGCAGAACACAAGTAATTGAGGAGTGCTCCTGAAGTGCTGAGCAGTATGACAAAAGGGATCAGCAGGACCGGTCGGTGCGCTTTTCAGATATGCTGATGGCTGTCAGATGAGCTCTTACAGTGTCAGTGATCACAACAATAATGCAGTGGCACTCCAGCTGAAGCGATCAGACCTGCCAGCTAACAACATGTCAGTTGTGATTATTACATCCCGGAGCATCTCACTCAGCAGAAGTGTCAGGGGATAATTCAGCAGTCTAAATAAACACCGCAGGTGAGGGCTGCCTGTGCTCTGACACGCCAGCTGCCCCTGCTCCACCAGGCAGGGTGTGTGGCTGTGAGCTCGTGCCCCAGTTGCTGGGATTCACACTGCTGAGGAGAAGGGAACCCACAGAGAAATGCTTGGTTGGAGCCACGTCTCTTGGTAACCCTACAGTCAGCTCTGCATCTGTACCAGGGTGGGCACAAGGACGGTCAGGACATGGGGCAGCTGCTCTGGCACTTCAGGGTCACTGGGTCGGTGTCAGGGAGGGCAGGCTGATCTGGCATAGATGACTGCAAACTGCTGACAGTCATCCTGGGAAGTTCTGTACTGGGTGTCAAGCTGCCAAGCTGTGATGTATTTGCTGTTGTCCAGTTTGCAGCTGATTTCTACTGCAGTGCTCTATCTCAGTATGCCCTGAGAGTTTTGTTCCAAACGGCCAGAACACGGGGAATGCTCACCTATGATCCCTCTGGCAGTCTCTTTCTTCTCTTCTGATCCACATCAGCAGCTCCCCTTTCTCTATCTTTCTGGCCCTGTTTTATCCTGTCCCTGGCCCCTCTGTCACTGTCCTGTTGTGAACCACAGCATGACTGAAGCTGGTAGAGCCCTCTATGTCCCTCTGCCCAACCTCTGCCCCAGCAGGGACAGCCAGAGCAGGGTGCCCAGGGCCACAGCCAGGCAGCTTCTGGAGTTTCCAAGGAGAGGATCCACAGCCTCTGGGCAGATATGCCAGTGCTCAGCCCCCCACACAGCACAGAAGTGCTGCCTGGTGTTCAGGTGGCACCTCTGTGTTTCACTGTGTGCCCACAGCCTCTTGTCCTGGCACTGGGCACCACTGAAAAGAGCCTGGCTCCATTCTCATCTGCGCCCTCTCTTCAGGTATTTATGGACATGGATGAGATCTCCCTGAGCCTCCTCTTCTCCAGGATGAGCAGGCCCTGCTCTCTCTCTCAGCCTCTCCTCACACAGGAGGTGCTACAGCTCCTGCTTCACTGTGGTGGCCCTGGACTGGACTCTTTCCAGTACATCTATGTCTCTCTTGAACTGGGACACCTAGAATTGGACACAGCATTTCAGGTGTAGCCTCTGTGGGGCTGAGTGGAGATCAAGGATCACCTCCTTTGACCTGCTGGCCATACTTTGCATAATGCAGTCCAAGATGCCATCAGCCTTCTTTGTAGCAACTACACCTGTCTTGCTCCTGAGTCCTGGCCCTGACTCAAGCCCTGGGCACAGTAGACCAAATTCCCTCTTCAGCTACTTCCATGATGTACTCTAATGACCAGAAAGCTCCTGCCTAGTGCATTAGCAGGGTGATACCTTCTGTATTTAAAAAAATGCTACCCTAGGGGTGAACATAGCACTTGCTCAAAAGCTAAAGTACATGAGAAAGCCAAGGATTTCCCATTTCTTTTCTCTCTCATCTCCTTTTCAAGAGAACTGTATGGCAGTATGGCAGACGAGGTTCTTGGGTTAGCACAGAGAGCAACTATCTTTGTTTTGGAATAAAATGCAGGTACAGGGCAATATGCTTCACCATGCCCAAATGGTCTGGCATCCCCAAGGTGAGAAAGTGAAAGGTAAATAGGAGAATTCCTTATTCCAAACAAATTAATACTACTAATAATGTATGCTTCCTTTTTCCCAAAAAGCAACCCAGTGGCACTCAGCAACACCCACTCATGAGAAAAGCAGCATCCCTGCACCATGTCCACAAACAACCCAGGGCCCTTCTCTGCCTGTGCTGACGGTTGGATTTGCTTGCTAGAAAGTTTAAAATAAGCCATTTTGAGAACATTTTCAACACCAACAGTGGCATCTGCAAGAATATGTTCAGTTGTGAGTCTCAGCCTCATCATAATTCAGAAAATATTCCTTTTTTTTTTTTCAAACTATGGGTGGAAATGACAATTAGCAGTTCCTAACGTCACAGCAATACTCAGTGTGTGAGCAGCAGAGAGGTGGTGGGATTCCCCACGCAGTGCCCATGGCACAGCACAGGGCACCTCGCACCTCCCTGGGGTGCCATGGCAGAAGGTGCAGCCTGTGGTGGGTACGGCAGCAGGGGGGGATTGGAAATTTTCTCAGAGGGTTTTAAGCACATGAAAAAATGTTTTGTGCCCCAGAGGACAAACAAAACATCACGACAGCACTGATATCATACTATCATAGAATCACAGAATGGTTTGGGTTGTAAGGGATGTAATGCCCATTCCCATCCTGTGTAACCTGTCGTTGTCTTTGTACTCTTAGAGTCATAGAATCACAGGTTTGAGCTGGAAAGAACCATTAAATGTCATCTGGTCCAACCCCCTTGCAATGACCAGGGACATCTACAGATAGATCAGGGTGCTCAGAGCCTTTTCCCTGCTGACAGCTTCCCTGATCACAGCTTGCAGACTTCCAGGCTAAAATGTCTGCTTGGGGAATGCCAGGAGGTTGAGGGACCTACCCCTGTGCCTCAGCACAAAAGCAAATCTCAATTCCACACAGCCACTGTGGCACTGCCAGGCTGCTGGTGCAGGAGTTCCATCTCTGCACACAGACCTGACCAATCTCACTTAAGAATTTGGAAAGTTTCCCAGGTTATAATTACCTATATATAAGTATAATGATAATTACGGTACCTAACTGATACCTCAGAGCACAAAACTGACAAGCGATGACAACTAAATTCATTAAGAGTGCAGATGTGCTTCCTCTCCTTTATGAAACAACACTGAGTGATTGCTGAAGAAATCCAGCAGCAAGAGACGTGATCTGCAGATAAGTGCTGAGCCTGAGACGGGCAAAGGCTGCTGAAAAGGGCTGTGGTACCATCTGGATGTGAGCATTGCTCTGGGTGTCTATGCTGGGGAAGGGTTGGGCCAGGGGGATGCAGAGGGCTCTGCCAGCCTCAAGACAGCAAAGAAGGGCCATGGGCAGTGTAAAACAGGGCAACATGAAAAGCAGTCGTGGTGCAAGGTAGGCTTCTAGACCAGGATCAGAAATCTAGATAGCCTCTTCCCATCAGAGCCTGGGTATGAAATAACAGTGAGGGAGGTAAGTAAACAGTGAGAGCCACAGTGCCTTGTACAGAAGATGGGCACCTACATCAGCTGGTTTTGGTCAGAGCACCATCAACAACTGCTGTTGTGTGAGTGACCTGCAACACTGAATTCATATTCATTCACATTCCTACATTAGGCATTTCAGCCTATGCTTTTATTTTTCCAGCAGGGCAGCTAACCCCCTGCCTGAAAGTGTTTCATTACAGCTGTGTGCCTCCACCCATAAAAGCCTGAAATACCTTGTCTCTGAATGTAATTGAATTTCTGGTAAGTAACAGTCTAGACCAATTTGAAGGTGCCCTTGCTTTCACGCTCTTTTCATGTCTATCCGCAAGAAGTTCTACAGTGTGAATGCACTGTGCATTCCTGTACTGTGCTTCTACTCTTTCCTTCGGAAGGCTGCTTCACAATCAGAAACATTCCTGTTTCAGCACCTGGAGCCTAATGTTCAGTCTGCATTTTCCCTCATATGTGTCACCTCCCACTCCTGATGTCCTTGTGACACCATCAGTAACTGCTCAATAGTGACTGCACCTCCCGATATTGCAGTGAGGTGTTAGATTTTGCCTCCTTCGGTCCCTGCAGTCTCCTTGCTAGAGGTGTCTTTTGTACTCTTCTGTGTTAACTAGTCCTGTAATCCCCTGCCTACATGCCTGAAGCTGGCAAGGCAACTGTAGCCGTAGTGCTGTACCTTCATTGTGATGGGTTGGCAACAAGGACTTTCAGCAGGCTCCCCTGAGCCCCTAGGATGAAGCCATTAGAACTGACCTTTGAATGCTGAGGCTCTGGGACAGGCTGCCCAGGGAAGTGCTGAAATCCCCACCCCCAGAGGGAACTAGGTGACATGTGGATGTGGCACTAAGGGGGCACGCTTTAGCGATGGGACTCAATATGTCAGGTTGATTAGAGTTGGTGATCTTGCAGGTCTTTTCCAAATGAAATGACTCTGTGATTCTAAGGCAAAAAATAAAAATAAAAATCAACAAATCAGGGCTTTCTACACTGCTTAGTTGAACTGGAGCATCAGTATTGGCACCCTGTTGTTTTTAGGACTACACTTACAAAGCACTTACAATCCTCCCCCACAGAGCTTCAGTGTTCCCATAAAGTTGTGCCACACTCAGCTCTTTGCTCTCAGCCACTGTGCAACTTCTGGGCATTACATCTGCTCTTCTCTCGGTGTCGCTGTCTATTTGCATGTTTTAACTAGTTGAATCTTCAGCCAGTGCAAGTGAGGGGAAAAAATACCAAACCCATTTAGAGTCAGGAAACTCACAGGCACTATTCGAGAAGGGTGGAGCTGAGCTCCTTAGGGTAAATTATAAATGGATGGTATTAACTCTAAGGAAATAAACAAGTTACAACACCAAATCACTGCTCCCTCCACAGAGGATTTTAAAAGAAGCAGCAACATGATAGGCTAAAACAAACTCCCTGTCTGAAAGCCCTAAATTGTTTCTTCTCTTGCTACACAATAGAAGCTATACAGAGCCAAGAAGCCTTGAACACTGTTCCTGCAATAAAGATGCTAGAGTTTTGGAATCCATTCTTGGCATTAAGAATAATTAATGTTAGCAATAAAAGTGTTTTCTGAAACGTTTCCAAACCTGTGTGGTTCCTGTAATAGGTGAAGGTTCAGATTTCATCTGACGGAGCTCAAACTAATTCCTCTGTTCTCAAAATAGACCCAGATGAAAGGTGAAAGAAATAATGACTTTTGCTCACTGAGCTTTCTTGGGCTGGAAAGGGGACAGCTTCACACAGGACTGGAAGTCCAAATGCCTGTCTACATAGTGACTTATCGTGTTTCTTTCTGGTGATTACTGTCTAAAACGCTGGTTTTACCCAGCTTAACCTCACTGGGGTGATACCAAGGCAATCATTGTGCCTAGGACTCAGCTCTGGTCCTCAGACAGGCTTGGTTTCAGACTCCTGCGGGGACTTTGGGCAGATGCAGACCTTCATTGCACTGCCCCAGCTCCAGGGAATCAGCGGGGGTCACAGCACCAACGTGGGACTCCCAACCAGCAACACAGATGTCACGTCCCACTGTTGTGCTTTGCTTACCACCGCTGCAGAGTACCAATGGCACTGCCTGAGGCTGAGCCACAACATGGAGGATTTCCTCATAGCTTGCTTCTCTTCTCCACTAGACTTCATCTGGGATCATAGAAGGTGATTTGTGCTGACTGCAGCCCCAGACAACCAAGAGACACAACCTTAAGTGTAGGAGGGAGCAGGAAGTGCCACAGACGGCCAACGAACCTGCAAGTTGTTTTCTAGGCGCTCTTCTTTCTTCGTGTCTGATGTGTTGCTAGGTTGTTTGATATCAGGGATAATAAATAATGTTCCCCTCCAGAACCTGGTTTCGTTCACTTTTAATGTATGGCACAAAACTTCTGTTTGCTTTCCAAGTGTTAGAAAACTGGAAGGTTGATGAATAAAGTGTGGTTAGAAGGTGCTTTATGGCTGACTGTTGTGGTTTCTACGCTTATTTGCTCAGAGTGCTACTTCAGCAGGAGTAGATCACTGGTGCACTTGTGAAGTAAGCAGTTATGAATACATGCTATATGTACAAATTTATATTTAACATTACATATACATAATGTTGGGCTCCTTCAGCCTCGTTCACAGTAGAACTTAAAATAGGGAAATACTCTTCCCTCTATTCATGGGGATTCTTCCCTGCTCTTGTAAACTTCATGTTTTAAGAAAATTCCTTGAAGCAACTTATTTTTTGTAGAACTGGGTACTGAATGGAGCTGGGTAGCAGCCTGGGTTTTTTAGCTTCTCAGTTTTATTTTAAATCCCTTCGGAAAGAAGCTTGAAATAGTTCACACCCAGGCAAGTCGGAACAGAGCATTTTTTGAACTGGGAAATGAATATGTCATCCGTTCATCCGCTGGTACTGAGAAAACAAAGGGTCAGGCAAAACCTCACCCATGAGCATATTTTTATGGAGGTTGCCCATCAACTTGACGTCTGTGTGATTCTTCTATAGAAAAAGGCAATTAATACCAGGAATCAGACCCAGAGGGAATATTACATTTTCTTTGAAGGATCAGCCTTCATTGAAAACATTGCCATTGAAATCATGACATGTAATTCTGGTTTTTGTTCCCACCTTGAGCTTCCTGCACCAACTGTTGGGTTTCACCATTTACTGTCTCCAACTCTTTGGAAGGAAGATCCATAGAAAGAGCAGCAGGGAGATCCCATCTGTCTCCAGGCCTGAGACCCCAGACAAGAACAACGTGAAGCTGTTAGAATAGGTCCAGAAGGGGCCAGGGAGATGATCGGAGGGCTGGAGCACTAGTGGGAACACAGGCTGAGGGAGTGGGGCTTGTTCAGCCTGAGGAAGAGAAAGCTCTGAGGAGACCTCACTGAGGCCTTCCAGTACTTAAAAAAGGTTTGTAAGCAACAGGGAGACCGACTTTTTACACTGGCAGATTGTGATAGGACAGAGGGAATGTCTCTAAACAGACAAAGGGGAGATTTGGGTCAGATGTTAGGACAAAGTTCACTACTCAGAGGGCGGTGAGGCCCTGGCACAGCTGCCCATAGAGCTGTGGGTGCCCCATTCCTGCAGGCGCTCAGGGCCGGGTTGGATGGGCCCCGGGCAGCCTGAGCTGGTGGGGGGCAGCCAGCCCATGGGATTGGGGATGGATGGGCTTTAAGGTCCCCTCCAACCCAAACCATTCTGAAGTTCTGTGATCTTACTCATGCCTAAGAAGTGATTTGAGTTGCCCATGTGTTAATTGTGCCAATTCTTTCACTAGGGCAGTGGGTCAGCCTTGCATTGGAATATATTTTTATGGTACAATTATACAGCAAGTGGTAGAATGCACAAAAGGGCTTCAGAACAATAGGAATTGTATAATTAATGAGAAAACAGTGAAACATGTCAGATAAACAAGAGAAAATTAACTGCTCAGCAAGCGGCTCCAAGAAAATAGCAGGCAAGTAGCACAAAAGGAGTAGAACAGAGGATTTGGTGCAATTATCCCCACAATTAGTTTCATACAAGTGCTTTTACGATATCTTCCATCTCCAGACTCCTGGATGTTGCCTCTTGCTGCCATAAAATTGGAAAAAAAGGTCTCAACTGCCTTTTCTTGTGGATTTATTTAATCTAACAAAATCTTCTGAAACACGTACTTGGATCTGACATTAAAAAGGCTGCAGAGAAGGATTCTGTTGCAAGAAAAGCTTTTTTTTTTTTTTTTTTTTTTCTTTTCAAAACATGGGCATTAAAGATTGCATTAAGAAAAAGTTAAGAGAGAAAAATACAGATGTGCACCAGCGTGGTTTTTATGTACATGCCAAGTTTGTGTTGATGTGAATTACACCATCTGCAGAGTGAGTAGCTGGATTTTTGTGGGCATAAAAAGCATCCAAGCCAACCTGTGAGCCTCACCCCAGTGCCAGAGAAGATCCTGGAGCAGATTCTCCTGCAAGTCATGCACATGGAAGAGAGGGAGGTGACATGGGACAACCAGCATGGCTTCACCAAGGACAGGTCATTATTCCTTTTTATGACAGTATAACTGTGTCAGTGGACAAGGGAAAAGATGTCATCTATCTGGACTTCAGTAACACCTTTGACACTGTCCCCCACCACACCCCTCTCCAAATTGGAAAGATATGGATTTTGACAGGTGGACAGATGTATGACTGACTGGTTGTGAGATCATACGTAGAGAATGGTGGTCAATGGCTCAGTGTCTGTATGAGGAGTGGTGTCCCCCAGGGGTCAGTGCTGGGACCGGTGCTTTTAACATCTTCGTCAGTGACACTGACAGTGGGAGTGAGTGCACCCTCAGCAAGTTTGTCAATGACACCAAGCTGTGGGGTACTGTCAGCACATCTGAGGGACAGGATGACATCCAGAGAGACCCAGACAGGCTCAAGCAGTGGGCCCAGGTGAACCCCAGAAGGTTCAGCAAAGTCAAATGCAAAGTCTTGGATCTGGGCCGTTGCAACCCCAGCTATCAGCACAAGCCGGGAGATGTAAGGACAGCCCTGCCAAAAACACCTGGAGGTGCTGGTGGATGGCAGCTGGCCATGAGCCAGCAATGTGCCCTCAGCCCAGAAAGCCAGCTGTACCCTGGGCTGCATCAAAAGCAACACGGCCAGCGGGGTGAGAGAGGTGATCCTGCGCCTCTGCTCTGCTCTGCAAGACCTCAGCTGAAGACACTCAAGGTCAGGCTGGACGGGGCTCTGAGCACCTGACGTAGCTCTAAGTGCCCTTTCGCATTGCAGGGGGTTGGACTAGGTGACCCTTAAAGGTCCCTTTCAACTCAAAAGATTCTACGATTCTATGAAACCTGATAATGGGAAAGTTAATTTAAAATTTATTTTGAACCTATTTTCTCTCCCTTTACAGGAATGACTTTTTCCATCAGAGGATTAGAAAATGCAACTAAGACTCTAAATTCCATTAAAAAAACACGGGACTGGATTAAGCTGAATCAGCGAAACCCCTTCCAAACCTGCCACTTACAAAGCTTTTCCTTTCCCCCTGACGGACGTATTGGCAATAATCCCATCGTATTTTCCCCTCGAAATGACGCCGTTCCGGACTGAAGGCAGCCGAAGGAACCGCCGTTTCTCGCGCCCTCCAGGGAGCGCAGGAGCTCCGCAGCCGCAGGACGGCCCGACGGCCGCCCCCTCCCGGCGGCGCGTCCCGCAGCGCTTCCCGCAGCCCCCGCCAGGGGACACTGCGCCCGCGGGGACGGGCGCTGCGAGCGGCGGCGGAACGCGCTTAGCGCCAACGCACGGAGTCATCGCCGCCGCGATACCGAAACGCGGGCTTTGGCTCCGCTACTCCCCGCAGACTGTAACTTTGCAGAGAGCGTGCAACGACTTGCAGCTGCCCCAGAGTTATTTCAAACTCAGCCGTCCTCCTGCCTACCCGCCGTTTGCGCGGCCCGCAGCGGTCGGCGAGACGCAGGGCAACGGCAGAGCGGCAGGACGCGCACAGCCTAACAGGATCGTAATTTTCCGTGCTCCGAAAAGTGACATTCCTTTTTCCTAATTATTATTGTTCCTTTTTTTTTTTTTCAAGCGTACATTCACTTCAATTCTTGTTACAGACAACAAATCCGAGACGACAGGTGACTGCGCACGGGTAAAGCCGCAGCGCTCCGTCGGAGCCGCGCTCCCACCTCCCGAAGCGGCTCTCCCAGGCGGATCCCGCCGCCTTCCCCGCGCCTCCGAGCGGCGGACGGACGGACGGACGGACGGACGGAGCGAGGCACAGAGCCCCGCGGGGCGCGCCCGGCCCGGCCCCCACCGCCGCCACCGCCCGGGAGGGGCCGGGCGGGGCC
>JAPSGF010000006.1:18377041-18543351 GCA_035772895.1 Perdix hodgsoniae
CGAGAGCAAAAACATTTAATGGAAGGCTGACTGGCAAAATAACTTTTGACTGAGATAAAAGATATTTCCTGCAGGTAAACAAATAAAATAATGAGTTATGCAGTGACTTTAGTTGGAGAGATAAGAAATTTCTCTGCTAAAATAGTGATTTCCAGGTATAAAAAAGTGTTTACCACAGCATATTTGAGGAATTAAATGAGATATTGTATCTCAGCAGAAAGTTATTTTGCACATTAACTTCCCTCAGAAAATGCTGCTGTGAAAGTAGCTGTCACTATAAGCGTTTGTTTTCTCCCTGTCTGTGTGTGCTGTATGTGCCCAGTTTTGTTTCACAGCGTTTGCAAGGCCTCCCTACCCTAGCAGATCTCGGTGGCTGAGGCGCAATCAGAAGGCACTTCTGAACCTCATCCCGTATCAATATGAGAGGTTGCAATCAGTTCCTGGAGAGAAAAACAAAACCAAAAAAAAAAACCTTATGCTACTAATTTCCTTATTTGTAAACTGTTGTATGGAAAACACTCATGTCTAAGGACCAGTCTGAGAATTTGGCTTGTAGTAGTGTTTCAGCTAATCCTGAAAAGTGACACAATATACATATATGTAAAGTAGGATAAAATACCTGTTTTCTGTAGGTAAGGAACTGGCTGATGGAGTTGCAAGGGACATGGCTCAGTGGGCATGGTGGGGGTTGGGCTGACGGTCAGACTAAACGGTCTCTGTGGTGTATTCCAACCTTAGTGATTCTGTGATTCTACTGTGCCTGGGTCCAGCTGGAGACTGGCAGCTCAGTCTGAGGCCAGATGGATGTGGGGTGATCCAGCCAGGGCAGAAGGGACATCGCTGCACAGTGCCCAAAGGGTTTGGAGCAGCTTGAACTGCTCTGCTTGTTTGGTAATGCAGCACTGAATAGTGAAAACCCGATCATGTGCTTATGTTTGTAACATCTTCTGGATAAGCTGTTGGGTTGCCTTGATGGAGAAGTAGCTCAGTGAGGTTTTGGAGTTTGGGCTGGTTTTGCTCAGCACGCTGGTAGTCTTATTGAGTATTTTATTGCCTAAGTGTGGATGCTCTTCCTGGTGTTCTGTGGGAAAGGGGGAGACCAGCACAGAGAAGGTGTAAGCAGAATGAGACTGAAGATGAGAGAGGGAGAAAATCTACTGGGATTTACTTGATAACAAGTCTCAAGAGACAGAAATTAAACTTAGCGAAATATGATGAAAGTATTGCCTGGAAAACTTTTTTCCCCCCTATTTTCAAGTTATTTGAAAATGCAGAGATAGTTATAATAATTTTTTCATTGATTTGGTGTTGTTTTTTATTTCTGTATTACTTTTTGAGCTTCAGGGTTTGTTCATGAATTGGTTTCCTTTCTGTATTCCCTAGCTGTGATTTCTTTCCCTCTTAGAAATCATCAGAGCGCTTTCCTTCATGTTGTATGAATGACTTATAGTTGTAGACTGGGAGGAATTCCCTTTGCTCTCTTCTGGTCTCACTTTTTCTTTGTAGGTAAGGATAGTTTCAGGGCCAGGCTGTGGAGCCTGTACAAACAGACACTGAATTGTTGCGAAGGGCAATGACAAAAGAACCTTTTGTTTAGAATAAAAGAGCAGTTTTCTAGGTTTGGATATTGGGATGACAGTAAACGTGCACTAGAACTAGTCATGGGGGAAGCAGGTGACGTGGAGCAGTGGCATTTTATACTTCATTATCTCCAACATCCCAAGAACTACCTGAGGAAGTAGTTGGCTGCTGATAATGTGTATAGTTTTACACTTGCTCTTTGAATGGTCTGTTCTCCTTCAGCATGTATTCTCAATAACCTGAAATTCCCTTTCATAGCTGACTCTCACCTTTGAGCTGGATGGGTTTTCTCAGTGCTTACGTTCACAATGATGCATCAGACAAGCCACGACCAAGAAGAGTAATGCTGGATTTAGGGTGATGTTCAGTGAATGCAAGTAGCACATTCACCACCTGTCTGGACAAGGCTTTCTGCTGGGATTTGGATGAGAGCCCAAGCTTTCTCTCCTTTTCAATGCTCAGGCCAGAGCACAGCCCCCAGGCAGCGCTGGATACACTCCTTTTGTTCTCGGCCTCCTCCTTGGGCTCTGCTGCAGGTCTGCCCACACTCTGCAGCCACTGGGCTGTCTCCAGCGTTTCGGATGGTGGATGCTCAGGGTTCATGGGTTGAGGGTGTGTGATAACAGGCAGCACCTAGGAGTGTGTTTGTAGTGCAGCCAGATATGTCTGCATACATGGGCATATCTGAGCTCGCTTCCTTCTGGTTACTTAGGGTACAGGCAGCAGCAGCTGCACCATGGTGTGGCTTTGGTACAAGCAGAACAATGTCACTGATCCCCTCAATTCCCACCTTCTGGACTGGACACAAAAAATGTTGATGCTGAAACCTCTTCTAAGCCTATGTGCTACAAATACCTTTTCAATATTTAGAAGCGTAGGCAACTCTAGATGTAGCACTCATCCATAGAAGATGAGCAAGGGGAGAATCAAGTGTCAGACACAGTACATGATCCACGCACACTCCGTCCCCTTCTCCCCCACTTTTATAAGCCCTCAGGATTTTGAGAGCCAGTTGGTGGGGTCAGACTTGTGGCATTTGAGTGTTTGTGATAAAGTCATTTGTGCTTAACTCAGTATTGGCTAACTTACAGGATTTGGGCAACTCTCTTGGCTTCCTTTGGCGCATAGACTTGTATTTCCAAAAATATCTATGGAAAGACACCAGGAATTGTAGGAGGATTAAAAAATCTGAAGATATTCAGATCAGACCTAATGAGCCTCATTGGCAATTGTTCATGGTATAATCATTCTGCTCCAGTTTCTGGGGGAATGGCAATGTTTTTAGGCAGAATAGTACTAAAACTACTCTGACATCTACTTCAGCATTTAAGAAACAAGTATGCCAGTGCTGTCCTTTATGATTAATTGGCTTTTTTGTTTTCTGCTCCTTTTTTAAGACCGTTTTGCCAAAAGATTGCATAAAGTGAGTACAGAACAAGTTGACGGGGACTCAGTTCTTCAAAGGCTTGTTCGCAGTAGTTGTCCACTCGAAAGAAAGAATGTCTAAGAGCTGATTAAATTCAGTTTTGCCACTCTGTGTTCCTGTGACAAGTGACAGTTTTATTGTTTTTTTTTTCCCTGATGCAGATCTTTTTCCAGTGTTGAAAAACACAGAACTATTTATAGAGGTAACACAAGTTTCCAAGAAGGGCAGGATGTAATCTTCATGGAAAAATTGGAAATCCATCATTCAGTGATTTTGCGTTTGGTGAGGGTTTGTCTCACACAGTTGTTTATAAGGCATGGCTGCATAAGTTTAGGTTCAGATTCCATTGCAGCTTGTTGATTTTGTTGGATTGAAAGAGTGTAATGAAAGGTAGAGTTTGATTTGTATCATCAGGTATATGTCCCTTCGCACATCTCTAAGAGAAATAAGCGACCTTTGTGGGATTGGATGTGTTGGTTCCAGCCATGATCTGCCAATAGGCATGGGGGCTGCCAGATGGAGATGCACATCTCACCTCCAGTTAAAGAGGGAACACGAGTTACTCGGGCTAATTGCTTTGTTGTTAGATGGGAAAGCTGTGCGGGTGAACCCACCCCGTCCCTGCGTGCCAGAAAGGAAGGATTAGTTTTGTTTTGTAGTGATGACTGTACTTAGTTTTTTGCAGCAAACTACCCCTATTTACAGGCTTAGCAGACTAGATGGAAAGAATGGAGGGAAGCTATAACTTTCAAGCTGAAAAATTTGCTCAGAGAAGCTGTAGATGCTCCATCCCTGGAGGCACTCAGGGCTGGGTTGGATGGAGCCCTGGGTAGCCTGAGCTGGTGGGTGGCAACCAGCCCACGGCAGGGGTTGGGGCTGGGTGGGTTTTAAGGTTTCTTCCATCATTAACCATTCTGTGATTCTATTAAATGCTTTGCCATGAGTAAAATTAGGACATACTTTATATGTTTTCAGGCCTTTGGATTTATGAGGGAAAAGTATGCTTTTATGGGAATTTGGCATTCCACAAAAAAATAAAATTCTAAAATACTTCAAAAACGTGGTCTTTTCACTTGAAAGAAAAGAACACTAAACAGAAAAATAGAGTTTCCTGAAGAGAAAGGAAGACTTTTGGACTTTGTTTCAACAAGCAGTTAATGCCACTAAGCTGCAACTGCCTTCATATTTATTCCACTATTTACATTTGCCAAGCACAAAAGAAGCAAATAAATGAAATGGTAAACCTGTAGTGCACCTAAGGGGACCGCATAATAAACATAGACATGTCATGCTTATCAAATACAAAGAAAAGTAATCTGTTTTCAATACCATTGCCAAACAGGTGATGGATGCTACATTCCTCAGATCTCCAGCACTTTTGGAAGTGACACATCTGGTCAAAATATTTCAACACTTTTTGAAGGAAGAAGAATGAAAGGCTGTTGTTATAATAACATTCATCAGCAGTGCATCTCTTTCCTAGTGTGGAGCCTGTAGTTTCAGAGAGAAGCAAAACCATCTGGACCCTGAAAAACGGGGTAGGACAGGGACTACACCATCAAATTTAATTTCACAGGCATGAGGGCCAGTCATCATCATCTGTGCTGATAAATCCCAAAGGGGGGTTAAGTTTATACATCTTCAGAAGAATTAATAGCCATGAAAGAACAAATGTAATAAAAATGACTCTTGGTAGCTGCATATACCATGGCTTCAAAGAGCTGCTCTGTCTGTTGGGTTTGCTCTTTCATTTATGGCCACTGCCTCTAGTCCTGGCACTGGGCACCACTGACAAGAGCCTGGCTCTGTCCTCTTTGCGCTCTCCTTTCAGGTATTAATAGACATGGATGAGATCTCTGAGCCTATTCTACAGGCTGACTAGGCCCAGCCTGCTCAGCCTCTACTCACAAGAGAAATGCTTTGGTATGTCCATGTCTCTATTGTAGCGGGGGACCCAGAACTGGACACAGCACTCCATGTGGGGCCTTATCAGAGCTAAGCTCCATATCAGAGTCCTTGAACCTGTTTGGAACTGATATTAGCAACTCACTGAGTTTATTTGATTGAGTTCATAGTAAAGAACCTCTGCATGAGGCCAGCCCCTTCCTATTTGTGTGCTTCCATCATTCATTCTTCTGTGTCTGATTCTGAAGAAAGCCTTTTAACAGCCTAGCTGTTTGTTTGTTTGTTTTTTCTATTTATCTGTCTGAATTTAGTTCAAATCATGTAAAAGTTGTCACATGTTAACCAGAGCCTTGTTTGTTTTGGCAGTGTGCACTTGCCAAACTCTCTGCACTACTGGCTGGGAAGAGATGTTTGGCACCTTCTACACCTCAGATCCAATGGAGGACTTACCTATCTAACCACTACAGGCCACAGTGCCTCACATCGAGGTGTCTGCTCTCTGCTGCAGTATCCTTATTTAGGCAGTCAAGTGTCCTATGAAGTGGGAGCACTTGAAATGCCATCCTGCTACAGCTCGGGCACTTCACTCAGCACACTGATCGGGACACTTAGCGAGGGCAGAGATGGGCTGGGCTCCAGCCCTTGATCTCAGAGCTCTTGCTGTGGTATGCATTAAAGAGGAACTGAATAAGATAGAGAGACAGTTGTGGGCCTCATATTTCCCATCTCCTGGGCAAGTGCCATAAACTTCAGGGCCGTGCCGACACCCACAGTGCACAGCAGAGGAGGTTTCCTGGCTCACTCTTTGCAGTTGAGCACGAGGGATGGCAGCACGGCTCTGACCTGAAGCTGCTAGGTTCTGTTTTGGCTGTCACAGAAGCGGGATCATCAGTTGTTCAGGCCGTGTCAGGACTAGGTCAGCTCCTGCTGTAGCCAAGGACGTGAGTCTTCCCACCTGGGAACTCAAAGCCAGAATAAACAAAAACGCTGGGGATTTTCTCCTATTGATCACAGCTGATTTGTTTGTCTTCTGACCTTAGTTATTCCTAAGCATATCTTAAAAATGCTTCCTCTGACTTTCTTTTAGGCGGATCAGCCCCCGCTTAGACTAACATGGAAGTGTGTGTGGGATTGGACTCAAATTACGCCACAAAATATCCAGAGTTGGATGCGTCTTTACCTCCTCTTAAAGCCTCTTTCTCACTGTAGTTTGCTGCGATGATAGACTTGCTGGTAATTACCAGCGTGTTCCTGCTTGTTGCTGGGATGCTGTGGCTTTTCCCTCGATGTGTTCGTGAAGGTAGCTGACATTGCCATGACACACACTGCAGAGGTCTCGTGGCAGTGGTGACTCAGTGGAGCTAACCAATTGGTTTGCTCATTTTCTTTCCACATGGGGTGTATTTCTGATGTTGGCCCCCTTTTATTGACGCAGGATAATTTAGCAGTGTGTGCTCTACACAATGAGCTCTCCATCTGGCAGATAATTGCCTGTGAGCTTAAATCCCATCTTAACTTCAGTTTCCTCAGATCACGAAACCTGCTGGTGCGTTCTGGTTGGCTTAGCAGGCTGCTTGGAAAAGGATTTGCTAAGAGATGAAGTGATTCTGTGGATTCTTGTGATGTTAGATGAGATGCGTTAACTTTTGTTTTTTATGTAGTAAGTCACCTAACAAGATTAGCTTTGTTAATTAATTAAATAATATCTACCATTAAGTAATTAATATTTTGATTTTGAGCGTTACACGTGAGCTGATGGTGCCATGGAGGTTTTGCTTCCTGGCATGTGCAGCTGACTCCTTCAATCTTCAGCTCCCTTACAGCCCAGCTAACAGCAATGCTGGGACTTGGTTCAGCTTTAAAAGGCTTTAAACTAGGAAATTCCTATTTACTACCAGCAACATTGATGGATATGACGGATTAATAGCAATAAAATCTGGTGAGAACTGAGAGATGAGAACATTTTTTTATATTACACGCAGTTAACTTGTTTTAGGTGAGTGAGCTTTATGAACTTTTCTACAGTTGCTTTTAAAACCCATCCTTGGCAAATGACTGGGAATTTTTGAAGCTGAGATGGCTGATTCACTCCTTGGCACATGAACATGCATCACGCTGCTCTGAAACGAGGTGCTGAGATGATCAGATAAAATTACCCAAACTCTTCAGAGCAGGGGGTGCATCAATCCTTTTGTTTTCTGCAGGAAATCCTCCAGAAGATGCAGTTTCACCTGCTTGGAGGTGGTGTGGGTGACTCCCTCCTTTCTGCTGTCGTTTTCCTTATCAGCCTTGAGATGTCACAAGATCCTGTTGCTCTTTTCAAGGCCTAAAGGGAAATTAAGTGACAGCTCTGATGGCTGAAAGCTTTCCCCCAGGCCTGGTTATGGTGCATACTCGGACTGAAAACTGTCCCTTGGGTTAAACAACTTTACTCATACTCCATGTATCCCAAACTGATAGTATAGGATGATGTTTTGCTGGATCAGCACTGCATAAAGTTGTGATATTGGGTGTTTTTGGGGATTTCAGTGAAGTTATATAAATGTCTAACTATAAGAAAAGACTAATTAAATTTTATCCTAGTGATGATACTGAGTTTTATAGAAGTCATTCTGAGATTTCTAAACTTGTAAAATTCATGATGTTGCTTTTAAACTGTGTTAGTCATATTGCATGATGTTGCCTAATACCCAGGAAGACATATTTGCTCATTCACCAAGCAGAGCTCCATTGAGGTCATTGCTTCCCTCCATGTGCTCAGCAGAGATCTCAGCCTGATGATTTCAGTGCCACATGTCTGGGCTTACCTTTCCAGTGCTTTTCCTTTCTGCAGTAATTTTCCATTTTATAGTAAAAGCACTCATTATTGAAAGCAAGGCTCTGACTTCTTTTACCAAGCATGACCCCTCCACGCTTTGCACTTGTGTGGTCATGAAATCACAGAATTGATTGGCTTGGAAGGAACCTTAAAGATAATCAAGTTCAAACCTCTTAGCTAGTTGCCACCCACCAGCTCAGGCTGTCTAGGGACCCATCCTACTTGGCCTTGAACACCTCCGGAGATGGGATATCCACTTCCCTGGGCAGCTATGCCAGTGCCTCACTGCCCTCATAGGAAAGAATTCTTAGAGGTTGGTCTCATTATACAGGTGGTTTTGCTGTATTGCACCTGCTCCATCCTTATGGAGTGGTGAGAGAGGCAGCAGGGCACCAGTGCTCAAGCAGGGCTGTTGCTGCACTAGCAAATGAGATGCCGACCCATTAGGGCTTCAGGGTAATATTTCACTTGTAGAAAATACAGTAGTTAATAATTCCACGCTAACAAACTGCCACTGCTTCTGTTCCTTGTTAGACGTTGTAATTAATTTCTGTTCTTAGGCGTTTCGAAGCATTTAATTTTCTTTTCGATAATTTATGAGTTGTGAAATCCATTGAAACATATTAGTCTTTGCATAATGCCATTTTTCAATGCCTCTTGCATTTCCTTTGTGTGTTGCAGCTTGTTTAGAGGCAATGCTAATATATTAAAAAGTAATATATTGCTTCATGGCTATGTTATGGACAACACATGGAGTGTTTCCTTCTCAGGCTTAAGCCCTGCCACATGCATTACCCTCCTCTGAAGTCACGATCCCATCAGAGATGAGGGGACCACCTCCCAGACACAGACGTGGCTCCGGCAGCAAAGATCTGCCGTGTGAGCGCATTCACTTTTATTTTTAAAACCATAAGAATTTGGGAAGGAGTGAGATTCCAGTTTGGTAGATGTGTCTCCCTGGAAGTGACCCAGGAAAAGACTGCTGGTAGTCCCTCGTGGTCAGGCTGAATCTTCTTTTTTATGCTCTGCATTCAAATGAGGAAAGGGAGAATAACTGGAGATTGGCAAACACTGGCTTGGAAAATGACTCAATTTTCTGAAACTGTAGTTTTAGATAACTTATTTTTCTTATTCAACCTATGTGTTTGAATTGGGGAAAGAAGCAACAGGACAGCTGAAAAATTCATTCATGTATGAGTTTTCCACTACAGAAGTTAAGTGAAATGGTTTTAATAAAGAAAATGAAGTAGTACATAGTGTTTGTTGTATTATACACAGCTCATACACGTCTTGTGTCTGCTGCTCTTAGAGTTCCCATCTAAGAAAAGTTAGTGTGTGCTGTAAATAGGACCAGTTGGGGAACGGAGATTTTGGTTCACTTACAGTAGAAGATTGCATCTTCTGTTCGACAAAATGAAAGACAAGGAAGGCTCTTGATCACTACCTGCCTTTTGGAATTACTTATGGAAAGCAAGGTTAGCAGCAGGGGAGTTGAAAGGGAAAAATTTGTGAGTAAGCTGGGTGAATAAATTTGGGTGGGATGTTAGAAACCATTAGAGAAGCAGCATTCTGGAACAACCTCTCAGTGAAGAGATCCAAGGAAGTGTAGCTGGGCTTAAAATGAAGCTTGATGAATTAATGACTGCTTGATAGCTTGTGAGTAATATTATATGTATACAACACGCTTCCTTGAGAAGCTTTCTTGAATATAAAATTGAAGTTGGTGATGGGAAAATTCTTTTCCATTCTCTTTTTGCTGCAGAAATTAAACACACATTAGCAAATTGCAAGTTCATTAGTCCTTTGAACTGTCTGAGCTTGTCTGGGTTTTTGTGTGTTGATAAGAGCACTGCTGTCTAAACTTGGTATCAAAAGAAGATAAAGAATCCACAAAGCAGCATGGTTCAGGAGGTAAATTATTGGGTCTGGAGGTTACTCACAAGTGTCATGGGCTGCAAGTTGCAGCAGATCTGAGCCAGTCTTGCTTCTGGTTTGTTCACTCCTATCCTTCCTAGCACCTGTGTGACCTTGCGAAAGGCTTAGCATAAAGAAACAGCTCAGTGCATCAAACAAGTATCAGAGAACGTGCAAGGGAAGATGAAAGTTGATAAGAAGCCAAATTACCCATAAAAACAAGAAAAAAGAACAAGAACTTTCTGACTGTGCAAAGAAACAGTTCAATATAGTATCAGATGAATACCTGTGCAATGCAGGAGATGGGACAGTGGTAGCCAGCCCTTGGATTATTTTATGGCTGCTGTGCATTCACAACCAAAGTCTATAGGAAAAAGTCTTTTTTATTGCTTGTTTGAGTGTTTTCTTTGTTTGTTTTTGGTTTTGAGTAGGATTTTTATTAATGTATGCTGGAACAGTTCAGCACACATGCTGACAGGTGCCAGGGAAGGTATGAAGAAAGAGGTAGTAATAAAGTGGCTTGGGCTCTACCCTTGGGCCTGTTGGGCTCTCTGCTGCTTGTTAGAGGAGATTGTGTGTGTTTGACCGTGCTGCTGTTTTATCGCTTCCGGAAGGTAGGAAATTCCTGGAAAGTCCTTTCAACATACAGAAATGGCATGCTGTCCCTCCCTCGGCCCAGTGTGACTACACTGACTCAGATTAAGGGAAGGTTTGCTCCAGTTCTCCTTGAGCAGTGGTCAGCACCCAGCCCATGTATGTAAGTATGTCAGCACGCACGGTTCTTCTGTGGGTACAGAACTCCTGGGTTTCATTTGTATGAAATTCTGCCATCCCTACAGCTTGAACCTACTACAGATTTTACGATACAAAATGCATTTTTATTGCTTACATCTGAACCACAGGAGATTCAGTGAGCACATTTAGAAGCACACACCTTGGAAGCACACAGAGTATGAGAAAATATTGTTATAAATGAACATCAAAATAAACGTCTGGATAAATTTAGCTCTTTATTCCCCATAGATTACTGCCTTTCAAGGTTTGTTGATTTAGAATTTTGTTGTTAACTAATCTTAGTTTTAAAAGGTAAGAGATTCTATGGTAATAAGAATTTTGCATTTGGAAAATGAATGGGTTTGTGTGCTCTGGCTTAGTCTTTTGCATTATCTAGGCACTACTGTAACTGATAAGTGCATGCTGATAACCCTGTTAATATTTCAAGGACTCTTTGCAACTATAGGGGAGCAGTAGGTAACTATCACATTCCTTTGCACTGCAGGACAGGTTTCTTATGTGCTATCTTAATGACATTATATGCATGCAGCTCTTTTCAAGCCACGCTCACCTTGTCTCACGGCAGCTCCTTGGCACACAGCCTTGTGAACTCTTTAAGATGCTTCTTACTCACAGTGCTGGGCTCGCTGCCTGCCGTGGTGTGGCTGGGATTTGGATTGCAAATTCCTGATCTGAACAAAGAGGGGGAATATAAAAGGCTGGTCGCTGGCCTCTCTCACACTTTAGGAAACCTTTCAGGCATCAGAGGATTCTACTCATAATTCTGGCTACACTTCAGAAGAGAGAAGTTTCTATCTTTGCACAGACCGGTGCAGCTCCACTAGCCGGCTTCTTGCTGAAAGCAGGAACGAGGAGGCCCTGGGGAGCTGATGGGTGTTATAGCCATCATCTTATGCAGAGCTACTTTGAGCCATATCCACATGTGTTCTCATTTCCTCCCTACTTTGTCTCCTCAGAACCACAGGACTGGAAATGGGTGTTTTTAGGAAAATGGTGAAATAGAACAGGACAGAGACAGGGCTGGCACACAGGCCACGTCCAGGTGTGGCATGAGCTGCAGCAGCCCCGCAGGAGCAATCTATATTGCTCTATATTGCTGCCTCACGGCCTGTGCCAGCTTGTGTTGAGTCAAACTGAAGGGGTGACTCATCAGAACCAGGCTGTATTAATTGTTTTGTATGGGAAACACGTTGGGAAATGGCCTGTCGCTGTCATGAAATTATCTTGCTTTGGTTTGCTGTGCTGCAGAGGTGAGAGAGAAGACGCTCACAGTCCATTTCAGCCACATTCAGGTTAAAAGGTGGTTGTGTTGGCTAATAATTCCTGAGGGGCTCCAGGTGGGGAAATCCATGTTCCTGCAAGGCAGCCACCAAGAGCTCCCTTTGCACTTCCCCCACCATCAAGGGTGACAGAAAAGCTCAAATTGTTTGTTTGTTTTCAAACACGTACAGAGGACTTTGCACAATAGGTAGCACCAGGTTAAGCCTTCCGTAATTATTAATCATTTTGGTTTAGAAAGTGTGGCAGTTGTTTAACCCTAGACAGGCTTGTGTAGCACAAAGAGGAAAGCTGCTTTCATGTCTACTGAGCTGTGTTCTGCTTTGAAACCACCTCCTTCTCTGCCCTCCCTGTGTTACCGACATTCACCACGCACGGATCTCCCCCTCTCCTGCTGCATGCAGCCACAAGTCTTCATCCTGGTGGACATGCAGGAACCACGGAGAGGTAGAGCACAGGCACTAGGATTATCCTGTCCTGCACCCTAGGGATTTATCAGATAAAGGAAATCCAGACGCAGATGCTCTTTCTCCAGCATGGGAAGCTTTCTTTAAGAGGTAAATTGAAAGGCAGACCCAGCTGAGAGGCCCATGCTGGATCTGCAGCTGAGAGATGTCACGGAGTCAAGTAGTCCCTGCAGGATCAGCCCCTGGATTGCCAGGAGCAAACAGTGGGCTCATCATCCACACAGAGTGTTTTCTTGAATATAGCATACCGGAAACCAGGGTCTTGGAAAAGCTGGTGCTCCACAGAGAGGTTTTTGGGTGTATCCTGCTATTTGAATGAGCTGCAATTTCTGTGAGTTACAACACACCCTTTTTGGATGTGTTTGTTAGTCAGAAAGGAAACTTCCTTCTCTTCCAGGAGAAGTGAGTCTGGCAGAGAGGCAGGGAATCAGCAGCAGAGGATGCGGGAGACAGAGGGCTGCAGGGGGACAGGGTTCAGCTGGCCCTTCTTCCTGATTCAGTGCCACTTGGAGGTAATTAAGGTATACCCTGCAGTTAGTGAAAGTGACCATTGTATTGATGTGTGAGATCAACAAACCCACTTGCAGAACAGATAGCAGAAAATCGTCTGGATGGTTTTAACCACTGTTTTGCATGTTTAAGTGATACAAATTTAGAAAAGACCTGCCCTGCTGATGTTTACAGAAGCTTATGAAGCGAGGCAGTGATGCTTGCTGCTCTGCAGGCCAAGTAGCAGGGCCTGGCTGGGCCTGCATGGATCTCAATGACCCATCCCCAGAGAGCAAGGCAGCCTGGCAGGGCATAACAACTCTGGCCAAAACCATGTGTGCCAATGCTGACGGTGCTGCAGGTCATCACACACTGGGCCTGCGTCCTGACGTTGCCTTATCCGCTACCACAGGCATCACTGCTAAATTATATGAGGCCAGAGAGATGTCTGAGCTCATGCCCCTGCTGTAACTCTGCCTGGAAACAAGTGTGAGGGAGACAGGATGAGAAGCGGGGCAAGTACAGGCTGGTCCTCCCTACCTCACACTGTCCCAGCTGCTAGCAGGCAGATGGGGCTCCACAGCCTCTCTCCATAGCCCTCTCATCTCTGAATGTTTAATCCCTCTCTGAGACTTCCACTTTCCAATGCCTGATTGCAGTCCCCACTGTTCAGACATGCATGCTTGCAGCAAGTGTTTTGTTTTGGTGAAAGCAGAATGCCTGCTAATTTCACTGGATGATCTTTAGTTGTAATGCTGGGGAGCAGGAATTAGTTGTTCTTAGTTTCTCTTCTAGTGATTTTCTGTTTCCTTGTTGTACTGCCATGCATCCTCCCTTAGCCATCTGTCTGTCCATCCTGAGAGGAGTGCTCCTGGTCTTGGACCCTTCCATAAAGACAGCTTCTGCAGGTGTGCCTGACTTGTCCAGGAGGGTGCAAATGCAAGCATCCTGCTCTACATTAGTGTATTTGTTACCAAACCATGTCCAGGGAAGACGCAAATTACAGACATGTTAACTGTCTGCATAGTTCTCAGGTGCTTTGAGCTTAATTTTTTTGTGAAATGTTTATTGTGTTTGCGTTAGTCTGTAAAAATCCTTTGCAAAACTTGCAAAGCGTGGGGTGAAGGAGCAGCCCACTGCTGTCCTGGGGCTGAGCTGCTGGCTGCTAAGCATCAGCGTGCCTTGTCTCAGTTTTGTAACTCTTTTTGCTCATCTCTCTAAATGGGGTGTTTTGGATACAGATAATACCCATTTCAGTATACAAATATAGCTATATTGACTCCCCTCCCATGTGAGAGCAGAGTTGAGTCATATATTTCAGAGAAGAATAAAGAACCAGGTGCAGCAAATGTATTTTTACGCTTCTGTATGTATTTGTTGGCAGCCGACTAGCTGGTGGGCTGCCAGCATGAGCGCAGGAGAGCTGCTGCTCTCGAGGTTTGCTCTCCTACTGCTGCAGGTGATGTAGGACAGCCAGGACCTGTGCTGGATTTCTTGTCCAAATGCAGAAGTTTGCTAAACTTCTCCGAGTTTTGTCCCCATTTGGTTCTATGCTCTAGGAATTTCTGGTTACAGAGAAGGATAAACCAGCATGTGTGTATCCCACCTGTGGAGCCAAGTGGCTGTGCCATGAGCAAGGAGCATTGACTCCAGCTAAGCATTTCACCCCTTTGTCAGGTTGTTTGTTAGTCTGTAAGTATGGATGCTTCAGCTATTATAACCACATTAATTGTGAGTGCATTTGAATCCAGTTTTGATTGCTATTTGGATTGAAACTTTACCTGCTCAGTTGGATTGCCTTTGAATCACTAAGGAAAATCCCTGTATTTTCCTGTAACCATTAATGCTATATTCTCGGTTGGGACATGGCTTTGAGGTGTGATAGGTATGGCTGCCTGATCTCCTAGACCCCTTGTGAGCCCTTTGTGATGGAAAGGTCAGGGTTGGGTGCACATGGTGGGGTTTTTTACAATGTCAGAATGTGCTGAATTTCTTTACAAAGCTGAGATCCATTCAGGAATGGAGATTTTTGGAGGCTTGAGAAACACGACAAAGCAGATCAACAAGGTAAATGGGGAGATATTGTCTAGATGAAGTAAGGAGCTTTGGGAGCCTGATGGTGGTGTGGGAGAGGCTTTGCACAGAGGCCCTGCCACCCGCTTGCTGGAGAACACATCGTCCCAGAATGGGATGTCAGAGCTTTTCTCGAGGCCAGCAACCTTGGACAGATTTTGTTTTCAGGCGTTCAGTTTGAATGTGTCTCTTTAAAAAAAGGCAGAAAGTGAAAACAAGAAAATCTGCAGCAACATTGTTGAGAGGCCATCCAAAGGAAAGTATTTGTGGTTTCTGTTGTGCTTGTGTTTGTAGAGCTGGAGTCTTGGTCTTCATTCCATTCTGGATTATAAATCATTATAAAATTAAAAAAAAAAGAAGACCTCAAACAGTAAGTTTGCATTTCTTTAACACAGGTATGGTGGATTATTTGCTTTAGATAATTTTCTTAAAGTGTTCCATGTAAGTTTTCTCTTTTTAGTAGTTGAAACTTAACTGGGGTCTTACTGGTGGTGTCTCGGTCACAGATGGTTGAGCAGGGAATTATTAACCCAGCATAAGAGCTAACATGAGGATTACTGGAAAGTTCCTGCCTGTGTCAGCTTTAAGTGAACTGCGTTACTGCAAAAGCTGCGGAGAGTTCAAATTGCTTGAGATTGTGCCAAAGGACTGTCAGTGGTCTTTTGTTAGACACTGACCACCTCAGACAGGGCTCACAAAGAGTCTCTTTTCTCTGAGCTGAGCAGCACTAGCTCTGTGCTCCGTCACAGCTTAGCTACCTTCCCACAGATCGGCATCTGGGGTATTAAAACCCACTATCGATGTCTCTCCAAAAGCACGATCTCCTGCAAAGATGCTATTTCCAAACACTTTGTCTGCTTCTGCTGAAGCCTGTGGTAAATCACCCCCCGATTTTAAGACAAAAGGTACACGTGCAACTTTTGGTGGTCTTTGGGAGCATGGTAGCTGGTAGTGAGTTGCTGGTGTGATCTAGAAATAATTGGGGCCTTTTGTGGCTTAAACAGCCTTTTCATTACAACACCAACTGCTCAGTATGTAGGAGGCTCATACATAGAAAGCCCTGAGAACAGATGAGTAGAGGTTGCATTCGCTGAAGGATAGGGAACAGGGTTGAGCAGATTGCTCTCTGCTGCACCGGAGAGGTTGGTGGTGGCAGCGTCACAGCCCCACAGGTGCCCGTTGCCCAGGGACCCCACTTTGCACCTCCTGCAAGCATAGGAGATCGAGCTTTTGTCATACTTCTTTTCTTTGAGGGTCTTGTGCTACTCTTCTCTTAACTGATGCACTTGTTGCAGGGCACATGGCCTTGAAGCTCCCTTGGCTTCCTCTTTCTGGAGGGGGGGAACCAAGCAGCGGTGTGACTTGAGGTGACCATCCTTCACAGAAGCTTACTGCAATGCTGTTGCTGCAGATCTCCTACTAAAAATCCATTTTGTCTGAACCATAAAACCCAGTTTTGTTCACGTTCTGGTGGCTGATCCCTCCGTGCAGCTGGCACCTGGGCCCTCAGTGTCAAATGAGGCATCTCTTAGGTTCAGGTCTGGGGAACAGGCCTCTGTGGCTACCAGTTCCCTCCTCGCTGTTGCTGAGAGACCTCTGCCGTGTGTTCCTGCTCTAACATCCCATGCCACTTGGGTGATCTTGGCTGTGTTGCCACTGCAGTTGCTGATCTGAACATCCCAAGGCAGCATCTCTTGTCCAGAGGAATAAATTCAGTGATCAGGGCCAAGTCTTTCTTATTACCTTCAGCCAGAATTGAGAGAATGGACAACATGTGTGTTTCTTATGTTGCTGCTTAAAGCTCATTCATCGGTCATCCTTCACTGTAGAAATTATGTCCTTGATGCCAGTATCTGGATCTAAGATCATTTCAGGAGGAATTTGCTCAGATTGTCAAAAACATGGGGACAGAGGAAGTGGTGATATCAGCAGATCAAGGAGCTGCTCTCTGCCAGCTCCTGGAGAGGCCAAGATGGCCTTCCAGGAAAGTCAGGGATGTTGAAACCTGTTATGCTGCAGCTGTGCTAGCTCTGCGAGTAGGGAATCCTGACATGGACCTCCAAATTTGAACACGTGCTAAAATAACTTGGTCATTGTCAAGCTGCTAGCAAAAAAAGCGTACCTTTCTAATTTCCCAGTTTAGACAAGGTCACATTTTTGCCCCTGTATTGCTTTCATTGGGCTTCTCCTGCCTGTGCACCTCTTTTCTAGACTGGTTGACCTGTGTCTCCAGCTCCAGCTTGGGAGGAGTTGTCTTCTGGGCTGATATTTTCCCATCAGACTAGCAGCAGACTTGTGGGGCTGGGCCTGACTGTCTGCGCCTGGGGCTCAGTTGGCTGTGGTGGATGTGTGAGTCTGTCACTGGACAGACTTGAGATAGAAGCATCCTTCCTGGAGGAATAGACAAGGACCAGCCTTTTTCTTAGCTGAGAGACAATATCATCTGTGTGTAGAAGCTATAGATAGCCCAGGGCTAAATGTGTTCTTGCATAGCTCTGCTGGCCTGGCTGCCCTTGAAATAAGAGGATGCATTTTGGGAAAGGAATTTGTTGTCCTTGTAGTTCGGCATAGAGCACCATTGCGCCCTCCTTGAGGTCTTTTTGCTGCCAAGCCCTCCTGCTTGCTCTGCAGTACTGTGGACACACAACCGTGATGGGGTGTTGCGCTGGGACTCTGAGCTGGCTGCCTTTCCCTTTGCTGATCTTATTTTTCTGACAAAGCTTATTTTCATCAGCCAAATGGACAGCCATTCATAGCGCTCTGCAGAAAATTCCTCAGATCCCTTGGCTGGATACTTGGTTTCTTTTTCTCTGTGGATTGAGTGGCAGAAATACAAGTGCTGCCTGTTATCTGGGGTGCTCCAGGAAGTACAAATACCTTGTATTACAACATTGTACATGCTTGCTTGTGCATATGTATGTGACCAGATCCTAGTGTATCATTGTAATGACTTCTGAGGTCAAAATATGGAAAGAGCTACTCTTCTTCTGAAATATACTCATAAATAAAGGCAGTAACATGAGACAGGATCTTGATTAGTCTGACCTTGTCAATGGCTTTCTGAAGCAGCAGATCTTAGTGAGAGTCACAGCTACAGGTCTTCAGGTTGGCGTGTATTCATCCAGAAGCAAAGATGTTTCCCCCACTCTTTTATTTGCTGTTTTTTTTTTTTATTTAATTATTATTTATTTATTGATAACATCTCTTCTTCTTATAAGTGCTTCTTCTGGAGGAGAGAGCTCAACACGGTTGTACTCTCAGCAAATCAGAGGCTACCTTGGCTTTTAATGCCTGTGTGTATTCTACCCAGGAGCTTCTTACAGAAAATCCCCTCTTTTTTTTTAACTATTGTATACTGCACAGCACTGGGTTGTTATTGTGTAGCTCAGAAAGCCTCTTATTTTGGGCACACCCACACGTGTGAAGAACATCACTGCAGTAAAAGCAAACAATTCCTGGAACAGCGCCGTGCCATCAGATGCGAGCAGTTGTTGGAGCGTACGCCTGGCTTTTCCCATACCTCAGATGTGAGCACAACAGCTGCCAGGGCTTTTGTGCCGGCTACAGTTGCAGAAACATTCTCTGCCTACTTCTTGCCATGCCAATCATCCACCCCTGCAGCAGGCTGTGGGTAGCACTTGCTGAGAGTGAGGCTCTGAAATCCTCATTTGGCACTTCAGGATTTGCCACTGATGTACTATGAGCTGCTGTGGCTGTCTATAGCCTCCCCCTGGGTTAATGTATTTACTTGTGAAAGTAGTGACAGTCAGAAAACAGAGTAGAAAATGAACACACGCTCTGTTGCTGGAACCTGAGTGGGTGCAAATCCTGATGGAACAGGAAAACCAGGGGCCACATGGCTGCAGCCATCTCGAAGGAATGCAAAGTCCATGCAGGACTGGGCTCGTGCCCCTAAATCTGCAAGGGCCGAGACTGTGCTGTGAATATTGAAGAGTCTCTTTTATCATATTCCCCATGAGGTAATTCTTGTGGAGTAGCATTGGATCACTGATGAAAGGGAAAACCTTTATTTACTTGTTCTTGAGAGCAGTGGCAATATAGGACCAGAAGTGTGCTGTACATCTGAGCAGGGATAAATGTTTGCAGTCTTCTCAATTTTGTTTTCTCTGATGGAGGTGTAGCAGAGACTTAGCAGATAAAGACAGACAAATGCTGGACAGTTTTTATTGGAGATTGAAATAAAGTGCAGATGTGGAGATGTTCTCCTTGTCTGGCCCTATTCAATATATCTTTATAGGTCTGCAAACTCCTCGAGTGCCAAACATGTTAGAATCCATGATGCCTGTGCTTTAAACAACGGGAGCTTATGACACATTGGTTTTACTTATCTGCTGTATTGTTTTTTTCCCTTTGCAGCAGCAATCTTCTGTCTTGCAATAACACATAATTCCCAGTTCTTTTAGAAAGGTGATGCTTGCCAAAACGGTAACCTCATAGATTATCTTCTTGTCAGTAATGCTTTTAGCCACAGTTTTGGCAGAGCCTCGAAACATGCCCTTTCTCAGGAAAGAGTTGTCTGGGCTAGAAAAGCATTGGCATTAAAAAGAGGTTGTCATAGTGATTGAAACCTCCTCACAGACATTCCTCAGGAAAAGTGGGCTGCAAGATGCACCTTTGTAGTCCCTTTTTTAAGAAAGGGACCCTTTAAATTGAAGAGCCTATTTCATTGTCTAAATGCAGATTTCTGTCACTTGTAAAACAATAGTCCTCTGGAGTGCTGTTTGTGTATCAATGCTTATTTTAATTACTAACTACAAGAAATGCCTCAATGGGAATTAAGTTCCGATTTCTTGCTATTGCAAGGCTCAGTGTTTTTTGGTCTGAACCAGGGATCGCAGCTTGGCTCCCTAGGTTAATAGGAAGAGATTCGAGGAAGACACTCAAAGTTAGCCCTGAGTGACGAGCTGTGAGCAGGCTTGAAAAGCACAGCCTGGAAAATCTTCCCTTGCAGATGTTTGCTCTTTGGGCTGAAAAGAGCTAATAAAGGTCGGGACTTCAGTTACCTCCCCAGCAAGCTGAGCGCATGGATGAGCTGTGTGCCTGCTTGTGGGTAGAGTTGTGTGCACAGCAGAACAGAGACAGCTGGGAGATGAGCAAATCATTTCGATATGAAATCTAGAAAGGTAGTGTTTAATGAGGTGGGATTATTTTGTGTGCGGATGCGATTATTCGTTTGAATTGCTGTTCTGTCCGTGTTACATTTCTGTTTACCAGGAGAAGATTAGCAAGTCCGTGGTCTTTGCTCTTCAGTCAAGTCAGATGTACTCGTATGCTGGATAATCTTGGAAAAGACTGGAAGAGAATGAAACCAGCAATAAGACATGCTCAGGGGATGGGATGCATTTTAGATTCCTGGCGATTATATCCTCCAGCACTCGGAGCCTCTGGATGTGTTTTTCCATCCAATTGCCTTAAATTCTTTCATAACACACGCACACGCAAGGAATATTAATTAGATCAGAGCCAACCTTGTGGCTAGCTCTGAGCCATCTGTTAGAAGCCCACTTTTTTTATTTTTTAAATTTTTTTACCTGACTGCTCAGAAAGAAAGGTCTAATCCTGAGATATTTGGGGATGATAGCAGTGTGCGAGGTGTTGGTGTGAGCTGCTCTGGATTTCTATGCTGCTCCCGCAACAAAATTAACCCCAAATTCCAATCCTTTGGGGATTAAAGGGAGAGACAAAGAACAGACCTTTGGGAAGATCTTGTTATTTCTGGAAGTACCCAAAGCCCCGCTGGGAAGGGGGCCTAATGAGAACCTATTATTGTTCTTATTGTTCTCTCTGAAGTCAAAAGAGCTTCTGCAATCGACTTGAAAGGAGCAGGACCAGTGAGACATTTATTTTACTTTCATCCCCTACATGAAAGTTAGTCAGGTCTAAAATATTGACTTGAGCGTTTGTGGGCATGGGAAAATCCATTCGGGAGAGAAAAGGAGACTAGTTTTTATATGGTACCACTGCATCCTGGGAATTGGGCAAAGCTACAGCGTTGTTTAAATCTGGTTCAGAAGGGGTGCATCCACTTCATCATTTTATTTCAAAACACAAGAGTGCTTTTGGAGCAGCTCTGCTGCTTATTTCCACACTCTGCACTTTGATGTGCATTTTGGAGCAGCTTGGAAGCCGTAAGCTGGGCTCCTTTCAGGTGAAATTAACCCACCACTGGGTTAATGGACTCTAACTGCTGCCGTTCTGCCCTCTGCACTCAGCCATGGTAGGAACCCCTGAAATGCATACAGAGAGGCTGTCAGCCCCCACTCTCTCACCCTGCGGCCCTGATCCTATTACACTGCCATACCCACACCATGAGTTTGTGCTGCCTCTTTGGCCTGGAGGGGGATGTGAGCTTACATTCATGACTGTTTTTCATAGTGTTTGTATCCATAACCACATGTATCTCTCCCAGATTGCATTGTTTACCTGAATAACTGCTGCTGCCCTGCATCTGGTTCAGCATGGTGAGGCTCTGGCAGGATGGGAGCACGAGGGGCACGGTACTGAATTTGCCCCTATAGAGGGATCCCAGGCTCTGCTTTTGGGAGCAGTCTTTGCCTGCTTTTTCATATCAGGTACAGAGCACTTTCCTAGTGTGTCTCCAGAGCTCTTAACTTCTCTGCTACAGGTGAGCTGATTTAATCTGCCAGAATGAGAGGTGATTTAGTGAAAGTCTGCTGTTAACCACCACCAGGAGTTTTCAGAATTAATCAGTTGAGAATTTTTCCCACTATATTTTTTTGTTTCATTTTCCTGTAGAATCCTTCTGTGAGCAAGCTCCATCATAGCTTGCCAGGAAGGCTGCAGCCTCCTCCTTGGTGACCTTTGCTATCTAGCTGTGGCCCTGGGCATCCTGCTGTGGGTGTTCCTGTGTGAGCAGGGGTTGGGCAGAGGGACCCAGAGGTCCACACCAACCTCAATCACTCTGTAGTTCTGTCAGCAGCGGGGTGTCCCAATTTACTCCCTCAAAGCTCACGTGGAAGTTACACTGGCACCTGTGGAGTCAGTGACAACACCTAAGAAGTCATGGCCTGATGGTTACATTTAAATTTGTAGTGATGGAAGGTTGTCCATGGCCAGACGTGCCCATGAAAGGAGGCACAGTGGCAGAGCTGGCTGGGGCTGTGTACAACTTCGTGCCGTACAGCCTGCAAAACTGCAGTATTACACTCATGTTAGTAGCATTGCTTGCATCACAAAAATGATCAAAAACCCTTTATCTGTGCGTAAAAATATCTCTCACCTGCTTGCAAACTTGCTGAATTATGCCTGAGTGGTCCTTCTGCTGAAACAGGTAATCACTACTCTAATTTCACTTCTTTGGTGGACTTCTTTGGTTCCAATGTAGACACCAGCTGCTTGTGACCAGTCCTGCCATCGCACATCATTGCAGACAGTGCACTTCACAGTGCTGACTTCCAGAACAAATTACTTCTGGAAGCTGTTGGCCAACTGTCATCCATTGTAATGAGGCAGTGTAGAGCAGTGCTAATGAGGGTGTATTTGCAGGGATACTCTGCATGATTCCGTGTGACTGGTGCTGCCAGCCTCTGCTGCTCCTGCCTAAAACACTAGACACATGTAGTTTGGTTGCAAGAAGTAAAATAATTCTCTGATGTAAGCAAATCTGTAGAGCACATAGGTACAGAAACCTTGTTATAATCATTTCCACATCTGAAAATGCTGTTTGTCCTCTTGTAAACATCTCTCTGGGCACTAACACAGCACATTCTCACCTGTGTGAGCTGGCCTGTTCTCATTGAGCAGCCTCATTAACTGATCTGTAACAGCCCAGCCAGGAAGAAGTTTGCAAGATCACATCTACAGCTTGGCTTCCTTTCTCACGGGGTGCTCGAGTTCATCCCAGAAAGTTGGTTTTGAAATTTTTAATTCATTTTTAAGAGGACACGTGATTTTTGGCAAGCAGTCCAGGTCCTGTGGAGTGTTGTAGGGATCTCCTAACTTTTTTTTTTTCTTTTTTTGGGCCAAGATCTGCTCTTACTGGAGTCATTACTGTGGTACAAGCCGTACTCTTGCAGTGATTTACACGCCTCAATGACTGAGGTTGCCTGCAGAGTGATTCTGCTGGGTTTCCAGGACTTATGTATGTCTGTGGGTCGGATTAGGCATTGTCATGAGCCCACCAGGAGCATCTGCCGATCTCTTCTGCATTGTCTGGCAGCTTCATTAGGGACCTCACAGGTCTAAGCACCTTGGGGCTGGCACTGTCTCTTAACTTTTGCCTGGATCCATGCTTGAACTGTTGCGGCTGTGAGTAACAGTGGCCCAGCTGTTATGTTCCTGCTCATAAGCAGCAGATAATTCACTACTTGGTTTTGATGGGTTTGGGAACCAGCCTCTGTCCTGTTGGTGCAGGGAGCGCTCTGTCTTTTCTGTTATGGGATTTTAATTTCTAGAATATCCTCTCCACTTAAACAAAAAAGGGCCAAATTATCTTCTTAGCTGTTGTCATTGTGGAATTTCCAGGTTCTGTTCTGCGCAGTGGTTTACTGTAGAAAGGTATCTGAGATCCTGCTCGTCTTATTTTTTTATTTAGATTTATTTATTTTTCTGGTGATCACTTGAAGGAATTGATGACTTCTTCAAAATGTCTTTTTTCCTATTTGCTTTATTATATATCTGCATCTGTTAGATATATCTGTTAGAAAGAGGCATTTTTTTGTTCTCGATACCTGCACTTTAAGTTCCATTTCCAATAATTGGCCATATGTAACAAGAAAGCAAAGAAATATGGTTGGCAAAATCCTTCCCCAGGGTGGAATTAATTTGAAAGAAAAAAAAAAAAGTGCACTGCTGGAATTTACCTGGTGAAGAGAGGACTGGGCACATGGTGGGGAAGCAGAACCCAGGGCAGTTTCTTTGCTTAAGGTACCTACCTCTTAGTGTTGTTTTCACTGTGGAAAGTATGGTGTGTTTTCTGTCTTGATTCAGACAGATCACTGCAGTTATCCAAGGCCCAGTAACGAGAAGATGAGGTACTTCTATAATCCTCTTGCAAAATTGCTGAGGTCAGTAGAGTTTTCCTGTTGGAGCCCCAGGAGCTGACCTCACACAAATTATGGATGCTTTATGTTCAGTGTGCTTTACCTCCAGCTCAGTGGCATGAACTACAGTTAAATTAAAACACAACCTTCCTCCCATGAATTTGTATCATGGATATACTCTCTTAAACTTCTTCCTTTGACTTCTCCTTATTTTGTTAGTGATGACATAGCTCTTGCTAACTGGAATCCCAGTGAGCCCTGGTGGACTTCTTTCTTTCCTGCTGGCTGTGGATGTAGAACTGGGAGAATGATCTTCATGTGTACCTCAATGCAGAAAACAAAGGATTTAGATCACAGAAGATGTAGCTTTAGATCACAGAAGAATTTGTTTTGTGGTTTCTTTAGCTGTTTTCATGGTATGCAAGGCAGTGTGTTTACTCAGTTCTAAATGGAGTTCAGGCATTCATTTCCTTGTGGCGTTTTTTCCTTAGTGCATTTTCTTTTTGAATATGGGTGAATGTGTCAATACTACATGTCTCTCTCTTACAAAAAGTGTAAATCTCCATACAGCTTTTAAAGGCTTTTTAATGAGTGAAAACTGTTATTAAGGGAAACAAACACATTAGCTTGTTCAGTTGAAGCTCCAGCTACAGGGAGAGTAACTTATTAGGACCTCAAGGACGTAATGAGTGCATTAACAGTGCTAAAAATCAGTTTGTGAATCAAATCCTGACTCAGGCATAAGGGCTTCTGACTTGCTGAGTTGGTCTGTTGGATGTCACCAAGCCAGCAAATTCACATGGAGTTCTTGAATTATTGGCCTTTCAGCAAATCTGGTTTTCAAACTTGTCAGCTTTGCTAGTTGTTAAAAACTGTTTCATTCTAAATATGGATGTTTCCTCTAAAACCTTTTTTAAAACAGTGAACTCATAGCATTTTGCTGTCATTTCTGGGTAAAGTGGGTGTCAGGCCTCTGGAGGATTTGCATGGTAACAAAAACACGCTTCAGCACTGATGGTGCTGCAGGTGCTTCCTGCTGCCCCTCGCTCCTGGGGCTGGCGTGGCTCACTCAGGGCAGCAGAACGGGCTCCCAAACCAGGGATGGGATTGAAGGATTGAAGGCAGCATTATCAGTTCTCTCTGGTGTGAAACCCATGCAAGCAGTCACCTTGTCTTTCCTAATGCCCAGCTGACCCCCAGCTCTGCTGTTTCATAAGAATCTGCTTTCCCTTTTTTAGAAACATGCTTCTCTAGAGAAGCTTCAGAAGTTTCCCGACGTTGTTTAATGATTTAATTTTATAATGCAAATAGTAAGATGCCAGTATTTACTACTATTTGCCTAAATGTCCTTGTTCTTTTGGAAGTGTAGGGCCTTTTGAGTCCGTGGGCTTTGAAGAAAATCTCGTAAACAATTTAAATACTTTTGTCGAAGTATTCTCTTGTACGGCAAGCAGGGAGAACTAATATTCTTCCATTAGCATGGAAGTGCCCCAGGCCTTTCTTCTTTCTCCTTTATTGATACCATCAGAAACATCTTCAGAGCAGGCCCTGGGTTCATTAAGTCTGGGTTTGTGCTGGTAGGGTGCTGCTTGTTGCCATCGTGCTCGGCTCACAGCGGGCGGCCGATGCTCTCCTTACTTGTGGAATTACATGACTGAGGTGGGTACAAGAGCACTTCCCTTATGACAAGCACCGCTCGCTCCTTTGCAGCCATTGCGTTCCTCCTGCTTGACCATGGCCAAACGCAAGAGATTGAACTAACATCAAGTGCTGTCATGGCTTCCCATCTCCGAGGAGTCTTTGCAGCTTTACTGTGTCAGTATTTTCCCACGGGAGGTGGTGGAGCAGGGAGTGAGAACGTTGTGCCTTCAGCCGCTTTGGGGGCATTCCCATGCCGTGCAGCAGCTCTTCTGCCCACAGTGAGGCTTGGGTCGGCCCTGGCCATAAGCTCTGCAGTCTGAAGTACTGCTGCTGCACCTAATGGCACTGCCACATCTAATCCTTTAGATCACTTTGAGCATCTTAGGCTGAATTAAAAACAAAACAAAAAAAAAAAGAAGAAAAGGAAAGGGGAGGGGGGAGCGGTGTTAAGCTAATGTTAAGGGTCTGGCTTAAGCTCTCAAAAAACACAAGAGGATTTGGCATCATTATCTCTGCCTGTTGTTCCTGGGTATTACTGCTGTTGTGATCCCTTGTAAGGAAGACTCCAGCCTGGGTGAGACTGAGAGCTTGCATGACAAAAAATAAAGCACGTAATGAGCAAATGTATAATAGCTTTAATAAAAGATTTCACAACCTGCTGCAATTCCACTTTAAGATCACATGCTATTATGAAAAAGCCACACACTGTCAGTTGTGCTGTGTTTTAATAGAGACGCAGGGCATAATTCTGCCATGTTTGCATTAAGCAACACTTTATCCCAGGAGCGGTCATATGGCAATTACCAGGAGTACGTCCCTGTGCACCATGAGTGAACGTGTGGTTTAATTACCTGCTGGTAGATTCTCATTCGTGTAAAAAGGAATATTGATCTTTTCGAAGCGTGAAGTTCAGCAAAAGTAGACAAAGCTGTGATTCTGTCTCAAAGCCGAGAGCGTTTATCAAGCATTGGGAACTACTTATGAAAATGTGATGGGAAGAGGCAGCCGCAGCGCTGGCAGAAGCTCGGTACGGGCTGGAGCCTGCAACGTTTGTGGTGATGGGAATTGTTCCTTTGCTTTGGCTGAGATAAAGATCGCTCTGCTGAGCGCTGAGGGACCAGTCAGACAACTCTGGTGTTGGTCGCATTCTCATGATAGAGCCTGTGGACCTCAGCACAGCTACTGCTGCAGGTAAATGCCAATGAGTGGGAATAAAGTGAACTAATGCCAGCTCTAAATTAACACCAATAAATTAGCTAGCCTTAATCCTTTACTGTAAATAAAGCCTGTGTGCCACGTTTTAGCATGTTGGGATCTGAAGAGATTCATGACGGAGAAGTGGAGAATGCACTTAGGGAGAACAGCAGAGTGTAGGGACACCTTACTGCTAGGGATCCTGACTGGGCATTCAGCTGGACATGCTTTCTTAGCACAGTTCTCCACTCAGACCTATATACACACAACATCATCACCTCCCATCAGATTTTTCTTCAGAGGGAGTGGCAAGTGTCTCTGACAGCAAAACTTGTGTCTGCAGGTAGCTCAGAGGCAGGAGTTACATGCTGTAGAGTTTCTTCTCATCACACGGGCTTAGGTTGGAGGAGATCTTAAAGCCTACCCAGCCCCAACCCCTTCTATGGGCTGGCTACCCCCAACCAGGTCAGGCTGCCCAGGGCCCCATCCAGCCCAGCCCTGAGCATCTCCAGGGACGGGGACCCACACTTTCTTTGGGTAAATTTTTCTGCTTGCAAGTTATAGCCTTTCTCCATTCTCAGAACAAAAAGATTCCACTTACCACTTAAATGACCTTTTTAGGTTTTTTTAATTGTACATTGTTGAGTATCATAGCGCTCTTGTTTGAAAGGTGGTTTGCTGCCCATCAGATTTCTCTGCTTGTCTTCTGTTGTTATAAAACTGCAGAGCTGAATTCCCAGCTGAACGCTATCTTCTGATGCTGTAGGTGACACTTTCCAGATGCTTATGCCTTGAATTTGGAAGCCAGGAGTGCAGAGAGCCTTACTGTACTGCAGACCTTGGCTGGGGATGGCCTTAGTATGGGGGTTACATTGGGGGGTTACATATGGGGGTATGGGGGTTACATTGGTCAAGAGAGCCATGTAAAGCAAATCTGGAGAAGATGAGAGGAGGGAGGATTACGGGATGAAGGTTTCTCCCTGTGAGGGTAGAGTGCTCTCTCCTGAAAAAAATAAAAATAAAAGCTGTGTGTGACTTGCTGCTGTTAGTGGAACTTAGCTGGTGCACTGGCATCAGAATCACCTCTGCTTCCCAACACAATGTGTTGTTTTGGCTGTTGTCTGAACTAGGGAAGCACGTAATCTAGGGTCTGTTTATTTATAAAATACTGGCCCAATAACGTTGTTTAACTTCTCTGACATTATCTTGGCAAATAGTTATCTGTAATAACAGTCCATAGGTGCATATAGATGCTTTGCCTTTTCATGGGAGCATTACCTTAGGTGAAATGCACAAAAAATACATGTGCTCAGAATTAATTATGTAAAGCTCAGATGACTTCCTGCCTGAGTTGCAGATGTGATGGGATTCACAGGCAGTGTGCTTTTGTCTAAGCACCTCCCTTATTATCCTTTCCTTCCCGAGACAGAAGTTGCAACTTAAATTGGAGTCTGGGTTAAAACCGAAGTCTCACTTCCATTCTGACTTGTAACAGAGATGGACAACACTGGAAATCATAGAATCATAGAATGGCCCGGGTTGAAAAAGACCACAATGACCATCTGGTTTCAACCCCCCTGCTATGTGCAGGGTCGCCAACCATCAGACCAGGCTGCCCAGAGCCACGTCCAGCCTGGCCTTGAATGCCTGCAGGGATGGGGCATCCACAGCCTCCTTGGGCAACCTGTTCCAGTGTGTCACCATCCTCTGTGTGAAAAACTTCCTCCTAACACCCAACCTAAACCTCCCCGTCTCAGTTTGAAACCATTCCCCCTTGTCCTAGCACTTTTCACCCTCGTAAACAGCCGTTCCCCCTCCTGCTTATATGCTCCCTTCAAGTACTGGAAAGCCCCAGTGAGGTCTCCCCAGAGCCTTCTCTTCTCCAAGCTAAACAAGCCCAGTTCCCTCAACCTTTCCTTATAGGAGAGGTGCTCCAGCCCTCTGATCATCTTAGTGGCCCTTCTCTGGACCCACTCCAAGAGCTCATTTTAAAAATTTAATTATGTGCAGCCTACCACTTGCAGTTACTAATAGACATCTCTTTCATTCGTTGAGTCTTGCTGTTTGGATGAGTAAGTGCTCTCCCCTAGGGATGATGAGTGATGGCCAGAGTGGCTCTATGCAGCCGCCCACACGTCACCCAGATGGCATCGGATGGCTGCGCTGAGTGCTGAAGTAAGAGATTAACAGCCAAGTGTTAATTTGACATTCAGCAAGGAGATTTATAAACTTTCTGTATTGTGTGCTGGGATGCATATTTAAAAAACGGAATGGCCGCAAGCGATGTGTGCTGTACAGTTAGAGCCGCGCGTCCATCTGCAGGGTGATGTCACTGTCCCCTTTGGTCACCACTCATTGTCTCTCACTTGAAGTGTTAGGTCTCCTTTTCTCTTTTTGTGCTGCTTTTATTAACCTTTAGGCAGGAGCACATTCTTAGCATTGTTGGGTGTTTTTGGAGAAAGCAATTCCACTCATTCTTCACTATGGGAAGTGATCAGGCAGAAAGGCGTGAACTAACGTAGAATGATTTATCATTGTTCCACCAGAAAAGGGACAGAAGGCCTTAAACAACTACAGGCAGTAGTAAGCCCAGAAAGTGATTTTACATGGGCTGTTGAAGCCCTAAATAGGAATAGTGACAGCTTTGCTTGCTAGAGAGGTGCAGTCTTGCTTAAAACCAAGGGCATTCTATGCTTACATGTTAATTACGACAATGTAAGAATGAGAAGAAGTAATAAAAAAGCTCAATATCTCAAAGTGCTGCCTACTTTGTTCAGTCTGGGAGGTCTTTGTGTTTGTAACAATGGTCTCCAAGCCATGATTTGGGTTCACTGATGTGCTGCCCTGGAGAATGAGGAGCTCCCTTTCTGTGACAGAGAGAAAGAAATCAGCCTATTTGACTGAGATTCCTGTTTTATTAGATTCAAAATCAGTTCCTGGACATGTAATCTTATTTCCTGAGCTATGCGTAGCGGAGACTTAACACTGAGGCCCTTTTATATACCACTGTATCTACAGTGTAGTAGAAATTGGATAATGTGAACAGAGCAGTAATAAACTGAACATGTCAAGGGCTGTCTTGACGACAGACTCTTTCAGAAAGCATTAACAAATCAGACAGCAGTGAATTGTTTTAATTTGCTTATGAATTTGATAAGAATGATCAGACTTTCAAGTTTTCTTGAGTAAGTCTCCTTTCTCTTCTCAGCAATTTTGTCCAGGCAGAAAAACAGGGATTTGCCTATAGGAAAGTACATATATCGAGCCCTTAGATACCCAAATTAACCATTAACATTTTGCCTAAGAAGGTGTTTGATGATAAGAGTAGCTGAAAATGAGCTCTAAGACAGATTCACTAAAGATGTTCGTGGAAAATACTTCCTTGTGTAAATAGGAAGACAGAAGTATGTAAAAGAAAAAATGTGGATGCAATTGTAAGTGGTGAACTTCATCTTCATAGTAATGTACAGCTTAGATTTGCTGTCCTTGTTTGAGCTTTGTGGGGGTTTCACCTCTGCTGAGGCAGTCACAGGCCATTTCCCTGCAGCAGAGGTGCTCACACAGTTGCCTGGGCACCAGGTCAGAAGAGGAAGTGCCGACAAGGATGGAAGCTTTACTTTGAATCCTTTGGGCCTGAACCATAACAGCAGCCAGTATAGCTGCTGCTTTGCCCTTAAAGATAACATTACTGGGGAGAGTTGTCTGTTTTCACGTGCACAGCTTGCTGGGCGATAGCCCTTTGAAGTCACTGATGGGCTACTTTGTGTGAACACATGCATGAAGTGTTTCCAGCTCTGGGTCAAGATAAAGCCTCTTTAAAAGAAATAAAGTAGTGTATTTTGTTCTGGTTCACAAAAGCAGGATTGAATAACGTTGTGAAAACTTGGTGAATCGTGGAAGCAGCAGTCTGGCCTTAAAGGGGAGAGGGTTATGATGCACCGAGTCTACAGAAGCTATGGTCCCAGGGTCTTTGGGTTTATAATCCAAAAGAAGATTTTCTTTCTAGTACTAGCTTCATTCAGACAGGAACCCCGGGCAGACTCAGGAGCTGGCTGTGAAGCAAAGCAGCACATCGCAGTGAAGGAGGGAAGGATGAGAACGGGGGGAAGCGGGAGGGAGAGGAAAGGGATATCGATAGTAGGAAGCTGCTGGTGTTGGATACGCTTACTTAATCCTGGAGATTTTCCTCTTCTGAGTGCCCTGGCCCTCCTCAGAGAGAAATACTTTGTGCCCCAAACTTGCCAAAATGTTCTCTGCTGATAACCTAGAGATTTCTGCTCACAGAGCTAACAGCTTTGGTAGGGGTGGAATCTGTGCGAGCAGGGAATGAGGTGGGAAGAACACATGGTGGGCTGGAAGCTCTTGGGTGTTCTGACATCTGAAGGACATGGGGGCTGATGACTATTAAACAGACTATGTGTTTGCCCTGTGTATGTGTGTGTGTTTGTGTAATATATAAACATATACTGAGATTAGATATGGCAGCCTCCCATTCTGGAAAGAGAATTATGATTGCCTTCTATTTGTGAAAAATTGCCTAATATTGTTCTATAAATGCTTTGTAGCATTTGGACTAGATGAAAAATGGTGGGGAAAAAAAAAACAACAATTTATTTTAATAAGAAAAGGAATACACAAAAATGTTTATATAAATGAAAATCTATCATATTATGCATCTGCTGGGAGCGGTTCACCTGCAAATTTCAAAGTGAGAATGTCTTCAAACAAACAAACAAGCAAAAAACAGAAATGGACTTTCTATTTTTGAAGTTTGAGCTTTAATATTCTAAAAAATGTAAGGGCATTTGTTTGTTTGCAGTATAGACGTGCTTCTGTTCTCAGCCACAGTAGGGTACAGCTTGTCAGAACTCTATGATGACTTCATGTTGGCTGTGGTGAACGTGAGAATGATGTTTGGCTTGCAGTCATGACGTTGTAGCTCAGAGCACACAGATATTTTCCCTTGAAAGTGGAGATTCACAGGGGAAGAAATGAAAGTGTGGAATAGTGTTAGCTGAAGAGATAGAGCGCAAAGACCCAAAATGGAGACACTTAGATCTGCTTCCACTATAGTTGATGCTGGAACTCTATTGTTTTCTCTGGGAGCTGCATTAATACTTATATTGATGCCATGCCAGTTTGAATTCCTCCTCTCATTCTGATCTTGATCTTGACAGTCACTTTTTCCATTACAGTGCTATTATGGATTTAAAATAAATTATAATGAAACTCAGTGAACAAATAACTTAGTGCAGCTAAGCCATTATGCAAATGAATATAAATTTAAACTCATTCACATCTCTGTATTTCTCTCCTTACACAAACAATAGTATCCAAAGTTTATTCTTTTCATTTACTAATCAATTTTTAGTTCACTCTTTTCAGAGCTTTCTGGAGCATCAATTTAATTGAAAATAATTGGTCTTTCAGTTGTTTTACAGTTGATATTTGGATCATTAAAAATCAGACCGATTATACATGTTGTATGGTAAAAAACAATTCATTATTATTTAGTGGCCTTTGTTCAGTGGCCTCTATGAAGTGTGTTTGGCAGCATTCATCCGCTGACCAATGGAGACAAGTCTAGATTGTGGAAATAGCCTCTGTGTTTTGGCAGCAACTGAGATTGCCATTACTGAGTCTCTGGAAGAAGCAAAAATAAAAAGCTGGAAATACCTTTTTTTGGGGGGGACAAGTTCTGCAGCTAAGAGTTAGGAGCACCAGCAGTGCAGATACTTCAGAAGTGTCATAGATGTGTCTAAATAGCTACTCCTTAGTGTCTACAAAGTAAATTCATTCACAGGTGACCTTGTTGTGGTTATTGACCATAGTCTATATTTCCATAATTCTGGAAAGTCATAAACTTGATTTAAATGTTGTAAGACTGTTGGCTCAGAATTTGCTTGCAGAAATAAATGATTGTTAAATGGAATTATAGTGGCTTTCTGTGCGAGACTGCTGTCAATGAGACTGACCAAGGTTTGTTTTTTGTTCATGCAGTTTTGATATGTGTTTGAAGATATGATACAAAGATATATGAGGAAAACTGATGTTTGTGGTGGAGAATCGAGATTTTCTCCCATCTTGGATGTGTGCCTATATGACAAGTTCACTTGCCTCCAGCTGCAGGAGCATTGCTGTGTTTCTGTTCTGTTTTACCATTTGTACAGCAAATACTGCAGACTGTTAAAGACAGTTTGGCAGGGGCTGTATTTTTCTGATTTGAAGGACAGGGCAGATATATAATAGGGATAAAGTGGGGCTAAAGAGCACATCATTGTCAAGAGCTGGCTTCATAGCAGCTGTTAGAGAATACTTTTTTCATGCGTTTGCCCAGCAAGGTTGGACCAGGAAAAGATGAAATTAGATAGAATCAGTCAAGGTAGATATGAATGACACATTATACTTAGGTTTTTCCCCTTCTTTTCATACATTTTATTCTACATAAACTTTAATGTGAATGAGAATTGCCAAAAGGGAGGAGATGAAACCTGAATTGAACAGCCTGTGCAGTTGTTGTGTCAGCAGACCGAGTGGGCTGGCATACAGGCAAATCCAGATTTCAACTGGAAATGGAAATGCAGTGGGCAAAGAACTGATTGAATGGTTTCAAGTCAGAAGATTGTGGGCGACAGACCTGTTGTTCGGGTGGAGGCTGGTCATGAGTGGTGTCCCTTTGGGTCTGTTCTGGGACCACTGCTCTTCCACATTTTTATCAATGACATAAGCAATGGGATCAAGTGCACCCTCAGAAAGTTTGCTGATGATACCGAGCTCAGTGATGTATTTGATACAGTAGAAGGAAGGGAAGCCATCCAGAGGGACCTGGACAGGGTTGAGAGGAGGGTCCATGAGAACCTAATGAAGTTCAGCAAAGCCAAGTGCAGGGCCCTGCAGTCATATCAGGGCAGTCACAGAACTAGATGCTATTTAAGGTCCATCCCAACCTAAGCAACTTTATGATATTATGATCCTGTGACTTGCCTGGAAGCGCGCTTCAAACCATCGTGGTCTAAATGTTAAAAGATCTTACAGTTCCCCACTAGAAAATTGAAGATAGAATTGTACTTTCGCTGCAGACTTAGAAAGGCCTCTCTGTTCTGGTTTAATAAATGTGTGTTCTGTAGTAACGTGGTGTCAAACCAGTGCTGCAGCAGACAGCACTGCTAAGAGTATTACTTACCTAGCCCTGAAATGTACCACTGAATTTCATACACGTTTATACAGAAATGTTTTTTAAAAAGTCACTGTTTCCCCGACACCACGCTGGCTGCCACTGATGTCATCCTTCAGCATTTTTGGATAATTGCTGTGATGAAAGCACTTCGCTGTAGCTTGGACCAAGGTTCTGCAAAATAAGTTCTGTTGTTTTTTTTTTAATGTAGCATTGCATAAGAAATTGCTGTTCTCATGGAGCTTTCTCCTTTCAAAGGAAAGGCGAATTCTTCCTGTGGTTGGTGCAGTGTTCGTTGCCAAATACCATCCCAGGTCCCTTACACTCCCTGCAAGGCCTCACATGTGTGAAGGCAGGCTTAGTGGAACAGAAAGCTCAAATAGTAATCTTGTGATTGTTTGGATAGCAATAGCTTTTTTATCCTTTCCTTTACAAAAGGCTTAATAAAGGTGGGTTACTTGTTAACAGCTGAAGTCAAATAGTGATAGGCAAATCTGTTCTCTCTATTTACACAACACAGCACAAGAAAGCTGTGTTTTTTAGTCTGTGCAAGGACTGTAAAAACAAATGTCTCCACCCTTCCCAAACAAAGACTTTACTGGAAGGGACATTTGCCACGTACAGAGCAGAGAAAAGGAAAAAAAACTGCCCTGTACCTGATGGAAATGGAGATGGAAATGGAGATCCCGACAGTTCGTCTGCAGACACGTCTGGGGTCACTCCATGAGCTCATCAGGGTGAGCGATGATGGAGGCCAAGAGTTTTGGGCAGCCAGGCTGTGCATCGTCATCCTCCCTTCTGAAGGAGAGGGTTCAGAAGCAACTAATGCTGTTAGGCTCCCCTACAAGCTAGCTACTGAGCACAGATTTGTGATGCTGTCTTGGTTTCCTTAGAGTGACACTTGCTATATTGCCCCAGTACCCTGAAGATACACGTTCTGGTGCTGTTTAGTCACCAGCCTTGTGTTTGGTGTGTGCTAACAACTGCTCCCCAAGCAAGGAGAGATGCACCTTAAACAGGTTGCAAGAAGACTTAAAACACTGAGTGGTTACAGTACAGAAAATAGGATTTCCATGGAATTAAAAAAATCCTGTAAACCTGCACTTTCAGATTTTTAATGCGGAGAGGGGTATCATTCTGGGAAGAAGTCTCTTGAGGAGATCGGAATGTATCAATTCAGCTGCAAATTGAATTAGGCTTAGAATTTAATGTAGACCTCCTCCAGCTTTTTTGAAATCACACAGTGGGATACAAGACACTGCAATGACTTTAATTTCTTTCACTGTATTACCTATCCTGTCTGTCTTATATTTTTCAGTAGGAAGTTTTGTGTGCCTCACATCTCTGCAAATTGGACTCCCAGCTCTACACAAACTTCAGTTGCAGATCTCCCCCACACCAACCGAAAATCCCAGAAAGCAATGTACTTCTCTATCCGCTTAGCTGTCCTTTCCATCCTTGTACTGGAAAGGATCTGCAGCAGGGGCTTCATTTGCAGAACTAAAGGTGGTTTGAAGCCCATATTAGGGTACTCAGTCTCTAGCGATGGTCAGCAGAATAGCACTGAGGCCCTGTGATGCTCTGTAGAAAATGTAGCGTCAACGCAATGTTTGCTCTTAGGATATGTCTGTGCTCCAAGAAGTCAGGTGGCCCCAAAAGTGTGGACATTGCTTCTGCAAACCTTATCTGGAGGGGCTGTAATTGGTGTTTGCTGACAGTGCTCAGCAACCTGCAGTGGGATGAGGCGGCAGATGCGGCATTTCTTCCTGCTTCCTAATTGTAAGTAACTGCATACTTCATATTACACACACACACACCAAAAAAAAAAAAAAAAAGACCAGTACACCAAAAAAACCCTGCAAACTCTTTCATCTGTTTTAATCCTTTTTTTTTTTTTTTTTTTTTTTAATGTGATGCTATAAACTGTACGGCTGTGATGATCAGACAAATAGGTTGGGCTGAGAAATGAGACAGACCTTAGTCAGGGAAAGGTTCCATTAGGGTGCCTGTCTCCAGTTACAATGTGTTTGGTGTCTCCTTTTATTGTTTACATTGCCTAATTGCTGTTCCATTACGGTATCATTTTATACAATTTATTATTCCTTAGTACGTCAAGTGAACTTTCAGTGCAAAAGTCAAGCTCATGACTAGTTTTTAAATTTTAGTTATTTAACATTCACTGACCAACATCAGCAGTTTATGTTTCTTAATTCTATGTGTCTTGTAAAGTAACACCTGAAATCCACTGCATATAAGGCAAAACAAAGAGAGGGCAATGGTCAGGAAGGTCTGTGAGGAGCAGGATCAATAAGGTCTGTCAATCATTGATCAGGGGTTCTACTGCACTGCTCCTTTCAGAAGCAGCTTCTCCAAGAGCATGCTTGGTTTCTCTTGGCAAATTCAACCTCTAATCCAAGGAAGAAAAAAAACAACTGGCACGCCAGCCTAGAACAGCTGCCGACCCCTGAGCTGACGCCTGCTAGTGTGGTGCAGACAGATCAATGTGCTTCCCACAGCATGCTCTAGAAATGTGGTTAAGACCTTCCAAGTGCTAGTCCATACAGGTTAGCCCTCCGAATTCTCTCCTCTTCGGTGCTGTTGGAGGGCGTGTTGTGCACACTGGGGCTTTACCTGGGCTGCTTGCTCTGGTTTGAGCCAATATGGGAATAAGAGAGCGTATGAATTCTTTCTCACAAACGTGTTATTTTTCTGTGCTCTTCTGTGAATGAAGTTATGCCAGGAGTCTCTAAGAGGTTGGGAAGGCTCAGGATGCCAGCAATTTGCTCACTTAGAATTCCACAAAAGATACCAATTTTTTGTATGGTTCTTACCATCTAAAGGCAAATATCATTAAGAAATGGAGTCAGTTTACAAATAGGCTGTGGATCATGTAATAGACTGCTATTGTTGACATTTATGGACGCTTTTTCTCCTGAACATTGTTTATGAAAGGTAATTGGCAAAGGTGTTGAGACAAAAACTGCTGTAGGCTCCTTCTCTGGGCAGGGTTCAGCCTTCCAAGCACCTCCTTCCCTCCCCAACCTACCTTTTGAAGCTCCATTTTAGTATTTTCATGTATGTACATGTGCTACATTTAAGTGGTGTGGTAGTTGATTTTCTTGTACTGAGAGCTGTGGATCTCTAATTGCTGGGGGTTTTCACCGAGCTGCTTTCACTTGAACGCCCAGCAGTCCCAGGAGTGGCAGTGTGGTGTGCTGTGGGACTGATCCCTTCCCTAACTTCGGGTGCAGACCATTGGTTGTCCCCAGCAGCACACGCAGAGTCTTAGGCCCTCAACCAGCCTCTGTCGTGGCTGTAAGCACGTGTATGGTCTTGTTCTTTTCAGGTGAGCAGCAGGTCAAAGCACCCTCACTGTTCCAAGCAACTGATGGTCAGGGTATGGCCTCTTCCTGAAGTGGATGGCAAATTAGCCCTAAGGTTCTTCTTCTTTCAGTATGCTGTGGGTTCTTGTATCAGATGTCATCTACTCCAGTCAGAGGCAACTGATTTGAACTAAAAAAACTCTTGCTACAGGCAAAATGCATATTTGCTCTTCATTACCCACAGCAGACTGGTGAGAAAAAATGAAGGTGGAGGAGTCAGAGAAAACAGATCAGGGAAACAGTTGAAAGACCTGGGGCTGAGACAAGGACTTGTCTGGAAAACCTTGTCAGTTTTTCTTCCATGATCTTGTGTGTCAGTTTACTACAGTTAACTGACCCTGTGGGAAGGAAAACAGGAGTTAGCCAAGACCTAGAGTTGGGCTTTTCTAACACTGACAGTGTTGGGCTGCAAAGTTGTGGTTCAGACCTGTTGATAAGAAGACAAGAATATGGCAAAAGTGGGGGAAGCTGGATCCTGTGGAGATCTAGGAACAACAGCTGCTCGTACCTTTGGGTTAGCTTACTTCCCAACTAGCCTAGTCTGCTCTTCAGAGGTCATTTGCCTTCCATCTTGTGCCTGTGAGACAGGGACTGATAGGGCACATACCTCTTCTAGTACACTCCTACCCACAGTAGGAGGATTGGAACTGGATTATTTTTAAGGTGCCTCCCAACGCAAGCCATTCTGATTCCTCTAGTTGTGTTGGACAACCCACCCCTACTGCCCAAGAGCATGCCAGCTGGTTCCACGACTGCCACTGGACACAAATAGGGTGTCCACAAAGCTATGGCAAAAGTGAGGCCTGGGTGGATTCTGCTCTGTGTAACCCTAGGGAAGAGGTGTTGTGTCATGCTTTTGGCACCATCCTCACCTGGCTGCAGTACCTTGTACCCTGCGGGATGTGGAGGACGGTGCTACAGCATGTGGTGTGAGCATGGCCCTGTGGGGTCAGTGTGCTGGCACTGGATTTTGAAAGGCCCACGTGAAGTCCCACAGCTGTGTCTGAGAGGCTCTTATTTCCCCATTGTGGAATTTTACTGCAAAAGGTCCCAGAATGACCGAGCTGGGACTGAACATAGCCATGAGGAAAAGGCTCAGTGCAAAATTCTCCCACCCTCGCTTCATGAGTCCATGTTTGAGACACCGATGAAAGCCAGAGGGAAGCCAAGTTAAACACTTTTAATCTTTGACTTTTGCTGTGCCACTCAGCATAGTGTCGAAGACTCATATTAATAGGATTATTCTCCTGTCAAATGGAAGCAGCAGATAGTCATCCCAGATGTGCACGCCTGGTTTGAAGCCCCTGATTATCTTGTTAGTGTCAGTTCTTGGCTTCTTATCAAAAGGACTCTCACGCACATCACCTTTCAGCTCCTCGCTATGCAAGGAGGAAGAGCAGCCTTTGAACACTTTCTAGCTAAGCCAGCAGTTGTCATTTTGTTCTCAGTAGCATCAAGAAGAGCAGTCTCTCAAGCTTGGTGGGCAGGAGTAAGATGATGGGAGGCTTCCTTTTGAGCCTGACGGATGAGGATAGGGGCACACCAGTGCAGTGCAGTGTTGAGAGCTGGGGGATGCAAAGCTGGTGTGGGCTGGGTGCGTGAAACTTGGTAGAGTATTTTGGCTGGTTGGGGTTTGTTTCAAGGGAAAACAAAACAAAACAAAACATCTCTGCAAAGAGTAGAGTGCTGGATTGCTAGCTTGAAGGTAGAATTTGAAAAAAGCCCCTACTGATAACACACAGTTTGGAGTCTGAAATCAGGTGGCTCAAGAGGTGAGTTTAGACAGGAATCAGAAAAAAGTTATTCTTTTCGAAGTAATCTCTGTGTTTCATTTTTATCAACATATTAGCTAGATTAGCTGGAGGGTTGGATGTTCCAGGATTTGGTTACATGATCCCCTTTGTATCTTCATAACAAAGCTATCAAGAACTGAAACCAACGGCTTCTCAGCTCTAAAATCCCCAAACATAAATCGGTACCTAAAGTTGTTTTTGTTGTGGGCTACGTACAGACATACACATTTCTGAAACCAGCCAGCATGTAACAAATACAGGAGCGTAAATCTGTGCTATCAGCAGGGAAAGCCCTCCTTCCCATGTTGCATGAAACCCACTCTCAGCCCCAACTGGAAATTTTGGATGTGCATTCTCAGGACGAGCTCATTCAATGCCCAGAGCGAAGCCTGCTGCCAGTAGCAATTACTTCTCACACACAGCAGCTGGGCAAGCTCAGCGTGCTCTAGTCATTGCTAGAGGCCAGGTAGACTTGAAGTTTTTTTAAAAATTCAAATAAACACAGTTTTAAGATCTGCAGATTATATCATGTAAAACTGAAATCGCTAAGTGTTCTGTGTAAGAAAACTTAAGCCAGTGACACTTGTGTTGGGTTAACTTGCAACCTGTCGCAGTCGTGCAGGTAGCAATGTTAGTAGAGTTAAAGGTTTTCTTGCATTTTGTCACGAGATGCTATCATTTGTATCACAGAACTGTTGCACAGCAGAAAATGAGCATGTAGTGACATAAAATGCCCTATCTCCATACACTGTGTGAAGTGCTAAACAAGTTTATTCTGTGCTGGGATTTCTTCCAGGCGTCTAACTTAAGTTGTTTAGTGTTCATCTCAATTATTCACTCCCGTGTTTACCTCCTCCCTCTTCTGTGTTATCGTATTTCTTCCATTAGCAACGTCTGTGCTTCCAGCATTGCATCACCCCTCTGCCTCCTTTTCTATTCTCTCTCCCTATTGCCAGTCCAAGAATCATTGTTCTCTGTTTAGTGGTGTTGCCAAGGTCACAAATTGCATGATTTATTGACGTTTTTACCGTAGCTTCCTTGTTTCCCATCCCCTCTGCATTGTGTGTGTCAGTTAATGTAGCTGCCACCTACTGCTTCCATTGCACCATTTTAGTTGCAGTGTCGAGGATTTAAGCCATGGAAAGTGCTACAACAGAGCTGGAATTGCAGAGTCTCACATTCAGCTGTTCTCCCGTGCTTGCAGAAAACCCACACTGTACAGACATGAGCGGGGTGTGTGTGTGAGGAAGGTGTTTATGTGCTGAGGAGCTGCTGGCAGCAAAGGGAAAGCACCAGCCATCAGCACATGGCGTGCAGCTTAGCTTCATGTCACGTGTATTGCACTGTAACATTGAGAAGTGTAATACATATGTGTAGGCAGTAGGAAAAACAGTTAATTTGTCTTCTGTTTTATGTTGGAGCCAGTGGTGAGACCTCCGAGCCAAGGGAAGGCTGCTTCTTCTCTTACTTTTTACCACTTATCTCGAAGCTCTTCTGAATTGTCAGCTGTGAACATAGGGAGGTTAGCACCCTCTTTGCTTAAGACTGTCTAATCTTAGTACTAACCTTTCATCGCAGTGAGCACCCTTGAGCTCTGCCATCCCTTTCAGCAGCTCTCCTGCATCCATGCAGGTACCAGCGCATCCCAAACTCTTCCCCTCATTGTTTGTGGTCTCACGGCTCCTGGCTGATCCCATTAAGTGCTGACTTGCCTTCTAGTTGTCCCAATAGTTTCACCTGGAAATAGTGACTCAGAAAATTTTTCTGTATTGCTGATGTTATTTTCCTTCCGTCATGTTTATCGTATGAATCCCATCCTCGCTCCAGGCAGACAACAGCAGCCTCTTGAGACCTAAAGCAGAGATGTATAAACACAGCTTTTGAGGCTGGAGAACAGACATGGGGAATGTTTGTTAGACTCATTCTGTCAATGGCTCTGGGCCTCCTGCTCTAGGTGTCCCTGTGTGAGCAGGGCTTAGGCCGGATGGACCCAGCAGTGCCTGCCTGGGATTGAGGTGAACAGTCAGCCATGTGTACTTTCACATGTACGTTTATAATTGGGACCCTTTCTCATCTACGAGTGTTTTAAGAAAAGCATCAGTAAAGCATACCTGAAGGTGCTTGTGCCTAATCTAGTCTCACCTGCCCATAAAGAAAGGCAGTCTTCTGAAGGGGTTGCAGAAGAGAAAGGTTTGCAGAGGGAGCAGAAAGAAGGATTTCTAGCTCTCTACAACTGCCTGAGAAGAGGTTGTAGGGAGGTGGGGGTTGACATCATGTTCTCCCAGGTCACAGAAATAGGATAAGGGGTAATGTCTTCAAGTTGTGTCAGGGGAAGATTGGGTTGGATATTAGGAACAATTTCTTCTGAGAAAGAATGGTGAGCGATTGGCACAGGCTGCCCAGGGAGGTGGTGGAGTCAGTGTTCCTGGACATGTTCAAGAAATGTGGAGATGTGATACTGAGGGATGTGCTTTACTAAACCATGGGCATGGTAGTAATGTGCTGTGGTTGAATAGATCTTAACAGTCTTCTCCAACTTTTAGTGTTTCCATGATTTTATGGCTTTTTGTCTTGGAGAGGTGGAGAAAGGTGTAAAGGAGAGGAGACTAAGTGCACAGTGGAAATCTGGTGTTGGAAAGTTGAGTCCCACCATGTTAGAAAAACAGAGGGTAAGTGACAATGCATTGCAAGTGGGGGCTGGAGAGTGAACATCATCCTGCAGTGGGGATTCTATAATGGAGCAGAAATGACACTGCACCATGCCTACAGTGGGGCCTGAGCCCTCCAGCACAGACACTGTCTCATGAGCATCATGTAAGGCACTGCACAACTGTTGGTGGACTGCATTTGCTTTTGTTGTTGTGCCAGTTCTCCTTTCTTTCCTACGTCCTGTGAGCTGCTGTAGGGAGGGCTTCCTGCAGGACCTGTTTTCTTCCTGGAGAGCTTTGCCAGTCTCCCTGCATCTGATCTAGACAAGGACTAGAAGGGATCTGGGTCCAAACCAGTAGCATGGAACACACATAATGCACAGCTGCCATTGAATGATTAAATTCTCATCTCTTTTTGTTGTTTTTCCCCTGGTTGTGCATCTCTGCCCCACTTCTGTGCTGACCGCTGACTATTTGCATGTGAATTAGCTGGCTTCGGCATTAGTAGATGCTTTGTCACAGCTTGGGACACCAGACAGAGCTCTGTTCACGTCCCAAAACGTACATCTGTCTCCTTACCCTGCTTTGAAAATCTAGCAGCTGAGTGGAGAGGGATTAGCCTCTAGACAGGGCTTTCAGAGACAGACTTTAATTAGAGGTGCAGGACAGGACGGAGCTCAGCGATCACCTCTGATTACTGGTGCAAATGCTTTAAGAAGAGAAATTAGAGCAATGGCGTATTAAGAGGTGGGTTCTCAGGTCTTAACATCCCTAGCAGTTCAGTCTTTTTAAAGTGATTTGGATGGATTCTGGCTTGGGTACATGTGGGCGCATCAAGTACCTGCAGTAAACCAGGAGGTTAATGGGCAGGGCAGTCACTTTGTGGGAGGCAAAGATTGAGCACACTAGTCTCTTTGGCATCTCCTCCATCAGTGCTTTTATAGTTGTTATGGAAATATCATTACTGAACTGGAAAATTGAAACACTTTGGAACAAAGGTATGCAGTGCACTCAGAGAGCTACAAAGGCCCCATGATTTCACTGCTTCCAAAGTATCCTGTACATCTAGGCAGTGTATTTGAGCAGATGCTAAACAATATTATCTCTTAAAAAATTGCATTGTCCTACCAGTTGGCCTCGGACCCGTACCAATAAATAAATAAATTAGATGTAAGTGTGGATGTAAGGAAAAAAAATGGTTTGATGTAATAGGCAAGTAATAGTAAAGAGTTTCCTCTTTTTGGACAGTGACTTGGACTCAACCACTTGTTACAGACTTTTCTGAAGCCACAGGTTGCAGCCGTAGGAATAACAGTGCAGGAGTTGTCATCAGCCAACAGAGTCAGGAGAGGTCATTCTGCAGGGCTGGAGTGTTTTCCAAGGGTACATGCCCAACATGGGAGCCAGGTGTCGCAGCACAGCTTCCTGCCCATAGCAGGATCTTGGCACAGAGGTGGCTGCAGGAGGATTTAACTGGGAAACACAGCAGCAGTTGTGGTGTGGGAACGTGGAGCTGGATTTGAGTAAGGGGAGGCTATGAAATGGCTGCTTGGGCAAACAAAGAAAGAGAAAGAGGCAGATAAAGAGGCAGACACAAATCAGTAATGTTTTCCTGGCTAGAATATATTATTTCAAGACCGAACATCTTGTGAAATTAAAGAAACTTAATTATGTAAATGTCCATTCTTAATTAGAAAGTATTACTGTTTTGTATGGAATTGAAATTGAAGAAATGTTCAACTGGGGAAGCTCTTTGAATGTTTTTAAATTTTATTATAATGAAGTTAAAGTAAGTTAAAGGTCATCAAGGCTACAGTCTGGCTAAATGCACTCTAATAATGTGGGCTTTCCCACTCATTCAAAACATTTTGTTGGAGTTTGCTTCCCCTTTACTGCCAAGTGCAGTACACCTGCGTAACTGTCCTGCATGTAGCATCTCACTCCTCCTCCCACCATCTTGTTAGGGCAGTGCAGCTGCTCGTTTTGGCTGGGATGGCAGAAAGGGAGAAATAGAAGCAGCAAAAGTTGGCTGCTCCAGTGTGAGTCTGGAGGAGCATTGCGGAAGGGGCCTCTCAGCCTCTTGTTAGCAGTCACAGAAGTCAGACTGATGGGGAAAACTGGAGGTTAGGAGCAAGGGTTGCACGTGGTCATCCTTACCAGCACGGGATTTGAGTTAGACATCAAAATATATATATGAGGAAGTGGTAGGGATTACCAAAATAATTCCCAATGAAAAACTCATGGAAATGGCTGTGTTCCTGTTAATTTATATTGGTTTTCATGGCACAGTATTGCCAGATTTCTGGTAGAAAAGCCTTTTCTCCACCAGACAGTTCTTGCAGACGTTGCAGCCAGCTGTCAGGACACCTCTGCTTACATCTTTCTCTGCCTGACACAGAGGATGACATCCACGTGATGAATTGTAGAGTCTGAGCTGGGTGTCACCTGTGCTGCCTCTGACCTGGGCACGCCAAAGCCCTCTCCCTTCCTGACACTTATTTATGGGAATTTTGCTGTCCTTTTCAATAACACTGCCCCATGCTGTGCCACTGCTGCCTGTGCTGCTCTTATGCTCATGGAGAAACATCATAAATCTGCTCTGGCCTGTGGTGCAGCTGCTTTGCCTTTCTCCCCATCACCATCTGTCATTCTTTCCCAAGAATCCACCTGTGAGACATTCAGGATGCTTCAAGCAGTGAATGCAGCTGCAGACCTACATGGGTATGGTTTGTCCATCTTACATAGCCAATTCAGACGTCAGCAGGCTTATTTTGACCAATTAGGTATGTTAGAAAATACCTAAAATGCCCCTTTTCTTCCAAGTACTACATCAGTGGAGTGATGCCATGAGGTAAGCACTCAAGTCACTCCATAGCGCTGATGTCCTCTTCATATATATATATATATATATATTTTAGTATTTACACACACTCAGGGATATTTATCCCATATTGGGTGCACACAAGTGACTGACACTGAGGTTTAGTATGTAGGTAGAAAGTCAGTATGACCCCGGTAACACTCAGAAAATCTCACTGCTGTGCCCCAGTGTGGGGATCCTGGGCTGTCCTGGGGCCCTATGAAGGGATGGATGGGGAGCTCAGGAGGAAGCTGTGTGCGTGACACTCCCTAATGCTTCTGATCTGTTGATACCAACGAGGCGGTATTTGTAAGGTTTCACAGAACGAGCATTTTCGTGTTTCCCTGAATGATTTCTGTTTTAAGGCTCAACATTACTGGTAGTAGATTTTGGCAATATCGTGTGTGGGCTTCATAATTTTCATAAAATGTAGTTAGTGTATTAAAAAAAAAAAAGAATTCCTGTAGAAAAAAATGGTAGCATTTCAGTGCTACTGTAACGAAGGAAAGTTTGTTAGACTTTGTAGAAATTACAACCCTGAAAAAACTCTTTCTCCCATGAGCAGTTTATTCCATGGGAGTCAAAAAGTGCCTCTTACATGGCAGCACTGGGGTAATCTTATTTACTTAATACAGTTTTATCTGGATGTGTGTAAAATTTTGTGCTGTGTGTGATGCCTGTGGCACCAGGATTCACCCAGCACTGATGAGATGACAAGCTCAATTGGGGCATGCACCAGTTGGGTGCACAACTTTCATGGTGAGCCTTTGCTTGCCTACTAAACATCCCGTGCTCACCAAACAGTGCTTGTCGGGATCATCTGCAGCCTGACCGAGTTGAATCACAGGCTGCCTGAGGTTGGCAGGGGCCTCTGCATCCATCCAGTACAAAGTGCCCAGGGCCACATCCAGGAGGTTTCTGAAGATAGTCTTTTTTGCATAGAAATTGGTGGGTTACCTTATGTGTTAGCCCTAGAATGCAAAATATGCATCACTCAGGATCCCTGTCTTACAAAACGTCTGGCAGAAAATTTTATCTGATTCTTCAAGTGAATCATACGGTTATAAATCCATTTCTACAGCTCCACTGAATAAGAATAATTAGATAGGCATTTGAGATTGCAGTATCATTTCCAAAGATCAGTGCAGTTTCTGCTCCCCAGCAGTGTCTCAGTCACTGATGTTACCCACCTGAATGTGCCACAACTTGACATGCCATTTCTCTCCATTGGCTTCCCGAGATGATGCAAGGCAATAGGAACCAAGCTCTGGCAGCCTTCTAGTTTTGTCTGTGGGGCTGCTTTTCTCTTTGTGAAAGTTTTGGAGAGCAACAATGGGAGAAAAACACCGACTCCAGGTTCAAGACTGCAGGAACAGGAAACAAGTGCTTTGTCCGTTCTGATTAGTGTTCAGTGTTCTAGTTGTAGTGGCAGGGAGCCAAGAATAACTTCTCAGTTGACTATGTGACCAAAGCCATGGTGATCTCGTTGCCAGTGGCCAGTGCCACGTAGCTGGTTAACTAATCACAGTTATTTTTTGGCTTTGCATCATGGTTTGTTTGTTTGTTTGTTTGTTTGTTTGTTTTAATAGTGTGGGCTGTCTATAAACACAGTATCAGAACAAAATACGTGGCATTTTTTTCTGTATGTATCGCCCATGCCTGGTGTGTCTTGCCTGAAATAGAAGGTGGTGGAGGTGTTCTTTGCCTGTTTTACTTTTGCATTCCTATTTATTTGTCTGTTTATCTTATTTGCATGATGCAAGCCAGTATTTCTCACTGCAGTTTCGTAATTGTTTTTTTTTGCTTCTTATTCTGCTTAATTTAGGAGGCTTCAGTTAATAAAACAGATCAGCAAATCTGGTCAGTCTAAAACCTAGTAAATGTAAAGAAGACCTATTGCCTTTGAAACCAAAAACTGGGAAAAGGTGATATTTCTTTGAGGAAAGTATTGTCATTATTCTGGGGATTTCTAATGAGAAGTCCAGATCCTTCAGGCAACAGGAGGTTATGTCTTATGCTAGATCCTGGCAGACAGGCTGTGAGTACACCACTGACTGTTCATCTGTGCTGTTCTCCATCACTCTTTCTGATTTTGACCTGTTCATCATAAGAAAACTCTTAAACATTAATTATTCTTGGGAGAGAGAAAAGAAGGAGTAATAAAGGCTATGAAACCTTTCCCATAAGTCACACGTGTTACATCCATGCCCAAGTCAGGCATCCCACCGGGATTTAGGGCTTTGGCATAAACTGAAGCAGCATGAGGTGGAGGTGAGAGGGTGACTCTTGTCTGGGTCCTTCAATGGGAGAAGTGTCCAGTTCTCATGGGACAGGAGGAGTAGCTGACTCCTATCAATGACACTTACAGCTGATACACAACTGTCTTGAAAACTGAGCTGTAAACAGAAATGACATGAGGAAGAAAGGGACCATCACCTTTTGTCATAGTTCCCTCCTTTGTTTTTGAGTCAAGGTAGTAAACCTGAAGTCAATCCAGCTTCAAGCATGCCTGTGCTTTCATTGTCGGCAGCAAAGCTTGTAGGAGCAGAGCAGAGAGAATCTCGAGGCAAATGATATGTGGGAATATAGATAAACATTTTGAAAAACAAATGTGATGAATTATGTATTGCTGACACTGTCTGAAATGATCCCTTTGAGGCCACGGGCCCACAGTTCACGTGCAGGCACTGAGGCAGAGAAGCTGCCCGTTTTGGGACCCCCTGACCCCCACCCCAACTCTTGCCATCCTCAGAATAGTTGTAATCTTTCCTGCTTTAAACTGAGAGAGATTTGAGCTGAACCCTGGGGAAGTTCCTTCTGTAGTCAGACAGAAAACTTTTGGAGGAGTTTGAGAGAAGTGAACCTTTTGTGTGGAGACATCAGTGTCTCTGCGGGCAGCACACGAATAGGCACTCCCTCTTTGAAGTGGCATTGGTGATGTAAAACCACATCCCAGGGTAAGTACACTGGTCTCATATCCCTCTGTAAAAGGCACATCATCTCCCCAACAGATTGCCCTGAGTGGAGACTAACAGCCCATGGTCCCTTGAGCGTTGTTTAGAGTTTGTGGGGTGCTGTCCTGGTTCTTTAAGATTTGAGCCCTGGGTAAGCCTGGGGCCAGGGAATGGCCACCATGGCCAGTCCTGTGGTGAGCTGCGAGGTGTGGGCCTGGGCCGTGGGCTGGGAAACCAGCACTTGCCTCTTAGCTATGGACATTTTGCTATGCATTTAATTAGAATGAAAATGCAAATGATATTAAAACCATCACTCTTTAAAGTTCAGAGAGGTTCAGAAATTATCACAGTCATTAGGCAATGGTTTTGGTTATGTATGAAGTGAGATCAAGCTCCATGCAGGGTGGTGGAGCCCCCAGCAAGTCACTCCGTGTCCCTATCTGCTGCAGCCATCTCATGTGGGGTTTTTCATCCTAACAGGTCTGATGGGTGCTGTAATAGGGGCAGTCTCTGTGGGTATTAGCATGATGTGGGAACCAGCCTCTCCAGCTGCAGTTAAGAGGCCTCATCAGAGGGAGAGCGGCCTTGGGTTGGGCTCCTGGGCTGTCCCTCGAGGGGCTGTGGACAGCTGTGGGTCTTGGTGTGCAGAGGCCAGGCAGGAGCCAGGGGTCTGAGGCCCAAGGAGTGATGCAGGAGGGTGCTTAGGAGAGACAGGCATAGTCTGAGCCTCACCACAGCCAGAACTCAGCAGTGCTTGTTGCTGCTGGCAGACCCCACGTGCCTTATTTCCCACCCTCTGGAAACATTCCACCTCTGGAAACATTCCCCCATTCTACTCTTAGTGGCCCAATTAGCATTTCAGAATTCTCAGCTTGAAGGTGTTGGTTTCAGAAAATTTAATGGCAATTTGTACAGCATTGAGCAATCCAGTTGGCATCAATCTGTTCTTAATCCCCCACACAGTTGTTCAAACTGCAAACTGAAATATATATATATATATATATATATATATTTTTTTTTTTCAAGATCGTGTACAAAGTAAGTAAGCCCTGAAGTGCATAGGATAATGATGCCAAAATTACTATGGCTTTGTTTTTTTTGTTTTTTTTTGTTTTTTTTTCTCCTTAAGCACATGAGGAACTTGCAGCTGCTTTCTGCATAGACTCCCTCCCACAGCTTGCCCCATTCAGCTGTCTGACTCAGCATGCACTGCTGGTACTGCTGCTAAGGGGACCACACAGTGACTGATGATCACCTTGGGTCCCTCTGCCCCCCACCCCCAGGTGTCACTGGTCCCACTTCTGTCAGAATGAAGAGATGGCTCATCTTGCAAAAACAAGCATGAAAAAGCAAAGATAAATCTGTAAAAGCTTGGTGTTAAGTGTCAGGTTCCAAAATAGCTTGCCAGCATCTCCTCCCTGGCTGCGTTGTTCCCCACAAGGCAGAACAGGCATTTTTGGGACCTCTCTTGTGCCACTTCATCCCCTTTACATGTTTCAGTCTGCTGTGGGAGCATCACAGCACACAGAACAAAACAGAGTAGAAGCACACAAAGGGAAAAATAGCTTCTAAAATATTATCTGCCGTGAAAGGCCTTACAGTGATACGCCTGCAAGCCAGGTCACTATGTAGATTAATAATACATTGTCATTGTTGCCACAGTTCTGAAAGTTCCTGTGCAGGTTTGTGCACCTCTTTGGGCTAAGGGAACTTCTCTGCAAGGACCAGGCATTGCTGCAGCCCAGGGCACATGAGGTTACCCCAGGTACCATGACACTGGTAAGCCATGGTGGTCAAGGTGGCTGTGTTGGGGCTAGGACTTTATCCACACTCTTTTCTTTCTGAAGTGTTGTAGTATCTTAAGTATACTGGCTCATAGTTTGAACACACCATGAGCAGGTGTTGATAGGTAGCTGTCCCTGGGCAGCTGTGAAGCACATTTGTTGCCATTGAACTTGTTTGTTTCTTTGCACAGAAGAAATAAGCTACCTTCAAACAGCTTATACTTCCTCTGTTCTGATTGTATGTGCTAAAGTAACTACACATGTAAAATCAGAACCAAACAGTTAGGAAAAAAATATAAACCCATACATAAAAGCTTGTATGAATACCCATGTTTGCTGTCTAACGAGGTATTCCAGGTGCTGTGCTCCTCTTAAAGCAGACAGGACCCACTCATAGCTGGTCACAGGGCTCTGGACAGGGCTTTACAAACCTACCTGGACTTTGAGGTCTCACTTTGGGGTTGCCACTTCATGCCAAGTCCTGGCAGAAACTCAGACAGGGAATTAGGCTGCATGCCCAGTTTTAGCCAAGAGCAAAGCCTGCTGAAGTCAATGGAAGTCTTCCCATTGACGTAATGGGCTTTGGAGCGGACTTTGGCCTTCCACGTTCTGTAGGGCAGTGTTTCTAATGTAAACGTTTGGCATGGTGTGAATAATAGATGATTATTTTTATATATCCTTTCCAGTGCCCACAGCTTGCATTGGTCCTGGTCAGTGGTCCTAAATGTGCAAAGGTGATGCCAGCAGTCTGAAATGGAGAAAGGGACAAAAGCCATACTGTGAGTTTCATGTAACCAAGGGGAATCATTCCTGTGTCATTTCATCCAGTTTGTCACAAAGAAGGAATTGGCCATTGTCAGCATTTCTGATCCTAGAGCTGGAAGCCGGGAAGTCTTTACAGAAGTGCCTGTCTAAGAAATGAGAGGATGTTTTCTCAGTACTATAAGCCCTGGAACTTCTCCATAAAGTAGACATTATTTCAAAGAGTTTGTCTTATGGATGCTCATAGACTTCCCATTCCTAATCATAGAACAGCTTTGTGGTGCCAAACAGTGATTTGGAAGGGACAGTTTTAATATACTAACTTTTTATGCATTTTAAAGCTGTTTCCACAGTGTGAGAATACACATGCAAGACAGAAACTCTGCATTGCAAGACTTGCAGACTTGGTGAGGGAAACCAACATTTAGTGCAGGACTACTTGTGTCACTTTTATTGGTGTCTGCTGGCTTTTACTGCTGTTTGCTCAGCGGGAAGCATGTTTTGGGTTCCAGCACTGCTCAGGCAGCCAAATAATTCTCTGCTGTCCCAGTGCACTCAGCCAGTGCTGTTTACCTGCTAATGTCACCTAAGCAGTGAAGAGGACACTAAAACTATGGCATCTTCATCATTAATTCAGGGCTTAGTACTGGACTCCCTAAGTAGAGAGCCAGAAACCCTGAGGTCTTTCACAGATTTCATTGCCACTACATCTTCGCCCTTTGGCAGCCATTGCCACCCATCTGTTTCTTCTCTCCTCTGGACTTGCAGACTGCTCTGTGCATTAACTCCCTTATGTAAAACATGTCTGCCAGCAGCGAGCACTGGAGTTCTGGTCATTAAAAGGCCAAATGATGTTTGCTACCCATATATATGCCTGCTCTTAGGAGCTGGGAAAAGCAAGGGGTTATTTGAACCAATGGAGTGTTCTTATTCTGTGTTCTGGCTAAGGATATATTGTAAGCTGTGGCATCTGCTATTTCCAGATGCAGTATAAAGCAGGATTAAGATAGATTCGTGTTGTAATATCTATCAAAGAATGCCCTGCTGCTAAAGTATTTATGTAAAATATACTGATTTGATAATTAACCCTAAGACCTTTTCATAGAATAAGCCAAGAAGAGTGTTAATTGTTTTATTTCTGCCAACTTCCAAAAACAAACAGAAAGATCCATTCTGGCCAGGTGCTGTCGTTGCCAAATACACATTTCAGTTAAACATTGCTGTGTTTACATTTCTAGATAATAAAATTCTTTGGTTTATGGACTGCCAGAAGATAGAAAGCTGAGATTAAAGTCTCAGATTTGATTGGGTTTGTTGTAAAGTGAAGATAATCATGAAACAACAGCTATTTGATAAATTCTCAGTTGTTAGTGTGCTTTAGAGAGGATGATACTTTTGTCAGCCTTACTGTCTTGATAACATGTCAGAGTATGTGATCGCTGTTAAATCTTCTCACTAGTTTGATGGAGGGTAAAGATTAGTACTTCCATAACATACTTAAGGAGCATGCTCAGCAATGACAGTGACACAAAATATGTCAGCCCGCTTCGATTTCCACCTTCTGGAGATTTCAGAAAATCTACAAGGCAACAAATTCAGCATGCAGGGCTGTGTTTGTAATGAATTCTTATCATACAGTCACCTCAATGTCCAGAGCACTGATATTTGTCAGTTCATGATAGAGTGAGACATTAATAGTCTTTTTTTTTTCTTTTTTCTTTTTTTAAATCTTTCCACCCTATTTTTGATAAAGTTGGCTGTAACACCTTTTGAGAGAATATTTAGTGAGTTATTTAGGATACTCGTGTTGCCTTCATTAGCCCGGTATCCCATCATTTCAACATGTGCCTGCAGCACTTCACAATGTACACAAACTGCTATTACACCAGTGTACAGAGGAGAAACTGAGTGACAGAAACCACTGGCACAGGGTTTTAGGAGGCCTAGAAGGACTCTGTCACTGACCCACCCTTTCAGGGGCCTGCAGTGATGCATACAGGCCCCTCAGTCCCCTGGCAGCAGGATGCCCACGTGTCCCATCTGCCAGCACAGCCCATGTTTGTAGAGCTCCTTGGCCTCCTGGGTGAAGCCAGGAGGAGTGAGGTGAGGAGCAGTGACAACCAGGCCTTGCACGCGCTGACCTGTAGGGCTGCTTCACAGAGCGAGGTGCCGCATGCCTCCTGTAAGGAGGGCTGTCCCACAGCCTGACTGGAGCCATCTTGCACCTGCCAAAACGTGATGCAGGCTTTTTAGAGCTGCATCGTCAGACCTTTGGAAAATCTGACTATCTTAGAGCCTTTCTAGCAGAGTAACAGATGGGTTGTGCTTGTAATTGGGTAGCTGCATATGGTAGGCATGTAAGACAGCGAAAGGGCTTAAAGCATTACTTCTCCATAAAATGCTACTTTCTGATACTGTTTTTCTCCCATTTCTGACAGTAAACTTTTGAAACTTCACTTGGAGTATTCCTGAGAGCCTCGAGACACACATTATCATGTTTTTAGGACAGAATTCATTTACCAGTGAAGACAAGGCAGCGTCTCCACTTCCCTCATTGCAGTTGCTTCAGACCCTCAAAGTGAATGTTGTCTGCTGAATGTAGAATGGATACTAATTTGGTCACATAAAACCTCAGATTGTTTTGGCTTTCCATGAATTTCTCAATGAAAAGAATGATCAAACCCAGTGATTCTGCTCTCAGACGCACTGGGGATATGAAAGAGCTGCTTGTCCAGCAGGCTGTATAGCCGAGACGGTCTTTTGTTGCCTATGGCACACATACTTGGCTCCTTTTTACTCTCTTTTTATTTTAATGCTTTACAACGGAGCTGGACAAAGCCAAATTTACTTTTAAAGCACAACTTAATTTTGCAGGATCCATAGCTATATGTCCATGCCCAGTTTTCTTTTGTGCTGCCTTCAGAACAGCAGGGCTGTGTGGTACCTGACATGGGGCTTCTCGCAGTGATTTATTAACTGTGTCAGAATAGCTGTTGTGAATGCTGGGAAGCTCTTGTATATTGTGACAGTTGATATTGATTATGACAGTTTGTAGACCCTAGTGTGTTGTCAGACAGTGGGTTGTATTTTGTCTTCTTACTATACATACCATGGGCTGTAGATCATAGTGTTTTCTTCAAAAAAGGACCCATTGTCCAGTGTGCTCATTCGTTGCTGGTATGAGAGCACTGCGGTAGGGTATTGTGCAACAAACGGCAAAATAGTTGAGGCACCCTGTGGGACAGACAATCAAATGTCAATTGCTTTAGGAAAAAAGAAATGATTAGTTTATTCTGCTTCTATTCTTTCAGTGGAATGAGCTGTGCAGTTGTCAGAAGCGAGTAAACTGGTCTGAGTCTGTTATTTATGAAAATAAAATGCATCCTGCATTAGTCATTATCCAGAAGTCCACAGACCATGCCAGTGGAGGAGGTTCAAAATGAGGATTTGCGCTACTGATAATTTGTAAATATTGCATTCAGTGCCTTTGGAGCTTCATGGAAGCTGAAATGTTTCCAGAATGAGTCTGAGGAAGAGGAGAGAAGCATTTCTGGAAACTTGGGAGAAAGCAAAAGCTGGCACGCGTGCTGCTGGGACGGGCGCCTTGGAGAGGTCACACCAATTAGTGAGCTCTTCTTACTGTTTGCTTTTAGCAAGGCAGTAGTAAAGTAGCACGCAGGAGAAAAGATTTTTCTATTTTGCCCAAAAGCTGTTTCAGTGTTTAAAAAAAAAACAACCCAAAAGCAAACGAGGTGAGCTGAGCTTTTGCAGACACTGTGATTGGGAGGATGGAGTCAAAAGCCATTTTGTTAATTATGCTGTTATAATTTACTATATTGCTACTGTATTACTGGGAAAAAGCTACCGATAATATGTTTGTTTTTAAAACATAGAGCACTTGAGGTGCAGCACTGACTGTGGACAAGAAAGGAGCCGTTACAATTTTTCTGTTCTTGAAACACCACTTATAAGAGACCATAATGGATCATAAATATACACTTACAGATGATAATCGGTGGGAATGTGACCCAGTAGCAATCTGTGCTATTAGAATTTTGACCTCACAGTGGTTTCACATTGAGTCAAGTGCAGTTTCTGCTGTGATTTTATATTAATGCAAAATCCATTTCCATACGTACCTTATGGTTTGATTGAAACAAATGCAGTATCATTTGTGAAATTGTTATTTCAGGGATACTTTGGGCCAAGCTTGGACCTAAGAGAGCTGGATTCTGTTCTTAACACCCTTGTGGAGCTGAATGTTGGCATTCAAAGCAGTTCATTCCTCATGGCATAATCTCATCTCCATTTTTAGTGATTTATTTACACTGTGAAATCTTTGAGAAGGAACATTTCCTATCAGTCTGGATTTCTGCGGGCGTCTACAGATGCTGCTGTAATGTAGCTGTTTTCTCTGTAATACTAGCTGTATTTTCTTAGTGAGTCCTTAATGTTAGCAAAAAGACAGAACCTAAGTGGTTTGATTTTGGTGATGATGCAGTTTCCAATGGCATGCTCACATTGAATTTGGATTAATTCTGTCATTAATTATGTTTAGTAATGAAAGAATGCTCAGTACTTTGTACATTTGTAGCATTGCTGTAAGCCTAGGAGTGTAGGATTGTACTGAGATTTTACAGTGGCATGTCTCAGTCCAATGTCAGGTATTAGTACTAGGCATATATTTTTGGATTTATAGTGAAACATACACAGCAGTGTCAGAAATGCTTTAAAAGAAGGAAAAATAGAATGCTTTTTATTACTGACTTTTTCTGATTTCCATAAAGTTTTCTGAAGAAGGTATGAATTCAGATATTTAAACTTGAAAGTTTTCTTCAATTACTTTTATCTAAGACTCTGGTAACAGTTCCTCATCTGTGCCTAGTTCTGGCTTCTTAAGCCCAAGGCAGCTCTTGGACACGATAATTTTGGTGTTGTGCTGAGAAAATCAACAGCTCCCAAGCACTGCTTATAGACTAGCTGTAATTTGTATGTAAGGTCCTATTAGTGGTTACTGAGAGAGTCCACCCAGCCATCGCAGGGCTGTTGAGCTGTCTGTTTGCTCACTGGCTCTTGCCGTTTTTTGCCTGGCACATTCTCTGTATGTGCTGAGCTCTTTGAGTTGCCATCCTTAAGCAATTTCATTTTATTTTCCTTATTAAAGGCATTGGCATTCACTGCAGGAGGTGGATGCATTCCCCTCTCCTGGGGAATGAGGACGACATCCTGGCGTCCTCACTGCCTCACAGCCCTGTTCAGTTTCTCGAGGGCTGCAGGAACATCCTCGTCCATAAACTGAAACCTGGTCCCTAATGTCTGCTACATTTCTCTTGTCCCTTCAGATGGCGTCCACAGCGTTACGGCTGTTTGCACCCTGCGCGTCACCATCATCACAGACGACATGCTCACCAACAGCATCACGGTGCGGCTGGAGAACATGTCCCAGGAGAGGTTCCTTTCTCCTCTCCTCGCCCTGTTCGTCGAGGGGGTGGCAACAGTGCTCTCCACCACCAAGGACGGCATCTTCGTTTTCAACATCCAAAATGACACAGATGTCAGCTCCAATATCCTGAACGTGACATTCTCAGCTCTGCTCCCTGGTGGCATTCGCAACAAGTTCTTCCCCTCTGAGGACCTGCAGGAGCAGATCTACCTCAATAGGACGCTGCTGACCATGATCTCCACGCAGAGGGTGCTGCCTTTCGATGACAACATCTGCTTGCGCGAGCCCTGTGAGAACTACATGAAGTGTGTCTCCGTCCTCAAGTTTGACAGCTCGGCCCCATTCATCAGCTCCAACACTGTCCTCTTCCGCCCCATCCACCCCATCAATGGCCTGCGGTGCCGCTGCCCACCTGGCTTCACCGGTGATTACTGCGAGACAGAGATCGACCTGTGCTACTCCAACCCGTGCGGCAGCAATGGGCTGTGCCGCAGCCGAGAAGGGGGCTACACTTGCGAGTGCTACGAGGACTACACTGGTATGTGTTTATCTTATCTTTGACCCATAATTTATAGGTTGGAACATTAAGCAGGCAGGCTCTATATCAATCTGAAATTGCTGACATTCTTAGTCAAAGGGAGAAAAACTCCTGATGGAGCTTTCTGGTAGAGGGAAGGCTTGTGTCACGTGTCACTTTGGGTGAAGTGTGCATTTCCAAGTCACATGGTGACAGGAACCATGCACTGTCCCAAGTCAGGGTGGGGGGACCAGCAGCTGCTGAAATGATTCCCATGTGTGAAGTTCATAGAACCGCTTAAGTTGGAAAGGACCTTTAAAGGTCATCTAGACCAACTCTCCCAATGAACAGGGGCACCTGCAGCTAGAGCAGGTTGCTCAGAGCCCTGTCTATCCTCATCTTCAGTGTTTCCAGGGATGGGGCATCCACCACCTCTCTGGGAAACCTGTTCTACTGCTTCACTACCTTTATTATAAAAAACTCCTTCCTTACACCCAATCTAAATCTCTCTTCTTTTAGTTTGAAACCATTTCCCCTTTGTCCTCTCACAACAGACCCTTCTCAAGAGTCTCTTCCCTTCTTTCTTGTAGCCTTTCTTTAGATACTGACATTTATACTCAGAACAAGAAATACAAATGCATGTAACCTAAATACCTGGAAGGAACAAGGTGGGCCACACCCACTGGTTCATGGTTTTGCATGGTAACTCCTTCCTGCCCCCTCAGCAGTGCCCACCAGGGCATGGAGAGAGTGTGCAGCCTCAGTGAGGTCACTAGGCCCCAGGACAGGCTAGGGACAAGGGATACCTCGTGGTGCCCAGAAAACGCAGCAATACACATTTATGGGAAAAGCTGTGAGTCAGCTCCAGTTTGTAAATGTCCAGATAAATGCTTCTTCCCAGCTTGTGTCCAGTGGCCTGTTGAGGAATGTACTTTGCCTCATCACAGTCTTGACATAAAGATCAAAGTCCAGCTTCTCAACTATTTCTGAGATGTTACAGAAGAACATTAGCTGAATGTTTTCTGATGCTTCTGGTAAGTCAGTGGGATTATTTTAGCGTTTGAAATTGTGCAGGCATGTACACATTCTGCAATGACATGCTGCTTGCCTGCAGTTGGTGCTGATGGCTCAGCGACGTCTGTTGTGATCCCCCACAAATGAGGGGTATGGCAGAGGGGACTGTTCATAGGACTGCCTCTCAATTCTGAGCATAAAAAAAAATTGAAAATATGAATTATTTAAGCCTCCATATAAAATAGTTTGCATGATGTGAATTCCTGCTGAGCTGGATGCAGCCCTCTAGGTAGAAGGGTTTTCCTTCATTTTGCATGTTGGCTCAGGGCTGTCATTAAAAATGCAGTGGTGAAAGGAGCCAGCAATCAGTGAGTGGGGACGTGGCAGCAGCACGGGAGCTGGGCAGCACATGGACTGGAGAAGATGCTCCCTGATATCAGAGGGGCTCAAAGTAGCCATACCTTCCTGGGTAGGGGATAGGCCTTTTGCTTGACTAGTGAAACTTTGAATCTAGTTGTGATGGCTGGGGTATCTGGTCCTCACTGAAGAGGACTTTTCTTAAAAGGCTTCTTTTGTGTCTCTTACAGAGTGAGATGCATTCTAAAGTCCTTTTTCTATGCATGGAGATGATGCATGATATGTGAGACATTGGATACCACTAAATAGATTTTATGACCAATTATTAGATAAATATGTTAAATGAAATTATTACAATATTAATAGGAATGGTTAGAAGTACAGGTTTCATTGAACAAAGATGTGCATATAAATAGACTTAATTCATTCACGGGTGAGTGTCTTGGAAGGTTTTGAAATGATATACATTCCTGTAACAAATTTTGAGGGTCTTTTCCTGGAAATCTTCAGAACAGAAAGATTAAATATACTTAAAAAGGAAAGAGGAAAATTTTATATTAATTATTGATGAATGTGTTTAAAAATTAATACTGCAGTCCTAACAGCCACAGTACATATTTAGAAGAGAGACACCATATTTTTCATACACAAAAGAAGATTTTAACTTTAACTGTATTTTCAGTGCATGTTTGTTGAGTTAAAATATTACTGTCCTGCTGCCAGGATGTTGGAGGGATCAGAAGTTAAGGAGTGAGCTCTGCCTGCGGCCACGCCATCTTTAGGGCCCAGAAGTAACCATGCTTCAATGAAACACTTCATTGTTTGAAACAACAATTTGGATTTCATTCACAGGCAGGTCAGCCAGGGGAAAGCATACCCGTCCATGTTCAAGAGGGCCCTGGAATCCCTTATCCTGTAAATTGATACAAATATTGAATATCGGTTTTATTGCTGAAAACAAATATTCAGTATCTGCTCTGTGGTTGGTTTGTGCAACACGAGTGCTTTTAGGCTCAGTGTTTATGACAACATTTTTTCCATCAGAGCTGACACACTTACCCACATGTGGTGGTCATTAGTTGCTTATCTCTCAATCTAGCAAGGAGAGGTCAAAAATGTTATCAACAAGCAACCTAGTACCAAAAATATTTTACAAAGTACGTGATCCATTATTGCATCTTATCCCAATCTCCTTTAAGAACTGTGTTATTTTACCTACAATTTTTATCCCTTCTTTGAATACTAGATCATGATCTAGTAATCAGAATACTGCATTTTCTGCTTGTATATGGATATTTCTTCTTTGCAAATGCAGATTTGATATCTGTTTAATATTTAAACAACATAGGTTTGATTCAAGAACAGCAATGTGAATTGACTCTCATAATGCAGTAAATGGGAATAGCAGAGTAGAGTTTGGCTGATGGCATGGACAGAGTACAAAGGCTGGAGGTGCTGATGTGACGAAGTATTACCATGGGATTAACTCAGTGTAGTAACGTACTGGTATGAGGTACTTAGGAATCTTTGGAATAATTGTAGAGGATGAAATATTAATGCTAACAGTCAATGAAATGCAACCTGCTCTGAGGACTCTCATGTTTCAATTTCCCAGTTAAGAGCTATGTAGAAAAATAATTACAAGAAAATACTAAGATCTATCATCTCCCTGGTAAGATACACTGCAAGTTGATGATAAATCACTACACAATCATAACCCTGTACTGAATCTATCAGACTGGTCACCTGTTAAAAATACAGCATTTATTTCCTGTAGCAGATAATTATGTCCTAACGTAATCAGATGGAATTTCCTCCCATTTTTCCACCCTGCTTTGAAGCCCTCCATTTATTTTGATGTAATTGTTAGTCATTTATACACGATGAAAGTTCCTCTGTCTTCGGGAGTCTTCTGTTACTTGCACGAAGGTAAACTGAGCTCTCACAAGGTATTTTTGAAACCTGAATACTGGCTAGTTTTTGGTGAGTTGAAATTAGCTTCACTTCCTGTGATGCAAGGAGGTGAGTGGACAAGGACATATATTTCCAGTCATGTTTTTCAGAATCGTGACCTCTTTAAGTTCTGTTATTTGTGTACTGACCCATGCACAGAAGTGGACAGTGTGCACTAACAATGCTGCTATTGATGGCAGGGAGCTGTGTGCCTGATTAAAGGGTTAAAGGACGTCATGCGTTAAGCTAAACAAACGCATGTAATGAGCTCAAACACTGGGGAAAGCCTGCTCAGTTTTTCTGGCTACGTTTTGTGTATCTCTGAGTGCTGCAGAAGAAGTTGAACTCACTGCAGGGGAGTTCTGCTTAGGCAGAGCGATGTCTGCATTGCTCAAGGGTGAACCCCTGAAGGATGGAGTATTAATGCGATTCACACACATGGCATGGTTGGTGGCAGTTCCCTACTGAGCTGTACATCCAGCCACATCTTGGTGCCTCCGATGGGACGTATCCTGTCAGTCGGTTGCGATTACTAAGGTGCTGGCAGTTCCTCAGCAGCCAGCAGTCCTGCTCAGCAGCAGCCCCAGCATTCTCCTCTGTGGTCTCACTCCCAAAAAGTAAAATCAGATTTTCACAGACCAAAAACACTTCAAAGGGAAAAAAAAAAAAAAAGTCCCGAGATAACGAAGAGATTTAATGTTCCCACAGTTCTCCTTAACCTCCTTAGCTACGTCTCCTGTAGCATGGAGCAATTTCAAGGGAAAAAAAAAACATTGCAAGAGAATTTCCCATATCCTCAGCATCTCTCCTTGGATTTCACTTCAGAGAGGGGAAAAATCTTAAGTGGTCATAAATCTTTTAGTAATCAAATACAGCAATTAGAGAACTTTTATACTTTTTTAGTCCTAATATATTTTTGTGATACCATATTGACATATGAAATCTTGCCATCTAACTTCACCACTGTGAATTCTCACTGTGTGCCATGAGAATGTAATTATAGCTGTTTTTGCAGAGTGGTACCAAAATGCCCTATTCATGTTGTTTGGTAAGCTCTCGGTGTTTGGCTCTTTCAAACAGCATCTAGCAGTAAAAGTAAACGTGAAGATCTGCTTCTTTGGTATCTTAACTTATCTCCATCCTTTAGATAGTAGTTTCACTGCTTGGTCTGATACTACATGCTCATTTTTCAGGCCAGAGAGATTTATCTGGAAGAATTTCAGCTTTCAAGTACAGAAATCTGGCAGCCAGGGTAGCCATAATGAGCATTTTATCTTGGGTGAGAGTGTCTGAAATTCCATTCTCGGTTACACTTTTGCAGTTCCACTAAAGCCCTGCACCCATAGGTGTGTAACAGCGGAATCTTGTACAGCATATCTTAATAAGAGACATTCAGACATCTTTAACTTTTAGGCCATGGTTTTGCTATGGTAAAACTGAACAAAGTCTATCATCACCAGGCTGTGGGGCATCACCAGCACTGTCAGACAGCTGTGACCTTTGTCTTGAGCACAAAACAGCAAGCAGTGAATTTTGTTCTTCCCAAACACTCTTTTTAAATGTAGAGATGTTGTCCACAGTATGGGACAGCTTTATGGATTGTCTCTCTGTGATACCTAATTCAAATATTAAGGCAACTAAGTGAAGTTACTGAAGTACTTTGTACTGGTCCTAACAAAACAGTGTCCCTTGGTTCTGGTTTTCAAGGCTGTGATACTGTCTTCCAGGTGTGTTTGTTTAGTCAGTATTTGAAAACAGTGGCAAGTTCTAATTCTTTAAAGATAGTGTATTAGTTTTCAAGAGTTCAAATGCAATTACACTTTTTAGGGCATTGGGTGATTCCTGTCATTTTCAGAGTTTAAAGCCTATATCTTTCCCCATTTGTGAAAAGTATTGTGGAATTTTTGTTCTGACTTAGGATGCAGGAAAAGTTGAGGAGGAGTGCTGTCAACCTCCTAAAAGCAGTCACTGTTTCTCGATGCTTCGGGGGAGAATGCCTCCTGGCTTTCTTTACTTGCAGTATCTGAATAGCAATGAACTAGGAAAGCTGCTCTATAAGTTTTTCTTGGTTTCCAGCAGTGCTGTGCCATCCTTTTGTTTGCACGTTTGTAGGGAAACTGGGTCTTTATAATTGCGAAACAGTTCTATTTCTGTTCATCTGTCACTGCAACTGAGATGACTTTTTCACACTTGGTGATGAATGAGTCTATGCAGGCATTCCTTGAGATTATTACCCTTTAGTTTTGTTCCCTGCATGACTCTCCTGTGACTTCTTCAACTTTCTCGTATCATCTGCGTGAAATCTGTGTAAGGAACACCCTCTTCTACCTCTGTTGAATAGGCAGGCATTTCAATTGATGCAGACACAGCACCCCTACATTTGGTAGCAGCTGGATTTGGAGCAGCTTCTCTCATCTCCTAGTCCCTCGTCCCTTTCAAATCCCAAGCTCACAGTGCTCAGCCATCTGACAGGGACCCTGGAAGTGGTGCAAGAAATACTCCAGAAGCAGAGCTTAGTTCCTCCAAACATTTTTTCAGAGCAGAACTGGAGCAAAAGCTGGAAAAGCCTATCTTTTCCTCTTCTTATGATCCTTACGACTCAACTGTGTACTCTGAGACATTGCATCTCATAAATCTTACTACAGCACTTTGAAGTTTCCCCATATGATCATTGCATTTGCCCATGCAAAAGAGCAGTGAACCCCAGATGTTGTCTCGTGAGCTGACTTAATATCTAAACATATGAGGAACTTATACAACCTATTCTTTGCAATTAGTCACGGACAATGAGTCTTCCATTGGGTATTACGCAGTGCATGCTGCATTTGAAGAACACAGCAGTCTATTGTGAGAGTTACTTTTCTTAATCTTTTTTTAGTGTGATGTGCATTTTGCATAATGATTTCCTGAAAATAAGTATTGGTTTTGGATATTCAGATTAAGATGTATCAGATTAAGATGTATCAGCAGGCAGAATTCTTACTGATGGGTATACATCTCAAAAAAGCTATGACTTCAGTTCATTACAAGCCATACCTGTACAAAATTCTTCTCATCTACGGATTGCTATGGGCTCTGCAAATCTGCTGACAGAGGAAGCCTCTAAGACACCCCTTTGAGAAAGAATTGTATTGTCCCTCCTCACCAAATGGATGGAAAGAAGCACAGCATCTTCTAGGTAACGTAAACAATCAGTGGCAAAATCCAGAGCAGCATAGGCAGCTCCTGGTGCTGATAGCTGGAACCCTGGAGGAGGTCCCTGTGAAAGATTTCTTTCCAGACATACACTCACACAGTCACCCACTGTGTTTAACTCAGAGATTCTTTTGTGTCCCTGCATGTTAGAATGGGTCTTTCCATGTTTCTGCAGTAATGCTGTTGGGGCATGCAGGGATGAGGCCATATGGCTGGGCTGCATCTAAGAGGTGCTCCGCAGACCTGAGGCCATGGCCTAGGTAATGCATAACTACCAATAGCTGAAATAGTAAAAACAGAGCAAAGTTAAAATTTTATATAATTGAGTCAAAAATGGAAATTTCAAAAATTTTTCACATTTCTGTCTACTGTGTTTCTGTCAGTGTTCCTGAGTCATGGGAAATGAACACTGGAAGTCTGGATCTTCTATCAGATTCACTTCTTCAGTTCTAGAAGAGGTTCCCCACTTCTGTCAGTGGAGTTTCTCTGACAGGTATTTCCCTCAACTAATCTTCCACCTCTGCTCGCTTGTCAGAATGCAAGAAGCCTTTTCTAATTGGATTATTGCGGTGTATTTGTTGGCAGTTCTCGAACTGTGTAAATGGCCTGAAGCCTCAATATCAACCTGCTGTGCCTTCTCCTGAAGCCTGGAAAAGAGTTTTATCACCTCACCCTGATGTGTTTAAACTAGCTACTGTTTGAGGCTTGCAAGGTTCCCTGTCCGTGCATAACCTTCCCTTGCCCCTGTCCCAGCGGCAGCATGGGAGGGATTTGGCCCTACTGGGGTCTTTTCTGGAGCCTCACAGCTTCTCCTCCTCACCCGTGGAAATGCTTACATTTGATCAAAGGCCTTTGTTGTCATTTGGAAACCTAGCTATGGACTTAATGCATTGTTTGTTCTTCTTTATGATGTTCTGATAAGGCTCCTGGTCTTAGCAGGTGTTTTCATAGTGGGTGCATGAAGGGTGCTTTGTACAAGAAAGCAGTACATCCCACTGATCCATTCAGCCCTGCCCTCAGAAGTTACCTTGGCCATACATGTCCATGTAGTTATAAGCTTAGCCCTTACAAACTGGTGGGTTCTAGAAGTTCCTGCTGAGTGATTGTAGTTTAACCTTTAGGTTTTCTCTTGCATTGTTCTGCTTGTTTTTGGAGGCTCTTGGGTAGTTGGCCTGACCTTCTCTTCATTTAGCTGCTCCTCTTGCCAGATAGCTACAGAGTCTGTTGCTCATGATGTTACGCTTCCGTTCCCATGGTTGATGATATCAAGTGTCATATAGCTAAAATTCTGTGCCTGAAGAATTTAGGAAATAACCTGTTTGAGGATGATTCTGCACTCACCGTGACGTTATTAATGCCACTGGTGTATGTTTCATTATAATCTGAGGAAAGATAGCTTCATAATCACACATTCATGGTGTCCTGAGTGTGGTAGGCTGCTGACCTGGCATTGGTGCCTACTTGGACCTGGCATCAGGCCTCTTTCCCTGCTCTTGGCAAGAACATGTCACATGAATATGACTTCATCAGTTCGTTTTTCTTAATATGAGGGTGATATGGATTGAGCACCCCTGATATGTATAGCCCTTCCAGTTAGTAATGGACCTGTATAAATTTGGAATTTTTTCTTGTAGAGTACACGAAAACTCTCTTTTATTTAACCCAGTGCACAGTACTTCTTTCTGAGTGATCTTGCTCCATCATTTTTCAGCACTTTTTAGGCTCTCACTTGCTTTTGACTTAAACTCCTAATTTTTATTGATGGAATTTCTGTTACCACACCTAAATGGGCGTTGTAATTCTCCCAGGCTTTTTGAAAACCTTTATAGTGCATTTGCTTATCTTCATAGGTATAACTAAAAAAAAGTGGAACATAGAAAGTAATTACACAAAGTGGAGCTATTTATTATGGTAATTTCACAGGCACATGTAAAACCCCTGCTTACTGACAATGCTAAATTCCCACACACCACCATAATTGTGAGCATTCATGCTGAAGAACATGGATCCGAGAGAAACTTCGCACATTTTGTGAGGTTTAATTAACTTATTTTAGACAGCACTGTATTAAACTGTTGCAAACTTCTCTGTGAATGCAGTTTAAAGTTGTGCTGTATAAAATCTATCATAGTTGAACTGTGTGTAACGTGTTTTTTCTCACTGTCTTTTAATGATAATTTTTAGGATGAAGTTTTAAAATGGGTATTAACCATAGAAATGCATCCTAATATAGCAGAACATACAGTTGCCGAGTGTCAAAATAGATTGCCCTTCCAATGTTTTACTAGCAGCATAAATTTCCTTATGGGTCCTTATGGGATTGTTCTCACTGAAAACAAATCAAATAGGGAAAAAAGAGTAGGGAAATGAGGAAAAGAAGCAAATAGCAACTAAAAACCTTGAGTTATCTGTGGGGAAGATAGACTCATCACGAGGTAGCATTTTTTCCAGCATGCCCTATGGCCCTGGAAACCCCCTCATAATTCTACTAGCTGAGATGAAGGCTAAAAACAAAATTCCAGAAAGGTGGGAATTAAATGTTTTAGATCTTCTGAAAGTAGAGTAAAGTAAAGAGAACAGAGAAAATGAAAGAAAATTAACTTTGAAGGAAAATGTAATGAGCCTCCCTTTCTCCTGGTTGGGAATACAAAACTGGGAAATGAAAGCCAACAAAGAGCAAGATTGAATTGGAAAAAGCATTTGTAGGCATTTCACTTTTCATCAGTCAATAAACAACAGGAAGGTGAGCGCAGAGCCGGCAGGAAGGATTGTTGGGCACAGACCGGCACATCAGGGTGAGGTCCTGTTAGGGAGGAGAGAAGGGAAGCTTCTCGTGTGCCAGTTCTTTGTGTTACGATGACCGAAGGTTTCGACAGTTGAGCACCAGACTGAGGCACTTGGCCTTGAACACCAAGATAATTACAACCCTGCCGTACAGTTGTGCGGGGCGTTGTGGGAACCGCAACTTCATTGTTGGTGCAAACGCTCTTTTGTTTGGAGCATCACGGCTCACTGCCCGCGTGGCAGCTCTGCTCCTGGGGGGACCCGCACTGCGCCCTGCCTGCCCCGCACCGCCACACCGCAGTCCTTAGCCTCCATTTTCTGTTTGCTTCTGAAAATCAAGATGAAGAAACTTTCCTTTGGGCAGTCTCCTGAATTGTGGTTATCTAGACACGTAAGAGAAACTGTACTGCACTTGCAATACGATATTTTAAAATGTGTTTTTAGTGGGTAGAGCAACTGGCCTTCAAAGGTCAGCACACTGATGTGCTTATTGTAAAAATCTTTATTATGAAGATGAGTGTCATTTATTAACAATTAAACACGATCTAAATGACACAGTAAAACATATTAACTAACAGGACTGGGAAATCATTGGACGTGACTTCAGAATGAAACTATTCTATACAAAGGCTGAATGGTAACCAATCAACTGCTTTAGCAGAAGTTAATGATGAGCCGTGGAAGCAGGCTGCATGCACTATCCGCTTGTCTAAAGTTTTTTAAGTTTCTGGTCTATACATTTAAAACTAATCTGATTTCAAGATTTTCATTGCAAGATGTGTGACACTGCAATGTCTTTTTCATTAAGAATAAGTGGACTTCTCTGATTATGTCACTTTTTGCTTTTGCTTTCATTTCAGTTTTACTGATCAATGCAGGAAATATTTCTGGGAGTATCTTTCTAACCCTGATCCTTTTAATTTGACAATAAAGGAGCTTCTTCCCCCCTCCCCCCAAAATTTCCCTTAAATGTATAGCAGGAGAAATTTGTTGAGCTTCAGATTGCATTTGCTAATTTTATACGCCCTGTGAAGGAAAACCTCTGATCTGCAGTAATGACAGTTGTATTGTGCTTCTTAGTATTACTTTCTTTTAACCTAATATTTCTTATATAAAGTGAAAGTACAGAGCTCTGAAACGCTACCCTCTCGAGATGTAATTACAATAATAGATCTACTTTAAGCATGTTTTTCAGCTGCTTTGTTAATATTTTATGGTTCCTCCTCAAGTATTCTCACTAATTGGCCATTATGCTTCTTTCCACTGAAGTGTCTGTGACCACCTAGGATGTTAAGGACAATGAGTTTGTTTGAGACCTGCCTGTTTCCCCAGTGCCATCATTTTTACCATAGTATTAGATTACAGAGGTGACGTTTTCCTGTGGAAATCTGAGTTGAAAACAAGCTTTCACCAGTCATCATGTAATGGAGGTGTGTGGAGCTGCTTTCCTACAGTTTGGGCATTGGGAATCGCAACCTTTTGGTGTCCTCCTTTATGGAAAGCAGATTAAGGAAAAAAGCAAGCTGGAAGTGTACAGGAGGTTGGGCTGGGCCTGAAAGCACATCTGGTTTTCCAACTCCAAGTTCCTGCTAATAAAAGTCATTTTTGCACACAACCCCAGCACAGCCACCAGGCTTTGCTCTCCTCCTTCAGTCGGGTAGATAGCTTAATATATTTTGAAAAGTACTGTGGGTATCTGATATGGCCTGTGAAATGGTATTTGGGAGGATTTGTGGTGCTTATGGTGACATTCAGTGCCCAGTGAAAGTGGCAGCTTTTCAGAAGTAGTCTATTTTATCATCTGAACAGGGACGTGATGAGGTCACGAGTGACCTTTTCCTTTCTTACTATGGCTGCCTATGGAAGGATGTGAGAACCAGCCATGGCAGTTGGTTCCCATGCTGAAGTGCCTGCAGGTGCACAGGGATGCAAATAAGGACCAGGCTGCAAAACCTGTCCCCAAGGGAACATGTCCTGTGGGCCACAGTGGCTGCTCCAGCCTTCAGTCCTCTCCACGTGCCTTTCCTGGAGACAAACTGCATGGCACAGGGAGTGGAAAAGGTGACATCAGGTGTGTATTATGGTAAAGGCAGAGGAAGATGATTTATCTGAAAAAATACGTGGAGTGGGTAATATTGCTCTGTAAATGGATCACCTATAGTATGCAGAGGTGTGTCATGTTCTTACACCTCCAGATTTCTCATTGGTTTTAAAAGAACGCAGCAGGAAGGGGAGATTTTTATGAAAGTCGTTTCCAAGAGGTGTGTCCCAGGTGAGACATGATGCAAATTGCACACGATGACGTTATCTAATTTGTGTTTTATCTTTAACATCTGTAGTAACATTTTTCCCCTACTAAATATATCCAGAGATAAAGCCTTTGAAAGACAGTGCTTCATCACTGTATCTTACCCCAAATCAGTGCAATTTGCATTATGGTAAACTGTATAACACATGTTCCTGCTGCAGAACTCAACAATAAATGAGAATTTCTGTTTCCTTTTTCTGTTGCAGTCTTTTGTGTTGTGTACAGTCCTAGGTGACAAAGGTAATCTAAGGAAGTTTTTAAATCTGTAACTTTTGGATCGAATGAAGAGGGAGGTGACACCTCATGAGGGTCCTGTACATTCAAACAAATGGTTCAGTTTATCTACAGAGCTCAGAGACAGTTGTGTAATCACAGAAAGTAAACCAGGAAGAAATTACCCACAGGATCCCATAGAGCAAAAATTGCTAGGTAGCTGTGGCAGGCTGAAGGAACTTGTGTTTTTTGGTTTTCTTTTTCTCATTCTCTTCCACCACATCTAAAACAATCCAGGAAAGTGATTTTTCTCAGAAGCCTGGGGTGGGATTAAGTCAGGGTGCTGCTGGAGCACGTGGCAGGGAGAAGTGGAGCACCATGGACCCAGCTGCCCCATGTTCAAGCCAGGTAAGTCTTGCTGGGACCTCATTTGAAGATGGGTCAACATTAGTTTGCTATTAGCACCCTGGCTCTGCACAGCAACCCAGAGGGGCTTTTTTGGACATTTTGACGCTAAACCATAAGCTGTAAAATCCCAAGATTCATTTGTGACTTGTACTTTGTTTGTGTCAACACTAATGGAAGTTGCATGGGGGGGACAAGGTCCTGTGACTATTCAGATTGAGCACATAGCATCTTGAGAACATGCTCATCATTTCTGACATAAAGAGTAATTCATTTCTTCAACAGATGTGCCCCAAATATCACTAATCCTCCTTATCATTGTTTCTTTTTTTTCCAATTATTCCTTCTCATTTAAATGCAAAACCACAAAAACGCCAAATCCCAAATCATCCATCCATGCATCCATCCCTGCAGGGTGCTTCAGTTTTGCATTGTTTTGTGACCAGGGGATGAAAAGAGGCACATCTTTGCTTAGACTGGTGCTTTGCATAGGAGAGTATGCCTGCTTTGGGGTTTGAGAGGGGCTGGGCACTATGTCAGCAGTGTGTGGCCTGAAAAAGCAAGAGAGACAGGGTCCTGAGCTTCTCCTGATTTTGCTTTTGTTAAACAACAGTGCTTGTTTAGCCCTGTTGCTACTTAGTGAATGACTGGCACGTGGAATGGGGTCCTGGCCTTTTTCTTACCCACCTGGCAAGGGGAATTTCCCATCGTGGTCCTTCTCCTATGAGCTCTTGGGGCCATAAGACAGCTGGGGTACAGATGCTGTCCTTGTGGTCCCCAGTGGAAAGAATGGAATGAGTAGTCATTGGGAAGAGAGTGAGAACTGGGAGAAGCCTTGGATCAGCTACTTTCAGTTGTGTGTTTCAAGCTGGAATTTGACCACCAAGAGCTCTCACATGCCTTGGAGCCAGCAGATGCTTCCCATAACTCCAGAGACAAATAAATGAAAACATAAAGCCTCCTGTGTTCAGTAGATTTGAACATCTCATGATTAAAGATCTCACGGCCTTTAACCCAGTCCCATGATATTTGGAAATCTGATTTATTGGGAATTCTTGTGGGGAACAGAGTGATGGTGAAGGAGAAGGAAAACATTTATGTGCAGCTGGGAGAGTGCTAATGGCCCTGCACCGTCCCTTCCCACCCACTCAGAGCTTTAGGGTTTATGTCCACAGGAGAAATTAAACCACAGCCAGTGGTTTTGAGTATATTTTTATAGGATTGTTTTCTATCTGTCACCTTGGAGAGCTACTGGTAAGCTATATATATATACACACACACATATATATATACATACACACATATATATATACATACACACACACATATATGCACAGTTTGTGAGATTACTGTTTTTGTTACTATTTTGTTCAGTGCTTTAAATTCAGCTTACTTGATTGCAAATTCATCTTGTTACATCTGGAACAGTTAGCAACTTCCTATGTAAATTAAGTGCACATGTCATTGCAGTTAGTGGGATTTAGACCTAAGCAATGTGTATAGGTGCACACACGTGTATATTTGGTGTATGGTTGTATTGGTTTATGCGTATCTTACTTCTTTGCCCTGTTTCTCAGCATCTGCCTTTATAGCACAGAAAACAGCCCAGGGGGCAGAAAGCAAGGAGGGAGAGGGAGACTCCAACTCGAACATTAAGGTCTTGTTTCTCCCTGTAAGAAGGTTGGCGCTGATTTTAGTTTTCCTGGGTCAGTCCCAACTCTGAAAACCAGATTAATACGGAAAAGAAAATACCAAAGTGTGTTTCCTAATTTGAACATTAGTAGCTTTATAATGGAGGAATCTCCCAGAGCAGGGAACATCAGTGTCGTTTTTAAATCTGAGTGCTTCTGCCATTGAAGTGGCAGCAGGACTTTGGCAATTGATCCATAAGGGTGCCCAAATTTACCCCTGCTCATGCAATAGCACTTCTATGTGTTTTATGTAAAATGGTACATGAATGTAGTCATCCCTGGTGAATTGTAGTCACCAGTACACAGATGACTTCTAACTTCTGTTTGATCCATCTTCTTCATTCTGAATGGCTTGGTTGCTTTGGGTAACTGTTCTCTAACTTCAGCAGAGTGTTTTCCTAGGTTTGTTTGTGTAATGTTTCATTTGTAAATGGGCTGTACTGGCAGTTAAGGCTGATTTCTCCCATTTGATTCTGGGAATTGACTCATCACCACAGAGTCACTGAAGTCATTCATTGCCCTTTATGGACAAGGTCCCATAATTATTTTTATTACTTGACTTGTGACTACATTCCAAGCATGCCAGGAGTTGATTTTCCTGCAGTATGTGCCTGCACAGTTGGTGGAGGGAGGTGGGTACCTTCAGCAGGTGTTGATCCAGTTCACCTAAGTCAGGCATAAGCCACTGCACCCATCCATGAGCTGTATAAATTTACTTTCAGCAGTATTTCCATAACAGTTAAACCTTTTATAAAACCATTCATTCATTGTTATTCCTGGGTGCATATTCCTGCCTCCTTCCCTTGTGCCTGCTGTGCTATTCATCCTACTGTCCACCCTATTAGGAGACAACTAATCAGAAGATCACTAACCCTACAATAGAGAAGTGAATGAGGTTTTGCCATGTTAGCCCTGCAGATCAGCCTACTGCAGGATTATGTGAATGCCAGTGCATGAGAGGAGGAGGAAAGTACTGTGAGTTTGGGAAAAGAGGATGATGGTGACACAAACTCAGCCTAAAAAATGATGAAACTGTCCTCAAAGTGTGTGGGGCGGGGAGCGTTGAATCCCACTCCCTTTATCTCATCCTAGTAAAGATTTCCAGGCTGGTTCTACAACTTACATGTGTGGGCAACATGACTACAAATTGGAGTCCTGCAGAACAGGACAAAAAAGAGAACTATAGGGTGGAAGCTGCACATGTTTTTAGCAGGTGATAGGGGCAGCCAAGGACCTGGCTTCTGCCACTCCACTGTGTCCCTCTCTCCTCCAGGAGTTCCCATCCTCTTGCATCTCCACCATCCAGTGCATCCACCGCAAAGGAGGTTTTAGAACCAGATTTCAAACAGATATTTGTGAGGACTGTTTTTCCTTTTTTTTTTTTAAACTCTTTTGTATTTTTTTTTATTTTATTTTTTATTACTTATTGCATTGATTGTTGTAGTGCTAATTGTAGTTCTGGGATAGTAACATTTTATGTACTAAGAGAAAGAAGAGGATTGTTTTTCCCATAATGTGCAAAATACCTAATCATTTTTTAATACTAGCTTGCTCCTTATTAGGTCAGTGGGTCAACAGGGATTCCTTGAAGAATTCAGTTACTAAGTTTCTTGTTTCTCCTTTCCACTTTAAAGTGTGTCATTTTAGACTGGCTGCGTAAGTCAGCTTTCCATTCTGGTGAAGCAAATAGAAGCATGGAGAGAACAAGATTAATATGTATCTGGAGCAAATGGCAGAAGGGAGGAAAGGAGAGAAGAATCAATTCAAGTCAAACAATTTCAGACAGTGAGTGAAAAATTAATGTGTCTAGGGAAACTGGAGGAAAAGAAGCAAGAGCAACAGTGCAGGTCTGTTATAGATACAATAGTATTTCCATTGAAGACAATCAGGGAATTGTACCAAGTTTTGAGTACTAGTCCTTAAACAGGAATATTGTAGCAACGCATTGCAGCAAACATAAGTGTAGAATAACTCTGTAATTGTTCCCATGCCATCCTGTTGTTTCTGATGACTTTTCCAATATTACACATTGTCTGCCAATTGTAAGGTCAAGCAAGTCGCCAACAGAACCACGGGCGAATTTCTGCAAAGGCAGATTCACTGATGCCTGCCAGTGTGCTTTTGGGTACATAATGTTCAGCTCACAGCATATTTTCATTCATGAGATTATTTTTTTGTTTTTAAAATAGCTTTTCTTTTTTTCGACTTTTTATCACCGTTTATTGCTCAGTCATTAAGGCCTTCCCTTACTTGATTTGGAACATGTCAGAGGAAGGCCAAATGAAACCATTTTCTAGCTAGTCTTTTCCTTGCATAGTCTTGTTACATTATGACTAATAGTGTGCTGTCCTCACTTACATAACGTTCATATGAGAAATGTTACGATTAACATCTTTGCAAAGTAAATCCTGAAAAAGAAGAAGGAGTATATGAAAGACAGTATGGCTTAGAACAGGAAGCTGTGTCAAAAGCACGGCTATCACGCTGTGATCTCAAGGGCTTTATAACTGGGAAACACTACATAAAGGGCCGTGTAAAAGCCTCAGGATGTGTAGCTTTAATAGTCATCAATATTAATGGGGAGAATATAAGATCAGCTGCTATCCTGTAACAGTAAACCTCTTTCTGGTTTGGTCCGGCAGTTTTTGAAAGCCCGAGAAACTGCTCAGCAGATAACAGGCACACACAACCCGTGTTATCTGACAGCACATGCTTGGGGTTTAGCAGCTGTGGGGGCTAAGCTTGGCATTTCCTACTTGGGTTTCACTGAGTTGTGATGTATAAGTAGTTTTTAAAGTTCACCAACGTAAAAAGAAAAAAGAGAAATTATGTTAGCAGAAGAAATAATGTCAAGAAAAAGCAGCCTAAGTGGCAGGGTGAGCCACCTCCAGAGTCACAGCCCATCCCCAGGCTGTGTTTGCTGGCCATCTGGCTGGGCCTTGGCACCCACACCCCAATATCCCCTTGCTGGCAACCACTCACCATCCTTTCCATGCTGTTTTCCCTCTGTACTGCTCGTCAGTTCACACAGGCTTCACTTCAGATTTTGAGTGCCTTTTAGGCCTCAGCTTCCCACAGCACAGCTCAGTAGGATGGAGCTGTGGCCACCCCAGGCAGGACAAGCTGAAGGGCTGCACAGTAGGGTGTTGGGTTGCAGGTAGATTGGGTGCTCCTGAGCAGAGTGCTTTGAAAGCTTGCACAGATGTCTGCTTAATGATGCCACAGATGTTGTGCTTCTAAATAAATGCAAGCACTGGTTTTGTTTTTGGAAAAATGGTAAATAAGGATCGGTCAAGTTTCTTGGTAGACCCTTGTGCCTGAAGTGTAGTGATGTATGTCTTGGAGTCATCGTAGAGATTTCAGGAATGTTGTTTTCACTAAACATGAAAAAAAAAAAAAAAAGAAAAGAAAATTCACCATCAAATAATATTCTTCAAATTCAGTTCTCATTTACATTAGAGAGTAATGAGAATTCAGAATAATTTGGGATTGGGTAATTGGGTCATCAGTGATAGTAAGTTGACTGAATGTAGGACAAAGGATTATGTTTAAAGTTGAACTGTTCTTTTTTTTTTTTTTAACTGCTTCTTTAAGCATCATAATGAAAATTAATAGTAAACATGATTCAGTAGAACTTTAGTGTAAGCTTTCTTTTCTCTTAAACAGGTCTTCTACCCAAGCAGGTATGTAGACAAGTGGCCTATCAGTTCTTCTTACATCATAGAGTTAATACGGAGTCATCAGCAACTCCCAGCTTAGACCTTTGTCTTATGGCTCTGTATTGCCATGGCATTTCCAGAGCACACCAAATGAGATAATATCTCATTTTTGCTTGTCTTCTCTTTTTCTCCTTGTGTGTTCAAGTTTGCACGCTATTTGCTTTTGCCAAATATATCATTCTGTTTTCAGAAAGCCTTGAAGATTAGATTCCTCCCTGAGTTGGAGAGTTAATTCACAAAATATCCTACTGCTATTTTTAAAGGGACAGATCTGTGCTTGATTGTTATATAGGGATCATGTTTTTCCAGTTTTTAGAGGATTTTGTTGTGTGAGATTTTTTGCATTTCTTGGATCAAGGGGTTCTGTTTATGCCATGGGTTGTCAAGAAGTGGTTTCTGTAGCATCTGCAAAGTGCATGTGATGTGCGTGTGGTTTTTTTGGCATATTAGGTGCAGTGAGGGATGTATCTGTCTTGGGTGTTATATACAGTTTCTCGCAGAAGAGGCACATTACAGAGCATTTAAATCTAGCTGAATTCCTCATTAAAGTTTTAAGGAAGGTGTCTTCTTATAATCTTGCCTAACCTGATACCCACAGTTAATAAATGGAAACAGGAAGATATTTATTGAGTGGTTTTCACAGCTTTTCATCTTAGTGCTAAAATGAGAGTACAAGAACATCAGTCATGATTCTGAAAAGCTCTAAGCACAAACTTGAAGTGGAACCCTTGGCTATAAAGTTTATTACTTCAGAAGTTTGGGCTTGCACACCCTCTGGGATGATGGGAAAGATGTATTTTTTAATTACAATTCTAACGATACTTGTCCAGGTCCCCTGTGCCTTGTTTTGTGCCCTTTGTGCACACACTGGGAAGCCCCATATGCTGTTTGCAGGGAGAAGCAGTGCATTTGTGAGGAGGCAGCTGTCTGGTGGCTGTTACGGGAGCAATGCTGCGGAGGAGAGGTCAGTCCTGAGCTGAACTTGCCTGGACAGCACACATTTACCTCTGCTGAGTGATCACAGCACGTGATGATGCAGTGTGAGGAAGAACACAGCAATGCTGGGCACCCTACACACAGACCAGGTGCAGAGCGCTGCAGTCGCAGCGTGGCGCAGAGCAGAGGTGCAGCCCTGGGGCTGGTTTGGGGCAGTGCCCTCAGAGCAGCTCCTGCCCAGCTCCGTGCTGGCGCTGGCGTGGGAACCTGGGAAGCAGCTGCTGCAGCTTTCCATTTGAATTTGCCTTTGTTTTGTGAGTCACCGCTCACAGTTCCTGCTGCTTTTACTTTCCTCCAGGAACGTGTTTGCAGGATTTTAGCTGTGTCTGAATTACTGTAATTGTATAACCTTGTAGCAAGTCATCATGCAAATATCGAACCGATGGAAACGTGTTCCTTCGGCTGGCTGTCATGTTGTTTTCCTCTGTGTTTTGTTATCAGGCAGTTTTACCAAGCATATACTCCATTCAAGCATATACTCCATCTCCAATTTCTGCAAACTTTATGGTCAGGATCTGAACACACATTAAAACATCACAGGGTTACCCTAGGAAGACACATGCCAAAACATAAATGTTAACCAATTAACTCACATAGAGGGCCAGCTTTGTGTGCAATGAGTAATTGAGCCAACTGCCCGGCCACAGCAGGCTTCTTAAAGCAGATGCCCTCTGCAAGTTTTGAACCACAAATTGTAACTTGCTTTTTTTAAACTGATAATTTCAGATTTTCAACAAATGTAGGAAAGATTATGGTGTAGAATCAGCAAGACACCTGATTCTTCAGTACTTGCGTTCAATAGATCTTAATATAGACTTTGGAATAGATTACAGGTGAAGCATTTGATTGTAAAAGAGCTTCAGCAAGCACGTGCAATCCTTAACTTTTACATAGAGTTACTGTACTCATTTCTGAAAGGTTCGGAAAAGGATCGTCACAGGCAGGATGCACTGGAAATATGGGAGCAATCCATATGTCATCAGCATCCTGCTAATTCTTTCTGTAAGTGCTTTGCAAGCGTTGTCATGGGCTCTGCCGCGCCCTGCCGCTGACACAGGCTGCAAAGCCAAATTCCATTTGAGCTGAAGTGCAAACACTTATCTGTTGACACAATTTCCAACCCACAGTGAAATGCTGGAGTAAATTACACATATTCTGGTTGACAGGGAGCATGCAAGATTTTAAATGGCGGTCCTACCTCCCCCCTTACAGGTCTGTATGTCGTCTTTATATTTATCACCAGTTGTGAGAGCTACTAAGGAATCTGAAAACTGGGGCCAATATTGCCAAATATTTTAAATAGGATTAGACTCTGAACCACCCTAAGAGACTGACAGGCAATGCAGCATCCTTACTACCATGCAGTTGCAGATTTGTACCTCATTTGCTGATGGAGTCAGGTGCAGAGATTGAAAAGTAGTGAAGCCCTCACAGAAGCCCAGGGTTCATGGTGCCATCTGCAGCTTGGGTGGCACTTTGCCTTCCCTCATGTCTCCTTCTGCCCTTCCAGGAGAGTACTGCGAGGTGAACGCCCGCTCCGGCCGCTGTGCCCCAGGTGTGTGTAAGAATGGAGGGACCTGCGTCAATCTGCTGATTGGGGGATTCAAGTGCGAGTGCCCACCAGGAGAATATGAGCGGCCCTACTGTGAGATGACCACCAGGAGCTTCCCCCCACAGTCCTTCATCACCTTCAAGGGGCTGCGGCAGCGCTTCCATTTCACCGTCTCCCTCATGTAAGTCCCAGACCTCCCTGTTTTGTCCCCGTCCCAATGGCTCCTAGTATGGGGTGTTTCTGGTGGCTTCTCCTCTCAAGGTTGGGGTGTGTTTATTAAATATTTTAAGCAGCTGATTTATCGATGTGTAGAGGTCTCTGGGGGATTTCAGACTCTGACTCCATCAAGTGGGGCAAAATCACATTGTTTGAAAGCATTTAATTTCTGTCCTGTGGAAGATCACACAGAATCACAGAATCATCAAGGTTGGAAAAGACCTAAAAGATCATCCAGTCCAACCATCACCAATACTCCCCAGCTAAATCCTATCCCTCAACACAACATCCAAACGTCTCTTGAACACATCCATGTTCGGTGACTCCACCACCTCCTTGGGCAGTGCATTCCAGTGCCTGACCACCCTTTCCGAGAAGTAATATTTCCTAATGTCCAGCCTGAATCTCCCCTGGCGCAGTTTGAAACCATTGCCTCTAGTTCTATCACTGTGTACACGAGAGAAAAGGCTGACCCCTAGCTCACCACAACCTCCCTTCAGGAAGTTATAGAGTGCTATAAGGTCTCCCCTGAGCCTCCTCTTCTCTAGGCTGAACAATCCCAGCTCCTTCAGCCGCTCCTCATAAGGCCTGTGCTCCAGGCCCCTCACCAGCTTCGTAGCCCTCCTCTGAACATGTTCCAGGGCCTCAATGTCTTTCTTGCAGTGAGGGGCCCAAAACTGAACACAATACTCGAGGTGCGGCCTCACCAGTGCAGAGTACAGGGGGACAATTACCTCCCTATTCCTGCTAGTAACACTGTTTTTGATGCAAGCCAGGATGCCATTAGCCTTCTTGGCCACCCGGGCACACTGTCGGCTCATGTTCAGCCGAGCATCAATCAACACCCCCAGGTCCGTTTCCTCCACACAGTCCTCCAGCCACTCCGCCCCAAGCCTATAGCGTTGCCTGGGGTTGTTGTGGCCAAAGTGCAGGATTCGGCATTTGGTCTTGTTGAACCTCATCCCCCTGGCTTCAGCCCAGCTCTCCAGCCTGTCCAGATCCCTCTGCAGGGCCTCGCTACCCCCAGGCAGATCCACACTCCCAGCCAATTTGGTGTCGTCTGCGAACTTGCTGCGAAGATGCTGTTGAGGTTCTAACCATTTCTCTTTTACTACAGGCTTCTACTAAAAATTTATTTACTAGGAACTTTGTGTTTTTGACAAGCAGTTTATTAACCTCCTTTGCTTTGGAGATTAGTATTTGGATATACATAGTTCTTTCTTGGTGAAGTGCTTCACACAGCTGAGAGGGCTTAGCCCAGCCCTCACAGGCCTTTAGGGGACCACCAGTACAACAACATCTGGAAGGAGGACAGCAACTGATGTCACTGCTCAGGGGGATCACAGAGTAGCGTGCCCTGCCAAAGGTCTGCTTGGTTTCCTTCCTTTGCTCTAGAGCTCTTATAGGCTGAATTTTGCTCTGTGGGGAGATGGTGTGAGGAGAAAGGCCTTTCCAGGCAGTGGGGTGGTGCCGAACCACAAACTCCATCAGCATCTCAGCAGCCCTTGGCCAGAGAGGCATGAGGGTGGATGGTGGATCAGTCAGGTCATAGCTGAGCAAAGGCTGGTGTTCCTTGGGTTCTGTTTTCCAGCCTCATGCCTGGAGCAGCCCTGAGTGTCACAGCTTCTCACCTTGCTCCTCCTGGCCTTCATGAGCAGCTCTTCTTGTCCCATCCTGGCTGCCAGGCATGGCTGCCCACATCCCTGTCCCATCTGCCGTGACAGATCCATGTTGGACAGACTTCACCTGGGCTGTCTGTCACTTCTCCCATGGGGGCAGTTGAGGAGCTCTGGGGTGAGGAGAGCAATGGTAGCAGCCACGTGATGTACAGCAGGGCTCTACTCCACTGATTCAAGACTGCCTAGGTTAAAAAAATGAACGCTTCTAGATAAGACTTTTTTGCTCAGGCCATGGCATAGTATGCTATGGAGTGGCATACTATCCATCTGCCTCCATCTGCCATGGAGTGAGAGCTTTGGATGGAAATTCATGTTTCCTCTGGAGAGGGTGCAAGGTTTGCTGCTCTCCCACGGTCAGGGTTGACCTTTGGTTGTCCCTCATGGTTGACTTTGAGTAAATAGTGCAAAATGTGTCAGCTCCGACCCTGATGGGCAAGGTCAGAAGTTTGTTGTTTGTTGTAAAGCAACAGATGCAAAAACAGAAGCGTTTTGTGTGTCTGTCTAGAGAAAATGCTCAGGACTGAGAAGATCAGGCACGTGTCCCATGTCATGCTCAGCAGATGTTTGCTGTTTGCTGGGGATAGACAGGTTCTAGTCCAGAATTTTATAGAATCTTGAAATTATAGTTAAATCAGGATGTGTGGATGCAGTTTGCATGCAAGCCACGGCAGGGAAGAGTTGTGCCTGAAAAGGTGAGTTTAGAGCATCAGATCTAAATACACAGAAAAGCTGAGAAGCAAAAGACTCAGTTGGCCTTGTCAGAGCCAGTAAGAGAAAACAAAGGAGCGGCCTAGGCTGGCTGCCAGCATAAATTACCTGCAGTACCCTTGGAGTGTCCCCACAGCCACGTGGTGTCATTTTTCAGGCTTTCAGGAGGAGATCTTTGATGTGTAGGGTCCTTCACATTAAAGTGACTTGAATTCTCTGCTTGGACATTATTAAGAAATAACTTGCCTTCACGTGGCAGTGCTTGCCCTATGATTTCTTTGGCATCTTTAAATTGAGATGGCACACTTAGTCCTGAGCTAAACATTGTACAGTCCACTCAGTGTGACTGTAAAAAGTGTAGGTCATCCTGGGCTTCATTCCATGCTGTCCAGGATAGTGATATTTTTAGCTTTTTGTACCTAAAGTTCACATTTTTTTTACGCTTGCTGGTTTTTTTTGGCTTTTATTATCCTTCAGTACAGGTGGAACACATTATGTGAGGAGAAGCAAGAATTAGTGGTTGGACTAGACAGTGGATTTGCTCTGGCATATTTCATGATGTGGGAACATTCTTAACGTCACTGGGTGTCCGGCTTCCTTCAGGCTTCAGTGACTCATGACCTGCTCCTGACAAAGAGCAGGGTGCTTGTGTACTCCACATCCATAAGTAAAATGGGATTTTTTTGGAGGGGGGAAAAGAAGCCTATATGTTTGTTATGAGCTTAGCAGATGAGCAAACACCTTAGGTGCAAAACCGATTTAGGACATGTGGATTTTATATGGCATGTACTGCTGCTAACAGAATAGATGCCACAGTGTTCCTAGTGAAAAGGGTGAAAGAGCAAAAATTTGGGTGCGTGTTAATCCCAAATTTGTTTCCTTTGTGCAGTTATTCAGCATACTGACCAGGCATGTCTTTCTGCCCCCAACTCTATACATCTTTGGCTCTTCCCAACAGCTGCTACTTCGCCTTCTTCTCTCCCAGAGATACCATCAGTGAAGATATTTTCTCACCGTGTGTTTGGAGTTCTCTAAGAGAGTTTGTCCTTTGTTTCCTGTGCCTTGAGTTCAAAAAGATCTTTTCTATTAAAGCATGTTTTTATTCCCCTGTTGGTAGCATTCTGTCAAGTTCAGAGGCAGGAGTGCTGAGCTAAGGATATGATGCAGCAGGTGCTTTGCGTGGAAGGAGTGGAACTGAGCACACACTGAGTTAACAGGCATAAAAAACAGAAAGATACTTTGCTTTTTTTAGATTAAAATGATGGTAAAGTATTGTATCTATATCCAAAAAATATGTTCAAGCAAAACTAAGGTTCCTGTTGTTGCTGGTTAAACAGACTCAGTCAGCTCACTCAGACCCTTCTCGTTTCCTTTGCCCTTATATTTAACCTGATTAGATTTGATCAAAAAGGTTTTGATTAAGCAGACATCCACTGAAAAATGAGATGCTATAAAATGTTTTACAGGGGCTTTACTGCTTTGGATGAAATGCTTGACTGGAAATAGTAAAAGCTAAACTGATGTTTTGATAATATTGAAATATTTCAGTGGTATTGTCTTAATTCATTTAGTCCAACTTTTACTTCCTTTAATATTGTTTTGTACTATGTCAAAGAATATAACACTATTTAGAAATAAAGATTGAAAGTAGCCAAAATGGTAGCACAGTATTTTGACTGATTATAATGGATACTCTTAAGAACTTTTATTTTGTTGGAAATTTCAAAAATTTGACTTCTGTGCTTTGAATCAGAACAATTCATTCTCTTCCTTTAAATATAATATTTCTTTTAATGGAACAAAGATGTACATTCTCATGTAGCTCAGATTCAGGCCTCTGCTTATGACTCTGTCTGACAATCAACTTTGGTTAAGAACATTCTTTGGATTTGAAAAATTTTACTTCAAACACCATTTGGAAGCCATTTGGAAGCACAAGAAATTCCCATGGTTGCCTCTCTTTAGAGAATATTAATCTTTGTGAAAATGTTTATATGAAGCGTAATAAACGTTTGCATTTGTAAATAGATGAGAGCTGTGTGCAAATCCCCAAAGCTAAATGGGTTCAATTTAAAATCATGAAATACACAGAAATTTTGAAAAAACATTCTGTGCTGACTAAAAAGCAAGCTTTTCTAAAAGAGGGCTTGGCTCTTTTGCTGCAGGAAAGGTGTGATGCATCCCATATCGGAAGCACAAGAAAAATAAAACAAAAATGCACCCACTGGAACTGATTTAGTGGAATTGTTAAAGTGTTTATTTTCCTTCCTCTGATTGACTTTACTGTTGATTGATGAACTTTGATTATCTGTGTGGCATTATTCAGATGCCTCTTATCTTTCTTTGCCCCTTGCTTCCCCAGCAGTTCTTTTTGATCAGTTTATGACACCCCTTGTAGCATGCTGCATGCGGACAGTGAGCAGGCAGCAGTACTCCCCTTTGATGTCAAACTGCTTTCTGCCTTTCCAGCTCTGCAAAGTGTAGGAACTGCTACTGTGGATAGCATCAGATACTCACTCTGAATTGCGTGTCTGCATCATTTCACCTTTTGTTAGTCCACAGCAGGTCTCTGCAATTTCCATCACAGTCTCCTCTGTCAACATGAAAAAAAACACAACAGCAAGTATTTGCTGCTGCTTATTTAATTTTACAATTTTCTGTCTGAAGAACGAGCCAAAGGCTTGCATTTCTGGCTGTGACCTGACTACTTTTCTCTTCGTTCAGGTTCGCAACCAGGGAGAGGAACGCTCTCCTCCTCTACAACGGGCGGTTCAATGAGAAGCACGACTTCATTGCCTTGGAGATCATTGAGGAGCAGATCCAGCTCACGTTCTCTGCAGGTGGGGTGGCACTACAGGGGAGCGTCTCTGCTTATGGTCCTGAGATATTCTCAGCCTGGCTGAAAATGTATTTCCATGAATTTGTATTTGCTGCCTTCTTAATAGAGTAACTGGCTGACGCTGTGCAGTTAATGATTGATGGAGGGTGTTGCAGAGTACTCCAGATAGTAGCAGTTTGTGGTGGTAACATTCGCTATCGTAGACAGGAGCTTGTCAACATATCAGTTATAAAACCCAGAGTTTATGAGTACTATAAAAGATTGATTCTAGTCTGACAGCCAATGCTTGCTTAAATGAGATTTCACTTTATTTTGCTGGGATAAATGTTGTGTATTTATGTACTTTTATACTACATCATCAGTGAAACTGGGTGCCTAACTGTATTCTAAGGAATACCTGTGAGCCAAAGCAGACAAATGAAGAATGCTTGCCATTCTTTATTGCCTGTGCCAAGCAATACATCGCTGGAATCTATCAGTGCCCACTAGGAGCTCCTCCCTAGCGTGTAATCCACAATAAATTTTGGAGAACATATCTGCTTCCTCATTGCCAAGCTGGGCTGGAGAACATGAAATGGAGGCTTTGGCATTTGCATTCTTTCTGCATTAGGACAAACTTGGCATCTTTTGATGCTACCATGAACAGAGAGAAGGGAAGGCTGATGAGCGAGGCTTGGGATGGTCTATGTCACTGTCACTGTGGCTTCAGTTAGTAAGTGTTGTACTGAAAATCAGCCCTGACAGTAACAAACTTTTTCCTGATGAAAGTGTGATTAGAACAAGCTCTTACTGTTCCATTCTCAACAAAGGGATATTTCCTGGGTTTAAATTCAAAAACAACAAGACCAGCTATGCTTATGTCCACAACAGGGGTAGCATAAGAAGCTGTCAGCATGCAGCTGAAGCACAATGAAGCTAGCAGAAATGAACTTCTGGACTTCAGCAGGGTTGCTGAAGCAGTTGGTGGAGGGGATGTTTTCAGCTGGGACAAAACATATGCCTGGGCACGGCTGTTGTCCCCATGTGTTTTATTGCATGATGGGGGGAAGCATGGAGGCCCAGGAACTGAGGTTGGTGTCACATCTGCCTGGTGCTGGAGGAGGAGGGCCTGGTCACCTGAGCCCAGCCCTGCAGAGTGTCCTGCAGCAGGGACCCAATACATGTGGTCAGCTGAGACATTTGTAGCTCTGTACAAAGCACATACCTCCGGAAATAAATTATCCTGTTATTTCCTGGTCTCCTTCAAAGTCGACATGCAGACTCTGGTTGACTCTCACTTATCCCTTTGAAAGGAGAGACATTGCAGGAAATAAAGCAGTTGAAGCAACAGGCTCATGCTGGTGATACACCCTCTCCTCCAGTGACAGCCATGGTCATCGGACCGCTCTGTAAATCCTGTGTGACCCCATTCATTTACCAACAGTACTTAAGTGCATATGTGGGCCATTTGGGTGGAGGATACTCCAGTTTCATTCCTCCTTTATTACCCAGAAGATGTCCAAATTACAATGCATTTTCAGTGGATTAGTGTAATGAAATAACATGCTACTAGTGGAGAGATTTGCTTTCTTCTGTATCTCTGTTCCACTTGTCTAAACTTGAATAAAATTGCTAGGAAGGCACCCTGAGGATGAATGAGAAAAAAATCAACTTGCACTTATGTGCATTTAAATGTGGAGGATCTCTTTTAAAATGCAGGAAACTAAATTTAGATTTGCACTGCTGCACCCCAGAGCAGGTCTGATCCTGTACCTTACAAACGGTATTTTCTTTGGAAGAAGAATGGTTTACATTTTATAGTTTTAAGTGGCATTTAACGAACAATGCAAGTTTTGGACACCTGATCTGACTGCTTTACCTGTTGCAACAACTTTTTTCACAGAGAACAAGGCAAAGAGACTTCCAGACCAGGAACATTCCCATTGTGGAAACTTTCTAACTGAATAAAAAATATATTTTTACCACATTTCTATCTGTATACGATGAAAAGCATCGCAGCAAGGTGTCAAATGTATTCAATTGGTATGAACAGAATTACATATAATAGGAGTGAAAGGAATATTGCTTCACACAGGGTAAAGCATTTGTTGCAAGAAAAGAGCAGAAAGTACATTTTTAAGCTCAACAATAATGTTGACTTATGGGAGGGAGTGAATTTTCCTGTGGGTTATTATGTAGAATTTTCCAAGTGTTTAAAAAAGAAAAAAAAAGAGAAAGGAAAAAAAAGGACAAAACCTAGCAATCTGTTCTCCTTGCCAAGCCTTTTATGTCCTTTCAACACGAATGTTTATTTTGTTGCTACCTTGGAGCAGATATGCATGGTTACTGAGCAGGTTGTGCTGACTCAGACCTGATTTAAAGGCTTCTGCTTTACAATTGCAATGTGAAGAGCTTGCTTTCCAATTTAAATACTGAAGGGCTGCCAATAATTTCATTAATCACTTGTAAAATTTTGCTGAGATCTACAGTTACTGTTCCTGTGTTTTATACACGTAACTGTCTCACATGGTCTCATTAGAACTCCTGACAGACTGGAACTGACTGGAAGTAGGGTTCTCTTCCCTAAGAAAATATCTTGGCGTATAATCATTAGAGTTGAAAAGACCACCAGGATCATCTATTCCAGCCATCGGCCCATCCCCACCATGCCTAATGACCACATCCCTCAGTGCTACATCCATATGGTTCTTCAACACCTCCATGGACGGTCACCCCACCACCTCCCTGGGCAGCCTGTGCTGCTGCCTCACCACTGTTGCTGATAAGAAATTGTTTCTAATATCCAACCTGACCCCCTCCCACCTCCCTCCCTGCTGCTGCATCATGCCCTATATGTAAAATATTTTAGTGTGCTGCTTCTGACAGAAATGTAAAAAAAGTCACACTGGCCATTGTAGCAGTGACTGTATCTACACAACACCTATGCACTCTGCCAAAAGCATAACAGCAAATAACACAGTTCACCAGATTATGTAAGAAGCTGTTTTTGTGTTTGTGCACCAAAGTAAGTCCAGCAATCTGGGGCTGTTTACTGCCTCCCAGGACAAAATCCCCAATTCCTCTATGAGGAAGTAAGGCGGCTGCATCCTGCACCCAATGAATGTCACACTGTGTTGCAGTGCGGGGTTCAGTGGAGTTGCAGAAGCACTGACCCCTGTTCTCTTCTGCTGTTCTTGCAGGGGAGACGACCACAACGGTGGCACCATTTGTTCCTGGAGGGGTCAGTGACGGGCAATGGCATTCGGTCCAGGTGCAGTACTACAACAAGGTAAGGGAAATCACACTGGCGATACCCCTATTATTTGTCAGTAATAGAGACACGCGTCACTGAGCTCTGCTGATGTATGCAGGTGACCCAAACTGTATTTATTTAACCAGCTCTGCACAAATGGGGCTGGTCTTGTTCACCTGCCTGCGTCAAAGCTTCCTTCTGAGCTTTACCTTAAGAAGGCAAAGTCTGACCTTGTATGTCCTCCTTAGAACTACCACCGGACATACCTCTAGGTACTTGCAGCTCTTACAGCTTTTAGTTCTTCAAAACCTTCTGAGTATCAGTGTATCTAAAATGACTGACACATTGATGTGAAGTTTTTGAAGAACTGTGCAGTACAGGAGCCTTCAGCATAGTGATACAAACCACTAATGTAGAATTTTTTGAGGCAAAACGGAATTGCTCCATATAACCCTATTTTCATGTGTGAAGCAACCGGTTTAGTTAGTGCAAGCTTTCTGGTTTGGAAAATTTGATTGTAAAATGTGTGACACTTTCTAATAACTGACAGCTATTTTACTACACTATTTTTTGTCTGTATATGAAAGGATGTACAGGAGGAATGCAGCAAGTATGGCTCCATGCTGTCGGGGGCACTCGGAGGGGCCGTCCCCACAGGGACAGGTCAACATGTGTTCTCTTAGGAGCTGTCAGAAGAGGCTCGGTTTGATGAGATGGGAACTTGTGCGAAGCAGCCACTTTGAGAAGCAGCAAAGTGCAGGCATTCAGGGGGTGCAGTGTGCAGATGGATGTCAGAGCTCTTCAACCTACAGCAAAAACGAGAGAATTCGTTTAGTTCCTGAGAAGCGCTGCTTTTAAGTCCAAAATGACAGCATTAGGAGGGATTACATAAGGAAATAGTGGAGTATTGTTGGCTGTTAAAAAGGAAACAGGATACTAATGTGGAAAGCTGAAAGGAAGATGAAGGATTAATATGATCAGCAAGTTCTTTATTTCCCTTTGCTGCATCCTGTCAGCACAGTTTGTGTGGTAAATTGAATAGGAAGGTTTTCTTTGGACTCTTGAGTCCAAAGGGTCTCCTAGCCTAAGGATATTCTGCTAAGGAAGTAAAAATGTCATTAATTTTGTTGCTTAAACCCAATATACTTTTAGCTATCCACTGTCTGGAACATAGAGAAACAGAAATGAAGCTTGACGTGTAACTGTACTTGCAACTTTGGACTCCATGAGGGCTTTCTTGCTAAACATGTTCCCATACCCGATGTTTTTCTCAGTGAAGAGCCAAACACTTGCAGAGACGATGGGGAGATGCTCCCACTCTCAGCTCCCCGGTGGCAGGCCGTGGCAGCTGCAGCATGGCCTGTGGAGCAGTTCTGGCACGCTGTCAGGGAGATAAGGGCCCAGGCAGCCCCAGGACACTCTTTAAAAGGCAAAGAGATCTGAAACAGGTGTTAAAAATAACCCCCTGCCTTGTTTTCAGCCAGACTGGTTGGTGAGCAGTGCTCGCCGTGTGGGGACTGGTGTTTTCCTGGCATTAATACAGGCACCCTGTCTTCTATTCCTCAGCCCCACTTCTTCCAAGGGGAATGAGATGATCCCCACTGTGTGGGGAGAATGTGAGGAAGAGAGGCAGAGCAGGGAAGGCGCCACTGCTGACCTTATTCTGGTGCTGAGGGATGCAGCTGGGCAGCCCTGTGGGGCTCTGTGCCCTCACCTGGCTTCTGTTTGCTGGCAAAGCAGTTCCCTGGCTACTTTGTATTTTAACAGGGCTGGAAGAAAAATGCCTGTGAGCAAGCTGAAAAGACAGAAATAATTTAGGGACTTGGGTTGTGCCAGAGTAAATGGGATGCTGTGTCTAAACTTGATGCGGTGAAGACATGTTTGGATAACAGTACCCAAAACTCATGACTTAGCCTGAATCACGCACAGCTTGCAGATGGGCAGAGGCAGGACAGGAGTTGCACTGTTTTGCGCTGGTATTGTTTTGCAGCTGCTGCATCCTTCCCAAATCCCGCTGCACAGTGCCATGTCCTCACCCTATCTCAGCTTCCGTCCCTCCTTGTGCAACCGTCCTGAGATAGGCCCTCTTAGACTCATTCTTCTTCCTCAGTTTCTTTTTTTTCTCTTAAACTTATTTAAAGTATGTTTTTTAAAAGTACTGTGCTAGAAACAGTTCAGATTATTTCCCTTTTTATTTCCCTTTTCCTTCATATGGCATCTAGCAAAAAAAAAAAAAAAAAGTAGAGGCTTGGTCTGTGGAACTTTCAGATACTGCTGCAATTCACATAAGTAGTATCAGATTTCTTCACAGCTGAGGTTAATTTTTCATCTTAAATTTTTGAGGAGAATGGCTAACAGACTTTGACACATAATCTAAATTGCCTCACGCCAAAGCAAGTTTTCTTAGATGAGTTTCCACAGGTCTGGAAGCTGTTCTTGAAATCTGAGTTGATTGTGTTTGGAGACAAGCGCAGTCTAAGTAGTTTTTGGCATCTGCAGCTCTGTGGATGAAGCTTTGCTGAGTGTCACTGAAATTTGGAATTCAGGAGCAAGTGAGCTGTGTGTACAGGCAGCTCTGGTAGGAAGCTTCTGCAGCATCAGTTTCTCACCCCAGCTGGTGCCTTGCTGCGAGGTCAGCTCAGTGGTAAATGATAAGTAAATGTGAGATAAGCGTAGAAATGACTCATGGATTATTTTCTGTGCTCAACTCAGGAGCAGTGCACTTGCTAAAATTACAGGTATCTTCAGTGCCATCTAAAAAATGTCATTTTACAATTGATTCCTCATTGTAAGGGTCCTCTGCCCCTGAGGGACAGACATTTGAGACTCAATAAGAAAAGGCTGGTCCAGCCCCCTTTTCAGATCTGACACCAGCCTGTCTCTGCACTTTTTCACACATACCAATTTTATTCCTCCCTTAAGTCCCTGTTGTAGATGGGTCCCTTTCTGAATTCTGAGTGCCAGTCAGAAAAAGCAGAGGTAGTCCCACTGCAGCTGGTTGCAGGCATTGCCCCACACCTCAGTCGTGTGAGCAGTGCCCTCTGTAATTCTTCCAGCCCCATCCACTCACCATGGTGATGCTTCAACTAAACACCCTTGGAAATGTGGAAATGCCTAAGTGAGACCTGTGGATGTCTTACTAAGTGTTGGCACTCTACTGAATTCCCAGGTGGCAAACACCAAGAGGATAGAGTCTGTAACTATATGAGCTATAGAAGTGTTTTATAACTCTAGTTTCAGTTATATATTAAAAGTCTTGTCACTTACCCAGCAGCAAGAACAGTGGTTTACATGTAAGCAGTGTTTTTTGCAGTTACAGACGTTTGCTGACAGCTGGGGGAAAGCAGGGAGGAAAGCTGTTTGCTGATTCTTTGTGTAATAAAACATATTAGCTTCTGGCATCCTGATCTTGCAGCCATTAGAGTCAACGGGTGGTATTGAATTGGAGGTGACCTGCATGACCTTCTTTCTCAAGAAGTATATGGATCTATACAAAATTCAGAAGAAAAGATATTTGTATTAATTTGGAAAGAAAAGTGGCAAAAGGGGAAAATATTTAAACTTGGTAAATAATACATTGATGGAAAACAGCAGAAGTGCCTGCTGCTTGTTCACAGGGCAGTGGCAAAATGAGCACTTGCTTTGCCTTGGTAGCCTGAGTCCTGCCTGCACAATGAGAGCACAGTCAGTCTGTGCTGGTTTGGTCCTTAGCGGTCCTTTGGCTGAACCTGCAAGAGTGAATGACAGTCAGTGGGTTAAGTGATGCTGATGTTTGTCAGTCTGGAATATGACTAAAACCACCAAGATGTTTGGTGATAGCAGTGCACAGTATCAGTAGTATCACAGTGGCTTTCACTGTATGTACAGCATCGTGCTGTGGGGTGTGTTTGGTATGGGAGATTTCAGTGAGCCTGGGTAATGGGTGATGTTTTTAATTAAGTGAAAACTTCAAGCCACTCTCCCAGACTTCTGATAGAAATTCAGTTTTGTTGAGAATTTAAGATACACCATCACATTTATATTAATGTTTTACCTGACTCATTACCTCAGGGTAGAATTCATCATTTGGCAAGAGATAAAACTGTTTTACGTATGGACATGTTCCTTTAATTATAGAGAGCACGAACATGTATATTTATATACTGTGTATTTTGTATGTTACTTATGTACGTGACATCAAAGTCACTTAAGGACGTTACTGTTCTGTAGGCAGCTCATTCTGTGTCTCTTTAAAGGAGTGCAGGGTAATTTTACTTAAATGATGAAAAATCTGGAAAGGGCAGGTAGAAGCGTGTGATCTCTGTGTGCCTGAAGTGTAATGCAGCTGTTGTGGAAGATGGGCTGCACAAATCCTCACAGAGTGGCTCACAGCAACAAGGATGCTTTTGAGAACTGTGGCTGTGGTAGTTGCTTAGTCATCCAGCTCGTAGTAAGGAGATATTCAGGACAAACGTCATGCTTCTTCCACAGCTGGACCTATTTGACAACAGGTAGTAGTAAGGTGCCTTTTTTTCACTCCTTCCTTGCATTCCCCGAAGCTGCTGAAGAGCGACATGACTGCTGCTTCAGAAGACTGGCTGCCTGGGGAGCAGCACCCATCACAGGGACCTGCTTCTTTCTTCTCACAATGGGGTTAGCTGGCCTGAGACTGAGGCAAGCTGAAACTTGAGTCTTGCCAGCAAGACTGAGCTCTGAACTCACTTGAAGGCTAGAATTTGCCCATGACTTTTCTTCCAGAAGAGCTTGTGCCCATCCTTCTGAATGGTGGTTCTTTACCGTTGCCAAAATCCCCTCTGCTTCTGTGCCAAGACACACTCTGTAATTGATTTTCTGCACCTCGGGTACATTTTGCAGCTCTCCCCTTGTGCATGCTTGGCCTCCATGGCTGATCCTAAATGGTTATTAAACTATGCCTGTGTAGCTGTTGTACAGCATCAGCAGAATGAGTAATTTTAGGTCCACATACACACATCACACATTTTGTGGGTGAACAGCAGCAGTGATGGTAGTGGTCTACCTCTGGGTGGACCACAGAATCTGTATTTTCTTAGTGTTCGGGAGATGAAATGATAGAAGGAAAGGAGCAGGAAGAAAAAAAAAAAAAAAGAGAGAAAAACAAACAAACAACAACAAAAAAAAAAACAACAAAGAAAAGGACATCCACAAGCCACTCCGGGGCAATGCTTGGGAAAGGCTCCATTACCACTCACCTCCAACATCATGGGTTGGTCCATGCACCATCACTGATTCCCCTTACACTGTTTTTCCCTGCTGAAATCCTGCCCTCCCCTGCACTCTTGTCTTCTCCTGCATCCACCATGTGGGGAAACCACAGCCCCCTTCCATCTCCCATTCTTCCTCAGGCTGCTCCCCACTGTTTGCCAGCCATGGCCATCAACATTGCTTCCATCAGCCTCAGCTTCCTTGTGTCCCCACATGGGTTTCAAAATGGGCTCTAAATAGACTGAAAGATTCAAGACAATTTAATGGAGGTTCGTTTGCAAAGTACATTGTCACCAAAGAGATTTGCAGGCAGTTGGGACCTGATGACCCTACTGGGTACCAGCAGCTTTGGTTGTATACAAAGCAGCCCACTTTCCCTGCCATTGCCCCTAGCTTGTCCCTAATTAAGGAAGAGGTCCTGAGACCCATAAATAATGATACAAGAAATCTGGTCTAAAGTCTGGAGGTACGTCTTGAGGTATTCCTTCTTTATTTTTGTGGGTATTTTACTTGGGTGTTTCAAGATGTTCCTCATCAGCATGGTTTCATGATGATCTTTATTTTTTTCTGGCAGCCTAAGCTTGTTTCTCTACTTGCTAGAATTAGCCATACCCCGGCATTTAGTTTTATGCATATTAATCAAAAGATATCTAAAGAGGCATAAATTAAGAGTTTACTTATTGATAGTATTGTTCAATTCTCTTGCAGTGAAAATCAAATGTAAAGCATGTACAGATCTGATCCAAAATACTCACCTTCACTCCACGCACACTCTCCATCTCCATGTACAGTATTTATTGTATCTAAGTAATAAATACAAAGGACTTTACAAAGACCTGGTGTTTAGCAGGTTCAAGGTAAAGCTTTCCCGTAATGGACAGGAAGCAAAGACCTTGAGATAGTACTGACAACATCTACATGGTCATCTTGGAGAGACAAAGTCAAGCCAGAATAGCTTTTCTACACAGGTGCTTTCCAGACATCCAGCCCAGTGGCACCTTCTGTCTGAATGAAAGGAAGAGGCTGGGTAAGCACACACTGGAACGTGCCTTTTTAGTGCAGTACCTACTGACTGTGTTGCAACTATGAGCTCCTTGTGGATTCTGTCCTGTACAACTCCTGCATTTTCACATTCTGTTACATGTTATGCCTGCAACTCATTAACAGAATAATCTTTAGGGTTTTCATTATCTTTATAGCAAATCTGTAACATTCATCACTGCCTTTTTTACCAGAGCCTCTGTTTTGACTGGGAGCACTTCCAAAGGACTTCAGCAGGTACAGGCGAAAGTTCCCATTCTGTGCTCACACACAACCATTGTGTTAATCTGCATTAGGGAGATTGATGTAGCACTTTATTTTAAGTAGGGTGGGATGAAATGCAGCAACCTGGACAGTTAGCCTTGCTTTGTGTGGCCCTGTGCCAGGTGCCTTCGGGGCCTGCAGACACAGGTCTCTCATCTTCTGAAAGCACACCATTCTCTGGTGACAACAAATTCACCTCTTCTGGAAACAGAATTATTCTTTATTTAGGACCGGTAATTCCTGTTAGAAGTGCTGGGTCTGTCCCCAGGCTAACAGGTGAACCAGAGTGCAGCACAGAGGCTCAGCACAGACCTCTCCATGCCCAGCCATTGCCCATCTCTATATCCCTGTCTCTGTCTGGAATGAAGGCAATGTTTGCCCAGCCTCGACTTGCCCTCTGATGAGGCTGCCAGCTGCCCCAGTGATTGATGAGGTAAGCAAATGCCTGCTGCTGAATAGAGATTGCCAGCTCCCTGGACAAAACCCACCTTGCTGCCACCAGTCATTGGACCAAGGTTGGAAGATTTTTCCCTTATGGTATCCAGGATGCCATCCAGTATTGTTTATCTTGGAACAGTCAGGAGATGTGGCTGACGATGAAATTCTTGGAAAGGCATTGAGTTTTACAGCTTGCGCTGAGAGCACCTCCCACAATGGGGAGAGGCTTCCTTTCCCTTCACTTTCATTTTTTTGGAGCTCTTGTTGAAAAGACAGATCCAACACAAGTCAAATTGCTGGAAATGTAATTTGCAATAAAGATTAGATACGGCTTATGTAAATGTCTGTCACTCACGACATCTGAGCAGACATAATTGTAATCTGAGGGAGAATTTCTGAAGTTAATCCTCCTGGTGGCTTCCAGACTAATTTGTTAAAGGATTGAGGGAGATTTTTTAAGTAAACAAAGCAATTATTGAAGGTTATGATATTGTCACTGTTGATCAGGTGTGGGCCCTCCAGAGTTGAATTCTGCTGTCTCAGAGAAATTTGCTGTGTCCACAGTGTCTGTGATTAGCTCGGTCCTGCTCCAGCAGTTCTTGGCATCTCCTGGTGGTGAAAAATGCAAAGCATTAATTGCAGTGTTAAGCAAATATTTTTTGGAGTGGAGGGGGGGCACTGTAAATACTGAAAAAGTTGTGAGTTTTCATGATAGCTTAAGCATGGGAAAGTTTGCAGGACACCAAAAACACAGGGGGCAGAGCAGCAGTCCAGTCTTTATCTGAGTAAAGTCTTTACCAAAGACTTGTCAGTGGTTACCCACTTAAGTACAGGGCCTCATTTTCACAGAAAGGAGTTTCTTAAGTTATACAAGGAAGAAAAACTATTCCATTGAAAAACTCACTTGCTTTGCCATTCAGGGCCAGAATTTTTACCAGTATCCAGAGAGGCATGTGTGTTTAATTTACTTTCCAACTAAAGAGGCCATGGAATATTTACAGAGTTACCAATATATGTCAAATGCCATCATAGTACTTTTCTGACTACTTTCTTAAAAGAACAGAAGTTCCTGAATGAGTGGATTTTTGTGCTTTTGGTGGGTAGACTTGTATGCTCTTAAAGCATGGTGATAGCTACTGCTGGAGGCACCCACTGAATATGGGTATGACTTTTGAATTAGATGAATTTGTTTTTGTGCATTGCATTATGTATCTGTACAATGGGTTTTGGTGCTAGCGGGCATGGCCATTTAAAAAAGAAAAAAAAAAAAGAAAGAAAAAAACCTGAGCAATTAAAATTACAAGTATCCAAAGGAAGAGAAAGAAATTAGATTTTCCATTGCTGAATGCAGGCCAGGATTTTACAAAGACCAAAATGTTGTTCTAGTCAAACACATAAAATGTACCTCATGTCTGAATGCAAAACATGTCATTTCCTACATGCTCAAAGCTCAATTCTGAAATTGTCACGAGTTAAGGTAACCTCTGCAGAAATAGCTCAGTGTCTGAGTCATTTCCTTATGATTCAGACACCCATCTTTGCCGAACCTCAACTCAGGAGCTTCCACAGAAGTCCTGAGGATCATCAGTGGAAGTCCTAGATAAGATCATTGGTTTGATATACAGAAACTAAAGCTAGACAAATTCTAGGAATAACACACATCATTAACAGGTAAGGTAGATAATCTGCAGATACCTACACAAAGTTCTGGTGGATGTAGTGTTCTTTGAAATCTTTAAGTCATATCAGCTTTTCCCTTTCTAAGGGAAAATTTTAGCTCAAGTGAACTATGTTGTTAGGGCAGGACTGAATGGTTCTGTGGTGAGTTCTGTTTCATTAGGCAAAAGCATGAGTAGATAATAACATCAGTTCCTTTCACCCATAAAATGGGGCAGGATCTTGTGAAAACCCATCCAGAGCCCCATCTTCTGTGTTGCAGGTGGGAAGGGTGAGAGCTGGGAAGGCAGGAGAAATGTTGCTGTGGGTTTGTCCCAGTCTTACACTCCTCCACATCCATCTAACGCTGCCTTAGCATAACTTGCACTGGCCTGTGACAACCATTCCTTCATTCCTTACCCCTCCTGAAAATCACTGCAGGGTTGCCTGGCTAGTGTGTACTTTTTTTTGGTCCTGCTCTGACATGATTGCATAGTTGCTGGTTTTAGTAGGCATAATGGGGGCAGCCAACCTGCTCTTGCAGAACATGATATTTATTCTTGCAGATTTCAATTAGTAGTAATTGTTTTAGTTGATATATATATTTTTTTTCTGGTAAAGGATAAGTGAAAAGTGATTAATACCTGAGAAAGGAAATCAGGGCTTGGCTGTAGAGCGACATTCCATTGCCTTGACACAAAATAACAAATAACTGGCCTCTAAATCTGTGTCTCAGGAAATGAAAGTGTAAAGCAGTGAAAGTCATCTGAGGGTCATTGAAATGCAAAGTGTGTCCTGCTCCCCAGCCCTGAATTGCTCAGCTATCTGTAACAGCTTGAAGAAATGTTAGGGAGGAAGTGGGCCAGGCCAGTACAGAGTGCTTTGCTGTCTTTCTCTCCCTTGTGCTTCTGAAACATTATTCTGGCAGAATTTGCAAGCAACACCTGACATACTTGTTGTGATAGTGATTTTATATTTGCATGCAAGAGGGACGTTTCCAAAGCACTACCCAGGATTTTTGCACTAAGAGTCTTGAAGTCAAAACCAAACAGAACTTAAAGCCTGTGTCCACCCCTCCCCTTGGCTGGGCCTCAGCTGTGTGGTCCCTGTGGCTTTGGGCTTTCTGCCCTGCAGACAGCCCTGAACAAGCTGGCACCAGGCAGCCTGGGTTGGCTCAGGCTGTCTAACACCTTCACACCACAGTTCTTCTCGAAGATTTAGTAGCACATCCCCAAAAGGTGATTTTGAGCTCCTCTGAAAGCTGAAGAGGCAGGAAGGTGGCAGGCTGGAGGGTCTTTAGCTCATCATCAGACCTCAGCTTTGGTACTGTGCTGAAGGCTGGGCCCTGTGGAGCCAAATGCTGTTCAGAGATGGGGAACAAGCAGTGGGGTCACCAAGTGACATTTAGCACTGGGAGCAGTGACATGCTCAGTTGTGGTTTCACTGACACTGTGACATCACATAACTTTCTTCAGGTTTGGCAGGTTTGGGTCCCAGTCATTAGGGTCACACCTGTGGTGACAACCATTTATTTCCCTTCATCAAGTGCCTCTATTTTTTGTGCTTTTCTGTTTCTGACAAAGTATGTTATTCTTCCAAAAAAATGCTTCTGTCCTTTCTGTTGTTGTAAAGGAACATTTTCACCCTCTATTCTGTTTTGGAGGGGGTGAAACACCGATTTAGCATGGCATGCTGTTTTCGGCAAAGTCATTGAAATGGCACCTCAGGAATTCAGTTCAAGGACTTTGAAGTGCACTGCTATCTCCTTTTAATCACACACTAAATCTGTAGTAACTCACTAATTCATGGTGAACTTTTCAGGCATTTTTCATCTGTCTGTGGAGTGAGGAGAAACAGGGCTTTGCAATTCCCTGGGGACCAGAGGGCCTGGGGGATCCTCACACGGTCCGTATGGCAGTGTGGGGCTGCTGGGTTTGATAGATCCAGCTGTGTGCCAGATACCTGCAGTAAGCCACAGCACAGCCAGAATCATAGAATCATTAAGGTTGGAAAGACCACTAAGATCATAGAGTCCAACTGTAACCAATCCTCACCATGCCCACTGACCATGTCCCTCTGTGCCATGTCCACATGGCTGTTGAACACCTCCAGGGGCAGTGACTCCACCACCTCTCTGGGCAGCCTGAGCCAGTGCATCACCACTCTTTCTGAGAAGAAATTGTTGCTAGTATCCAACCTGAGCCTTTTCCTAATATCCATTGTTGGCAAGATGTCACATGGGACAAGGATAAGCGAGAGAGTTGGCTGTGTTGTGCTATTTCTAGGTGTTACCTGCAACCTGACAGCAATGATGTTTTCATTCTGGATACATGAGTAAGATGTAATAAATACTGTATTTATAGAAAGCAAAGTATGTTTGGGAGTTGTGCTCTGACAAAGGGACATATAGCGAAGGGAGATTTGCTGAAGTGGGAGAGGAGAGCACTTGAAGGAGAACAAGGCTGTGAAGGGAGCAGGTGGAAGGGAGGGAGGCAGAAAAAAAATTCTAAGAGAAAGAGGGTAGGGAGAAGGTGCACAGCCATAGGGGCACAACAGAAAGGAGGAGAAGGCTGCGGGGGTCGAAAATTAGTCAAATCCAAGAGCATGCCTTGGCAGGAGTTGTATGGGACTTGTGAAGATACTGTTCACTTTCTGTGATACAAGGAGTACTTCTGGATGCCAGCTGTGCATGCATATTGCTCTTCACAGCTCTGCAGCAAGGCCCTATGCCATTGCCACATGGTGGGACATGAGGTGGGACATGAGGCCGCTCTGTCTCTGCAGCTCTGAGAGCAGTGCTGCTCACATGTGCCACATCCCCTGACCGTGTGAGAAGCCTGCCTGCTGGATGCAACCAAAAAGGAGATAACAAACCAGGCCAGTAAAACCCGCTCAGCCCCACAGCTCAGCCTGAATGCGGACTACTGGGGCTGCAGGGAGTTCGTCTAGGAAAGGAACTGGTCTGGTCGCTTTTCAGCATTTGCATTTTTGATTCACTGATGGGAAGCTTTGGGGTTTTCCTTTTCACTGTCACAGGCTCTCATGTTTCTCTATAGACTTGAGCCAAGTTTGTATAAAGAAATGCCATTAAAATATTCAGAGAGTAAAGGGGATGCATACATCAAAGGAATGAGGGTTTGATGTGAAATGATGCGGCCTGCTTTTCCCTGGTGACTCATCAGGAGGGATCCAGTAGATGTTTGTAAGAGATTTTCTGTTCTTCACCTCACTAATTTAAAAGGTGCTTTGGAAATCTCTAGAGGGAAACTTGAAAAAAGCAGAGATCAACATTAATGGTTTCTCTTAATCTAACCTAATGTAGAATTTCCCAACTGATCAGAAAAATTCACAGCACAGCACTAAGTTTCACTGGCATTTCTCTCCTTCCTGCTGGCCAATGCGTTTGTTTTTTCCTGCTTATTTATTTATCCTCCTCGTGGGGCCAGCCAGGGGCTGCTGGCCCAGGCAGAGCGTGGCAGCAGGCGGTTAATGAGCTTTTTGACCAGTGAAGCAGCACGGCATTGCCTGGGAATCGGAGGGGCTCGCTGCCTTCTAGGCGTTGATGGCAGCACAGGGGCCGGGGGTTAACGAAGGGGCCGGGGGCTGGCGGGCGGCCTAATGAGCACCAGGGAGCCAGGAGGGGGACAGTCCGGCATCAGCATCCCACGGGACCACTGCTGGTGGCTCCATTTTCCCCCATTATCGCTGTAGCTGGAAAAGCTGGGAAGAAAAGAGCCCCAAAGGGAGTGGTGTGAGGCACTGAGCAACTCGGGGTTTGAACCAGCACATTAACAATGCAGAGGAGTGTTGTTTTGTATTAAAAATAGCTAGGAAACAGATTCTTTTTAACCTTTAACCACTCATAACAGTCAATAAATCATTAGCTACTGATTAACAAAAACAGAAGGGTAACTTATTGTCCAGTAAGCAAACTCTTGGAAACCCTGAAAGGCTGGCACTGACTTCAGGATGGCTTTTCTTTTTACAGATTCGCACTTATTTAAAGACAAACAAGCCAAGCTCTGCATATTAAACCATGCCACACAAAGCATATGGATAAAAGGCCAACTTTCTAAAACAGATTTTTGATGAGTACAGCGAGCCAAGGACAGGCAGCATTTACAGCATGTGGCATTATATATATCCTCTGAGAAAAACAGCTCTCGTGATGCCAAGCATGGCTAGATCAGTTTGGTCTCATTCTCAGGAGTCCCCATTTTGTGTTCTCAAAGTCTTGGCCATATTTGCAGTCTGCTGCCAAGTCTTCTCCTCCACTGTCAGCCCCTTCACTGGGCTCAATGAGGCGGCTGGACAGATGGAAGGAGCTGTGGCCAAGGCTGGGACTGCAGAGCACAGCTTTGAGCGTGAGGTCAGGAAATACCCATGAAGAAGGAACATTGTTCTGTGGTTGACCAAAAATGCTCTACTATCACTCTTTCCATCTTTGCAAGAAGTCAAATGGCAATTTTTTCAATGAGAATGGAATTTGGTGGAGAGTATTCCAGGTGGAGGAGACGTTTGTAAGACCTTTGGGAAAGCCCTTTCGCTGAGAGGTGCAGGAACAGGCAGTCCAGAGAAGCTGTGGATGTCCCATACCTGGAGGTGTTCAAGAGCAGGTTGGATGGGGCCCTGGGCAGCCTGATCTGGTGCCTGCATTAGTGGGTGGCAGCGTGGTTGGAACAAGGTAATCTTTGCGGTCCCTTCCAACCCAAGCTATTCAAAGATTTTGTGATCTTATGGATTAACTAATACAGGGTGAGATCCAGAGAGCTAATCCTCATAGCTGCTGTTGACTGAGTAAATGAACATTGGCACTTTGCAATATTTTTCTGTGTACGGTATTCAGTCTGGTTTAATTCAAGATAAATCTACCAAAGATGGACTATTTGCTTAAATTTCTGCACTGATTTTGCATTGGGACTTTTGAAAACAATATTATTTATAATGTAAAAATGTAACATAAATGTTTTAAGAATACAGAACTAGGCTTCCATTATCCATTAATCTGTATGTCTTTTCCATTCACTATGTGTTATTAGAACATCTGTATCTTTAATAAGTAACTGTGTGAGTTCCAGCAGTTAAATATTTACTTTAAAATAAGAAAGGATCCAAATGAAACTGAGATATATCAGAATCTCTCTCTGATGTTTTAAGTGGAATGGGAGTAGATTTGTGCAGTAGATATGCAAACTATAAACATGTGTGTTTTGATGACCTTCTCTCCTCTATCCGGCTCCATTTATACAGCACAAGTTCACAGATTAAGCTTCTCAGCTTTTTTCAGGCACCTGTGAGGATCTACATATGTTTCTTTCTGTTGAGATTGTGGGATGATGTCAAAACAGTTCATCATTCCACACTTGGGTTTCACTACAATCAGATCTGGCATCTCTAGTAAAGTACTTTTTCAGTGGCATTTTCTCACTCTGTCATCAACTGTGACCGGAGGAAATGCCTGCAGGTGGCAGGGCAGAAGCAGCACCTCCACAGCCCGAAAGTGGCCATTGCTTACTATTTTGTGTGCTTACTGCCATTGTTTGAGGAACATAAATATGATCTGTCTTGTTTTATAGATAAAGAGAAATGAAGGGAGCTCTTTAATGTGTCAGGGCCCTGCTTCTTTCTCTTCTCATGACTCTGTGTGCAGTTATGACAGACAAGCATAGATATGAATGCAGCAGTCTTTAATATGGGGGACACAAATATTTGAAGAATCGTTACATGATGATAATGGTAATGCTCTGCAACATCTTTTAATTAATTAATTTATTTTCCTGTTTTCAGCCCAGGACATGTACATTCTTTTGTGCTTTGTTGAAGGGTGACCACGTTCTCTCTGGCACTGCTCGGTTCCTCTCCTTGCCGCTCGCTTTTTCAGCATGTGGTCTTTGAAGTTTGAATCCCAGCTTCTTTCTGGGCAAGCAATAAGTTAAAAGGCAGTCTTTAGGGCAGTGCAAGCTAAATTTTCAGTTCCGTGAGCAGGAACTCAGCTACGTGACTTGCATGGCCATTAATGGGGGTCATGCTGGTACATTCCTGTACACCACACTGAACATTTACTCATGAGTGCAGAATTGGCACACTAGTGAAACGTGCCTTTTGAGGGTAGCGTGGTGTTTCAGGAGATGAGGCTGACAGGCAGAAAGGACTACTAAGGGCCCAGATGAAAGTCTGGCTTTTAACTCCCTGAACACATTTCCAGAAAATAATAGTGTGAATTGATGCTGTTTTGTGTTAGATGTTCCTCCTGTTAGGGATCAGTCTTGCTCCAGTAATATTCCACAGTAGTGGAGATGATGCTTGAAATGTAGACATATGTGCTGTCATTTAATGTTTGGTATTGCCTTTATTGAGCATTTTGTAAGTATTAATTGCTATGATTAACTTTCTTAGGAACACAGGTCAGCCCACTGCTCACATGATCTTTTATAATTCCAAACAAATTAAGTTCTTTTTTAAAATTTTTGCCCCTGCCACTCTCCCAAAGATCACCCCTCCTAAGGCAGGGTATCACCTGCTGATTTCTGGTCTGTTACTCATGGGCATCACTTACCTGTTTGTTCTTGTGCTGCATGCTGCATCCATTGCAGTGATTGCATCTTCTCAGTTCCAAAACTCTTCCCAGCTTTCATTTGCTAGCCTTCATGAGCCCTTTTGGTCTGCTAAGTTTTCCATTGCCCTGACCACACTAATGTGCATCAGCTCTCATTTGAAGTTACTTTTAATAAATGAAATCAAAATTATCCACAATATTCTATACTATTCATTGTGATTGTTTTGTGTTTTTAACCATACCATGGTTCTTAATAGTTTTATAGTTGATTAGTACAGTTAATTCTTCCATACTTTTCCATCATCGATAGCTGGGAATCTCTAAGCCCGTCGTAGAAGATTTTGTCATTAGATCCCAAGTTTTATCTTGTGTGATGAATTCTCTAAGTCTCATATTCGAAGTGATTATTTTTTCATAGTACTCTAGATATCCGTAAAATCACCAGAAAACTGTATTTAATACTAATCAAAATATTAATTGAATAAAATCATTTTCATGATTAAATTCTGCAAGAATTCCTAACTTAGGATCCTTCAGTTCCAGTCTTTTGTTTTTATTCACAACATTTCAGATATAAGACATTCCCAAAGCTGCATCCTGAGAAGATGAGTAGTATATTACATGACATGTGTAAAAGAAAGAAACCCAGATCACATTAAATCACTCAAAGAATTTATTTCCTTTCTCAGCAACATATTCTTCCAGTTTTGGCCAGTTCTATCAAATGGGACTCTTAGCAACATATTCTTCCAGTTTTGGCCAGTTCTCTCAAATGGGACTCTTAGCAACATATTCTTCCAGTTTTGGCCAGTTCTCTCAAATGGGACTCTTAGCATGTTCAGAAAATCGTGACATGTTTGAACTAAGGATGGTTTGTACTGCGTACAGGTGTTTTTTTTCATTCACTTGAGTAATTCATTTATTTTTCTTCAGCTTCTGGTTCTGTGTGGTCATTGGAGCTGAAGAGATGCCAGAGGTCTGCACTGCAGTTACCAGTCAGCATCTAAAGAAAAACTTTTGCAATTTCAATCTTAAATAAGAGAAGGGAAAAAAATCCATTTACCACTGCGCCTGCTTGACTGTGAAGGAGCAGCTGCAAACTGATGAATCTCATCAGGTTGCAGTCTTGATTAACATTGGGCAGAGCCCTCCTGCTGCGAGAGTAAATACCCTTCCTTTGTCAGGGCTCCCATGTATGAAACAATAGGTTATTTCAGTGAAGCAAGAGAACATAAATGTTAATCAAATCATTCCTCTGAATGAATAGAAGTAGCACCCAGAACGTAAACATTTTAATTTTGAAAGGGAATGTCTGCCTGTTGGCTAGTTTGTTTTTTATGTGTTTTTTTCGTTTACTTTGAAAAGCTGCTCACTAATGTTTTCACCGTAATATTTTCAGCACCACAACTGTATGTGCTCCCTGTCTGCCCAAGCTAGGCAGCACCAAAGCCTGGAGAGTATCAGAAAAATAAAATCTGCCTTCATGTGAGTTAGGAGAGGTCAAAACCTTATACTGTATAGCTGCCAAACTGTGTGATCACATTAGTTCACATTAAGTAGAGGAAATGGAAAATACTTTCCAACTGGGACTGACACCAGGAAACATCTATTTAAAAAGTTTGTTATGTGTTAGGGTAATTACTCTTACAAATAAATCTTGCTGTCTTTACTGATGATGATATGATTTTAAGTATTTTAATGTATTTATGTGTGTGTACAATTGTAGCAGAAAGAATTGGCTTTTATCTCCTTACTGCTTCCTTGCTTGCTTTACAAGGAATGGGTTTCAGCACACAGTTGAACCATGCGTGTTCTGAAGTGGATGTACAGCAAACTACAGTGTAATGCCGGGCTAACTTCCATGTCCCTATGATTAAAAACCTTGTTGATCAACACATCCTAAATGTATACCTTTGCTTCCAGTTATGCTGCTTGTCTGGGTCAGATCCTGACTTGTTGATTCCTGTGAGGTGTCCCTTTGCTCACAGAGGAATGGCAGCAAAGCCAGCATGAAAATGAGTTTTCTTACACGATTTTTTTGCTCTTCACCAAGGCTATCATGCTGGTGTTTATATCTGCTCACTTTTTTCACCATAGTGACACACTTCTCCAGCAGAGGGATGAGTCTCCTGAGGCTGTTCAGTGTCTGTGCAGCAGATGTGGTCTCCTGTCAGTGAAGTGGGGTAGATCTTGTGCCCCTGCAATGGGAAATTACTGGATGAGTACCAGAGGTGAAGGATGTGCCCGTGGTGGGGATGATTGGATTTGATTCTCAGTGGTCCCGTCGGCTTTCCTGTCTGCTGAAGTCATTGAATTTCCTCAGTTTTTGTAGTTGCTGAAGTGAGGGTGACAATTCCTGTGCACAGGGTTGCAGTGAGGTTATGAGGCTGAGCGTGATAGTTCTAGGTTTGGTGCCCACATTTGTTCATCAGAATACGTTGTGGTTGGGCAGGCAGGAGTTTCCTGCTGTCTGGCTGAACCCAGAGATCAGGGCAAGCTTCTGTTGCTTTTCTAAAATACATGTTCTTCCTGTCCTTCACACCCCACCTGTGATGTCGATCTGTGTGCCTGCACCAAAGCGGCTGTGTGAGCAAGCTCTGATCCATCTCTTGGCTTTGTTTGCCTATCTCTGTGGGTTGCCGATCTCTGTCCTGTGATGAGAAGTGGGGGCTTCTCAGCTGGCTCAACAGTGCACTTCGGGTTTCCGTGCCCATCCTGCAGAGGGAAGACACAAGCAACCTTCATCTAAACTCTCTCCCAGTTATCGGAAAACCTTTCACTACAGCCTTTTTCTTTTGGAGGCCGCACTCTGCTTCTGATGCCTCTGACAGAGGAAGCTTGTTCTAAGAGTTTAGCCTCACTGGTGATATTACTGAATCACCCAATGGTTTTTCTGTCTTTGGGCAGAAACAGTGTTAAAATTCAAGTGATTTCATTCAGTTGAGGTGAGAAGCTGCAAAAGAAGAGCAAAATGTATTAAAATCTATTGTGCAGAAGTAAGAAAGTGCCTTTTTGAAGTGGTTTGAGCCAAAATGGTTCAGCAGTGGAAAATACTGAGGTCACTTCTGACCATGCCGTGTATCACGCTGGGTGTGTATGAAACCCTCTAAAGGCATCCATTTTGGTTTTTTTCTTGCCTGTGTATTGCCAGTCAACTTAACTTTTTCTATTTTATTTACACATCCTATTTTAGTCCCCCTTTGGGAGTAATAAGAAGTGTGCTATCAAGCTGTAGGAACCTGTGTTTAAATCCTTGTATGTATATAGCATTGTATGACATGCCATTTACTTCTTGAAGCCCAACATTGGGCGATTAGGAATTCCCCATGGGCCTTCAGGGGAGAAGGTGGCAGTGGTGACTGTGGATGACTGTGACACAGCAGTGGCCGTACGCTTCGGAAGCCTCATTGGAAACTACACCTGTGCTGCCCAGGGGACTCAGACTGGCTCAAAGAAGTAAGAATTTCCTTTATTTGTGTTTTCCATTCATTCTCTTCCTCCAGGGAAGAGCCAGCAATATGAGGTTAACAATCAAACAGATGGAGTCAGAGAAACATATGCAATTTAACAGGAAAATTTGACAAGTTTTAGTTTGATGGATGAAATTTTGTGGAGGCTACCAGATACTTGGCGCAATGCACAGCTTCACATAGACACAGACATGTGCCTAAATTGCACCAAAATGAACCAGAAATCAGTGTAGATGGCCCCAGAAAATAATCCACCCTTAAAAATGTGGAGAGTGAGGCAAATACAGTGTTAAACTTTTTTAGGAAGGAGGTAGCTGAAAAGCTTAATACTTCCATCACTTGAGTTAACAGTCCTGTTTTCAAAGGAGATGAAAATGAAGAAGGCACAGAAAAGGTCACTGAAACTCATCACATATGAGAAAGAAACTTTTCTGTGAGGAATGGCCAAAAAGATTATTCCTGTCGAGTTTAAAGAGGAAATGGACAACAAATAACATATATAGGGGTATAAAATAATGAGTGATAGCAGAAAAGCCATTGATATGCACATGCTTTTCTAGAACCCCAAGGAGAGACAGCATCATAAAAATTAGGGATAATTCAAGACTTTTTGCAGTCTGGAATTAATCAGTGGAATCTATTTCCATGAATCAAATCTTCAGAAGTTTTAAAAAGGATTGGCAGAGTCTGGTAATGAAGTCATTATATGAAAGTCTAACCACCTCAGCCCTTTTGTTGCAGTGACTAAACCAGCCCCTGGCTTCCTGGAGTCAGAAAGAAGTGACCCACAGCTGTAGGTTTCCCCATAATTTTCATTTTCTTCCTCATGTTGGCCACTCTTAAAGACAGATCATTGGGTTGTGTGTGCATATGGCAACATCTACATGACAGATTACAGTGCTTCTGCATTGTCACCAAGAACAGCTGTTTCACCAAACGGTTGTTTGATTACAGGCTCTGAAAATGCTGCTGTAGTAGAGGGAGGTGAGTGGCAACACAAGTAAACTCAACATCTCCTACGCGCTTATGGAAACAGTAAGATAAGAATCAAAACAGCATGCAGGAAACAGTGATCATTTCTTCGTTCTTTCAGATCGTTGGACCTGACTGGCCCACTGCTGCTTGGCGGCGTCCCAAACTTGCCAGAAGATTTCCCAGTGCACAACAGGCAGTTCGTCGGCTGCATGAGGAACCTCTCCATCGACAGCAAGCCAATTGACATGGCTAGTTACATTGCCAATAATGGCACGTTGCCAGGTAGGAAAGACCAAAGGCTCAGAAGTCAACAGGAGAAAGCTCTGTGCCCTAGCTGTATGTAAAACAGCACTTCAGAAGGGTGGGCATTGTGAGCAGCCCCATCTGCAGCCAGGACTGCTCAGCACACCTCGTCTGTTTGAGCAAGGTGTGGTCAGCACCTGTGCCAAGGATGCACACAATAGCCTGTGGCGTGGTGCACACTTAAACGTGTAAGTGGCATGCAGAAAAGGACTGGGCTTGTTTAGATCCTTCTGCATCACTACAAGTTTCTCCCAGGAATTTGTACAGATAATGTACTCTTTTTTTAAACAAAGAAATAACTACCTATTCAATATCACTTTGCTCTGAAAGCCACTGGGATTAGTTCATGAAAAAGATGTTGTTTATAGTGACTTTTTCATGAATTATGTTTATTCTGTAAGTCAAATGGTGCAGTTTTCCATGTCTGAAGCCAGTTTCATACAGCAGCCTGTTGGAACTTCTGGGTTCGTTTCTTGTCCCTGGATCAACAAAGTTTAATTCTGATTTACATAACATTCTCATTCATGTAAGTCTGTCTCTTACACAGAAGAATGGCAAGTCCTTTCCTTTCACCCTGCTGAAGGTCTGTGTAAGAGCTAAATTCTGTTTTTGATTTGGTGCATTGATGTAATAAGAAAGAAGTTGTAGCATAAGCTTCAGATTACTTTTTTATTTTGGAGCATTTTTTTAATATTCATGACCCTAATATTGGTTAAACACAAGTTTTTGTCCTGTGGAAATAAACAGCAGGAAAGACAGAAGAAGTGTTTTTTTGAGGTTGAATTTCTTTTTCATTTCAAAGCATGTTCCCACATGGTTTCAAATCTGCAATAGCTTTACTCTTCTGTGTGACAGTACACATTGCCTTTCCCTGATTAGTTTCCTGGTTACATGACAGTAAATTGGGAACAGCGGTACTGAGTCATAGCACTGGTTTACCTGGCTGTCTCCTGCAGTGGTTGCCAGATACTTGTCCTAAATTTTCTCTTAATTTACAGAGATTTACAGCTCAGTGATTGAATTGAATAGCTACTGCTAGGTATGTCTTTATGAATTTGACACTTGCCCAGCTCGTGAAAACTTCTGCCATCCGTATTTTGCTTTACTGCCTTCAAGTATATTTATGAGAAAAAAAGGCTGTAGTGATTAAGTCTTAAACACAGATTCAGTCATTCAGAGCCTTTTCTTGCTGAAGCTGTTTTTCTGAATTGTAGGCTGTGCAGCACAGAGGAACTATTGCGAAGCCAACTGGTGCCAGAACGGAGGCACGTGTGTCAACAAGTGGAGCACCTACATCTGCGAGTGCCCTGTGCAGTATGGAGGGAAGAACTGTGAGCAAGGTAGGATGCAAAGACCTCTCTCTGTGTCATCTCATCCCATTACCAGTCACTGACATCTCAGAGCATTTGTGTCCAACTGTGGCAATTTAAGGAATAAGTAACAGAGGACTGCAATTGAAAAATCACCTTTTGTCTGTTTGAAATCTGTGTGAGATTGCTTGTATAGTAAATATGATAGCTCACTTACTGATGGGTAACAGCAGCTTTCATTAATTTACTGACATGACCAACATAGTTCCACAGCATTTGGCAGTATTCAGTAATTTGTTTATAATAAAAATGCCAAATCCTAAGCCCTCTTAAATCAGTGGAAAGAATCCTGCTGACTTTATTAGGCTTTGACTCAAACCAGGGTCAAATGTGCATTTTTAATCACCACTTCCTTGGCAAGAAGGCAGTCTCTGCTGAGTATGAGCACTTTCAGTTTAGCTGGGCTTTTCTTTGATTGAACACAATGTGCGTGTATGTGTAAAACCTCATTAATACTAGATGAGGAAGGAGCAGCAGGTGTGTTCCATAGGGCGTGAAGAACTCGCCCTTAGTTTCTCCCCAGGGAAGCCAGAGGAGCCTGCCCGAGGGGATCCCTGGGGTCAGTGCACTGCAGGCTGCCTGCTCCTCCAAGGCAGTACAACCACATCTGACACAGGGTTGCTGTTCTGGAGTCCTCTTGCACTGGAGGCTTCCAGGAAAGAGCACATGCCTTAGCTGGACATGGCTTTCCTAGAGATAGAAGGACGAACTCTGCCCAGTGCTTGCCCAGGTGCAGATGCAGTAGGGTTTCATTTCCATTATGCTCTCCATGACACTTAGCCTAGAATAGTTTGCAGCACAAGCAAGGATTTTGTTCTTTTCATCTATCAACCCTGAATCAGACATGGACCCTGGAATAGCAGACTCCAAGCTGAGGTGTGCATGCCATAATGTTTGCAAACCACTTTAGCTCAGCATGCCTCACCCAAGGGGCCAGAAGTAGGTTGAAATTGGTCTCATCTTCCCTGAGCAGCTTTGGAATAGAGGGCTGCAGGCAGAGCATGCAGTTATACTTCTGGCTTGGAAAGGAGGGTCTGCAGGGTGGGGGTGGCAGAAAGGGATGGTGGAGGTATCTCCTAGCTTCCACCTAATACGGGGCCCAGAGCTGCTATCACCACCACTAGTGACGTATCTGCTTTCTGTAGCAGCTCCAAGGCAGAGAGATGATTTGAAGCATGTGTGCTCACCCCTGAGGTGACAGGGTTGATTCAGTCCCTTCTGTAGCATTGGATGTGGCCACCAGCCCTCCCTACGGACCCCTGGCCGCAGGCTTGGGGAAGGGGTGGAGGTGGAGAGAGGCCGGAGGGCTGAGGAACACGGATTTCTGTTCCACAAACAAGGGAAGTTGCACCCTGGCCTCAGGGAAGGGAGGGGAGTTGGGAGGAAATGTGGGAAAGGAATGATCTCTGTGGGCACCTTAAGTTACCATTGGTGAGAAAAGGAAGAAGGTGGCTCATTGTCATGCCAGTGTCATTCTGCCAGGAGTCAAGCCTGCAAACAGCTTTCCCAGCCTCTAGCAGGTGGGAGGGCCCAGAGTTTGCCTCGTCTGCTATCTGGAGGCAGGCAGGCTTAAAAATCTCAGCAATAGTGTGGAAAACCACTAGCAAAGAAATTGGGAGGTAAGGTTTTTGTGAAGATTGGTACGGTATAGGAGGGTGGAGCCAGCTGGCTGATGCATGCATAGAACAGAAGGAGGCAGTGATCGTGGTCAGCATGGATGTCATGGTGTACATTGACGTGGTTGCAGTGTGGACTGGTGAAACATGCACTGGCCCAGAGAGCCAGAGCTCAAGCACTGGATTCAAGTTTAAAGCAAGCAGGGTACGAATAGGATGGAACAAGTGATAGGACAAAAGGCAGTGGGCTCAAACTGGATAACAGTTCCATCTGAATATCAGGAAAATATTATTTACTGTGTGGGTGGTGATGGAGCACAGATTGCCCAGAAACTATGGAGTCTCCTTCTTGGAGTCTATTGAAAGAGGGAGGGCATTGTTCAGGAGCCAATAGCGGGTCCCACACCAAAGCCACTGAATGTTTGTGCAGGATTAGACATCAGGGCAACACTTCAGCTGTCAGCTCTAGATATCTAAGGCAGATGGTTTTGGTAGCTCCACAAAAGCTATCTCCCTGTGAAAAGACTGCATAACTGAGACAGCTGAATAAGCTGGCCCAGGAGTATTTATAATTAATTAATATTTCCTGTTGCCTCAGAGCCTTTCCTCTGTGTTTAATCTGTTAATTAGAAGCAGGTAATCAAGAATAAGTTGAAAATATCTGCAGTGAGTGTTGCCCTTGTAATTCCGGCTTTGTCCACCCACTCATCATCAGAAATCTACCATCAGAGATCCTAAGCTTATCTTTCGAGGAACATTTCTCACCTGTGTAATGCAGTATCAGCATGGAGGTGCTGCCCTGTATGTCATTTCTCCTCTTAACCTCTGTTCTGAAGGATACAAAGAGGTTTCTGTCTTGTCTTTTCTTTTACAGTAATGCCTTCTCCTCAGCGTTTCAGTGGTGAGAGCATTATCATTTGGAGTGAACTTGATATTACCATCTCTGTGCCATGGTACATTGGGCTGATGTTCAGAACACGGAAAGTCAATGGCATGCTGATGCAAGCAAATGCAGGAACTGCATCCAAGATCAACATTCAGGTAGAACTGTGGACTTTTTTGCTTAGAAAAAACTTAAGAAATCCTCTTACATCCCCACCTGTGGACATGGCCACATGAACTGCATAGCTTCCTCCATCCAGCTAGTTGCACATCAATAAATACAAATTACTTCTTTATTCTTTTAATCATCCTTATATCAATGTAAAATTCAGATTCTGAGGTTTAAGATTTTTTTTACTAAACTTAAAGTTTAGTTTTAAACTTAGTAGTGTGCATTAATACAAATGCAAAGAATGTGTCTCTGTTGTCTTTCTTCTGCTCAATAAAATTAGCAACTGAATGCCTGAAGTCACATGAAGAGTTACTGCAAGTGTTCTGCTTTCTATTGTATTTCTGGGTGGGATATTTTCTTAGAAAATGTGATCTTGCCTTCTGTCTCACCAAATATAAATATATGCCAAATAATAGACTTCTTTTTTCACCAACAGATACTGAACAACTATGTGCAGTTTGAAGTATACAGTGGCATGACCCAGGTTGCCAGTTTGAAGATGACCCAATCACGAGTCAGCGATGGGGAATGGCATCATTTATTGATAGAGCTAAAGAGCGCTAAAGATGGAAAAGACATCAAGTACCTAGCTGTCATGTCCTTGGACTATGGGATGTACCAGGTACAGCGGCATTAGAACTTTGCCACTGAGCACTATAGTAAAATTTTTCAAAGAGTCTGTGGCCAAATATGCTCTGATCTGTGTTCTGCAGAGATTGGTGCCTAATGAAGTTACATAACTTTACGAATCCTAATGATAATGTGTCAAGTCAGTAAAAAGTCACATTCAAATGTCCAAGCTCCTCACCGCTTTAATATTTTTTCCATTATCTACTCCAGCTGTTTCTGCACTCCATCACTAAAGAAAGTAGCTGGGTTGTAGAGAATGGCATGCATTTTATCAGCTGCCCTTTTCCTCAACAGAGCACTGTGCAGATTGGAAATCAACTACCTGGACTGAAAATGAAAAGCATCATTGTGGGAGGTGTCTCTGGAGACCAAGTCTCTGTTCAGCAGGGATTTTATGGCTGTATGCAGGTATGAGATGAGAAGTGTAGTGGCAAATATTGAATTTCTAAGAAAAGGTGCATATGAAAGTATGGGTTTTCCTTTTTCATCCTTTCCCAAACATATGTGTTTCCTCCATCAAAATCTAGGGATCCAAATAGTCATGTCCATGTACTTTCCCAGGTACAAATCTAGGCTCACAGCATAATGTCCCTTCACTTTTTCTTCACTGATTCTGTCAAAGACCAGAATTTGAAAATACCTGTTTTTGACTCATCAGATGATGTTTCTGTAAACTGTAGCCTCGTAGATTAATAGTAGTAGTGAAACACAGAGTATTGTATCCAGAATGAGCACTCTAAATTAAAAATATTTGTCCTTTGTCACCAGGGAGTAAGAATGGGAGAGACATCTACAAATATAGCTACACTGAACATGAAACAGGCTATCAAGATCAATGTGAAGGAGGGTTGTGAAGTGGATAACCCCTGTGACTCCAACCCATGTCCTCAGCACAGCTACTGCAGCGATGACTGGGACAGCTACTCCTGTGTGTGTGACCCAGGTAACCCACTGACCCATCCCCTGTGCTCGGATAGGAACTGTATCACTTCTCCATGCGCTCATCAGAAGAAAAACAGCAGCAGCAGCAGGACACTTTGCAAGTCCTTTGAAAACATCCTGCTGCTGCTTTGGTGCTTATCTACTGATTCTTCCTCTTCCAGTCAGTATTGTCTTTCTCTGATTTGTGGTACCACATTGAAGTTGCATGCATGGACTAAGAATCATTTGTTCTAGGCAGCGTTTCAACCAAACAGAAAGACAGTTTCTGGTCAAAGGGCTCTTTCTGTGCACTTCCCTTTTTCTTCTTTTCTGTTTTTTTTCCCTCTGTTTTGTTTTTTTTTCCCAGCCTTTTTGCCATTGGGTTTCAGTCTCACACCCTGCATCCTAATCAAGATACTTTGAATTTTTCTCTGTTTTGGTGCATGTAGCCAGGACATGCTGTCAGCACTCAGCTCAGTCACCTCTGATATGTGCAGGGAGATAATACAAAGCAATCTTTGAAACATGCCCTGCTTATAGAACTGGGGACCAAAGATACAAGGGCGCCTCAAGCATGTTAACAGGTTGTTGAAAAGAGCAGCCCACTTTAACTTTTTTTTGACAGTATCTTGGGGTATCTATTGATTATTGAAGAAGTTTTATTAGCGTGTAAGCTTAAAATAGATGATCTTTTAGAGACAAGCAAATCATAAATTAAAATGGTTGCTGTAATTTTATGACTTTGTCTCCCCAGGGTACTTTGGAAGAGACTGTGTTGATGTATGTAACCTGAACCCATGTGAGCATGTCTCCACGTGCGTGCATAAACCTAGCTCATCCCATGGATACACCTGTGAATGTGGACAGAGCTACTATGGGCAGTACTGTGAGAGCAAGTAAGAGAATTATTCTCATTCTTTGGCTCCATGATCTTTCCAGCTGCCTAGCTGCCTCTCCTCCTAAGGAAGTAGTAGTCCCAGTTTGTTTTCTGCTTCGGTTAGCTTACCTGTTCTACTTCAAGTGTTTTTAGTATTTGGTAATTGAAGGCTCCTTGCCCTTTGGTGCTCTTGAGCTCTCTTCCCAGAGGGCAGGCAAACTTCCATACGCTCAGAGACCACTTTCCTTCACCAGCAGTTCAGGGGCTAAAGCAGTTGTGCTGTGCTAAACAGCATCGATCTGATCTGAATCTTAGCGTAGGCTTGGCCAGAGCTGGCTCTGCACCTCTGCTCCAGCTCCCCCAGCACACACCGAGCAGTGCACCCATTTAGGGGACCTGGCCATGTAAAATGGCTTTGAAAGTTTGGGTCTGGTCCCTGGGCTGGCGATAATCTACATCTTCTGGACAGCCTAGGAGGCCTATGCCCTGCTGGTGGGTGAAAGAAACCTGCTGATTCCCTCATCAGCAGCTTCTTGGTCTCAGGTAAGCATTCAGTAACCAGCCTTCTCTTATTCTGAGACCATTCATGTTGTGCTGTCAATTAAGTTCATTTGTCTACTCACTTAGGAATACCTCATGTGATATTGTTTCCTTTCCTTTGATAGCTGCAGACTTCTTCCTCTGCCTCCTGTTGTGTGGGCTTGCAAATGCTGGTCACACTGTTGCCAGATTCATTTTTCATTTTTCATTCCCTTGGACTAGCAATGTGGAGAAGTTGCCCCCTGTCATTATCTACTGACTTCAAGTCAAGTGGAACATTGTTGTTTTTTTTCCTTCCATATTACAAAGTATAAATGTACAAGCCCAGCAATTACCCTAAATAACATTCAGCACTGTCTTTGAAACAGGCTGCAAACAGATCTTCTTTCTGTAGATATTCAGCAGAAAGGGATTCCTTTGTGCATTATTGCGGATGGCAGCCTTGGCAGCGACATCCTTAAGGTTTTTTCTTGATGTCCTTTCAGCTGTCAAGGTTTGTGCAGACTGCCTCATCCCAGAGCAATCTTTGCCAGCACTAGTGTTGAAGTGGCTGTGGGACAGACCTGCTTAGAATTTTACCCAAGGGAAAAAGAAACAGCAAAAACAAGTATTATCCTTCAGCTTGTGTGTTGATGATTGGACTCTGGCTAGTTGTGCTGTTCCATTAGGCAGGAGGGCTGTAAAATCTCTTCCTCCAGTGGTGGTACCAGCTTGTGTTCCATTGAAGCATTCACCAAAGTGCAGCCAATGGAAGTGTCCATGGCACTTCCAGCTAGCCTGAATCAAAGCAGCCGATGTTCCCTCCTCCATGTCCCCAGCCACACTTTCCATCCTCCTCAAAAACCATGCTCGTGGCAGTGGGTCTGCTGAACACAGGATGTGGACTGCTGGAGGATCAGAACAGCCTGGCACAGAAGGTCCAGCCTGCCCCAGCCTGTGCTGACACAGGGGGGCCACAAATGGGGCTGGTGGGAGCAAGGACCACCTGGCAGCGTGGGTACTCCCTCCCAGAGGAAAAAGCTCTTTACTTGCTTGTAGAGATGTATACTACTTACAGAGGAACTGTTTTTGAAAGTGTTTAGAGAAGCATTGCCACTAGAGTTTCATGGAACTAATATCCTTTATCTTTTTTTATTGCAGTATACATATATAGAGATAGACAGATATAAAGTGGTAGCTGCTGCAGAGAGATACATTATGCCCTGTAAGCTAATGGAGCTGAGTGCAGATTTGGCTCAGAGCTCTTCTTTCCCACTTTTTTTGAGGAAGCTTGAAAGAACTTCCTTTGGATGTTTTCTTTTATAGGATTGACTTGCCTTGTCCCAGAGGTTGGTGGGGAAATCCCATCTGTGGTCCTTGTAATTGTGAGACTAGCAAAGGGTTTGATCCAGACTGCAATAAGACCAATGGGGAATGCCACTGTAAGGTAAGCAGAAGAAACCAGTCATAAGTCAAAATTCTTTAGCTTAAAATGTAACTATATCACTAATAACTGCAACGACCAAGACAAAGCATACACAGTTGTGCTTTATATCCTCTATGTGCACAGTATGGTTAATGTTTACCCCAAACATTTTGCTGGCACTGCCTTTCACCAAATCATACTGTGCAGCTCTTATCTTATTTGCCTTTGGAAAGCAAAACTGAGAAGAGGAAAGCCTGGCTCTGCTCTCTCTGAAGTGCAACCCAATTTATCAGGGGAGATCAGAGCTGGGTGCAGAGAAATGCTGGAGGTGGTTGCTGTGTCACAGGCAGAGATCACCATGCTGCAGTCTGGGCTAGCTAGCCTAGTTGTCTTCTGCAGTGGGCGAGCAGAAGACCTAGCTGCTTAGGAGTGGAGAATAAAATGGGGGTTAAACACTTTCCTTGGGGACAGCTCTCTCCAGCCTTGTTGCAGACTGTAGGGATGAAGTTGAGTGGGGATGGGAAGTGCCCCTCTCCTGGAGGTTTTACAATAGGCTTTTCACAAAGGGTTTTACAATAGGCTGAGATGACCTCAGAGGAGCCCTGCCTGTTTGAACCAGCAGCAGTGAATCTGGCCTGGCACTTATTTCCTAAATGCCAGCAGGACACACAGCAACTGTTGCATTAAATCAAGTCAGTGGGGTGCCCACTCCATTGTCTCATATAATCACATAATGCCTCAGATCAAAAGTGTTTGCAGATGCAATTTGAATATGTGATCATTGGTTTATCTCCACACCGTACATGCAGCAAAAATGGGCGATATGAGAAGTTTTCGTACAGGCTTGTCTGAGCTAGACAAGAGTCAAATTGCATAACAGAGAAAACTGCAAATCCTTCAAGAATGTGCTTTCTGGGCAGCTGCAGCAGTAAGTACACGAGAGGTCTGAGCCCCACTGCAAACAGTGGTTGAACTGTGGGTCTGCAACCCCAGGCAGCCCAGCAGCCCTGCTATGTTCAGCCTGCCTGACGCAGTAAGCTAACTGGGGGTTAGCAAGAAAGAATGATCAAACTTCGTGTTTTCTATTAATTGCAATATCATTATCCAGTGCTGTGCTCAGTGAACCATTTTATGCTGCTCCAACAGCAGGATTTCCGAGCACAAAACACAAGTGATTTGGCAAAGAAGTAAAGCACCTCATAGCTTCTCCGTTTCTGTTTCTCCAGGCCAATTACTACCGGCCGCAGAGCAGTGACACCTGCTACCCCTGTGACTGCTTCCCCTCCGGCTCCCACACACGCTCCTGTGACATGGAGACAGGACAGTGTCCCTGCAAGCCTGGTGTCATCGGGCGGCAGTGCAACCGCTGCGACAACCCCTTTGCTGAGGTCACTGCCAGGGGCTGCGAAGGTACGGCCCAGCCAGACACACTGCCCAGCAGTGGGGGTGTGGGATCTGGTGGCAGTGGGGAGATGGGGTGTGGGGAAAGAGGAGCGTGTGATCTGATGCGCATCCTGTGCCATGCTTCAGGTGCCCTCTGTTTTTCCTCCCTGCCTCTCTTGTCCTGCCTGTCCGCTCACCCACCTTCCTCCTGCCATCAGCATAAAGCTGCTGCAGCAGACATTGAGCTGCAGCGTGTGGGTGAAACAGCAGGGATAGGCTTTCCCACAAGAAAGGAATGGACAGAGATAACATAACTAAGGTGCAGAGCCCCGTAATCATGCTGAGCTCTCCTTTGCCCATACCTGTCTGACCATGCTGCTGAGCAAGGAGCAGGTGATGGGTCACAGGCTGGGAAGTGCTGCATAGAGCAGGGATCCTGGCAGGGTTTAGGAATGGCCAGAAGGTCCTTTGGCAGGCTATCTCCTTGCTGCTCTGTGATTTTACCTTGTCTGAAAAATTGCATCCTCTCTTTTTCTACTTTCAGTCATTTATAACGGGTGTCCCAAAGCTTTCGAGGCTGGCATTTGGTGGCCGCAGACCAAGTTTGGCCAGCCAGCTGCTGTGCCGTGTCCAAAGGGATCCGTGGGTAAGTTCCCTAGATAAAACATTAACTGTCTCATCTACATGCCTGGAGGGGAGGTAGACGGGGTGGGGAACAGCAAAAAAAAAAAAAGAGTGTATATTGGGAATGACAGATTACAACAGGAATCACAGCATCGTTTGAGTTGGAAGGAACCTTTAAAGCCATCTATTCCAACTCCCCTGCAATAAACAGGAACACTTACAGCTCCATCACAGTGCTCAGAGGTTGTCCAGCATGAAAGAACTGTTACAATAAATTTGAAATAATAGCAGACAAACACATGTAAAGAACAGAAATTTTGTATCTGCAGTTTTAGAAATGCACTCTCCAATTTTCTGGTTTCTATTGCTCAAGCACTCCTTACATAGGTGTCATGGTAACTTTGAGTTTCTGGAGACCTACACACAGTCTCCAGTAATACCACTCCTGTGGGCAAAGATAAAATGAGGTCTGTTTTCATGGCAGTCACTTCGCTGGCATTGCAGGCAGCAAAGCAAAGAGATACAACAGAGCTCACAGTTTTCCATCAAATGTTTCATAATTAATGTGGCTGAAAAACCTATTTTACCAGCACATGAGCTGTGTTGTTTTGTACTGTGAAAGAACAGCAATCTGTTTTTTTCACGTGTCTGCAAAAATGTTTTTCTTAGAGAAAACCAAAGCAGGTTTTTGAAAACAAGTCCACAATCTCTTCTGAAGGCTGTTCCACGGGAAACAAAGCCTCTGTCTCATTTCTAGACCCAGGGACTCTTACCTGCTGTGAGCAGTCTTTTGGTTCCGCAAGTTACAAAGGGCTGTGTAACTCTTCTGTACATTGCTAGGAGCAGGTCCGTGTCTATAGGTGTGCAAAAGACTCACGGTAACCCTAGCTCCACTTCTAAGGATTTTAGAATATGGATTCATTTTTTTTTAATCAGAGAGTGTTTTCATTGGTAAACACTATGAAGTGGAACTAAAGTAAATGTTCTCATTATATATGCTCTTTTCCTGTGGGTGATGCCAGTATCTCTTCTAGCAAGTAGTAGGCAGGGGTACTCTTAGGAATTGCACACATTAAGTTAATTTTACAGAACAATCAAATAAAACAGTGTTTATAATTATGAATATTCTAATAGGAACCTGAAGTTTAATTGTAAATTCATGAAAGAGGAATAACAGTTATATATTTATCTATCAATTATATTTCTGTTGCTTATATATTAGTAATGAAGTCACTTAGACACATGCAACATGTATCCAATGTTAATTAGCACAACGTTAAGTCTTGAATCTGATTATTTGAAATTCACTCTGAAGATCCCACAGCCAAGCATCACGTTTTGAAATGATTCAACAAATAGCAGTAAGTTAAACAGAAAGCTGTTCACAAATCATCTTCAAGTGGCAAAATAAAATTTGCGTTGCCTGAATTATCTCCTGCATGCATTGTGCAATGCATATTTTGGCAGTGTGCAGCATATTTTGACATGAAAATAGCATTTGTCAGGGTGATCTTCCCATATAGACTATGGCACAGAAATCTGAGCAGGGGTATCATTTTATAAATATCTACATGGTCTTCCTCGTGTTTGTTGTAAACGGTTTGTGTAATTTGTTAGGGAGCATTGGGGTAACACAGGGAGGTGGCTGGGCAGACCCAAAGCCTGCCTGAAACCTTCCTGAAACCTGGGGAAAATTCAAGAGGATCAGCAGTCTTTAACTCTTCTCAGAAAGAAATGATGGTTTGGAAAGTGAAATACATGCACATTCCTAAGAAACTTGAAAACAGATACTCGTGAAGATTTATGTGGGACATTTCACAACATTGTTTAATGTGTTGTTTCCTTCAGGAAATGCAGTTCGCCATTGTAACATTGAGAAGGGCTGGCTGCCTCCCGAGCTTTTCAACTGTACCACCAACACTTTCGTGGATCTGAAAGTCATGGTGAGCTTTGTTTTCTTATATTTGGTATGATCAACCTGTCAGGACACAGCAGTGTTTGCACATAAAGAACGCACACATGGAGCATAGCAAAGTCTGCAAACAGTTTCTCTGATCTAGTGAAGTCTGGCATATGTACATGTATATTTGCTTACCCAATAGCCAAGTGTAGAGATATGTAGAGAGATGCACTATAGCTAGTGTCCAGTGACTACTTGTGCTGTAGTCCAAATGTCCACTTAATATAAATTGTCACAGAATCATAGAATATCCTTAGTTGGAAGGGATCACAAGGATCATCAAGTCCAACTCCTGTTTCCACATGAGACCAACCAAAAATCAGACCATATACCTGACAGCTTTGTCCAAACAAGTGCTACTTGTTGACCTTTGGCATCTCAGTATCATGACCACTGCTCTGGCTGCCCGTTCCAGTGCCCAGTGAAGAACTTTTTCCTGATATCCAATGTGATTGTTCCCTGGTTCAGGCTGGGGAACAGTGGAGAGTACAGAGGACAGTGGAGAATATTCATGTGGGTATTGGTGGTAGGTGGATGGTTGGACTGAATGATCTTAGAGGTCTTTTCCAACCTTCATGATTATGTGACTGTGACTGTGAAATTTTTGATTTGCATAGGTGATAATCCAGCACCAAGATCTTTTTTTCCTGCTGATCCATTGTAATTTTCCCTTGAACTTACAATGGTTATTCTTGATCTTCCTGTTATACCTTGTTTCTGATTGCTTACCTATTGCTTAATTTGTCTCAGTGCTAATAAACATATTGTTAATATTTACACTCTTTGAGATATCCTACAGTTTCTGTCCTTATTTTATAAATGATCATCAATCAGACTCCAGTTTGAGGCCCATCCCTCAACTGAGTTTTTGACCCCCTCTCTTCCTGTCTGGACTCTTGCACTTTTCTGAGTCTGTGTTACATCTTCAACTGAGCTGTCTTATCCAGCTTTTCTCTCCAAAGTACCATTTGGATCAAACAACTCCTTGGTGCTAGAGTTCCTTAAACAAGTGAATGAACAAATAAATGAATGAATAAATAAATTAATAAATGAATGAATGAATAAATAAATAAATAAATAAATGTTTTTCTTAATTCTCTTTCTTCATTTTCGTCATGTCTCTGGTTCAGAATGAGAAGTTACACCGCAATGAGACCATACTGGATGGAGACAAAACCATACAGATTGTGAGAGTGCTACAAAACGCCACCAAATACACACACAGCTTGTATGGCAATGATGTGAGAACAGCTTACCAGATGATGATCCGGGTCCTACGGTATGAAAGCCAGCAGCAAGGGTTTGACCTGGCAGCAACAAGGGACGTGGAGTTCAATGAGGTAAGAGAGATACTGCATATTGTGCTGGGACTTTGCAGTTCTTTTGGGAAGTTTTAGGGCAACTGAAGGTTGATAATTGAATTTGACTTTGACCAAAGAGGAGTGAGTATGATGTAGCTGCTCTAATCTGTCTCACAAATGAGTCAGTGTTTTCAATTTAGAATAGAAGGCTGTTTGTACATATTTGTGTGCATGCAGATGTGCATGACATGTATAAGTCATAGAAAACATTGTTAAAATAAATAGTATCGTACTAGCAACCAAAAAGTAAAATTCCTCAAATTTAAAAAAAATCAAGTGTACTATTCCTGGGTATTACTTACTTTGTTTATTATATTCAGTTATGTTGGAAAACTTGCCTAATTTCGTCATTTTCATTTAAATTTGTAGTGAACCCTGAGCCAGCTACTGACTCCATTCAACTTGGAAACACTTGAACAATATCTATTAAAGAGTTGATACACTGAAAGAAACTCCATACTATTGAGATTTCAAGTGATACAGGCACATACATATATTGGAAATGAGTGCCAAAGGGCTAGTAAGACTGCTAGTAAGACCATTCATTAAATACCCATTTATTACTAAGGACTTGATCAGATTTAGAGAACAAGCATTAGCACCCTCCTTGTCATGAGAAACATATAGCTGTGATGGAAAGATGTGCTCAGGCAGGCTTTCACTTGAACACAGAGAGCCTCATGCTGCACCACGAAGTAAGGGAGCCGTAGCACTTCCCTGTGAGGTGGGAGCAGAAGGAAGCATGGCTGAGAAAATTCCTCATTGTCTTGGCCAGCAGACAATGAAGAACTTCTGAAACATTTAACAGTTTAGAAAAAGCTTATTTAAGAGATTCCATGTTTTCTTTCCTGAGGAAACCTTCTTCTGATAAACTTGTAACTATTGGCTCTGGGATCAATGAATCTCCCAGTTCAGATCTTGAGAAGGAACTGGATTTTTTAAAGTGTGGTTTGGGAAACCTCTGCTTTAATTTATTATTCCCTGCATTTGGCACCGAATTGCATACAGATGATGTTTTCAAGAACTCCCTAAATATTTTTAGGTCAGGAATTTGAAAACTAATCAGTAAGGCACATGAGAAAAAGGAGGTTACATCCGAGGCTGAGGGAGCACAAGGGGAGAAGGAATTTATTCTTATGTAGCCTTTGGAGGGAACCAGAAAATTGTAAGTGATCAAAAAAAGCCATAAATAATATTGTCAGGTAGTGAGGAGGCCTGGTACCAAGTACAGCATGTGTCTTCTGCTCAGTGCATTCCTAGGACACCATGTAGTGCTTCTCCTCCTAGATAGCAGCAGTAATAATGGCAGTCTCTTATATTCCAAATAGGAGCTTGCAACTTCAGGGAATACTTAGGGAATATAGCACCTTCCCTGTCTGCTTCTAAATTAAGGGTTATGTGTGACCAGATACTTTCTTCTTCTATCAGAGCTTGAAGCAACTAAATTTTACCACCATTTATTCAAATTGTACTTTTAGGTAAAATTAGGTTTAGGTTTTGACACAGCAATATAGCCAATAATTGCAGTAAGATCGAATGCTGCGCAGCACGTTTATCGTTTAAGTCATTTAACACTGGTTTTTAGTCTTGTTCTTCCATTCTCCTTTAGGATTGCCTTGAACATTCTCATGATAAAATGCAGAAGCAGTAGGTCCTCATCTGAGACCACTTTTTTAACACCATTTGAAAAAACACAACCATGGGGGAAAACAGCATGCATTAACTTTTCTTATGTGTATGTGCAAGTTTCTATATGCAAGCTAATGCTTGCTTGTGTTATTTGCATGCTTCACCAAGCAAGTTGCCATAGTTATCAGCTACATTAAGAAATAAAATAAGAAAAGAGGAGCAAGCATATTTATATCTGTGACTTTTTTTTAGTTTTAGCAGATCACATTTTTTAATTTTCCTAGATGAGCTCTTTAAGTGTACATAACAAGTACTCTGCTTTTCTTCTCACATCTCTCAGAGACAAAGAAAATGGGTACAAACTGGAACGCAAAGTCAGTGAACACAACCTGGAAAACAGAGGTTCCGTATGAACATCAAATAATACTTCTGTGCTATGCAGGTGGCTGAGCACTGGCACAGCTGCTCAGAGGCTGTGGATCTCCTCACTGGAGATCTCCGGAAGATGCCTGGCCATGGCCCTGGGCACCTTGCTCTGGGTGTCCCTGCTGGGGCAGGGGTTGGGCAGAGGGACACAGAGGGCACTGCCAGCCTCAGCCATGTTGTGGTTTAGAATTTCCTTCTGCATTTTCTTGATGTTTCCTTTCTAAAAGAGGAGTTAAAAATAGGTAGTTATCTTACAGTCTCCAAGTTTTTTTTTTCTTTCTTTCCTCATAAAAATTGTGAAGGGCATTCCTTCATGTAAAATATATATGAATATATATATATATATTATTCAGGGTCAGTAACTGGTGAACATATTTTCATAAGGCTTTAGAAGAACATGTCTACATTAAAATATTTAGTTTTGCTGTCCCCTGAGGCAGTAATGGCAATCTTTTAAAATGCTTATCAGTTGAAATCCAGGGTTCTTTTTGCCTAATAATTTAGACTTGTCCTTTGCTTCTCAGAATATTATCAAAGTGGGTAGTGCCCTGTTGGATCCCAACAACAAGGAGCAGTGGGAACACATTCAGCGAACAGAGGGTGGCACAGCTCATCTCCTAAGGCACTATGAGGATTATTTCAACAACGTGGCCCAGAACATGAAGAAAACCTACATGAGGCCTTTTGTCATTGTTGCTGCTAACATGAGTGAGTACCATATTGAGAACTGCTGTTTTGTATTAGTGCTTTAAAAGTAAGATAGAGGTGCTAACTATTGCTTTTAATAATACCAACTTAGAAACACAAGATACGTGTTGTCTAACCTATTCAGTGCATTCATTTCAAGTCAGTTAAACTTCGATCCCAATTGCCATGGAGGCCTCCTGGGAGACTTCTGACCTGCTTTCCCTGTGGGCTATGCCACTAGTCTGTGTGGCATTTTGTTGCAGCCATGGTGGTGTAGAGATGATGAGATGGACTAAGTTTGTGAGTAAAGACGATGCCTTTTAAGTCTACCTACTATAGTTGAGTGTATTGTATTGGGTTTTTGCAAGAATCACCACACCACCTCCTTCCGCACCACCTCCTAAAGAATTACTGATGTGCCAAAAAAAAAAAAAGTCCTGCTATTGATCATATACCTCTGAATTTCAAATCCCTTACTGCCCTGGAACCTGTTCAGATATGCTGAAAGGTATTTTCTCAAAATCATCCATCTGAGCCTTCAAACCTCCAGCCTTGCAAAATCCATCACCAGAGCAAAATCCTTGGGGTCAACTAAATTCTCTGTGGGTCTAAACCAAGAAGGAAACATCAGTTATACCAAGACTCTTTCCCTCTCTATCCAAGTAAATGCCTTCTCTAACACAGGGCAGTTCCTGCACGTTTAGGACTGTAATGTATTTCACTGACGTCACCGCAGTACACATGCAGCTGAAGAATCGAAACTATGTCATGGCTGTCTTCTTTCCTCTTTTTTTCTTGTTCTCTCTCTTTCATTTTTTCCCCAGATCCCAAGAAGGGGTAACAGCCCTGCTCTGAACAGGGTTGGGTGACCTCCAGGGGTCCCTCATAAGCAGCATTTTAGTGGCTTTGCAGTTCTCTTTCTTTCTCTCACTAGTGATATGATTTATTATCAACCTGAATTTATGTTTTCAGACCTGAAGAAGGGATTATGAGCCCAAAAGCTTGCATGTTTTTCCCAACTGTACCAGCTAATATAAGAAGTATATTAACCTCTGCTTACTGACCTTCTGCTGAAGGCTTCATGTCCCCAGTTGCATGGAGAGTTCAGTATGGGAAGCTCCAGCTTCCAGAGGAAAGCAAAGGCATGAGGCAGTCAGGGTCTGTTGTGATAGAACAAGGGGAAATCGTTTTGAGCTTAAAGAGGGTGGATTTATGTTAGATGTAAAGAAGAACTCTTTTATAGTGAGAGTGATAAGGCACTGGAACAGGTTGCCCAGAGTTGTGGTGGATGCCCCGTCCATGGAGACTTTAAAGGCAAAGCCAGATCAGGCCTCAGGCAACCTGACATAGCTCTGCTGTCTCTGTTCATTGCAGGGGAGTTGGATTAGATAACTTTTAAGAATCCCTTTCAACTCTAAGGATTCTGTGATTGTACAGAGTCCTGCATTGGCTCCAGGGGAGAAAGATTGTTTTTGAGCTGAGCCAAACAGAAATACTTTTGATTCTCTTTAATAGACCAAAGCTGAAGTTTTCATTTGATTTAGGAATATCAGAATCAAAATATTTTTATCTTCACATTCAGAAAAAAATGTATGTACAGTATTTTAACTAAGATGAAAACAAAGCCCAGAATTTTTTGCAGGTTGACCGTCTCTCCCTGAGTAAAAAAGTCAAGAGCTTGGGAGGGATGAGGCAACTGGCTGAAAGAGATCTGTTTTCTTTTGAGCAGTTTTTCCAGGTGAATGTGGTGTTAATGGTGTTTCCTAATGGTTCATCTGGGTGTTATTTACTGGCTGGAAAAAGAATTGGAATTTGCAAATCTTAACTTGGATATTTCTTCATATAGAAACTTGCTGTAGATCACAGCTTTCAGCGTAGGGTTACCCCCAGGACTTCCAGCTTCTCACTTTTATTATAACATCTAAATTGGCACTCAGTGGCTTTTCATAAATGAGAAAGTTCAAGCCAACTCAGCTGCTTTTAAATATTTTGGCAGTTAGACAACAGGCAGAGCTGATGAGGTGAGCCAGGGAGTAACTGTTAGCACAGAGGGAAGAGAGCTAGAGGACCAGGGAGTATTCCTGGGTAAAATCCAGGTTATTTTCTTTAAAATGCAACATTAACTAAGCTGATAGAGAAAATACATATTTCTGAAGCAGCAGGTTTGGCCTTCCCTATAGAAGCAAGTCTGAAATTGGAACACAACACTCTCATTTCCCAAGTATGTGGTACTGTTTTCCCAGTATGAATACTGTGTTGCGAATGCCTTTCCATTGCCTCTGCAGTCCTTATAAACGTGTGATTTCCTAACTTTATCAGTGCTGAAACACAGACTTTTAATTGCCATTTAAGGTATTCCTGGAGAGAAATTAGATTTGCACCAGGGAAGATTCAGGCTGAACATTAGGAAATATTACTTTTCTGAAAGAGTGGTCAGGCACTGGAATGGGCGGCCCAGGGAGGTGGTGGAGTCACTGACCCTGGAGGTGTTCAAGGGACGTTTGGATTTTGTGTTGAGGGACATGGTTTAGTGAGTACTGTTGGTGACAGGTGGGTGGTTGGACTGGATGATCTTGAAGGTCTTTTCCAACTTTGGTGATTCCGTGATTCTGTGATTTGACTTTGTATTTGAGGGTTTAGATTTCTTCTCGGTATTGTGCAGATGTTTTAACCATCCAGTCATGTTTTGTTTTGTTTCAGTATCATATTTGAATGAATTACGCTTAATTTTATGGGAAACTTTTTTTTTTCCAGTTATTGCTGTTGACATCTTTGACAAGTCTAATTTTACGGGAGCTAGAATACCACGATTTCAAGAGATTAAGGAGGATTATCCAAAAGATCTGGAGTCATCTGTTATCTTCCCGGATACTCTGTTCAGACCTTCAGACAGGAAAGGTAAAACCTGCTGACGTTTGGAGGGAAGTTTTGACTCGCTCCCAAGGATGTGTTATTGATCCTTGTGAAGCAGAATGGTGCTCTCACGAGTGTGAGAGAACGGTGATCACCTGCACAAGCAAGCATTATTTTGGGTTGGAGCAGCTGTGCATACCTCAGAGGCCTTCTGCCTGCCGGGGGCTGAGTAACCGGCTGTACCTGTCTGTCAGGTCCCTCAATCCTGTGTCAACCAGTGAAGTGTGCTGTTCCCACCAAGCTGTTCCCCTGCGGCCACCCTCTCCTGGGCCCTGCAGGGATGGAAGAAGGGCGTGTGGGAGGTGGGGATCCCAGTCTGGGAGCAGAGCAGTCCCATTGCAGCCCGAGAGCTGGGCCTTGAAAGGCCTTGAGCTGGGAAATGGGTGGCATGCTGTGGAGCCAACGGCCTTTCATAGCTCTGGATTACCCTGAGATGGGTAAGAGGAAACTGGCTTCCCTTAAGCAAGGGCTGAGAGAGTAAATTAGACAGTAGCTATACAAATACCATGACTGAATGTCCTTGGAATGGGGAAATAGTAGCACTTTTGAAAATAATACACAATAACCAATAAGCTTGTGCATCTCTCTGTATGGCTTTTTACTCAGATATAAGACACTTGCTTGTGCCTTGTATCTTTTCTCTAAGGAAGAAGGAATGTGAATGTTAAGAGACACTTGCCAAAATTGAAAGCTTATTATATAAAAGAATGAGCATACAGATTCCTGTGTGATCAATTGTACTCACAGCTATCTCTAGCTTCGTCATAAATGCATGCAAAGTAATAACATGGATTGTTATTACTTCGTTTTAATTTTCTCCTTATATCATGCACAGATTATTTATGCACTTATGGATTCACTAATTTAGAAACTCCTTATTTTCTAGCTGGACTAAATGATTATTCATGATTCAGTGGTTATTTATCAGCTTTATAACTATGAAATGTGTTACAACTTCATTCAAAATGTTTCACTAGAAGCATGGTCAATGCTGTAAACTTAGAGCAAGAGAAATATTTCTGCATCTTTGCAAAGCAAAATCACCAGTTTAAATGGTAACTTTGATGCTGCTTGGAAGGAGTTTAATATTTGTGTCAATTCCTTAGCAGTACCTACAATGAGGCCTTCGAATCAAAAATTATCCTCTAAGGTGAACAGTGATGCACGAAGCCCTGAGGGTATGTTTACAAAGAGAAGAAAGCGGCACCCTGATGACTCCACCCATCATACTGTTGCCATGGTCATTATATACCGATCCCTAGGACATCTCCTGCCTGAGAACTATGATCCTGACCGAAGGAGCCTGAGGTGAGAGTTCTACCTGTCTATGAATTGTGCAGATCCCTTTCCACATGCTTCTTCCTTGCAGGCGTGGCAGAGCTCTTTTATACCAAACACACGTCATCTGCACTACAATTGCCACTGCAGTGCTGTTTCCTCTACCCCTCTGGCACACTGCGGGAGAACAACTGCAAGTTGTAGAGTAGAGACAGCAGGCCTTGGAAGTTTGACTGTCTGGAAGGCTGGTGGTACATCTGCCTCGTGTTCTGAGTTGAATCTACTGGAAATCTTCTATCTGCTAAATCTGTGCTTTGCATTTTAACATCTAGGTCATTTTTGTGTTTTTTCTCCTTCTGCAGGTTACCAAATCGCCCAATTATTAATACACCTGTGGTGAGCACAGCCATTCACAGTGATGGGGAGCTTCCTCCCAACCTGGTGGAAAAGCCCATCATAGTGGAGTATGCCATGCTGGAAACAGAGGAGAGAACAAAGCCTGTCTGTGTCTTCTGGAATCACTCCATCATGTATGTCACTGCCTTCTTTAGGGCTGAGCATGGCATCTGTTTTGGTAGAAGATAACTAGGAGGGTAATTCTGCAGGGAGAACCTTTTTCACTCCGTTTACTCAACTGAGAAAATGAAATATTCAAAAGTGGTTAATTTAGGCATCATGTATTAAGTGAAGTTAAAAATACAGGCATAATTAGTGAAGATCTGAAAAATTTGAAGGATTCTATGTACTCATGTGTCTTTTGTTGAGGTGTACAGGATTGTGGAGGTAGCGCAGTCCTGCTGGAGGTACTTCTGGAGTGTTGATAAAACAAAAGAAAATGTATTGAGAGATAGCAGTCCTTCATGATCCTTGAGGTCCCTTCCAACCCAAACCATTCTATGATAGCTACACATTTGTCAAGTTAAGATTTCGTTATATTTTAAGTATTACATATATAACCATGAAACTGGCTATATAGCAGAAGGATGGTATTGTCAGTCCACAGTTAGAGGAATAGCTGTTACTCATTTTCTAATGACCCCAAAACTCCAGTAAACCTATGGAAAAATCCACTGAAAGGTATGTCCTGTGTTGGAAATAGAAGAGCACGCTAACCTAGGAAATGTTTGCCTCCTAGTCAAAAGTTTATGGAGATTATATCATTAAAAGGATCAAGCAGGCAAACAGAAATCTATTTTGTTAGCAATAATAAACTACTCCACTTGCCTGCTTGTAAAGTAGTCTGAGATTGTATCAGCACAAAGCTTAGATAAGAAATTTCTTGATGTGCTGTTTGCTTCTACATACAGATGATTCTGCCAATTACGAGGAAATGGCAAGTCCCTTTTTCATAAATTTTTAAACATTGTATGGGCTTGAATAACTCATTAGCTTTAACGTGATTCATCCATTTGCTATTTGCTGGCAACTTCAATGGCATTACTGTCTGCTACATTTGTCTGTTACAGCTACAATTATAAAGGAACCTGTAAACATAATAAAAGAGCTTTTCTAAAATGTGAGTACTTTTCAAGAGAAAGGAATATTAAAACTATTTAACAAATGTTTCATTACTGAATGTAAAAATCACCTGTGTAATCTCTTGAAGAGAAAAACTCTTTTCAGTAATTACAAAAGAATTTTTGTTACTCATTAACTTCAGGATAGAATAATTAATATAGACACAAAATCTTTTCTGGAGTTAGACAATGCTAAATAGGGTAGAATTTTTAAGGGATCAGTTCCTCCATGGTGGAATACAAGAGATTTCCTGATATAAAATATTATCTCCTGTTTTTAACTTTTCTTGTCTACTTTCTAGAGGAATATAGTGATGAAATCATATTTCTGCTGAAATATATTTCACATAAGAGCTTTACTAAGTGTAGAGAAATAGAGATGGCTGAAAAACATGCCCATGTGGTTTTGGCATTTTTTACCTCGTACTCTTGCTATGGCCAGTTTGCTCTATGCAAGCACTTCCCCATATTGCTTGTATGATCACTGCACAAAATGAGGTCTTTTAAAAATTATTTTTAACTCAAAACAGGTTGTTACAAAGCCACAACAGCTGGCAAGCAATACTTCAACTCATGGCTTTTTAAGTTGTTTATATTGTCAGGCAGGTGACCACTATAAATATTTCTGTCTTGATACATACAGTCCTCTTTGTTTGTGGAGTGAGAGCTGGCTTGGACAGCAGTGGCAGCAAGAGGTGAGGGTGAGATCTGAGGATGGCTCCCATAGATGCCTTTTTTCCCTGCAGGATTGGCGGAACAGGTGCCTGGTCTTCCAGAGGATGTGAGCTGTTTTCCAGAAACCAGAGCCATATTGCCTGCCAGTGCAACCATTTGACCAGCTTTGCTGTCCTGATGGATATTTCAAAACGGGAGGTGGGTGATCCCGGGCTTGTCCCTCAGTGGGATGGGTTTGGGTCTTCAAGGGCCTTCAAGGAGCTTTGGAGCTAACTGGTTGTTGCATGACATAGCCAGCAATGCATGTCTGTGCTAGTCTGTGCTGCAGAAGGCCATGCAGAGAGGGAATGAAACAAGGATTATAGATACATATTAGTTGTGGCACCACTTGATACTAGGTACATGTAGAACTGCAAAAGCAGGAACAAGGACATAAGCTCCACAGGTTTTTTAGCATTTCAGGACAGCCTCAAGAGGGGCAGTCCAGCCGGAAATACACTAAGATTTCCACTTAGCTCCCTGCTCCTTCTGGATGCTGCCCATGCAAAATGTCAAGTGACTCAAGAGGTGGCATCAGCCACTCCTCTTGGTTCGAAGCAAATCTGTGCATTGATTCGGTAGTAACGAAAGCATTGGCTTTCCAAGTAGTAGATCTGATTGGAAGAAAAGTAAGAAAAAACTCAGAAGTTCTGTCAATCTCTCTTCCTGCAGAATGGGGATGTTCTTCCTCTGAAGATTGTCACTTACACAACTGTTTCCATCTCATTGGTGGCTTTGCTGATTACCTTCATCCTGCTGGTTCTGATCCGCACACTGCGGTCCAACTTGCACAGCATCCACAAGAACCTGGTGGCTGCCCTTTTCTTCTCCGAGCTTGTCTTCCTCATTGGAATCAACCAAACCGAAAACCCGGTAAGAGTTGCTTTCTCCTTACTGCTAAAGTTGTCAGAATTTAAATCAGGGGTTCATATTGTGACTTTCATCTGCTCCTGTCTGTCTCACTTTTTCCTCTTTTTTACTTCTGCTTGGCCTAAACGTTGTTTAAATGTCAGAATGAACGTATTGTTTTGTATTGTTTATGACAAATAGCAATGCTAGGAAATAGATCTGTATGTTATTTTCAAAAAAAAATGACAGCAGTCCTGTTGAAAGTTTATCCCAGGAACCAAATCCTGAATTCCAGTTTCTTCCTTCCTTTCCATCTGCACACGTTCTGTCTTGCTTTGTCTGTTCAATAGTAGGCTCTCCAGTTTCTCCTGCAGCAGGTACCTCACAAGCCCAAATGGCTCTTAGTGTTGACTGGTAGATTATCAGCAATACACTACTGTGCAGATGTTGAGAGCATGTTGCATGCCATGCTGTTCTGAAGAAGCCACTTGCCAGCGTGGGACAGCTCGTCACATTCAAGAATCAGTAGGAAACCTGTCACTTTGCTTTGTGCTCCCCAGCCACGTTGACCCCTGGCTTCAGTCCATCATACCCGTTGCCAAAGCTTAGTGCATACACATCCAGCATTGTGCATGTCAAGAAACATAAGCCATGAATGGACTGAGTACGAAATACACAGTATATGTATGCTGTGTCTAGAACTTCATTGCTATTTTAGCTCTGTAGCTATATGTAATATTGCTCTTAATTCTTAGTAGTGCTCATCTCAGAAGTTGTGGTTGCCATGCAGATAAACAGGCAAGTGGTCCAAGTTCTCATCCTCCTTTACCAAATGGACAGCAGACAGATAGGCGATGATAGCAATAAAAAGTTTGTCCTTACCATATATAAAGAATATTCAGAATTTTAGCACAGAGATTATCTGAACACTCTATAGAAAATTTATCTTCTAGAAATCCTTTTTGTATGTGTCATGTTTTAATCTAAATCTTGAAAAGAAAGGCCTTTCGTTATTTAAAGAGGGGCTGTAGGAAAGAAGGGGACAGACTCTTTAGCAGAGCCTGCTGTGAGAGGACAAAAGGAAATGGTTTCAAACTAAAAGAGGGGAGATTTAGATTGGGGGAAAAAAGAAGGTTTTTACAATATGAGTAGTGAGGCACTGGAACAGGTTGCCCAGAGAGGGAGTAGAAGCCCACCGCTGGAGACACTCAAAGTCAGGCTGGATGGAGCTCTGAGCATCTGATGGAGCTGTAGGTGTCCCTGTGCATTGCAGGGAAGTTGAACTAGATGAACTTCAAAGGTTCCTTTCAATTCTATGATTCCGTGCTATCAGATTTTGTCTAAATTCAGCTTCTGGTAACTGGATGCTGTTGAGCACTTGTCATAATAAATTTGAAAGACTTGTCTTCCCTAGAACCCTTTATTCAACATATTTCAGTTAGAAAACTAAGTAAAAATGAACAGCTTAATTTCCTCAGTTTCTAAGATTTGTATCACTCTGACTTCTTTCTTCAGGGCTTTCTTCCCCCATTTTACCTTTTGGAAAACTGTTAGCGGTAAACTGGACAGAACTTTCCATCTCACAGTGCCACTTCCAGTCCCATATTCTAATTTTCCCCTCTATCCCAACTCCAGTCCCTTAGCTACTGTTGTAGAGAAGTCTTTCACAGTGACCTACCCTCAGATATGGCCTCACATCACATGTGACCTGCATTGTCTTCATCTCATAATATATGAGTTTGCGTATTAAAATAACTGCTTCTCACATGAACTCACCTGGCCAATTGATCGTCAGCATTCTGTGGAACTTGACCTTTCTCATGCCTTCTTGAGCACAGCACTCATTTTTCACTGTATTTCACTAGCAAGGAGTTCACTCAGTTCTCTGATACGAATACTGTGGAGCAGAGGGACGAGCCTAGATGTCTGCAGCACCTTACAAAACTCAGGTAGTGAGAGATGGCTTCTCATCTCCATGTTCCTGTTGTGATATCATGGAGCACAAAGTGAATGCTTATAAGAGCAGTAAAATGGTTCACTTCAGCAGTGCCACAACTACTACTGGTTGTACTTTGCCAGATTGTTCTCTTCTGCTGCTTCCCATTTTCAGTCTTGAGGGCTGCGATCCTGTCCTGTGCTGTTACCAAGGCTCAGTGAAACAGCCCAAACCCTTAACCCACTTATGAAAGTCTTTTAAGTTGCAGAATGCATTTCAGAGAACAGGAAGCTGCTCCTTACAGCCTACCCAGTCAATCTGAGAAGGTAGGAGGGTCGTAAGCCATGTCTACTTGAGACAATTATTCATCTGTCTGTATGGAATGAGAGTTGTCTAACGAGTCATGCACTGATGAACATAAAGAGGGAAAGAATGCTGGAGCACAAATAATGCTTCACTGCTTGGCACCCAGCCTGGCTTTTATGGGTTTCTGTGAATTAACAGTCACATTTCTGGGTGAGGTTTTAATCTTTCCCTGGACAATTGATGGAAAGTGATTTATTTACTTTTTTTTTTCTTACCTGGAAAAGGTAGTGCTCAGGGCAAGAGTCTACTCATGTACATGTGCCAGTAGAAACAAAAAATCCCCGTTTACATAGAGGGAGGAAAGGCCTTTTATTTGGTGAGACATTTTTTCAGTAACACTTGATGTTGTAATAGTGCTGATACAGTAAGTGAATCCAGAAAGCTGGCGATCATAATATAAAATCCTTAGTAAAGTTGTGGTTCTGAGCATTATGCCATGCAAGAACACTAAGATGTCACACTGAAATCAGAAGGCAAGGACAATGCCCCAAAAAAAGCACAGTGTAAAACATTTTGAAACAAAAATCATGTGGTTATTCAAAGTGCTGTAACACAAGCTTATCAACAAATCCTTGGCAGAGTCCTTTGCTTTGCTTCTCAAACAAGCAAATGAATAGAGTTAATGGGATAGATTTTGCCTTGGCTATAGGATGCTTGTGGTCATTCTTATTTTCAGTCATCAAGCTCTTCAGTTGGGAGGAAAACTTGGTAGACAGATATTGCAAAAATATAGATCTATGAATCTCTGAGAGTTCAGAATGGCCATTTATCACATCAACGAAGTTGACTTCAGCTGCCAGTTTGCCCACCATAGCTATTTCTCTTAGTCATATTAACAGTCCAATCTCTTTGATTTCCATGGGTCCTTCATTTTTCCTGCTCTCTCCACGGTATGGTCAAACACTCTCATTCCTTTGCATTATTATCATTATTAAAGTTCCTGACTCCTTTTTTGTACGATTTCTGTTACTCAGTCCTCAGTTACTGTCTTGTCATATAAATCATGCCAGCTCTTCAGGAGCTTCTTCCTCCTTAGTATTCCTTGCACCCGATCTCCAGCCTTAGTGTCAGAGATCCTTCTGGCAGAGTCCTGTAGGAACAAAATGGCATGCTGCTCTTATGCTGGAACATCAAACTGGGTGGTCCTGTATGGAGCTAGGACTTGAACTCAGTGATCATTATGGGTCCCTTCCAACTCGAGATGTTCAGTGATTCTATGATTCTACAAATTCTGCCTATTTGAGAAGAGAGTTTCATTTAACTGGTGAGAGAATACCTCCAAGAGAGGCTGGACTTCTTTGGCTGAAGTCTACAGATCATTTTTTGCTCATATTAAGCACATTCATTCTTCCTGGACTGAAACCTCTTTGATTTCTCTCCCTAGAAAGGAGGTTTTCAAGAGCAAGAAGGACCTCAGCTCAAAATCTAAAATCTTTCTCTCACTTCCCCTCCACCTCTGCCAAATACAATTTATTTACAAATATCACCACAACACATTGTCTACTTTAAAACAAAGCAAAACTATACCAAAATGGTGCAATTCTATGGGGAGACAGCTCTCTCACTGGGAAGAGCAGAGTAGCAGAAAAATCCGTGGGCTGGCCCTTGGTGTGTAAATGGGAGACACCAAGTCAGTTCAGGGGTACTGGTGGAAGTTCTCGAGAACAGTTTGTTCACTTTACAAACTAGACTGGTCTGCTTGATGCAGTTAAACCTGCTGTTGCTGAATTTGATGGAACAATGTTGTACAGGAAGGACTCATACATGAGGCTGGGCAGAGGGTCTGCAGCCTCTGCAGGGCATCCCCACTTCCAGCTCCACACCAGGAGAAAGAGCCAGGAGCTCTGCCAGCACTGCTCTGCCTGCAAGCAGAAGGAATTCAGACAGAAGAGCCAAAAGCGTCACCCGGGCATCAAATGCACACAGAGAAACGAACCACAGAACACATGGCAAGGACAAGGGCAATGACCAAAAGCACATTGAACCAATAGGATAAAGCCAAAGCAGAGTCAGAACAGGTGCATAGCAATATAGAAAAAATATGGCTTTCACAGTATGCACAGCTTTTCTGTATCTCTGAAAAAAAAAAACAACCAACAGAAATGTAGATTAATGGCAGTGTGTTCTTTCTGCCAAATCCTTCCTATCACACTTCCTCTAGCTGCAATAGGAGGCCTATGACTCACCAGGCTGCATATTTTGAAAAAGCAGCTCTAATTTCCTTGCCCTTTTCCTTCTGCAGTTTGTATGTACAGTGATTGCCATCCTCCTGCACTACTTCTACATGAGTACCTTTGCATGGATGTTCGTGGAGCAGCTCCACATCTACCGGATGCTGACTGAAGTGAGGAACATCAACTTTGGGCACATGAGGTTCTACTATGTCGTTGGCTGGGGCATTCCTGCCATTATCACAGGTACCCTCAACCACTCCAAAGAAGCTTTGTTTGCTTTCCCTGCCATCTTCACTGGAAAGTGACCCCATCGAAGCTGGATAGGGATGCACTCAGCTACTACTGTCACTTAAGTGTTTTATGCATTGTGAGTAGTAGAGGTCACTGGAACTTGGCAGGTCTGCGCCCTAAATGTCTGTTGTCCCAGCTAAAGTGATTCTGAGGATGCTACAGTAACATAAACATAGTTGCACCCAGATTAAAGCAGGACTTGTTAACATTGCTTGGGTATAAGTGTGTGTTTATTTGAACAACTTTGCTTTTAGTCATCCTAAATAGTCCTTTCCCATGCTGGTAGTCAAATCTGTGTCCATATCCATGCTGGGATATGGACACAGTCTCCGGGGAAGTGGCTGCAGTAGCTTCAGAAGTAATGCTACCCATGGGGCACTGCTGTCCTTCCCTGGATGTTCCCACAGCAGTGCCCTTGACCAGCAGTAAATGCTCTCTGAAAGGGATTTCAGCAGCTCTGTTTTACTTGGCGTGAAAATGAGCTGGGAATACTCAAGCAGCCTTTTACATCATTTCAGATAGAAAAGCAGTAACTTCCAGTTGAGGAAAGTAATGAAAAGCTGGAGGCAGTAATCTTTTAAACTGTTCCAGGCTTTTCTGCGGGAGCCCATCTATCTCCGCCCTCACCATTCCTATTTTTGCAGTCAGACATTTCCAGTGCTACCCTTAGCACATGGTGCTGCCTTAATGCAGGCAGACAGCTCCTTGGGAAGTGCTTTGCAGAACAGTTGGAGAGGGGTTTTTTGCTTCAACTGTTTCAGCATGTATCTGTTGCCATATGGGAAATCAAATCTTCGGCAGACAGTTAACTTTTACTCATTTATTTTTATGGATAACAGCATCCTGTCAGCAATGACAGAAATTTACATATCTCTCCAATCAAATAAATAGCTATCAATCATGTGCAGTTGGAAAAATAATTGTGGAACGAATTAGACTTTTGAAAATACACATATTTTTTTTCTGTGTGACTTAAAGGGGAGTTATAAAACATAGTAAAAAAAAAAACCAAACAACATTGTACAGGGAGGAAGAGTGTCCTATCTGGAGACATGGTAAGTTTTTCTGTGTCAAGCTGTGCATGTTTTCCACTTCTGTCGGTTTATCCAAGTTGTTGTGGAAGGTCCAGAGAGCTCCACAGCTCTGGACATATACTCAGCACTTCAAATAGAAAACATCTTTGGTTTCTGTAGCATTTCAGACCTGTGCAGCTGTTACCAGCACCACCACAATGCATACAGGAATATTTAATGCCATCAGATAAAAAGGCAATGTCACTTCTGGTAGAAGAGAAGTATTATCACCTAATGGAAAGGAGCAATTTGTGTTTCAGAACACGTAGCTCTTCAGTGCTATTTCATCTGAAGGATTTTCCATTTCTTGTTTGGTTTCTCATGAATTTCAGTGAATTGAGAGTGGCTCAGCAGCACTGTTATTTTATCTGTACATTACAAGTGCACCACTTTTACATTTTTCTAATTAGAAATTGTTCCCTGTAACTTGGAACAATTTTTCAGAATTAAAACTATGTATTAAGAATTATGGCTCCAAGGTGTCTCTTGCACTATAAATTCTGAATCCACTGATTTACAGTTAACTTAAACAAGGAAGTCAGACCCTTATTACTGAAGGAGTCAGAGGATTTTGTGGAATCGAGAGTAAACGAAGAAAGCTAAGCCATTAGTTTGACCTTCTAGGTTCAGAAATCATCTGAATAGAAAATTATTTCCTTATAAATGGTGCAATTGGGATTTCTTGCCTTTGGATAGCTTTGTTACTGTACATATTTCAAGTAAGTTTCTGTTATGAATTTTAAAGTTTATTATCTGAAGAAGGTTCCAACTTCTTAACATGCATTTTGAACACCATTTCTTTTAAATTTCTTGATGACAGAAGGATTGTCTGTGTTTTTCAGTAGTGGAAAAGTTTAGGTATGGGAAAGAATTTTAGTCTTGGTCATCAGAAGGACATTTGAAATGGTAGATAACAGCAGGACAAGGGGAAATGGTTTGAAGTTGAGGGAGGGAAGATTTAGGGTTGGATGTCAGGGGGAAGTTCTTAACTGTGAGAGTGGTGAGGTGCTGGAACAGGCTGCCCAGAGAGGCTGTGGATGCCCCGTCCCTGGAGGTGTTCAAGGCCAGACTGGATGGGGCCCTGGGCAGCCCGGTCTAGTGTTAAATGGGGAGGTTGGTGGCCCTGCCTGTGGCAGGGGGGTTGGAGATTCATGATCCTTGAGGTCCCTTCCAACCCTGGCCATTTTGTGATTCTGTGATTTTTATTTAAGAGATAACTATGTAGCCTAGTGCATTTTCATTTCCTTTGCAGATATCCTGAAAAAAGTGAACCTACAGCAACAGTCCATTTAACTTGTTCTTTTTTTTTTTTTCCTTCGTGTTTTTATGCTCAACATTCACCTTGAACTGGACATGATATTCCTAAGGGATCTGTGATGGGACCTGGCTATGTGCAAAAGGGAAACCTGAACTTTAGAGGAAAAAACATCTTGGCAAAATGTTTACATAAGGAAGAGTCCAGTGGTGAAGAACCACACTAATCACTCCACACAAAAGCAAATTGCTGTGAATAAATGTATGTTTGAGAGTGGGAGGAGGCTTACTGTCATCAAAAGAATAAGGATGTGGAATATTCCTCTGTGGGGAGCAATAGTGAAATTTGCTTAAAGCAAATTAAATTCACTTTAAGTTGGCTCATTTTAAGACGTAGTTTGATCCATCTAGGAAAGGAATTTTATGACTTCCTTGCCCCAGGAATGAAATTCTGGATTTGGCATCCAGCAAGACCCCTCGTTGTGGCAACATGCTGACTGGCTGGCATACACTTGCAGTAACTGCTTGCCATCAAGAGCTCGTGTTAAAACAGGTTCTTACGTTGTCCTTAAATCAGTGTATCCCAGATCGTAGTATTTGCTAAATGTCTAGATTTGCTGCAGATCGTTAGCAAAGTGGTGAGTCAGGAGAGAGATAAGGCTGGTGTGCAGTTGCTGCAGGGCCTGCAGGAGCTCTGAAGGGTCAAAACATGCCTTATGTGTTCTGCTGACATGTTGGTAGGATGGGTGCTGGGCTTCCCCAGCAAAGAATCCTCAGTTGTGAGCATCAGGGAGCTGTCGTACAGCCTGCACACTCAGAGCATTTAATTGGTGTGCCAAAATGGTCTTCATGTTAAATTGCACTGGCTTAATTCTGCCTTTGGGTAAAGTGCTATTTCACATATTGTTGACTCCAGTAAAATTTGAACTGCCTACCTGAAGGCTGCAGTTTGCCCCACATGTTTAATGGGGAACTTTAGTGTAGGATTTTGGGAGTGAAAAAATACTGCAGTCTGCCAGTTACTCTTAGAGCCAGATGTTTGGTCAGACCATAGCTTAAGTCCTACTAATGGGGAAATCCAGTCCTGGGAAACAGCCTGTGTCTCTAGAATTACATCTGTATAAAATACTTTATGGTCCCTTAATCATTTATGGCTAATTCTTTCTGGATGGCAACTGCTGAAGGCAGTGGTGGAAGAGCCAATGGGAATAGAGAGAGACCAGCCCTATCTCATTCCACGCTTCAGAGGAAGCAGATCCAATATCCACTGCTTTGTTAAACTGCCAGTTTAGTTTTCATAGACCATAGGCCTGTACCAGATGTGAACGTTGGCCACGTGCCAGCTTCTGAGCAGTATGTGTAAAACACAGCTCTCCCTTCTTTTCAGTGTCTTTTTGTCAAAGCACACAGACTTCAGCTGAGAAAGGTGGTTATTAATAGGCACAGATCCTCACCGCACAGAGCGGCGCTGCCTTGAACGTTGGACGCCTGCTCGAGGCAGGTCATCTGCTCAGCACAATAGGTGCCCCTGGTGAACACACAACATGCTGCAGCCATTTACCGTATGTCATTGGCTGAGCGCCTCGTGGGGATCCATTTCTGTCTCTTGAAGAAGGAAGAACCCTGCAGTATTTTGCAGGCCAGAGGCAGAAATCACAATAGTTGCCATATAGGCAAAGTGTAGGGCACAAAGTCAGATAGGAAGAGGATGAACTATGAGATTCTCTCAGAAGTTTCCAGGCTTTGAAAAATAAAACAATAAAAGGTGTGTTCTTAACTCAGTTGCCTTGGGGCATCAGCAAGCTCCATTTCAAACAGCGCTGAAAGCAGTGTGAGGTAGGCACTTAACCTGGGTTTGCAGCTCAAAATGAATCTCATCCTCATTCTCTGTTCCTGAGCTCAAGCAGTTAAATCCTATGAGTTCCCAAGTTCCTTTGTCTCCAGTGTTATTTTAGTGACAGTAAGCTCACAGCCATTAAGAATGCACTTTTCTGTAGTAGAGACATCTCCTTAGTTATGATTCATGTCATTCTGCTGTGTAGGCTTATTGAAATTCCTCAACATGTCACTCACCCTGAAGGCTTCAGCGCTGTGTGTGAATATGGCTATAAAATTGTGCTGGAATAGAATTAACTTGGGACTTACATTTACTGTAGATTTATGTAGCTGAACTTTATTCTGGTAAGCACGACTCATGGTGTCATCTGATATGGGATAGCCAGCGCAAGGGTTTTGGTTTACGGAAGTTTTATGTTAATATTTGTCTAGATTTTTGTTTCCTGGGTTGTCCTATTGAACACATTTTGCCATTATAATTTTATTTGCTAGACAGTGATCTGACAATGTTTTTGCTGTGCCTGGTTATATAGATCTCATCAGCACCTTTCTGATGACCTCTCTCTCCCTTTTGTGACTCAGGGCTTGCTGTTGGGCTGGATCCACAAGGCTATGGGAACCCTGATTTCTGCTGGTTGTCTGTTCACGACACCCTTATCTGGAGTTTTGCTGGGCCCATTGTAATTGTTGTAGTGGTAAGTATGGTGGAGTTGGCATCCTGAGCTGTCTCGTCCTTTCTCCTTCCTTTTCTTTTATGTTTTGTCAACCAATAGTTACAGTCTGAAACAGCAGTATTCCTTATCTTAGAAACCAGTATACTCAAGCTTGCATCTTCTGCTTGACGAGATAACGTGAGCTAAGCTAAGCTCCTGGCTGCCAGTGCAAAGATTGTTTGTGGACAGTCCAGCCCTATGGCTAGAAAGATGCTTGTTTTTTCCCATGTGCTTTGTTCCATGTTTGAAGGGTTGGTTGGGCAGTTTGTAAAACAAGTCAATGAGATGAGCTGCAACCAGTTGCTTCATCCAGAATTCTTAAAGAAATATTAAATAATTCAAATGTTAGGAACTCTAAAGGATAGGAGTTTTTTCTCCTTTAAAGCTTCTCTGAGTAACTGATCACCAGAAGATGCATATACATGTGACTGTATCTTATATGCCAAGTGCAGTTCTGTTCTCTCCAATACGAGTGAACTACACCTAGAAGTGGTGTGGATTGGGGCTGGGAGTTACCAGAGACATGGAACTGCCCCCTCTGAGGAGCAATTAAGTGAATTAGGAGCCTTCAGCCTCAAGAGAAGAAAGCTGCAGAGAAGAGAACGGGGAGAAACTAGTAACAGTATGATAGCCTTGAGAACATAGCTGTGGAGCCAACTGTGCAGTGTCTTTTCCAACACAGAAAATAGGAGAAAGAGGAGGCAGATTCAGAACAGGATGAGCTATGCCATTGCTCCACGAAGAGATAGAAATAGGATGATGACAATGGTAAACCCTGCTTGTTTTAAGAAATTGAGTTACTGGACGAATTCATAGCATAAGTTTTCACTATGAGCGATGAAGTACAAGTGAACCACCCCACCTCGTATATCCCAACCCTGGAAATTGTTGGAGGCTTGAGGGACTTTCTGAGGAACTGTCACTGAATGCTTATTCTGTTATTATATTCTTATATCCTGCTTTGGCCTCAGCAGAAACAAGATACTTGATGAGTGAACTCTGGTCTGGATAAAGACAGCCATTTTTGAGTTTTTGTGTTTCATTCAAACCCCTTTGTACAGGGCAGTCTTGCTGTGCTTCACACAGATGGAATCCTAGAACAATCTTGACTGATACTGGCTTGGAACGTGAATTTTAGAACTTGAAGAGACATGTGAATTGAAGGGACAATATTGGCACTCCAAACCATTTTAGGATAAAAATGTTGTTACCATTGAAAACTGAAATCTTAACAAATTTGGAGAAAGAACTCGTCCTGTTTTTTCTACTTTCCTTTCAGATAAACACTGTCATCTTTATACTAGCAATGAAAGCATCATGCAGACGCAGACAACGTTCATTTGAAAAAACTGGAGTCATGTAAGTTTGGGTTCAAAAAGCTGTAGAAGAAGTTCTGTCCTGGAATAACAAAAGGATAGAAAACTATCTAAAAGTCAGAGTTGGAAATAAGTAAGATACTTAGAGAAAGAGCCAGTTTGCATTGGTAGAAGAGTTTGGAATCTCTTTACCAGTACCTATTTCTGGGGTTCCCTTGACAGCTCTGTAAAAACCTCCACCACATTGCTGTGCACTAGTGGCAGCTGTAGGCATGAGAAGAGAGGGAAGAGTGAAAAGACTGGTTTCTGTATGGTGTTACAGTCCTGCCATGTCTCTTTCCTCATGCTGCCTGCTAACACTTCACCTCACCCTTGGCATTTCCAGTTGGGCATAATTCTGAGTCTCCTTGTGCTCACCCATGGCTCAGAAATGTCTCCCTGCTGCATACCAGAATGACCAGTCAGGTCAGGCAGGGACCCACTGCAGTTTCTGTGCTGAGGACTGGCCTCCACCCCTATCCCATTCCCTGTGGGATGAGCAGAAAGCCCACAAGCTGAAACCTGCAGCCATTCCGAGCTGTTGTGGCAGCACATTCCCATTAAGTCTTATTTTGCCCAGAGCTTAGAATTTGCCTGTGAATTACAGTGTGATTAGCTAGTGTCAAGACAGCCCCTTTTTACAAACAAGTAGCTGTATAAGATTTCAGAAGCCCTTCTGCAGCTACTTACTCAGCATTAGATCTCAGTTTTTGGGTTGTTTTTTTTTTCTTCTTAAATCTCCCTAAACGAAAAGGGGAGAAATTGCTACTTAATGTCAGCCATTTTACTAAGAACATGAAACTTTTGCCACTAGAATTGTCACCAACTTTTAAAAGTGTCTGTGTAAATAATGTTTTTAAGCAAACATACACTCCCCTGACTGCTCTTAATCCAAAGCCTTGGGCTGTAACGTTAGGAAAGAATGTGAACGTGAACTCAACAAACAGAAATGAGACGGACCTGGCCATTTACCGCCCAGATCTCTGCCTCAGAGTCAACAAGACTGAACAGTAGGGCTTGGCGAACAGCCATGTTTGTTGGAAGTTCACCCTAGGAACAGACTTGAAAAGAAATTGACTTTTTTTTTAATTTTTTTTTTACCTGAATATTCTAAGATAGCACAAGGAGAGGGGTTGGGAATTGGAAGCTGGTGAGCACTGCCTCAAGGGCCTTCAATTTGCTGATTTGTGGGTATTTACTCCTCACCAGGTCCGTGTGTGCTTTCAAGAGGGATAGGGCATTTTTTCTCACCTGTGTTGAGAAGCTGGGCTTTCCTCTTATCTCCTTCCTGCTGCAAATGCTTTCTTGTGCTTATTTCACAGCTCGGTGCTGCGGACGGCTTTCCTGCTCCTTCTGCTCATCAGTGCCACGTGGCTCCTGGGGCTGATGGCAGTGAACAGCGACGTCATGACTTTTCACTATCTCTTTGCCATTTTCAGCTGTTTGCAGGTATGTTAGCATTTTGCCAGTGAACGAACTCAGTGAACACACTGAGCCCAAAATATAGGTAACTGTTGGCTAACTTTGGAACTGAGATGTTAAGTACAATTTTTGTGTTGTTTTCTCAAAGGGAGGGCTCTGCTCACCAAACCATAGCTTCTAGTAATTGCATCTATCACTTTCAGTCATCTTAAGATAAGTGCTCTCAGAAAATGACAGATAAATAACAGTAGGTAATTATACCTCTATCTTTCCAGAGGCAAAATCTTTGCTGCTGTCTTATGCAAGTTCATTGTTAACAGTCATTTTGTTGCTTTTACAATGTAAGTTACCATTTAAGAAAATTAGTCAAATGGTGATTCTTAGATATGACTACAGTAGGGTTCTACTGGATCACCTGTTTGATCTGCACTGTTGTTGATTGAAGATGCAGAATATGGTTTGTAGGACATCTGGCATGAAAGTAATTATGAAGTCGTGCTAATTAGTACCGCCTACAGTATTGAAACAGCCACTGCTAGAAGGCCACTGCAGTTGCAGCACAAGAACCACAGATTTTAATGAAAGAGAAAAAGAAGTCTGGTAGGTCTCCCACAGAGGTGCCTGTCCAGGCCTTGTGAGCACATCAGATAGACCAGCCTGGAACAAGGATATTCTACCAGTGCAACTTGACATGCTCTGAAATAAATATTCCCAATTAGGCTGTAAAACCAGGCTTCCACAGGCCTAGAGTAAAATAAAATTAAATATAAACCTGATGAGAGGGAGGAAAGCCAGTGGCTGGAGTTCTCCAAACTTGCCTGGAGAGGCACGGTGGTATGTGGCGTTTCACGTCATTGCCTTCTTTGAACTTGTATTCTTTAGAGACACATTTATGTGAGTTTTATTAATGAATAATCCCAAAGTGCTAATGCCAACTAAGATTGCATTTGATTGAATGTTTAAAAAGAGAGCTTGAAGTTTAAAGTTACTCTCAGTCAATTGCTTTGGCTGAAATCTTGAAATGCAGGCATCTTGTAATGTTGGTACAGCTGCAACTTCATGAATGATTGGCTTCTATATACTATTATCTCCAACCAAAATGGAGAACAGTTTGGCAGCTGCATGAATTCCCTCAAAGCAAATATATCTGAGAACATAAATGTGCACGCCCCCTGCCCCCTCAGAAATGTGTTCATGTGTGTTCCTGGCAGGCCAAAGGCTGCCCAACCCTGGGGATTTCAGCGCCTTTCCTTTCCAGAAAGAAGGAAGAACATAAGGGGCAAAAGCTCCCTGATCCCAGGATTTCTTCATGCCTAATGAGGCTTTCTAAAGTTCTTTGAGCAGCAATATTAAAGACACCTACCACAGTAGTTCCCCATTTCCAGAGATTTTCACTGAAGGCCATGATATTGTTGGTGTGCTGTTATTGATTTGGTCTCATAATCAGTGTAAAAGCTCTAAAAACTTAATGCAACTACAACCCTGAAACTTCCTGAAATGTCTTCCAGTGGCACTGATGTCCTACTGGTTATATTGAGAACTGTGAGGTAGAGTGACAACTACTATGAGCTCTGCTCTATAAATCCTATAGGAACACATCATTTTGTATATTTTCCAAGGCTATTTATGCACATTTAAGTTTGGAAGGAAATTATGAAGAAGGGATCAGTCAATGCCATTTCAGTCAAAGACAGGAAACAGTTATTGCTGTTGAAATCATGGACTGTGAACTGGAATTCAGGGGTTGTTTCAGAATGCTGTTCTCTAATACTCATTTGTTTTTGCAGTTTGGTAGTAATGAATCATTTAGATTTTGTTTTCTTCTCTCTAAAATGATCCAGGGGCTGTTCATTTTCTTCTTCCACTGCGTATTTAACAAAGAAGTCAGGAAGCACTTGAAGAACACTTTAACTGGAAAGAAACCTCTTCCAGATGATTCCACTGCAACAAGAGCTACATTATTAACTGTAAGAAAAAAGATGGGAAAAAAATCATTTTCTGGCTGGTAGAAGTTACCTAAAATGCACTTATAATTGGCATGTTCATAATTAAGTAAATTGTCTGATTTCAGTGACTTCTACAAAAATCACTGAGGATATCTCAAAAGTTTTGATTAGTGTTTTATTTAAAACTTTTGACAGTAAATATTTTTTTTTCCTCAGCATCAAAGATCACTTCTTAAAGACTTTTAACAGGTAGTATGTGTAACATGGACTTTCAGTAGGCATTCATTATTTTTTATTCTTGCAAAGGTCAGGAAAAGCAAGCATAGAATTTGTATGTGGGGTATTCTGAACCACTTTGGTACTTGCATTATTCTGGTTATAGTTGTATTGATTTATGTAACTTGAAGTCTGAAACTTGTAAGTAAAAGTAACTGATTACTCCTCCATATATATTGCAATCCAGGTGACACCTGCACTAGTAAGCTTAACAGGATCAGATTGTGATCTTGAGCCCTAAGTCCGTAAGATTGAACTGTGAAAGTACCTTCTAACATGGTGCCATCTGTGCCAGCTTGCAGCTAGTCTCTCCCTGGCTGGGAAGGGAGGGGATGGCATGCTTAGATTTTATTAGCAGATGGAAAATTGAGGAAGAGGTTTTAAAGCTCAGAATTGCAAAGGTTCTCAATCAATTGGTTGATTGAAATGAGGTACCAACACTCTTCTGATGAGCTGCGTCTGAGAGTCTCATGTCCACCAGTTTTGAATATTCAGAGTGCTGTAATGAATACCCAGATCCCTGCCCACAGGTTTTGGTGAAAACCATTTTAGGACTTCTTATTTTGATCTGATTCCATGTCTATGTGCAATAACATTAATAAAATACATGGATTCAAGATCAACATTATGAAAATGATCAGTCTTACTCTCCATTGCCCTTAAAGGCTCACAGTAGACCTTTTAAGTCACATTTAAAATCTTTCTGTCAAGGAGGCATACAGTGCCCTGGCCCCTGTTGTCCAGCAGCAATGAGCTGAAGGTCTTTGCTGAAACTCAGGCACACCGAGACTCTCAAGAGCAGGTACATCAGCTGAAGAAAAGAGTCAGTTACAGATGTCAGGCTCCAGCTTCCGCATCAGTGCTGGACACTGCTCTCTCCCCCAGTCTGTGTGCTGCAGAATGGAAAGATCTGCTAGAACAGTCAGGAATCCACTGTGTTTTGTTTAAAACAATGCCTCTTATCATTCACTGTTGCTTTGTGTCTTTTTTTTTCCCCTTCAGCGATCTCTGAACTGTAACAACACATACATAGAAGAGCCAAATATGTACCGCACAACCATTGGGGAATCCACTGTCTCCCTAGAGAGCACCGTCAGGTCAGCCAAGAGCCACAATAGCTACCTTGCTTATATCCTCAGGTAATCCGGTGGCAGGTGCATGGCTTTCAGGTGCTTGCCTTTCCCTTTTCATTACTCTTGTGGAAAACAAAAAGCAAAAGAGAAGTGTTTGGGTTTAAATGTTATTTAGTCTGTCTTAACAGTTATGTTTCGTGTGACTGTCATTTTCTCTTGTGCATTTTCTTTTGCATGCATCTTTGCAATGGTGACTTCCAAAACTGCAGTGGTTAACATAGCTGCTGTGTTAACTATTTTGGCTGTGCTGCTTGCCTGCTAAAATACAGATGTGTTTCAAGGAGCAGGACTTAGATTATTTGCATCAAGCTTGTTCAGAATTATGATTCATGTCTCCAAGGCTGGCATTACCTGTGTCTTGCTGTAAAAGTGCCTACATTGGCAATCAAATAACCACGGGCTGACTAGCATGCACTGCAGCCTGTTTGACCAGAAGGATCTCATCTGCATGTCTGCCTTGTTGTAAGAACAGTGAAATGACCAAGAAAGGTGTCCCCTGTTTTTATCTTCTAAGGGATGATGCTGCTCATAAGCTCAGTGGATCCTCAAGTCAAGCAAGGGCTGGTCAGACTGAAGCAGATTCCTCCATCTTTCATAGAAATCCATCTAAATCTAATGGTAAGAATTGCTTTTAAGTGCTTTGACCCATTTGTGAACCTTTCCCTTCTCAGCAATTTTTCAAAGCCTTCTGTAATAGGAGGAGCAGTTACTCTGCATCTCATTTTCATTATGCTGTTGGCATGAGGAGATATGCAGTGGTTGCCTTACTGGGGAATTCTGGAATGGAAATATGTATCTGCTTCTTGTGATGGCTCAGTTTTAATCTGACAGCTGTCACAGCTGTTGACAGTTTCTGGCGTCCCTTTTCTTTCTCACAAATTATGTACTGATGCTCTAGACTTTTAATTGGACATCTTTTAATGTTTGAGACCTTGAGGCAGTATCCTTTTTTATGACTGTGCATTTCATACAAGAAAATGAGAAGTATCTCTTGTTTGATTTCCTTTCATTTGGGGTCTTGCTGTTAAATTTTGTTGCCTTGTAGCAGTTTTTAAGAGTACATTTGCAGGCTTTTTTATATTTCTAAGTACCTGGGCTTGCCAGTGTTGTGTTGATTGAGATCCTGTGTAGTTACTGTTCTGAGTATTGAACAGTGCAAAAAGCATCCGCATTCTGTTCTGCAGCTCCCATTAGCTGAACAGAGCAGTTGTTTTTCCCATAAAGACTTAGGAAGATGCCACAGTCCTTCTGATTTAATCTTGAGAACACTTGTGGGTGTAAGTGCACATCCCTGGCACGTCCTGAGCCAGACACCTGCCTTTTCTTTTTCTTCATGCATTGCAGACAGATGTGTCCAGCTCCTGGTCACCATCTCATTGCTGTATTTCTCCTTTCTGCATTTGCAGAGCATGACTCGGACTCTGACAGCGAACTGTCCCTTGATGAGCACAGCAGCTCTTATGCCTCCTCCCATTCATCAGACAGTGAAGAAGACGGACTTGAGCCAGAGAAAAAGTGGAACACATCCACTGCCAAAAACAATGAGCGTGGCCCTCTCCACAGCACACCTAAAGGTACTCCTGATGCAAGGGGAGAGCAATGGTTTTATTTTCTTCAAAATAGCTTTTAAGTAGATGTAAGAAATTTAACAGGGTAGGTATATATATTTGAGAGGGCATCCCTACCACCCCAGTTTGGTAAGAACAACGAATATTGTTAAACCTACCTTATGTCTGAGGAACTGACTGAGCAGTGTCCTGAAATCTTTCTGCGTGTTTTTTCCTTAATCAGAGATTACTGAATATGTTGTGCTTGCAAAGTATAATGTGAAATTTTGTACTATTTTCAACAACTCAGTTGCTGAAACATTGTGGTTCTCACAGTACTTCATATGGATAGGATCTGAAAGGTATTTTTAGGTTAAATGTCATCACACAGCAGCAAGACTGCTTCACTGTAGGGACCAAAGATTCAAAGTAAAATGTTAAGAAATGTGCCAAAGGAAAACAGCTGTTTCAGAGGAGTGCTGCGAACGGTCCTTAGATTATAAACAAGACTAATAAACTTTGACATAACTTTCTAGTATTTAGAGCACTGGCTTTTGCATACATACAATCAAAAAATTGTGCAGTCAGAACTTATAGCTTAACAGAGAATAGTCATAGAGTATATATTTAAAATGTTACAGACAATCTTGCTACTGCAGATTGATCCTTGTCTCCAGCTTAGAGGCCTTTCTTCCTTTCAGGAGTTTGTTCATAGGGAAAATGAGCGCAAGTAAAAAGATGCTGGAGCAAGTCTGCAGCTTAACCATGCTCGGGCAGACAGCAGTCAGCATGTTTTGCAGGCAGGTCCCAGCAGCACTTGGAAATGGTGCTACGCAGCCAGCAAAATGCAAAAGGAGAGGAAGAGGGGGAGGGAACTTGTTATTTTGTAGGCATGAGGAAGAAGTGCTTGCCTCTCTTTGTCCAGCACAGGCATCTGGATGTAGTGGAGCCATGGGAGGTGCCTGGGCTGCCCTCACCTCTCAGAAACCACCTTTCCTGGGGAGCCTGGGGGATTGCCAGCCCTGGAGAGATGAGGGTTAGGTTTGTCTCACACTTCTCTGTGTGGAACCACAGCTTTGCTCTAGGCAGAGTTGGACACCCTGCCATCCTGCCAGAGGTATTTTGAGTGCTTTGCTGCACCCCAAGAGCGGTGCAGTCCAATGAGGATCATCTGAAGCACACAACAAGTTTGACTGTCTGGTTTGGCACACATCTCCTCCCCAGCTGCTGGAGATAACACTGGCTGGGCAGCAATTGGGAAAACCTATCCCACAGTGGTTTTCGAGCTAGTGTTTTTTTGCATTGCAGTTGATACCCTTCCCAATCATGTGAAACCCTATTGGCCCACAGAGTGCATAACGGCCAGCGACAGCGAGGACCCCAGCGGGAAACAGAAGCTCAAAGTTGAGACCAAGGTCAACGTTGAGCTTCACAGGGAAAATCAGGTGAACCACAGCAATGAAGCACCACAGGACAAAGAGAATGATGGGCAGCAGAAGGAGAACAGACCTCTGTCCCACCAGAACAACCAGCAGCCGGAGCAGAGGAAAGGTAGTGCAGCCAGTCCAGCTCTGCAAGCAGGCCATGAGACTGGGGCGATAATAAGCATCAGTTAGGGAAGGGATTAGGATCATTAGGAGAGCACTTTGCTAATGGCTTCAGCCTGTATTACCAGGGGGGAAGTGGTGAATTCTGATCCTTTGGTTCTGAAATATAGTGACAAACAAGAATTTTAATAAGAAATATAAAGAGTCGCTTCTCAGATGTGTTCAGTTTGATAAATGAATTTCCTGATGTGTTTCAAAATCCTGATTATTCCCTCTCTTTGGTGACAGGCATCTTAAAAAATAAAGTCACCTACCCTCCCCCACTGATTGACAAGAATATGAAGAATCGGCTGCGGGAAAAGCTGTCAGATTACAATCAGACCACGATTTCATCCAGGACTACTTCCCTTGGGACTAACGATGGGGTCCGCTCTCCTTCAGACTCGGGGGTGACAGTAAAAAATGCTCGGAGGGAGCAGTCTCGAGACCAGCTCAATGGCATGGCCATGAATGTCCATGTGGGAACAGGACATGCTGAGACATCAGACTCAGAGTAAGTGCCACGTGGGGCGCCCTGGCAGACGTGGAGCAGCACTTCTTGATGCATGCCCAGCAAGAGGTGTCACGGGGGGCCAGGAGGTACCATGGAGGTGGGCAGATGGGGGAAATACCCAAATGAACAGGACCCTGAGGAAGCCCAGCATTGTGTGGGGTGAGGCTGGGGGAGAATGGGATGGGAGTCCAGCCAAGCAGGAGGAACGTGTTATCTGAGCTGGAGAGCTAACAGCTGCAGAGAGAAGTGCTGTGTTGAGCTGCTGACCCTAAATTACCAGGTGTGTGATTCCCACCCACTGTATAGTGTGCGTATTTGCCATTCTAAACAAAAACAAACATTAACAAAAGGCCGAGCAAGCTTTCAACCACAGGGTATTCTCAGAAACCTCATTACTCATTGCAGTTTTCACATTCAGAATGAGAACAGCCTTGAGTAAAGTCTGTGTAAACATTTTGCACACGTTGTCTTCCTTTTACTAACACAAATAATAGTCTCACTCCTTCTTCAAAACCAGAGACAATTCCTTACCCATCTTTAACCTTATCCCACTACGCTGTAGACTCCCAAAGCTGTTCAACGGTGTGCAGACTGTTCCCAGCCCACTACAGAAATATATGTTTGGGGACTGGTAGTTGAAATAGATCCTGGTTTGGAATGCATGAATCTGCCTGAAATACGTTTGTAACAGCTTGCAAGGTCTGAGTGTGAGCCTCACATCATCACCTGAGGGTTAGCCAAACACACACACTCCGTAAACTTTCCTCCTCTCAGCCACCCGCTGTAGTACAACTCTCATAGCCCACAGTGCCTGCAGGGCTGTGCTCAGGAAGAGCATTCTCTACTTGGTGATGTGCAGCAACAGGACAAGGAGCATTGGCCTAAAGCTTGTGCATAGGAAGTTCTGTATGGTAAGGGTGATGGAGCATTGGAACAGATAGTCCAGAGAGGTTGTGGAGTTTCCTTCTGTGGAGATATTCAAGACTCGTTGGGATGCCTACCTGTGCAACCTATTGGAGGGAACCTGCTTTAGCAGGGGGGTTGGACTCGATCTCTTGAGGTCCCTTCCAACCCCTGTGATTCTGTGATCCCCATGCAACATTCAGTTGGCAAACATAAGTGGAGCGTGAGACCTAACTAAAAAGATTGGGTCAATTTGGGTGGGGTCATTTGTCCGTGCCTGTTTAACCCTAACCCTGCATGATCACTTCTTCCCACTAACAGAGGCAGTAATGAAACTTCAATTTGAACCACCAGGGAGCTGTGATCGTGGCTCTGGACTCTCACCGTGGGGCTGAGCCTCCGACTTCGCCGGGATCACTGCGTAGCCAGAGGACGAGGGTGGTGGTGCCCTGGCAGAGCACCGGTGCTCGCATTGGGAACACAGTGCCTGCTGCACCCGCCGTGGGGCTGCTGTGGGGTAACGCTGCCTGCAACGTCAGCCCATGACAAAATGCATGGAATGGCCGCAGGGCTGCCCGGAAGGGCTGGACACCTCCTCACAGTGTGGACAGTGCTGCAGGGGCTGCATATCTGCTGGGGAGAAGCAAGGAAAACAAGCTACCGCCGCAGTCCTACAGAGAGTCAGCCCGCCGGCCTCCAGGCAGGCTCCCCAGGTGGCTCTCATCAACTTTTCTCCGGCCGCAGTGTGACCCACCGGCCTGCTGCACTCTGCGGAGGAGCATCCCAACAAGTGTCCTTTAGTTTCTATGCCAGCATCTCTGTCCACCCCCCCCGATGGACGTGTCGTCTCCAGAAAAAAAAAACAACACCCTTTATATATATATATATATATAAAAAAATATATATATATATATATAAAGTGTAGATACTTTTATATATTTTGTATGGTGATGTGAAAGAGAAAGCTCTTTTGTATATTTTACATTTATACTGATCTTCTTCATTTGATACCGGGAAATCAGTTAAAAGAGTTTTGATATTTTTTATATAAACATTGCACAGTTTTACTTGAATTTGGCATTCAATAAAGTAACAGAGATTTGCATGGAAACCAGCCTGCCATGCAATGTAGAGTAACACAGTACAGGTAACTCCTAAATCCATGCATACAGTAAGTTTTGTTGACAGGTTTTGGAGCACTGTAAGGACACAGCATGTTTCTTTGTAACCTCTTCTACAAGTGACAAAGTATGCTTTGTGTTTTTTCCACTTTTTGGTGTTTTGGCCTCTTCTGTCAGTGCACTGAGAAACTGCACTTCAGGACTAAAAATAAGTTGTATCTTAGTCTTAAGGTTTCGGCACTGTGTTTGTATGGCAGAAGTCAAATCAGCATTGCCGTTAGCAAGAATAAGAAAGCAAGTGGTGTAAGTGAGGGGTTGCTCTGACTCTGCTGGTGTGGCTCAGGGACCTCAGGAAGAGGGTCTCCCTCCCAGGTTCTACATGAGGGGCGTTCTGCATTGCAGCCATGGCGCTGCTAATTCCTGTCCCCCTGCAGTCAGCAGGCTGCTGATCAGAGCAGAAACACAGGGCTGGAAGGATGGCCGGGCTTCACTTCCCAGCTGCTGGACACGTCCCTGCCCTCCCTGGTGTGTCCGAAGGCGCGTGGAAGGATTCAGGTTCTGTGGGCAATGGTACGGCCGTGAGCTGCTGCCTGCCACCAGGGCTCCTGGGGCTCCTCATATCCCATGCAGCCCTGTGGGAACGCATCGGCTTTTCTTTGCACCAGTGGAAAAGGGGAGATGCAGAAAATCACTAAATAGAATGTGGGAATGCAGGGGGGAAGAAAAGAGAAATAAAGTATGTGTTGGTCTGAGTTTTGATATATTCCTGTGCATTTTTGAATGCATTTTAGAGGCTGTTGGAAGGGGAGGAAGGGTATTCTTCCTCTACAAGTGATGCAATGTGCTGTGTGAAATTCTCTGGCTGACAAAAACCATTTTGAATGTTTCGGGTGTCTGACACTTGGCCATGTGCTCAGGCACTGTGCGGAGCCCGTGGCAGTCGTTTCACATCTGTGTATGTATATTTTGTCCCAGTGAGATGTAGGTAGTCTTATTTTGATCAGAGCTGTTGCAGTAAAGGAGGGTCAGTTGTATTAATGACAAAAAAAAAAGAAAAATTAAAACCTATTTTTTATGACTTTTTAAAAGCTTTATGGCAGATTAGACACTGGAGGTTGTTTGTTGTTTTTTTTTTAACAAATGTATATTTATTAATGTGCAGAACACTGGAATTGCAGCAGAGATGAAAGGAGAATTTACAATAAATTAAGATTTTTTTTTGGACTTGTGTTCTATCTCTGGAGTTTATTTTCAGTGCTGTTCTGGAAAAGCCTTCCCAGCCCTGCCTGGAGTTCCTTCATTTCACCAGGAGGCTGAAGTTCAGGATGAAGTCTGGGCATGGCAGCTTCTGTTCTGCTTCACCGGTTGGGCTCTGATCTCCTCAGAACTGTATCCATTGCTCCTGCAGGATTTGCATGGCAGAAACGCCAGGTATTACACTGAGAGCCACCCACGCCCAACACAGCCTCCTACCATGGAGGGGAGGCTGCCTCCAGCCCTGCAGAGGGGCTGACCCCAAGGCTGCAATCAGAAGGAGCAGGTCTGACTTTTTTGGCTCCACTCTTGGCTTTCTTGAGCCAGCGAGCACTAAGCTGTGCTCTTGCTCACACTGTACTTCTCAGGCTGTTGTGCAAGTCTTCATAAATATCTTGTGAGGCACAGCAGGGACGTGAAAGGGTTTGGCAGCACTCTGGAAATGAAGTGTTTCCCAATATCACCTGGCCAGCTTTTCTGTAAATGTTGCTAAACATTAGGCAATGAACTGTCGGGATGCAAGGTGAGGGAGTGAGAGCTTCATTACTGTAATGATTTAGGGGCAGAATCAAAGGTGGGGAGCTTCGATTTGCAAACCTCTCTGCCAAAACTTGCCACTAAACAAATGCAATCAATGAGCCCAAAGGGATTTTTTTTTTTAATGTTAATGTACAAGTTCATTTTTGCTGGAACAATAATACTTGTGTCTGTTCTCATTTATACAGTCCCCGTTTCTATGGAAGAGCATGGTTAAGACTCAGGATTTCACATGAGCTGCTATGGGACAGAGCAGTGCATGGTCCTGTCCCAGCACCAACCACCAGCAGATGTTCAGGAACAGGATCAGCACAACGGCGTTGCACAGCAAGGTGGCCCTGAGCCCAGTGGGACATGTTGTCCCTACCGGCACATTTTTCACTCCAATCATTTCTCCTGTTGCTTTTGCACCCATGTAAACATCTGATAGCAGTGGGTCATAGACACAAGCAGTAAGAAGAGATTCCTACTCGTGCTTGGCCTTCCTTCTTGCCCTTCTCCCACCTCTTCCCAGCACTACATGCATCCTTCTTGGAGATGGCAGTGAGAGAGGAAAGAGGTCAGGCCGCCTGCAGAATGCACAATGCAGGCCAGCCAGCAGTCAGAAAGTGAGATTTGATTTAAGCAAATTGAGAGAATAAGACTTCTAGCAGAGATGGACCAGCAGCAGTGATGTGGCACAGGGAGGCTGCAGTAACCCAAGAGATCACATAGCTCCCCCCCTCCACAACCCAGAACCAAACGTGCTGGGGATTTATCCAGTGTGCTCCTAAAAATCCTGGATTCCATTCCAGTGTATCTGCCAACCATCTGCAGGGCCAGGATCTGCCTGGGCTGTGTGTGGGCTCCACAACCCTTCTGCTGTACTGCCTGGCCTTCACCCTTCCTGTTGGCACTTCTAAAAGTTCACTTCACCTCCCTGTGAGCAACAGCCCTCACTGCTGTCATTTTTCATATCAGCCTCTTGATTTTGGATCCGTTCTCCAGGTTCTCATACTCATTTGGATGTTACTCCTGTCCTTGGCAACATCTTCAGATCTTACAAGCTCCCTTTTATTTCATCATCCGGCCTATGAGTGAAATTACCAAATAAAACAAAGCCCAAGAGAGATTCTATAAAACATCTGTGATTGCCAGGAGAGTTCTGGACAAAACCTCATAGTGGAGAGCATCAGCCTGCGCTGATTGCAGTGTTGGGCAGTGCCAAAAGCTCTGCTTGAAGACACGTCCCGTCTGTTGCTGCTCCTTCACCCAGTGTGTCAGCACTGTGTTAAAGGACAAAATGGGATGTGGGATCTGTGTGCTGCAAATCATAGAATCACAGAACCATTAAGGCTAGAAAAGACCGCTAAGGCCCTCTAGTCCAAACATCAGCCCATTCCCACCAATACTGCCCGCTCACAATGTCTCTCAGTGCCACATCTCCATGGTGCTTCAACACCTCCATGGATGGTGTCTGCACCACCTCCCTGGGCAGCCTGTGCCACTGCCTCACCACTCTTTCTTTTATGTGTTTTTATATACGTGCACATTTGTTAGATATCAACGTGTTCAAGGGGACAAAGAGTGTGTGAAGCTACATGCAGCTCTGACCGTGCCTCTTTTCAACGCAGGAGAGGCACTGCAAGGAGCAGCTCTGGGGCCACGTGCTGCGGGTGGGAGCTGCAGCGCTCCCCCAGGAGGGCTCTTAGACAGGAGCAAGCACCCTGAAGGGACAGAGAGATTGAGAGTGCTCTTCAATCACAACAGCTGCACTTCCAATATGTGCTCCTCAGATCCTCAGATTCTTTAAAAAAAAAAACAAGAACAGCAATAATGTCATTAGTTATAAAAGCAGCTCCCAAAAGTTCTGCGTGTTTTAAGAGGGTGAGGAAAACCTGGCTCTCAAGGACACTCCCACCCAGTTCCATTCCACACAGTCCCACAGGAGGCAGCCACAGCTGTGTTTGGGGGAAGCTCAGCCATAAGGTTGCAGGCCAGGCACTAAATCAACCCTGAGCAGCACTAGTTCACTTTTTGAGAAAAATCCATACATTTCATTACATATTTCAGTTCACTGAATGAAACGCACAAGAAACCTTGGACGGTTAACGCCTTCGCTTCCAGCTGCACAGAGGAGGATGGACAGGCTGGGGAGTTGGGTGGAGAGGAGCCTGGTGAGGTTAAACAAGACTAAGTGTAGAGCCCTGCAGCTGGGGAGGAATAACCAGATGCAGTGTGCTGGTGGACAACAGGCTGGCCGTGAGCCAGCAGTGCGCCCCTGTGGCCAAGAAGGCCAATGGGATCCTGGGGTGCGTTAAAAAGAGCGTGGCCAGCAGGTTGAGGGAAGTTCTCCTCTCCTGCACATGTGGTCAGACCACATGTGGGGCACTGCATCCAGTCCTGGGCTCCCCGGTGCAAGAATGACTGGGAGCTGCTGCAGAGAGCCCAGTGGGGGGTCACAGAGACGACCGGGGCCCTGGAGCATCTTCCTTATGAGGAAAGGCTGAGAGACCAGGGGCTGTTCAGCTGGAGAAGAGAAAGAGCCATGAACATGATCAGAGGGCCAAAGTACCTCTCCTACGAAGACAGACTGAGGGAGCAAGACTTATTTAGCTTGGAGAAGAGGCAACTCTCATGAGACCTCTTTGCGTCCTTCCAGGAGTTACAAGAAGCTTATTAACAGGAGGGAAGTCAACTTTTTACGCAGTCTGACAGTGATAGGACATGGGAGAATGGATTTAAACTAAAAGAAGGGAGATTTAGGTTAGATGTTAGGAGGAAACTCTATACTCAGAGGGCAGTGAGGCATTGACACACTGCCCAGAGGTTGTGGAGTCTCCTTCTCTGGAGATATTCAAAACCTGTCTGAATGCCTACCTATGCAATCTATTGTTGGGAGCCTCCTTTAGCAAGAGGGTTGGACATGATGACGATCTCTAGAGGTCCCTTCCAAGCTGTACAATTCTATGATTCTGTGAATCTGCCCCATGAGCAATGCTCAGCCCCTGGTCTCAATAAGGAGCAAACCCGCACGGGACCAGCGTAGGCTATTGTTTTTTGTTCTATGGCTACTGGTAGTTCAGTATAGGAGCCACGTGCAAAGTCTTTCAGATTTGAAATACTTCAATTGCACGGCCTCACTACATGCAGTGAATCCTCCAGCAGAGCTCCCCTGCCCCTCAGCTCTGGCTGGCGTGACACGGCCTGCAGAGCCCTTCATGCACCCCCAGGGAGGAGTGATGGATATAAATGTGTGTACTCTCCAAAAACTCCCACCTTAAGTAACTGGATTAAAATAAAACCTGCAGTTAATCCAGCACCAAACTGGATGCCTCAGCACATCTAGTTGTGGCACGTTGCTGTCATTTTTCCATCTATAATTCATCCTTCGACGCATGTGATTTCATACAGCTCCTCACCCATCATCTACATCATTACTGGAGAGCTCCAGGACAGGACAGCCCCGTCAGATTGCTCTTAACAAAATAGTGAGCTGCAAGTAGGTCTACTGCGGCTTTTCCCCATGGCATCGGTGCCCTGCAATTGTAAGGCCAATGCTTCCCTGGGAGCTTCCTCCAAAGCTGGTGCTGCTGCATGGAAGGGTGCTGTGGAGTCACCACGTCTGGCACCAGGCAGCCCACGGGCACATTTTATCTCTGGGGGCAGCGTCTGATTCAGGGCCACCTCTGTGTATAGCAGTGTTTTAGGGACTTAACATTTCCCAAGTGAGTGTGAAGCTCTTCGATATTGAAGAAATAAGTCTGTGTGCTGCAAAGCTACCCAGAATGCCTATATTTTCCATTCTCAAGTTTACTGGGCTGCTGTTGTACATTTAGTAACACAAAGGCATTTGAAAAGAGGAAGGAAAAAACATCCTGGAGACTGAGGCAGACCAAACCCAGAGGCCGGTGTTCATCGCACCCCCACACCCAAAGCAGTGTGACAACACAGGCCTTGTTTCCAAGAATGCCATCTCTACATCAGCCTCTGGGGAGTGAGATGCAGCCTGAGTGGCTGTGGAGGCAAGTGACCCATGGACGTGGCTCCTCGACTGCAGGAGGTGGGCGCTGGGGGAGGGCTGTGCCACCAGCAGCCACAGCAGGAGGGCAGCAGCCTGGGACATGGCAGAGCTGGTGAGAGAAACGCGATCTGCCTGAACCTGCAGTTGGATCAGGTGTTTGCCAGAGGCCTCTGCCAAGCTCTGCCATCTCGTGAATCAGAAAGTAAATTTTGAAGACACAGAAATGGCTGCATCCCTTTTCTTGTACTTGCACAGCTACCTCTATCAAGAGCACATCGAACAACAAACATCTGAATGCAATATCAGATGACGCGGTAATAAAGACCACTCCAGTATTACACAAAGCATTCATGAAGATTTTAATTGGGACATTTACAGGAAAAATCAGATGAGGAAAACAGGAATCATTAACACCTCAGTAGTTGATACCACATTTTGCAAAGGCCAAAGTTTCAGGAGAGACGAGAGGAACACTGGGAACATACACCACTGAGACCAAGACCCATAACACAACCAACCAAGCACAAACCAAGAGTGACACGAGGCATGAATACGTCCTCTGAACACAGACTTTTAAACTGCATTGATTTCAGCACCAGTGAAAAATGATGGCTTTTCTCCCCAGATCTACAGTCACGTCAAATAAATACAAAAGATTTTAACAGTCTAGATTTTTTCTACAGTGCTCCCTGAATTGTGCTTCATTTCACCAGACCAGCAGGTGGACAATGATCAGTGCCTTCTCCCCATTCCCCACCCCACAGACACACTCTGGAGAAAAGAGACTATTTTAATCTGTTCTGACAAAAACGGATAAAAGAAATTCTTAGAAGATGCTTAGACAACAGAAAAGGACAGAATGCTACATGTAATCCAAGCCTTCAAATCAGCTGAAAAGATCTATTCATGTCAGAGCTTTACTACTGCCCAAATTGGATGCAATTTCAAAATTCTACACCCACTTAATAAGTCTTGCTCCTGCATAGCTGTACTTTAATGAGTTATCTTCTGTGTGGAAATACAGGACTTTATTTTTGTGGGCTTGCTGTAATAAAGCTTTGTTGAAAGCACAGAGTGCCCTCAAAATGCACTCAGTTCTTAGTGCAAATAACTTGGAAAGGGGTGTTTGGTTCTTCCTAATGCCCCTCCTTTTGACACATGGATGATCTGAGATTGAATTCTTATCTGGTCTACATTAAGTTAGCTGTATAGTAAGGAAACATGTATGAATTTGCATATTTCTGAAGCATGACAATGTAGGCTTTTTTCCAACATTTAACAAAAAATGAGTCAATTGGGTGAAAGATGGAAATATCATGACTGTTTTCAAGCTCCTAGATCTGTAATTCCAAGTAACAAACATTTCAAAGCACTGCTCAGTACAGGTTAAGAACATTTTTTTTATAAAACTCTGAGTAAAAATAAATACCCGTTGCTCAGCGTTCAGACAAAATGCTGGGCTTAAACACCATTCATTCCCTTCCCAGAGTTTGATGCACATGCATACATTTACTGTAGGAAGAATGTGTGCTTTTTCTGGAAACAGCTATCTTCATGTAAGTAAAAAATATTTCACTTCTGCATAAAATACAAGGTTATGATTTCACACATTATTATTCTTATATTAAAATTCTTATATGTGCAACTTCTGTTACAGAACAACTCTAAGACACTCTCTTGTATGATCGGCATAAATATCATCACACTTCAATAACCGTGTGCCAAGTTAGCACACAATAGCTTTGAAACAAAAGCTAACAGCAAATCTGGACTAGATAGTCAACCTTCAGAGTATTCAGATCCACAAAGATGATGTTTACCTTTGTTGTTTTTTACTGTCAGGCAGCAAATTATCCAAATGTCCTTCAATGAACAAACCCAACTGCTATGTTGCTGGTTCTACCTTGTCAATATCTTCCTTCTTGGTACCCTCCTCTCGGTTTCTGCCCTGCTGCATGGTGAACACCGATGGGCCCAGCCTCAGGATCTTCCCGCTGCCCAAGCACTCATCACCCTTGTAGAACACAGCAAACTAGGAGATGAACACAGGCAGAGCCTTTTCACACAGCAAGCAACGCAGGCTGTACAAGAGCTGCCAGACAGTGAGTGCATACATCTGTACCTGCTCTAAGCAGGCACTCCGTGGTTCCTCACTCCCACCATCCTCCCCAGTGGGTCTCCTCTCAGCTCAGCTCACTTCCCTTATCCTCACCCCTCTGTTACAGACCTCTTGCTTCTCAATGTACCCCAGAGGCCCTGGTTTTGGGGTGGGAGAGGGTATGCATAAAATGTCTGAGAGCCTCTAGTTTATAATGCATTGCAGTGTACCCTTATATTAACACTCATCCTGATGAATCTCAGAATGACTTTTCATCTATATCACTCTTGGAGCGGGTCCAGAGGAGGACCACTAAGATACCAGAGGGCTGGAGCACCTCTCCTATGAAGAAAAGTTGAGGGAACTGGGCTTGTTTAGCTTAGAGAAGGCTCCATGGAGACCTCATTGTGGCCTTCCAATACTTGAAAGGAGCGTATAAACTGAAGGGGCAATGGCTATTTATGAGGGTGAATAGTGGTAGAACAAGGCAGAATGGTTTTGAACTGAGACAGGGGAGATTTAGGTTAGATACTAGGAGGAAGTTTTTCACACAGAGGGTGGTGACACACTGGAACAGGTTGCCCAAGGAGGCTGTGGGTGCCCCATCCCTGGAGGCATTCAAGGCCAGGCTGGATGTGGCTCTGGGCAGCCTGGTCTGGTTGGTGACCCTGCACACAGCAGGGGGTTGAAATGAGATGATCATTGTGGTCCCTTTCAACTCAGGCCATTCTGTGATTCCATGACATTAGTGGTTTTGAAAGGTATCACTGCCCATTACCCCCTCTCATTACTGTTCTGGGAGAATAAAACTTGTTGAATGCAGACCCTCGCTAAATGAATTTGAACTATTAAAACTTAAATTAAAACTACATTATGCAGCCAATTACCAAACTAATGATGTTTAAAATCTGTTTCTTGAGGACAGGAATAGATACCTTTTCCACATATATAAGTAATTACCAGAGACTATTCAATATGTTTCTGAAACTTGTAAGTCAGCCTCTCATGACACATGGATAACAACAGACTTAAAACTGCAAAAAAAAACCTCTTCATAGAATAGAGGATGAATAGCCAAGATGGAACTAACTGCTCTCACATGCTATTTTCATATGAAAATTATTTTGTTCTAGCTGTTAACAGTACTGCTATATTTTACCAGTTACTCTGTTTTACCTTAAAACCCCTGAAGTGAAAGAAAATCATTTCCAACAACTTGCCTGTCCAGGAGTGAGAGCTCTTGCTGGCTTCACCAGTGTCACCCACACGCTCCCATCTTGGTTTAGAGTCAGCACGCAGGGCACTGAGGGAGAAAATCCAAACACTGCCACTCAGTTCTTAGGTTCCCACAAAAACAAAAGCAACTTCCATCAGTAAGTTAAACAAATCTAAGTCAACACACTGCTACTGCAAAGAACTGTTTCATAAGGATCCTAAACATTTCAGCTATTTCTGCAAAACAACACTGATCACACTACCACCTTTTCACCAACAAAACAAAAGAGAAAACAAACCGAAGTTTGATTACCCAGTGCCATCTGGTGCCGAAACCTGAAATGACACTCCATCATTTTATCTCTAACGAGCTCAGCAGGTGGCTCCTCTGCTATCCAATGCACTCGATTTGTCCTCAACAGGTCTCTGTACAAAGCAGGATGATCTGTTGATGGTGCCTTGAAATACAGCATACGTATCATGGTGAGGTTATTTTTACCAAAGAACCTATGACCACTGAGATATAAAGCATGAAATATAGAAGAAGCATCAAGCCATAAAAAATAAAGGCAAATAAGCAATCAAACAAGCACAAATAGCACTTAATCAGCTTCCATGTGGAAGCCTTAATATGCTGAAGTAAACCTTACACACCTCAGGGCTGTCTCACTTCTTGTATACTGCCTCCAACCAACCCCATTTCTGCCTTCTTTGGGCTCAGTTTGGATGTCTACTGCACTCCCTACACCACTTCAGGAAGTTGCTACCTCCCTGCCCTTTAACTTCTCATTAAAAAACAATCCCTATTTGGGCCCATTATGGCAAACAAAACCAGAACAAAAGTTACAAACTATTTTTGAATATACTCACATGACATGATTTATTTAATACATCACCTTCCTACCTGTGCTAGCTTACTTTATGGCACTATCTCCTGTTACTACACTGTAGAGGGTGTAGATACGTAGATTTCCAGCTACATAGATTTGTGTCACTCTTCCATTAATTCTAGAAGCAACAAGAGTATTTCTAGTGCTATAATGTAAGGAAAAAATTGTCAAAAATAATAATCCTCTGGACAATTTATATTTATAATCTAGGCTACACTATCATTCAAATTCAGTATCTCATTTCTGGATATGGACTACCCTCAGAACTGGGAGATTACATTCATTTTTCCCCAGGCACATAAACAAATGGCAACACACCATTATAATCTCATTGGTATCAGAGTAAAAGCTTTCAGAACAGCAGCAAGAACACTAACAAAGTAGGTGAGCTGCAGAACCCCATCCATCTCCTAAGATGGTCATTATGACACCAACGATTCACAGCATTACATTCTGCCTCAGCTTTCAAGATGATGAAGCTGTATTCATGGATGCTACTTCCTTTACTGGAAAAACAAAGTAGCAAAACACAGTAAACCAAAAGAATACACATTTTGTGTACTGTGTCATAACAATACAAGAAACTTGTATGTGTTAGGGTGAAAAAAAAAAAGAGAACTCAGCAGACTGGTTGATTCATTTCAGTGTTTGCCATTTGTTCGGAAAAATCTCACTGCCAAAACCTGAAACAATTCTCTGCTCACTAAAAGCCAGTTTGGACAAGATGCACCGAAGCTGTGCACGCTGTGCTAGCTGCTGCTTGTCTCCCCCAGTAGGAAAGCCAAGAACTCAGCCCAAGTGAGCATCGCATTCCGCACAGCAGAAGTCACGGAATGCTTGTGTTAGTCATTCACAACAGTGTTAATTAACTCACCACAAAGATATCTCCAGTGCTGAAATCTTTATCTACAACGAACCACGCATCCTGCTGGCCTGCCAGTCTTGCCCTCTGGCCTATTGTATACAGAAACCAACCTAAAGGAATATGAAAACGTAATGCTGTTAGCATCCTTTAATATTTACTTTAAAAACAACAACAAAAGCCAACATATATTAGAAGTGCTTCCCCAAAGATTTATCACTAAACAAGGAATGACAACCCTAAGCACCTTAGACAGGTGTGCCAAATACAAATTAAGGCAGCACCTACTTGAATCCCAAAGCACCCCGAAGCACATGATTTCAAATTTATCCATTTCTATTGTGGTATTCTGAAGGGTTGTTAATGACAGTTTTCTATTTCTGTCACACTTGGTGGTTTTGCCATCACTCAGCCTTAACAGCTCCCCCTGCTATTTTCTGTCTCACTGCAGGGAGTTGGACTACACTGCCATCAGAGGTCCCTTTCAACTCTAAGGATTCTATGATTCTATGATATCACCAAATGTGGACAATACATCACTGAGGTGCAGATTTTTTTCTGCAAAATTTAGATACTGAAGAATTTGGAACTGAAGCACTCTCATTTTAAAAGAATTATGTGAAAAACTGCCTCGGTGTTAAATTAACAGTCACTGAGTACCAACAGAGTAAGTCTAATACAATTATCATTTCCTATATTGCAACAAAATAGTCAGTTTCCGTATGAGGCTCTACATGCTGTGCAATGCAAGTTTTCCAGGAGTTGTTAGAGTATTTCAATTGGAAAAAAATCTGCAGATTGGTTTGGAATTCCCCAAGAATTGTCCTTATAACCATAAGCAATATTGCTCCATTTATCTAAAAGCAGTTATTAGGGTGTCAGCCAATTACCTTTGTGTGTTCCCATCACCTTCTTATCTTCAATGGAAACAAAGTTACCTGGCTGAGGTTCTAAATACTGCCAAAGAGAAAGAGATTTAAGTCACAAGAAAGCTCCAAAAAAAACCCTCAAAAGCTCTGCCACTCCATTCTCCTAGAGTCAGAAAATGGCTTTCCAACAAGTAATCTCTACTAGCACAGCTCACTGCCTCTTTGCTGATGCTGCCTGAGGGAGAAAAGCGGGAGGAGAGTCCCCAACATCAGTGACCACTTGTGTTTTGCTCCCTTGTGCTCATTTATGTCAGGGAATAGCAGGGTTCAGCTATTTCCCTCCCTCATATCCCAGCCACCCACTGGAGCCTGTCTGTGACTTGATGCTACGGACTGCACACAGGTGGAGGAGCAAGCTGCTTGGAACAGGCTGTAGGTAACAGCTTCTCAGGAACTCAGTCGGGAGGTGGGCCATCACTCCTGAGCAGCAGACAGGAGCTGTTCGAGATGCTGCCACAGACAGAACAAGAGCAGAACATGGAGATGACCACAGAGCTAATGTTACTCACCTCAAGAAGGAATTTTTCAAAGTTTCTTTCACCAATAAAGCAGACTCCCATGCTCTGAAAAAGAAATGTGGAACTGAATCCATATAAAAACAGAGAAACACGCTGAAGAAAATATCTATTACTTATCTGTGCCAGAAGGACTTTTTTCCTTAGGCACTGAATACTATCAGGGGATCCCATGAGATGAACAAATCCACATCTTCTCCAACATATGTAAACTACCCCTACACAGCATCAGTGAGAGCCACGAGCACAAAAGAGAAACAAATACTGAACATATGTTCAGTAAAGACATGTGTTAACACCGGTGATCACACTGTGTGTAGATTACAACCAGAAGTCTCCTTGCAAATTAACATACAAAATTACCACGTTATATAGTCACAGACTTGTCATGAAGAAAAGCTTCCACAAACAACCAGGCCCTCCTTTTTCTTACAGTTACTTTCTACGTTCTTCAGATAAAACATTCACAGTGGATTTAAAGCAATCAAGGCTGTATCAGCATATTGCTGGCTGCATTGTGCTTTCTAGGATTAAATCATGAAGTGTTCTTAGCCAGGGATGCAGAACTTCTCTTGGAAAAACTAATTGTAGAAAAACAGCACGATCCAGTCTATGTGAAAACATATTCAAACCCACTGACAGTGATGAAACCTTTGAAAGCTATGGAGAGTAAAGACCAAGGCTTCTCATCTGCTGTAACAAAGAATGTTTTCCTTACAGTTTCCTATCACATTCATGTTCATCTTGGCTCTTCTGCGACGCAGTGGCACATAAATTATCTGCAAACTAAAACACAGAACTAACCAGGAACATGTAAAGTTCCTGAAAGCAGGCAGACAATGATGAAAACAGTTCCCAACCTATTCTATCATTTTTCACGGAAGCAGCTGATTTGTCAGAGAGTAAGGTTCAAAAAGATCAGAAAGTCCATTTTAAAGAGAAATAGAAATCAAAAGAGTTTAAGTGTTACCATGCCTCTTTTTTCTTTAGCACGTGATGAAGGCCATGTTCTGACGCTATCTTCCTTACGAAGCTTTTTGTTAAGTCCCCTAAAGGAAAAATGGTTTTCCTCAAAGCATCCTGCGAAATCTGACTCAGAAAGAAGGTCTGGTCTTTGAAGAGGTCAGCTCCTTGAAGGAGTTTTACAGCTGCAAAGTATAAAACACAAAACAATCAACATAGTTGGTGCCTTTAATGGTTGAACTTCCTTCAGCATTTCATTCATTAATCAACATTTCAGTTTTATTATTTCCAAACACAAGCAAAAGACAGCATTTGGGCAAGGTGTACAAGATCTAATTGAGAACGTTTATTTTTCTCACCACTGAAAAGATATAGAAACATTCTGACTTTGCAGAAATACAGTGCCCCATCTATACTGTACTGGAAGTTTCACTGCCAAGAACGTTAATGATGTAAAAGATGAAGACAATGTTCGCATTTCACCTGAAAGACAGAACCAGTATTCAAACAATCTAGAGCACACTGTTAATTAAAAACATATTTTCCACTGAACTTACACTGCCGTACATCAGCGACTTGAACAATCAGCACAGTTATTCCCAGTGGACGATCTCAGGAGAGATGTGAAAGCCAAGGAAGCTTTAAAATGCCAACATTACTGTGACAACTTTGCAAGAGTGGTAGTTTGCAAGTTTCTTTCCCTTGGGGTATACTACATTTTTCATTATACACCAGAGTTTCATCTGAGTTACTTTATTCCACTATGGCCCACAGCAGTTATTGGCCAGGTATCATCCAACCTGCAACAGTGCCAAGCAGAGCCATACCCAAAGCAGCAGTGACTCAGCTAGCTCATGTACTGACACAACAGAACTGCCATGGTGCAGGTAGCAACTTCTGATTACGTATGGCCACAGGCAGGCTATGAGAGTGAAGAGCAAAGCCTGCTGCTGCTATATTCCCTTGACCGATCTCTGAATCACAGCCTTAGAAATGCCTGCATATGCTGCAGTCACACCTTCCAGTTGCAGTGCAGGCAGAACCTTACTCTGCCAGGGAATATCAGCCTTCCAGAGGGGAATAGAGAAGTAAGGTGTAACCATGGAATTACTGAATGAAAAAGTGTTGTGTTTTTTCCCTGTAGAATAATATATAGTCCATATAAAGCTATGTTATTAATCTTAACGCTTCAAAGGCCTTAAATCTAAAACAGAGCAAACATATCAAGTAATTTTTACAGGAGTCACTGAAATACTCGACAATAATTTCTTGAAATACTTCTCCAGGATACAGAAGACAGCCCCATCTCCTTAAGTACAGCTCTTCCAGAATGTTGATTACTCCTGAATTAATTATTTTTACCCCTCTGCACCTGGATCAGCGAATGCAGTACTTGACTGTCAGTGTAATTTCCAGTAATGCAGATCTCCTGTTTGCCCAATCCACATTCTACAGAGGCCAAGGTTTAAAGAGTAATCGCTGAAACATGAAATAAATATAGTTTAAATTTCTTTCAAACCTAGGATAAAATACAATGCTACTTACTGTTTCTAACTTCAAAACGGTTTCTGAAAAGCTCTCGGGGTCTTTTCGTATGTTTCTGTTGGAAAACCTCCTCATCCTCCAGCGAAGTTCTAGCATAATGCCCAGTAGCAATTGCATCTGCTCCTAGTGAGGCATAAAACAAAACACCACACAGACACATACTTGAATCTCATCATTTAAAACAGGCTTTTAAACATCTGTGAAAACAAAACAGAAAATAATGAAGAAAGAAAACCAATGCAGAAGTCTCACACTGACAGCAATCATACTCCTGCTGTTTAAATAACAGGCTGTCTGGTGGAATGCTGAAAGCCATGTTTCAAGGACCATCCTAAGAATATAAGACATAATGCTGAGGTCAATATGCATTCCTGAATTAAATCTGCTCCTTACCTATTTATCAGTATTCAAATACTTCACAAATATTGAAATGCTGCCACAGAGAAGTGTGATTCTGGATGCATGTGAATTCCCATTTTTCCCCTCCAAGACTTCGTACCACTTAAGCATCTCCCCAGCATACACTGAAACTGACACACTCAGAAGCACCTTACCAAGGTTATCCATAGCATAATGGAGAAAGTGGTTGAATTTGATATGCTTGTTACACACTATGTCGGGGTTAGGAGTCCTTCCCAGTTCATACTCCTTTAAGAGGTCACTGTAAAATAAAGATGTATATATACATTAACACTAATAACACAGAATGACACTCTTCAAGTCTGGAAGATAAGCTGTGAAAACTTGAGATCTACTTATGCTAAGCATTTCATGTAAGATTCAAAACATCTGTTAAATTTAAAGATGTAAGAAACAACGCTTGGAAGCAGACCTGAAGGCACAGCCAAACAATCACACTCAATCTTGTACTCACAACCTTGACTTATCAAACTGCCATTCCTTCAGAGGAGACACCAGGAGACCACAGGAAAAAACAAGGTCTCTAACCGCTCTTGCTACAAAAGGTTGTTTTTGATAAACAATCCTTTAAAAAGAGACTTCAGGTAATAAAATCAAGCTCATCAACGACAGTAAGGAAAAAGACTTCTGCAACAAACCAAGTCATTCACGGCAAACTGCTTGGGAATGCTGCACTGACAAATGATGAGAAGCAGAAGTCAGTCTCCTATAGTCTTTGGTTCATCGATTCACCATCACTTACTGTCACCTCCCAGCCCAGAAGAGTCGTGGTGCCATTATTCGTTCTCTCACCCCAGGACCATATTCTTCACTGACTGCACAACAATTCTGTGCTCAACATAACCACATTGGAATGTGATGCAGAAGAAACATGACTGGGCTATTCCTTGGTGTCTTCCAAGACAAAGTGACAACAGCACTACTAAAAGGGGGATGAAGATGTGGGGCACAATCTTTACGTTCTTAAGCTGAATATGAGAGATATTTGATTGTTATTCTGGTACTGCCCCTTCCTTCTGCCTCCCAGGAAAAGCTCTCAGCTTTTTCCACGCATAACTTCCCTTACAGTGGGACAAACTCATAGACAGAAAAAATCTGAATGTCCTCTTTAGAGATTAGTTCCAAATGGGCTGGAAGCAAGGCTACTTCATGATCACTTTATGGTAAATC
>JAPSGF010000006.1:18543751-18589546 GCA_035772895.1 Perdix hodgsoniae
CCCCGCCCCGCCCGCACCTCGGCGCCGCAGCAGCAGCGCGGCCACGGCGCTGTCCACGCCGCCCGACACGGCGCACGCCACGCGCCGCCCCGCCGCCAGCATCGCCCTCAGCGGCCCGGCCCGCCGCTTCCTGCCGCCCGCCCGGCCCTTCCGCCGGCGGAGCGCGTGGTGGCCGCGCAGGAAGGGGCGGAGCTGCCTCTCGCCGCTTTTTAAAGGAGTACCAGCCGCTACAACGTGTTTCTCCTCATTAACTTTAATAAGTCGAGCCGTTAACCCGGCCCGCTTCTTGGTATAATAATATTGTGCGTATTTTAATTTCATTTTACACCCCTGTATTTGAAGCCTTCACGTCACGGGAAACTCAGATAGCATCTTTCCATTCTGAAAGGGAGAAAGTTCAAATTCAAGTCAATATGTCAAGGCCAAACCATCCACCAGTAACACGCTGCCTTTCTTCTCTGAGAGATGCTGTATACAGTGTAACTCCTCCAGCACTCACAGTTAAGAGTTTCCTGACTTCAAATAATTTGTGTTAAAAAAGCTTGAGCTGCACTTACCGGCCTTACGTGCATGTTCACATTTCCTAGTGAAACAAACTCACCTTGCCTGAAGCCTGTAGCAAATGGAACATATTTTGTACAACCATTTGTTAACAACCCATTTATTTTAAATTATATCTTCATTGCACATAGGGGAGAGGGAGGAAAAGCACAATTGTTAGAAACTAAAAAACAAAAGGGAGTCCAATACACAGATTATTCCTTTCTGGCTTGTACCACCAAGGTTTAAATACACTGTTGTGTTTTATCTGTGAAAAGAACCCCGTAATTTGACCACGAGAAACACAGCAGCAACAGAAATTGTGTATTCTAAAGCCATCTTCATACAGCTGTGGGAGGGAAGAGCAGGATCTGAACACGTGTAGAGTTCTTCATATCTGTGACATTCTGAGTCAAGTTCAGAACTGCAGCAGAGGGAAATCGAAGTTTTCTTTGCTTGCATCAGGACTCAGAGTGATAAGAGGAGAACTCAAATCAATTAACTGAAAGAAAAAAATTGATTATGTTTAGGTGTTGTACATAATTAGTAGTAAGAATCTGTTAACGTAGTTTTCTTGATTACTTTTTAAATCTAGGATTCCTGTTACTAGCCAAGGGACAGATACAAGCACCACACAAGTGTTAAGGTTCAGAGTTTTAAAGCTTACCCTTAGACAAGCACAAGCTTCCCACAAGGTGGATGTTCCCCAAGTTCACCTTAGAAGCCTTAAGGGCTTCTTATAGGTTTCACTACTATGCATATTCGAGTGACAGTATAACCCAGGCACAGCAAAGCATTTCTGAACTGCTCTGAACGTGCCCCCGAAGTCAAGACTTCTGTGATCCCCTTCTGTTTTACTTTGAAGGGTCTGATATTAAATTGATCCCAAGTACACCTGATGTCAAAAACTACATTCTCATAGTTACCATCACTCATCTGAAAGCATCTGGAGGAATCCACCTTCAAGCTGCTAGTGTACAAAAAGAAAAACGCTGCTCAGAAATGCTTGTCAGATTTAGACTGGATTCCAACATACATTTTTCAGTTAAGGAGGGCTTTAGGAGAAGGGTTAAACAAGAGTCAGCATGCCTGCTCTGCAGAAGACAACACTCACTTCCTGCTTCAGGAACAGTGTAAGGCCTGAAGCAATTTTTAAAGAATGAAGTTCTTTCTCCAACATCCTCCTGCTCACTCAGCTCCAGTTTAGTGCACGTGGATGTTAAACACTGTGCTCTCCTTAAAAGCACATTGCTATGTAGCACTGTGAACAGACTGAGCTGCTATTACAGTTCTTAGGCTACCATGGAGCTGTCTGCAAACAGCTGTATCAGCCACCTCACATTTTTCTGCTAGTATATATGCATCATTCCCTTCCCACCCCACCCCCAGTACTTACATATTACCTACCTTTATCTGCTCTGAGAAGATAGGCTTCAGAGGAATAACCTTATTCACTTCAGGAGTATTGGAAAGGTCAATCAGAGGTCTGCTTCCACATTCCAAAGTTTGTGGGAGAGAGTTACACGCTTCAATATCTACCAGTAATATCTTAAAAAAAAAAACACAAAGATTTTTCCCTCTGCTCCCCATGTTTTTTTCATAATAATTTAAGCAATTAATCTGATTCACATACAGGTCAGGTTTTATTTACAGTTTGGGTATTTCTCTTGCAGTATTTTCTTCTACAGTATTAAAAGCTTTTGTTCTGCCAATGGCTCTTACCACAGATAGAGAAAATATAACAAAACAAAGAAAAAGATCTTTGGAACATAAAATATTTTCACTTGTAAGTGAATTGACAGTTATTAAACTACAAGAATTGTGCAGTGTTATTTACCCAGTTTAAATACCTAAGCAAAACTGTAGAGCTCCAGACTTCAGTTACATTTTGTCCAGTTTAACTACTTCATACATGTACTAAGTAATTCTAGAACAGTATTTCATGTCCCACATTAACTGATCTCCTGGAAGACAAAACTGACGCAGTAACATTGAGTCATTCACCCACAAGGTTTATTCTACACCTGAAATTCTGTAAACCTATAGCACTCGGACAGGTTAAATGTCTGAACTGGTAGTTCTGAAAGCTTTCTCCTTAATGCCGGTTGTGTGCCAGCTTTCAAAAGGAAGCCAATAGCTCTATAGGAAAGAGGGGAAACATAGCATTCAGTGGATTAACTACATGACAGTTAACTAACTTTTCTGCCACGTGAGATTTGGGGTTTAATCCTTAAGCACTGAACACAGAGTTGCTTTGCTGCTAGGCAACTCAATTTCTCTAGAACAGTGCATCCCCCCTACCCCCCCGCCCCAAGAGGCCTCATGGTTGTGATAGAAATTGTCCTTGATAGTGCCTTCCTAACTGAATCTGCAAGAATTTTGCAGCACTTACCTAGAAGTGAAAGTTCAATATGAAATCTTCAAGTATACCATTCAGCTTTGATAGAGGAATAAACAGTGGGAACACAGCACAGATGGTCATTGCTATAAACAGATACTAGAGGGTGCATGCATAGAGCTAACTTATTTTAACTACCTGCACTGAATTGCTTTTTCTACTCATCTCTCAGCTTGAATTCATTTATTTTCATGTAGTTAGTTCTGTAGAAATATAGATTCTCTTTTCTTACCTCCTTAGTTTGCCTCTCTTCAGCCAGCTGATTTTGTACTTCAGTCTCTTTTAGTTTGTCTTCTATTTCTGTCACAGCTTTTTCTGGTGAGAAGTCAAGCATAAGAGGCAGCACAGGGGGAAGAGATGGATCATCTTCTGAAGATGATGACCGTGTCTCCTTCACCTGTTTAGAACTAGGAAAAAGAGCAATGAGTACTTGAATCAGCAGCAACAATTAAAGACAGGTAAGACAAAGTCAACCAAAGTATTCCACAAAACCCAATGCCCTAACTTCATTTTCTCCTTATTTTCTTTATCCTAAGTTTTGGACTTTGTGTGTTTTGGATCCAAAAGAATGCTGACTTCCTGAAAAATATGAAATACTTACGCTGCAATTTTTCACCTGCATACACAATGAAATGAGGTAATGGCTCTAAAGATTTCATCCTATGAAATGCTTATGTTGACACATACGTTCTGCCTAAGCCTCACATTTTGTTTTTAAGGAATTGTAGTCTCATCTACATGATCAAGTTGTTTTAGAGGCAGTGAATTGGTTTCACTCAGAGAAAAGGTTATTTGGGGCATTTAGGCTTAGTAACAAATCAGAAAATATTCACTAGTTATGGATAGTTTGTGCTTAAAGTTTTAATTTCCACCAGCCCTGAAGGAAGCCTGTATATGCATCTGTGAGAAGATGCTGGACATGTTGTGGCATGAAGGCAGCAACATTATCCTTACAGAAATTAGATAGGTAGTTAGCAGTATCAGTTAGCACCTCAAAATTCAATAGAGAAATCCTTGACTTTTTGACTAAGGCTTCAGAGTAATTTTACAAAAGCATTGGCAACCACAAGAAGCAAAACTGAGTTGTATTTAACCAGCTACTGCTCATTAAAAGGCAACAGCAAATGAACACCAGCTACAACTACCTTCAACCAGAGTACCAGATACAAGTTTTAAGTTGTTCACTAGCTCAACTAATTCAGATAACTTCCTAGGAGATTAGAGTTCCTTAGTGTTAATGTGACTGATCTTAAGGCTGACTGTATTTTACTAATTGCAAGATTTACATCCACATCAGGTCTATACTGTATCTAAGCGTTCAAGTGTTCTAACTCTAAAGGCAGAGAAAAGATCCTTGAAAATTGGAAGTCATTACATTTCATTTCAAAGCAGTTTAGCTACAACATTGATTTCACTTCTCCATTTCACTGGAGAATGGGGAGTTTCTCCTTACCCAGCTGTGAGTGTCTTTCTGGCAGAAAAACTGGAACTTTGGCAAACAGACTCAACGTGTGGAGAAAATACTGTTCTTTGTGTGGTTTTAGGAGTTGCTGCTGGAAATCCTGAGATACGACGGACAGGTGTGGGTAAGGCAGACCGTTTCAAGCTGGCAGGAGTCATGGAGACAGGCCTCTCACAAGGAATCTGAGATACCCCATCTTCGGAAGCATTCAGGGGTGTGCTGACTGCCATGGCACTAAGAAAAGGCACACAAACAAGCCAAAAGTTCTTAGTAAGTTTCATTCAAACAATTCTACCAGACACTAGAAGTCAGTTAACCTTTGATCTGTAACTGAAAGGTGATCATCAAGAAGTCAACAGCTATGGCAGCCCTACAAAGGTGATCCTCCTTCTGAAGTGTTTTGAATGTAGATTTCCCCTCCCTGCCCCAAATCAGTTCAGAAATTAACACAGCCTGACCTTGAGGATCTTAAGGGACTAGAGAAGCTTGCCTTTGAAAAAGTTAGAGCTTTTGAAGACTGTTGCTACAACTACCCATGTTATATTCAAAAGAAGTACATTCCATTTGGTCCTACCTTCCAACTTTGCCACAAAATGTTAATCCAAGAGATGGTGTTGCTTTTGTTGCTGACTTGTTTGGCGTTATATCTAAAGAGAAATGCTTTGTTAATCCACATTCATATTTAATTTTCAGAACTACAGATACCTTTCAATTAGAACACTTGTTCCTACCAAGTGGTGGATACAAGTGTGATGAAAGGGCAAGCACTCAAAAAAAAAAACATTTGATTTTATAAGCCAAATCAGAACATCAGCTATGTAAAACATATGCTTACCTCCAGCTTTCACTGGAACCTGAGTTTGACCTGCAGGAACTGAGAGAAGTCTAGCCCTGGGCTTTGGACACAGGCTTCCTTTAGCTGTACTTCCATCTTTATTTTGTTGACATAGTTTCTGCAGAGTGGGGAGAGACCTCAGCCTCTGAATTCCATTGCCTTCAGGCTCAGATGGCACTGTTAGTGCAGAAGTTGAAGATTTAGCCAAGCTTGCAGCACTAGATATTTTGGGAGTACTAGCTGATCTTGCTTGCTTGCTGGATCTTTCAGTATTGACAGCCTGCAGAGATGAAACTCTGGTTGGTCTGGCCAGAGGTAGTCTGTTCATACTAGATGAAGGTTTACAGCCACTCACACCAGATTTTGAAGTTGCATTTGATTTCCCTGAAATAGAAAGCTAAGTTTCATTTCTGAATCATTGTTTATTGCTAAGCTGGATTAATCAAAATAATTAACCTTTCACAGAACAACAGTGATCTACAGCACTTAACTTTATTAGCAAACAACTCAAGTTTGAGATGAAAACTTACTCCCTGAACACCCAAGCAATGATACCTGCTTCAGAAATTCTCCTCACCAACTATCTGAATTATAAATTAGTCCAATTAAGTAAAAGAATATTCTTCAAGGAATGCCAGAACAGCTTGCAATCTAAGTTACATTTTCAGCAGGTTTGCTCACCAGAGTTGAGATTGTTTCCTTAAGTTATTTTCCACTCCAGTGCTTGTTTAAGTTATACTGATTAACACCAAAGGCTGAATTATGCCATAAGGGCTTTTCTCAGTTGCCAATATGATTTTTACTTGTATTCTGTATATTAATAGGTCGAATCTTGACTTCATATAAAGGCAGTCATATAAAAATTATTAATAAACCTGAACTTCTGATAGAAACCTTAATATCTACCCAGAAACAAAGTATATGATAAGAATTTGCTGTAGCTTGGAAGACCTGTGGTGTTTATAACTGCCAGTGTTTTTAGGATACTTTTTTCTTGAGTCTTTGAAGTTACTGGAAGGGTCAAATTGATATCCTTACTACAGTATAATTGAATACAACTAAGATTAACTCTAGAGGTTTTTTGTTTGTTTGTTTTTTTCCATCTGCCTGAAGAAAACTCATCCTTTTATTACCAGAGAATTAAACTCAAAATTTGGAAGTAGCATTCACACCTTACTACTTGAGTTTTTTTTTTGTGGGACTTTATCAATAATTCAAATCTGATAAGCATACAACACTCAGGAGCTTACATGCTTGGCTACAATAGAAAACAGCATACAACAAAAACAGACTTGGTGAGACACTGCTTATCTTCTAGCTTTCTGATGCATCAGACATGTAGGTATCAGGCTGACAAGAATCTAGTCAGTACAAGCAGTAGAAGTAGTCTAATATTTATCTTCAGTTCATAAGGGTTTGTTTGGCTAGTCTACAAGATTTTATTCTTCATTCAAATTATTCCATACTTCTTTTAGCGGTGTCTAGTACATACAACATTCAGACCTATGGGACAAGAGCTGCTTATCTACTTTAAAACTGATTTGGTGGATAAACCTTAGTAAGAGCACTTACCGTTTTTTCCTATGGGAGAAATGGGTAAACTTGAGTTCAGATTTGAGCTCACACTGGAAACTGACGAAGATGATGAAGAACTTTTCCTTGCAAGACCACTGGCAACACCAGGAAGTTTCAGATATGTTTTTTTTGAACCAGGCTGAATCACAGAACATAGACAAAAGTAGTAATTAGTATTTTACTTTGCTATGCTTCTATGTGGTATTACAGTCATGTGTGACTGTTGGTGGGTTACAACAGGTTAAAAAACAAGATCTCCTGGAAATAGTTCACTATACTGGGCACCATACAGAACTGAAGTAAGAGTTCTCTGAAGTAGGCTGTTACTTTTATTCCTGTCACAAACCTGAGTATAGACTTAAAACAATCTCCTTTATCTTATCTTCATATTAGGATTATATTCCTGAGGAAGTTACATCCTACACAAGAAACTTTGAGGGTGAATAGTGGTAGAACAAGGCGGAACAGTCAAACTGAAATGGGGAGGTTTAGGTTAGATACTAGGAGGAAGTTTTTCACACAGAGGGTGGTGACACACTGGAACAGGTTGCCCATGGAGGCTGTGGATGCCCCATCCCTGGAGGCATTCAAGGCCAGGCTGGATGTGGCTCTGGGCAGCCTGGTCGGGTGGTTGGTGACCCTGCACATAGCAGGGGGTTGAAACTGGATGGTCATTGTGGTCCTTTTCAACCCAGGCCATTCTGTGATTCTATGAAATTAAATAGATACCACAACACTTTGTTACTTTTCAGGACTGTGGGGTTATGCAGTCATGTGAGGGTGGACAGGTAGCTTCAGGTAAATCTGTTATCACCTGCTTAGTTGTTAGTATGCTACTGCCACCTTCCGAAGGGCAAGCTAGATGACAACCACTCCCCATGAGTGCAAACAAGCCAAACCAAACATCAGGTTCCACTGGCCTCTCAGTCTCCTGCTGCATACCTCATGTCTTCTTCCTACACCACCTGCACTATTTTCAGGGAAACTTCAGCAGTACACTGAAAACAAGCGTAAAGCAGTACTGCAGCAGAGCAGGTGCCTACAGCTCCAAAACGACTTAATCTATGTTCATGCATGTTTTAGCAACTTTCTCCTGTAGTATTTGTTTCTTACCTAGAATTACCGCTCACATATCTGCAGCTAATATGGTAACAAGCCTATGCATGTTACTCCAGCATACTTTCAGCTTTTCTGAAGTATATTCATTATGGTATTCACATGGTAAACTTTAAAGATAGCAATTACAGCAAAGGGACTGCTTTTCCTCAAAACTATAACATGCAAAAATAGAGCTTTAAGTTGTAAAGTAAACCACACTCAGTTTTTCCTTCTTACAAAAAGAGAACAAGAATTGTTACCATGTTAAGAATGTTCATCATTACCTTATTTAGTACAGGAAGGACTTTTTTGTCCTGCACTGAGGAACTGCCACTTAATGAAGACTCAAAGACATCTAAAGCAGCACTTGATTTATTTGAAATTAGATCTTCAGATGATCCCACACCACTCAAACCTCTTTTTGTAGAAATACTGGTCTGTTTTCCTGGTTTGGCCTGCAAATTTCAATGCAACATTTTAAAAGCCATTTTTCCACATACCACTTTAAAACTTTTGTTCATGCTGATTTTGTTAAGAAACTGAGCCTGTAGTCAATGAAGAAGCCTTTGAATCCAGTCATGCCCTTAGTCTCTAAGCCAATATAGTTTCAGTTGCCTTCTGAGAACATTTGCTAAGTATTAGAAAAGGCTTGAACACATAGTAGAAATCAATTGAAGGACAGTTCTACAACTGTAGCCAGCACATTTCATATAACCATGTGCTGTGATAGTTCTTCACAACGATGAGGTCTCCATTTAATGCATACTCTTCTGCTTTAATCTAAGCTTGCAAAGGATGAGCCACTACAATAGCAGAGTTCATCACCTGAAGTGCCTATCTAGACTGGTAGTGGAGTACAATTTAGCTGTAAAAGCATTAGGTCTGTAACTTTTCTTATAGCACCTGAAAAAAAAACCATGAAATTTCCCATTTCCTATCAGTGGGGGTCACACACAGCCAATATCCCACTTTCAGTAAGATCTGAATTACATAATGGAATTTAAAATTATACAGTAGAGAATAATAACATTTCAAAGATATTCTACAGACTAGATTTGTAAGCACAAAGGCCACTAACAAACAGCTGTTTCCTTGCAATTCTCTTTTGCTGTTTTCCTAGGTTTCTCTTTTCAGTTTGTCTCATTGCCAAATCTTAAACCTTACACTGGTAATCAGTGCTTCCCATGACTGGAGAGGAACTAGACTGAATGAGAACTCAGAACAAGATCTTTCTGTCATACCATAATAGTTGTGCTTTTTCCTCGTAGCTCCTTTGACAAAAGTTAAAAGCACACAAACTCTTTTGCACAGCAGGTCGCACAGAAAAAAATCCACATCGAAACCAGTGTTTAAAGAGCAGCCAGGAACGATGGCATTCCCAAAACCAGAACAGATTTACAAGTCTGCCAGCAGTTACTCTGCATTGTCATAATAAGTAAACCAGTTGGCTGCTATATTATACCTGCCCCACTTTTCTTTTTCTGATATGGGACTTTTCCTGCCTGAGCATTTTAAGAATCAGAGAAACTTCAGAAGATTAAAGCTCACTTATAAGACTAGTACATGGATTAAACATTTCTGGAACAAAGATCAGGTTTAAGGAAAACACTGCTACACAGAGGACATACCTTTTCTACAGTTGGCATACAGCTTTTTCCAAGAGTAGATGAAAGCTTTGGCATTAGCAGTTTGCCAGTTGCTTTCTTGTTTTTTTCCTTAGTTTTCTGTTCCCGTGTCAAAGGCGAACTGATTATTTCCATAGGAGCTGCCTGAAATTTAACAGGGCTTTTGTCTGAAGGAATATGAAGAATGTGTGTCTTGTCACCTGACAGAAACTTATCTGATTCCTTCTGAAAAGAAGGCAGCAGCATACAGGCAGGGCTATCTCCCACACAGTACGTCTCCCTCTTAACAGCCCGGGGACTTTTCTCTATATGATGGCTTTTCAGTAATTTCATTTTTGACTTCAAATCCTCCACAAATTGTTCAGAAGTCTCACCTCCATTTTCTTCTGACTGGCTTACTTTATTCTCTTTACTCTTACTTCTACTTTCTATCTGCAGTGCTACCAAATGAGCTTCTTTGAAGATTTCCACAAATTTATCTCCTGTAGGTGGGCTCCACATGAGTTTATCATCAGAAGTGAGCACCTTTTTTTCAGCACTTTTTGCTTCGATATTGACAGCGATGCATTTTTCTTTGTGTCCCATAGATCCAATAAAGACTTCATCTTCACTTCCACTATGAAGAAAAATAAGTCAGTCAGGAGCTTACTTGATCTGCATTTTAAAAGGTACATTTATTTACCTGTTTACATTAGCATACCTTTCTGCAGAGAATGAAAGGTCAAAATCGAACTTCTCATCAGCCAGAAGAGGGAAGTCTGAAACTATAACAACTTCATTAGAACTTTGCCACAGTAGAGATTGGCAATAAAAATGACTACGTTATGTTCTCATAATTCTGACAGCACGTTTAGTTGTCAGGTTTGAATAATTGATTTCTTTGACCTTAAACACATTTTGATTATTTTAAAGGCACAGCAGTATGACCAGAATCGTGACAGATACCCAAATACCATGAAAGACCTAAACAGTAAACAATAAACATCCTTAACAGAAACATGGCATCTGAGGTGGGAAAAGATAATCAGTGGCTTCAAGACAGAAGTGAGAATATACAGAACTGGGTGACAGTGCGGTGGTCCTATCAGTCAGTCCTTCCTAGTTGGGGCCAGGACAAGACATTAACACAAGGTTACGAGAAAAATTAGTTTTCCTTTTAACCAATTCACACATTGAATCAAATCATCAAATATTAACTGAATCAGCAGCAGACAGATAAGAGAGGAGCTCAGATGAGATACACGGGACAGGCCGATGACCTCACATCACCACATGCATTAACGCCAGAGCTCCACGGCGTCCTAAGGGCACTCAATCACGAATGCGGTGACAGCACCCCCAAGGAGCGGGACACAGACCAGGACACACAGCAGGCGAAAGAGGCCCGGCGGTCCGAGCGGTGCCCACACCCAGGACACCCGCACGGAGGGCTTCGCAGCATTTCTCCACCTACCATCCACGCAAGCGCTCGGTTTCTCTTCCACCAGACGCGCAGAGCGAGGCGGTGCCGCTTCTCTTCCCTCCTCCATAGCCTCTGGAAGCGCAGGTTTAAAGCACAGCGATTAGGAGAGAAACGCCGCACCCCCAGGCGGCACACGGACGAGGCACCGACCCGACCGAGCGCAGCTCCCCGCGGCACAGACACGCGGCACGCTCGCCCCTACCCCCCGCCGTTGAACAGGTTCACGCGAGCACCCGGCAGATCAACCCTCTCGCTCCGGCCAGGCTCCCGCCACCCCGCCCCGAGCGCTGCTCCTCAGCCACACGTAACGAAAGCGGTCAGAAGCCCGACGCCACTCACCTCCGCGGAGCCGCCGAACGCCAGGCAGCCGCCCGGTGCCGACTGCGCGTTTGAAATCGCGCCCCGCTCACGTGACGCGTGACGCGCGCTCTCATTGGCAGGTTCGAACGATACTCCTTTTCCCCGAGCACTGTGGGGGTTGTAGTCGGCCGGCGCCTCCCAACGGCCGCGCGCGGCCCTGTGGGAGCGGAACGTCACGCCGGGTGTAGCGGCGCGGGACCGTCAGCGAGCGGATCTGGGCTGGTTACGTGGGCTGAGGCCGGCACGGACGGCTGTGTCCGTCTGGCCCGACCCCCGTCCCGCACGGAGCCCCGAAGCAGGGTGTCGCTGGAGGTCTCCAAGCAGGAGATCCGCAGCCCCCGCACGGCTGTGCCGGCGCTCAGCCGCCCACGCAGCACAGGAGCGTGCTGCCTCCGCGTCCCGCTGCCTGCGCGTGGGCTCCTGGCGTCTCCTCAGATACACGTGGGCTCACATTGCCTCTGAAATAAAGTCAAGTGGTGTATGCTTCTGGAAGAGCTTGACTGATTGAAGCACCGCGTTGGAACTTAGCAGCTGAATAATAATTATCATCAATTAATCAGCTCTATTGGCAGAAAACAAATGTAACTCTCTGTGTCCTCAGAATCACATCTGAAATCACATCTGAAAAAGCTCTAAGTCAGTAGTTGCTTATTTTACTGATGTTTGAATTTCTTCCTTGAAGTCATGATAGTATTTCTATTAGTCTGTACTTAGTGCACTGTTAATAACGAAAGATATGATATCCTCAGTAACCCCACTGCTACAGTAACACTTCTCACATAGCCATAAAGGCCAGACACACCTCTATGGAAGTGTACATTGACATGCTGTCCCTGTGTTTGAAGCACATTCATTTAAAAGGAAATGGAGACTCGATTCCGTTTACATTAAACCATTACAGACTCAATGAGCTCAAAATAGCTCTACTTACAAGCACTATTTATGGAAAAGTTTTAAGATCAATAAGAGTGTTTGTAAACAACCTCAGTCTTATGTTTCAAAGTATTTAATTGTGTAAACATTTACATTTTAAGTTTCCTGTAACAAACTTTCTAGAGTGTAGATGAGATTCCAGTACATATTTGGGCATTATTACTAGTTCTAATAAAACTAAAAGAACCAAATATGAATTATATAAAAATATGAATGCCATAAGAAAGCAAGACAAAAGCCTGTATTCGTACCAGAAGTACGAGTTCAGATTTGTCTTAACAACAATTACATGTGACAGTAAGCTTAAAGCAACACTTAAATAAGTAATAACTTTATTTGTATTGCAGTTTGAAGATGTTGCATGAAGATGTTCACATTTTATTTTGGGAAAGAAGGACTTCTACCTAAATTAAAAATTTTAATACTGTATATTCTTGTGTCCTACAAATGCTTGCTGCGCTATTGGATTTATCACATCAAGCCATCACAAAACCAACTAATCATGTAATGTATAGCTTTGTGGAGAACTGCATTGGCACAGCATCTCATCAATTAGGGCTCCGAGTGATTAGGGAGGAATAGAATGTATATGGCTTTGTATCCAAATGTTTTTGTGATGATATACTGTTTATTGACTGCCTATTGAATACGATTGTGTTATAAAAATAAACAGATTTTTAAAGAAGGTGCCTATTTTTTATAAAAATATCTGAATATTAGTGTGCGTTTAAGTGATGGTGGCTTGAAATTTCGTTCCAGGCAAGTTAAACCCAATTACAACTGTAGAAAGGAACTAAGTTTCATGCAAAAAATAGCCTGTGATCTAATGGAACGCTGTAAGTTACAGCTCATCCTGCATGTTTCACCACCAGCACCTTCCATCTGTGCCTCACTTCTGTTGCTATGAATTTGGCAGCATTTTAGCAGCTAGGCACTGTTTATAAGAAAGGATCCCAGCAGCTATAAGAAGTCAGCCTTTGGGATTACTCATCACTTGCCTTGTGAGCTGCTTCAGGTAATTTTGTGAAGAACTGTGACAAAATTATCACTAGAAGACCAGTAATTCAAGAACGCTGACGGACACAAATTAAGCACCTTCAGACTGGCATTGGTCAAATTGGTGAGCTTGGAAGAAAGATTCCTTGTGTTGGTACAGAGGGAAGATTTTCCTCTCTTGCGAAAGGACGCAGGGATAAAAAAAAGGACAACTTCTTCATCTCTGCAAGAAGAAAGCTGATTCACTGCAAACTCAATCACCGAGATAACATGAATGTTTCCAGGAGGTAAGCTGCACACACTGCATTTCCCTCAGGCAAATAGAAATAGGAAAGCTAAATTTTGACAGGCACAATATTCTGCTTTCAGTCTTAACATGATGTTGCCAGATAATCATGAGCTATGTCACTTATGTGTGCATACACACAGAAGGCAGCCCTTGTCCCAGTACCGATGATAAATGTGTATTTCTTATTCTAGAAATACTTTCTGTAAAATCTCAGCTGCTGAACTTGTCTTTACTGATGAATTACCTTCGCAGATTGCTTTCCTAGACTTTCATTTTTAAAAGTCAGTTCTGACAGCTTTCTTCCAAGTGTGTGAAGGTATAGTTTCTGCTTAAAACCTCTTTCCACTTAAGCTATATGTTCTGTAAAATTTTTCTTGGTAACCCCTACACTTTTGTGATAATAACAGCAGAAAGATGTATGAACCAGAGCTTTAGTACATTAGATAGTTTTCAGACCCCTTCCTCAGAAATTCATAAACTGATAGATCTCCCTTCAGTATTTCAGTTCAGATGGACTTGTGGGCATTCAACATTTTTATCTCTTTAAAAAAGGAAGCAGCCTCTCTAGGGCTGAGCAGGCAATTTTTCAGTTGAGATAACAGTAATCGGAGGTCACTTACTATATGGTAGCTCTTTAAAACCATTGGGAAAAGATGACAAATCTATGTAAGATGTTCAGTCAGAGAAATCTGGAGATAGTGCTTATTCCTGACTGGTATCTTCAGTTATAGAATATCTTGACGCAGACCACCAAAATAGAAACACATTGTCAGAGCAGAATGGTAAAGTGGCATAGCACGCGTCGTTCCTATGTCCACAGATTAAAGATTTAGAATCCATTATTATTATTATTTTAAATATATTTAACCCTGTTACTCTCAATATGTACATACATACATTGACAGGCTGAGGGAGCTGGGTTTGTTCAGCCTGGAGAAAAGGCTGCTGCAGGGTGACCTCTCTGCAGCCTCCAGTACCTAGAGGGAGCCTATAACAGCAGGGGAGCCAACTCTTTGAAAGGGCTGGTAACTAACTGCACAAGGGGAAATGGTTTGAAGTTGAAGAAGGGAAGATTTAGGTTGGATATCGGGGGAAGTTCTTTACTATGAGAGTGGTGAGGTGCTGGAACGGGCTGCCCAGAGAGGTTGTGGATGCTCCATCCCTGGAAGTCTTCAAGGCCAGGTTGGATGGGGCCCTGGGCAGCCTGGTCTAGTATTAAATGGGGAGGCTGGCAGCTCTGCCTGTGGCAGGGGGGTTGGAGATTCATAATCCTTGAAGTCCCTTCCAACCCTGGCCATTCTGTGATTCTATGATAATACTGCAAAATGTAAAGGTATGTTTTTACTCATAAAACTGATCTGTATCAACAGTAGAGAATAAGAGCACAGTACATCCTCTCAGAAGCTTTTATACAGTCTCTCTCCTGTCAGTGTGAGAGATATACCAAATGGCTGGTAAATGTTCTGTGTTTCCAATTATGGAAATTACTTTATTAGCCTCATTGAGTTTGAAGAACTCTTTCCCAAATCTAGTCTATGATTTAATACATACTATGAGCTTCATTATAAACACCATAGAACTATTAATAAACAGAATCATTTTTATCTTAGACTTGTTTTTTGTTATGACAGGATACATTCCCTCCGAGCTCACAGACAGAAAACCAATACCAACACACATGAGAACTGGCACAGTACCTCTGCATTCAAGCAACAGCGTGGAGATGAGCTAGCTACAGTCCTTACATTGTACACAGTAATTGTCATGGTCCTTCTAATGGCAATCTGGGGAGCCTGGGCAAGAAAGGATTCATACGTATAGCAGGAGTGTGTTTTCTCTGTTAAACATTAAAAATATACATTTGTACTGATTATTTGTACCCAGGAGGTACAAAAAATGGCACCTGCATATTATAGCTTACTTGAAACTGCTTCAACCATGGTTACTTGGGAACTGAACCTTTGAAGACATTTAATAGGCAAAGTACAGAATGTGACTGTGAATAAGCTAACATAAAACTGTTCGCACTGTAAATATGTTTGTATTACTGTTTGCATGTATAATTTTAAGCACAATATGCTTGCAGGAAGAACAGTTCAACCAATGTTTTCATCAGTCAATTGTTTGTGTATCTAAGCAGCTTTCCATTTTTTGTGTTACATTGTCCATTCTCTACCTCTGCTAATATTACCATGGTAAAAGATACTGTATATATATATATAAAAGCAACTAATCTGTCACATCACAACATAGGAAAAAATCAATAAAAACAGCTCCCCTGCAGGCTAAGAAGGACCCCTGAAGACGTCAAATACTCATCTCAGTGGCTGAAAGAGTTTATGTTGACAATGGGTCTTGCATCTGCATTTGTTTAACTTCTTGTAATACATTTGTAAACTCAGGAATAAACCCACCAAACAAATCGTACTTGTAAGCATCTTTTGTTGTAGGGCCATCTGGCCCAGTTTTTGATCTTTGCAGCACCAAACAGACAAATCCATGTCAGCTCTAAACAGGCCACTGTGGAATCAGTATTCCTGTATCTATGCATCTCTGAGTTGCAGGATTTGGGTAAAACCCCCTCTTTGGGTAAACCACCTCTTCATGGTTTATAGTGAGAGCAAAGTTTTGGTCATGCTTCCTGAAAAACAGCTCACACACAAATGATACTAAAAAACAAGATGCTTAGTGTAGTAAATACAGCCATAGACTGTATGGGGCCCAGTTGCATGTACTGTATACAGTCCTAAGCTGCATACTTGGCTTTTAGAACCACATATTTCAGTAGTACAGACTGGACAAATATTAGTCTTGGTTGCTTGTGCTGCTATTTTCGTAACAGTTGCCTTCAGATATGGCCACGTAACAATCAAGAGAATCGTACAGATGCTCAGGCAGTCTATGCTCTGCTTCCCTCTTTCCTTGAAGAATGTATGTGTCCCTTTCATGTCACTGCTGGATTTGCCAAATGACAGAAGACATATCTCCACAGCCACGTGGCTATACATCGCATCCTGCACACACGCACCATACTACAGGAGAAAGCTGCTTGCTGACACCCAATTGGAGGGCAACTGCCTCAACCATGAGAACATGAAGTCTTCCTAAAGCGTGTATCTACCATGTGTTCAGAGGTACACCTTACACTATGGACGGCCAGCAGTTCAGATAAGTCATACTTGAGATCAGCCTGGGCTGAAAGCTTGGGGGCCATTTTAACTCAGTAATGAACAACCTGTTAACTTTACAGCATACTACAGTCTCACTGCAAAACGCAGCTCTGTACATTCTGCTCATGGTTGTTCTATCTCTGCTTTTTTGTGTGTGTGTTTGCTTAGCTTGCTTTATTTTCCCCAAAGAAATTGCAAGCATTCAAGCAGGAAAGACAGTTATGTGGAATATTAGGTTTTAGCCACTGACTTTCAGAAGAACAACTCATCATAGACATGCATAATGTTGAAAAAGCTGCAGAGTCAACATACAAACAGAACTAAAAGACACACACAAAATTCTGAAGCAGCTGGCTACACATCGTTGCTTACGATTCAGTTGCTGACTTTCTAAATACTGCAGGTATAATTCTGCTCTGAAGCACTGGAGATCCAATAGAGTATTGAAGATGATTTAGTTTCCTCTCTCAACTGGATAGAGGAAATAAAGCATAACTGTTCTGACAATACAGCAGCAAAACATTCAGTGTTTTGAAAACCTTCAATCTTTAATTTTGATGGAAAAAATTCTCTATTTTCGTGAAGAATATGCATGGATTCCTGGGAGTAAGAACTACCATCAGAAAAAAGTCGCTCACTTTTTCCTACAAAAAGACCAGAGTTGGATGCAGTTAAGGAAACAATGGGGCAGAGGGGGTGTTCTCCTATCTCTAGACATACCTCTTTACTGCTTCTGATCTGGCTCTCCTGATTTATCATGCTAACATGACAAAAAGCTTCACACTTCTTTTTTGGATTACTATTCTGCAAACTGAATTGACTTAGCTAGTCAAATGAATGCTGGAACAAACGAAAGGAAAACTGTCCAAATGAATACCAGATGGGAAACCACAGTCTTTAACAAGAGGCAGTTCTCAGACTTGGCTAGATGTACCATCAAATAAGATCTTAAGCTATAGAATTCCCAGCAAGTTGACCCAAGAAAACAGCTCTCATAGCAAATCACTTTCCTAATTTAACTTGGAACAAAGGACAATAGTAACAAACTAGTTACTAGTTCTACAACAATTAAATAGACTCATGAGAATTAGAAGCTGAGAACCCCAGCTTGGAATGCGTGTATCAATTGTTACACAGTGATCTCTTCATTAATATTTTTTTATATTCAATAGAGTGGACCAATGATCTACACATGTTCAAAAAAGGCTGTGGTTTAAGCATACCTGTCTGCTGTTATTTTAAACTACCACAAGCAATGTCAGCAGTTGAGACAGCAAATCTGATGATATATTCCATATACTGAGTGCACTGTCAGAAAATGAAAACACATCTTTTATTTTACACAGTCATCCTCTCATGCAGGTGTTACACATTTTATTTCAAAAGACTCAAGGCCATCCAAGCTCCATCTCTTACTACTTCCTCACATTTTCAAGAGGGTAACACATTCTGTAAAACCATCTTTATACCAAGAAATCAGCACAGACACCTCTCTTGAATCTTTTCTTATGATAGACCTTGTCACTGCCCTGGTACCCCCTCTGGTTCAGCAAAGCAATTCTTTCAACGCTGCTTTCAGAATGCTATGTGAATTACATCTAAAATTTAAAGTGAGTAAACCTATTCTTTAGTTTTCTCTGTGAATTCTGCACCTGGAACCAAGCCCTAAAAAATATGCATCACTGTACATAACTCAGTGTTATACAATAAAATAACTTCTCATTATACTTTTACTTCAATTCTGAAGTAACATGGCAGTTCATTGGTACCTCAGCACTATAATGCATCTGATGACATCGGACTGTCAGGTGTCAGCACCACTCATCCTGATCTTATTCACTGTTCTGCACATCTCTGAAGCTGCTGTTCCACACTGCACCCATCAGCAGGTGCCATGGTGTACCATCCCATTCCTTTCTCTAGAGGGAGGCACTACAGATAGTTCATAAAAACTTTCCTTTTTTCTCGCCCATCTACAATACTTCATACCACAGAGAGAGAAAAATCTAGCAGCAGGATTGTTAAACTGATATCATCTGCTGGAGTCCCAAATCAAAAGTAGGGTTAATAAAAGAACTATTTACTATTTTTGTAATTTTGTTACCTGGCGATAATAAAACATTTTCTGAAAGAGTAAATACAGATTTCTAATCCTTCTGTTTATGATCAGCGTAATGAACTGGCATAACTTGATTCTTCTTGTCTGGAAAATGGACTGAAATGGCTGTGGCAAATTCTGCTTAGCACAGCCATACTTCTCTCTGTGCTTAGAATACAGCTTAGAATACTGCTACACCAAAGCTCCCCCATTTCTGGTTAAAGTTCAGATGTCACCAAACAACTCATTACCACATGACATTCTCTGAGATGCAGCATAAATTGCAGTGTTTTTATATCTTAAAAAGACCTCTTTTTAGTTCAAAAAAATATTTATTTCCACATTTTCATTAAACATCTTTTGTTGAGATCCTGCAAACAATACTATCTAATAAGGTGCCAATTTTTTCTTCCTGAGGAGTAATCTTGTATATCTGCAGGAAAAAAAAGAACAACAATAACAAAAGCTGTGTAAGGAAAAAAATGGATTGCACACATTCAAAAAATATGCACACAAGAAAATATTTCCCACTTTTTACATTAGAATCTTGTCTTGCAGGCTAGATAAAGTTGGGAGTGAGAAACTAAGCAAATTCTGAAACTGTAAGAAACAAGAGAAAGCAAAGAAACTGAACGAAAACAGTACTCTTAGATATGCTATGATTGGTCAAGTTTTGCTGCTGTCACCCACCATTACTTTCATTGAGGTAATCAAGAAGATTTAAACTACTTGAATTATATATGTGGCCTGGATATTCTTCAAGAATATTCCTCAAACACATATTCTTCAAGACACCTTTTTAGCATATGGCAATCTGTTAAGAGCGCACAAGCCCTAACAGAACTCCTAGCAGCTAATCAACACATTTTTATTTAGCCACCCACACTGAAACTATCTGAGTGTTTAAGATTATGAAATTCCTTAGGACTAAAAATGTGTTTTCAATTATATGCATATTTGTCTGAGAAAACAGGAAGCAAAAGTGACTGTATGGTGGGCACCAATCCGCAATTCATTTTTATGGTCCAACTTCCTGACTATCTTAAAGAATTTGATTATTTAAAATTTGTGATGTCAGTGTGTGATGCCTGAAACTTTATTCCAAAGTAACAAAATTTTTTTAAAAAATCAAGTTTTGTGTAAACAAAGTTTACAGTCATGCTAAAGAAATAAAAACCCTATGTGAAAATTGAGATATGCTATCAGACAATCACATACATTATTTCTTTTATTAAACCCAGCCATCTCTTTTGGTTGCATACCTTTTTAACTTTGGCAATGTCTGTTAGCTGGGGAAGCTCATCTAGAGAAACCTGTTGGCCTTCTACTTGAGATGCTATATCTTCCAGATTTACCGTTTTTTCTCTGTCTACAACCAGAACAATGAGTACTGCTGTGTCACTGTCTGAAATGCCGAACTTTTTAAACGCATCTGAAATCTAGGAAAAGATTAAAAACATCAAAACATTACACTAATTACATCAAAATAATCATGTTCTTGCTATGTTTTTTCAGTTACTGGATCAAATAAACCAAAATAATAAATTAACACATTTTACCTTAATGGAACTCTGAAAACCAACGAGAGATAGCAGCATATTAGTGTTATTAAAAATAACAGTAACTTCTATTAGTTTGCTAAGTTAAGCAGATATCTATATTTGTCTGGCTGCAAGGCTATTAACAAGTTTTTCTGGCAAAAGCGACATTTGAAGAGTGTATCTTACATTGTTGTTTGGTGAAAGGTTGAAGATAATTTCCGCATTGAGAGTTCTGGTCTTCATTTTACCTATCTTGTGTAGATGAACCGCTTTGTTGGCTGCCACAAGAACTTGAAAAGGATCTACGATCTGCAAAATACAACCAAAGTTAAACAGAAATTCAGCATAGTATTTTGGACTCTGGACAAAATTCAGACCAACTTATTTAGATAAAAGCTTATTTAGATACCATAAAAGCGAGCAGTACAACTTAGCAGTTCTTGTTCTTTCAAAGTCAATGGATTATTTGACCTCACTGCAGCCTTTCAATACCTAAAGGGAACCAACAAACAGGAGGGGAATTAACTCTATGAAAGCGTTGATAACTGCAGGACAAGAGGAAATGGTATGAAGTTGAGGGAGGGAAGATTTAGGTTGGATGTCAGGGGGAAGTTCTTTACTATGAGAGTGGTGAGGTGCTGGAACAGGCTGCCCAGAGAGGCTGTGGATGCTCCGTCCCTGGAAGTGTTCAGGGCCAGACTGGATGGGGCCCTGGGCAGCCTGGTTTAGTATTGAATGTGGAGGTTGGTGGCCCTGCATGTGGCAGGGAGGTTGGACCTTGATGATCCTTGAGGTCCCTTTCAACCTTGGCCATTTGGTGATTCTATTTGCTGAATGGAACAATCATAGAATCATAAAGGTTGGAAAAGACTGCTAAGATCATCTAGTCCAACTGTTCTTGCATCCTTACCGTGCCTACTAACACACGTCCCTCAGTGCCACACCTCCATGGTTACCGAACACCTCCAGGGCAGTGACTCCACCGCCTCCCTGGGCAGCCTCTGCCGCTTCCTCACCACTCTTCCTAATATCCAACCTGAACCTCCCTTGGCACAACTTAAGGCCATGCCCTATCACTGTTATCTGTGAGCAGAGGCCGACCCCCACCTCACCACAGCCTCCTTTCAGGCAGCTGCGGAGAGCATTAAGGCTCCCTGAGCCTCCTCTCCTCCACACCGACCCATCCCGCTGCCCTCAGCCGCTCCCCATCGCACCCGTGCTCCTCACAGCTCCGCCGCCCTTCTCTGAACACTGCAGGGCCTCCAGGTCTCTCTTGTGGTGAGAACCCCACAGCTGAGCACGGCACCAAGGTGACCGCATCATATTTAAAAGAGAGATTACACTCTGAAGTCAGTTTACGCTCCTAAACCTGTCAGCAAATTACCAGATTCAAACCTCTTTCTCTCCCCTCCCCCACAGCTGCCTCTCCGCTAACAAAAGGGCCTCCGCTCAGAAAGCAGTTATGAGTTGAAAGCAGCAGCAAAGAACCCTGCGGCCGATGACGCACCGATCAGTACGGAGGTGCCCGTTCCCAAGCCAGCCGACGGCGCGGCCGCCCACAGCCGCGCGGCGCCCGCCCGGCCCGCGGCCTTGGGGGCCGCACCGCAGCGCGCAGGACAGCAGCGCGCCCGCTCACCATGGCAGGGTTTATCAGCGCTCCTTCGATGGCTCCCTGCACGGCCTTCTTCCGCAGGGCGGCGGCGTTCCGCACGCGCTGGAAGAGGAGCAGCGTGACGCAGCGCCCGGGGAACAGCTCCAGCGGGTGCGTGAGGTGCATCGCGCAGCGCCGGCGGGACGCGCGGGGCAGCGCTACTGCGGTCTCATACAACGCAGCGTCGCAACGACGCTCCCGCCCGCTCCGACGATCTCCGGCGGCGGCCGGGCCGAGCGGAGCGGCCCGCCTTGCAGCCGGCTCCTCCTCGCCCCTGCCGTCGCCCCGCCCGCCGTCCCCAGCGCCGCCCGCTCGCGGCCCTCCCGGACGCGCGGCCGCTTCCCGGCGGCGGCATGGAGGGGGTGGAGGCGTACGGCTTCTCGGCCGCCGTGAGCGGCGCCTTCCTGCTCTCGTCGCTGCTCTTCGCCGCCGTGAACCGCCGCCTGCGGGAGCCCTACATGGACGAGGTTTTCCACGTCCCGCAGGCGCAGGCCTACTGCCAGGGCCGCTTCCTGCAGGTGGGCCCGGCCCTCGGGGCCGCTTTCTGACCAGCCGGGCGGCGGCTGTCGGCTCGGTGCGCTCGGGGTGGGTGGTTGCCGCGGGACGGAGCGGGGAGCTGAAGTCGCGCGGAAGGGCGAGCCGTGCCGTGCCGTGCCGTGCCGTGCCTGGCTGCTAGTGCCTGAAATGCATTGGGCATCCACGTTAACGAGCGAGGCGATCCTCCCCCTCTGCACTGCTCTTGGGAGGCCACCGTTGGAACGCTGTGTCCCGTTCTGGGCTCCCCAGTGGGAGAAAGACAGGGAACGGCTGGAGGGAGTCCAGCCGGGGGTCACAAAGATGACCGGGGGCCTGGAGCACCTCCCTTATGAGGAAAGGATGAGAGACCTGCGGCTGTTCAGCCGGGAGGAGAGAGGGCTGAGAGGGGATCTCCTTAGTGTTTACAACTACCTACAGGACAGGAGTCAGGGTGGGGGCAGGCTCTTTGGTGGCAAGCAACAGTAGGACAAGGGGAAACAGGCGCAAACAAGAACAGAGAAAGTTCCATACTGACACATGGAAGACATTCTTTACTGTCAGCGTGGGAGCACTGGAACAGGCTGCCCAGGGAGGTTGTGGAGTCTCCTTCTCGGGAGATAGGCCAAACCCATCTGAACGCCTGTGTGTGTGACCTGCCATAGGGAACCTGTTCCAGTAGGAGGCTGGACTCGATGATCTCTAGAGATCCCTTCCAGCCCCTACAAATCTGTGGTTAACAAAGGAGAGCAGAGGTTGGAATGGCATACCCAAATCCTGCTGCACATCTGTGGTGCAGTTTTTGTGTGACAGCAGCCCTCTGACTCCTGTCCTCCATTCTGCAGTGGGATCCCATGATCACCACCCCCCCGGGTCTGTACCTGCTGTCGGTTGGTGTGGTGAAGCCGGCAGCCTGGCTCTTTGGCTGGACGGGCAGCGTGGTGTGTTCCACCGGCATGCTCAGGTTCATCAACCTCCTCATCAGCGCTGGCAACTTCTACCTGCTGTACTTGCTTCTGCTGAAGATCCATCAGAAAAATAAGGTACAAAGTGGGATTGTTTTATGTACCAGTACAAACAGTTCCTTAACTGTGTGTGTTTAATTATTTGAGCTACTCTTTGTTTCATATAATTGCAGGTACTACTGTCAGTTTCGCCAGGGAGGCACATGCCTTTTCTGTAAAAAAAGGAAAAACATTTTTTTCTCTGTCAGAGTTTGATCCTCTGAAAATGTACTCTTGTGCATATTGATAGGTAGTCCCAGTGAAACATGGCCTCAGGTTAAGGGAGTTGATCCTGTTCCTCTATGCTGGTGGGAACTCACCTGGAGTACTGCGTCCGGATGTGCAGTCCTCAGTACAGGAGAGATGTGGACCCATTGGCGTGCATCTGGTGGAGGGCCACAAAAATGATCCAAGGGATGGAACACCTCCCCTGTGAGAACCTGTGGAGAGCTGGGGCTTTTCAGACTGGAGAAGAGAAGGCTGATAGCGGCCTTTCAGTATCTGAAGGGGGGCTGTAAGAAGGAAGGGGACAGACTCTTTACCAGGATCCATTGTGATGGGACAAGGGGAAATAGTTTCAGACTGGAAGAGGGAAGATTTATATTGCATATAATTTTTTTTATTATTATAAAATTTTATTATTATAATTTTTTTTATTATTATTATAAAGCACTGGAACAGGTTGCCCAGGGATGTGGTGGATACCCCTTCCATGGAGACATCGAAGGTCAGGCTGGACCACCCTGATCTAGCTGTACATGTTCCTGTTTGTTGAAGGGGAATTAGGCTAGATGACCTTTAAATGTCTGTTCCAAGTCAAACAATTCTATGAAATTCTATGAAATAAAACTTAAAATAATTTGCATGTGAACTTGTCCAAAGGATAATAACTAATTTAATTGGTTAGGATTCTCCTGAAAACTTTACCTGAATGAAGCCCTGTAAGCCACGTTTGAATCAAAATGTGTTCTTTAGAAAAGATATTACATTCAGTGTCAATATTTAGTTGGAAAATAATGCAAGTTGAAAAGAACTCTAGCTCCATGGAAAAGGGTCTGGGGGTTCTGGCTGATGGCACATTCAGTGTGAGCCAGCAGTGTGCCCTGGCAGCCAAAATGGCCAACTGTACTCTGGGGTGCTGCAGACCCAGAACTGCCAGTGGGCAAGGGGAGGGCTTGTCCTGCTCTGTTCTGCTGTTTGGGTGCCGCAGTATCAGAGACTTAAGTCTATTAGAGTGTCCAGAGGAGGGATATGAAGCTGCTGAAGGGTCTGGAGGGAAAGACGTATGAGGAGTGGCTGAGGTCCCTGTGTTCGCTCAGCCCAGAGCAGAGGAGCTGAGGGGAGGCCTGATGGCGGCTGCAGCTCCTCACAGGGAGCGGAGGGCAGCGCTGAGCTCGGCTCTGTGTGACAGCGACAGGGCTGAGGGAACGGCATGGAGCTGTGTGAGGGGAGGGGCGGGAAAAGGGCTGAGGGAGAGGGTCTGCACCAGGGGGCGGTGGGCACGGAACGGGCTGCATAAGGCAGTGAGCATGACCCTAAGCTATCGGAGTTTAAGAAACAATTGGACAATGCTCCCAGAGCTGTGATTTGATTTTTGTGTGGTCTTGTGTGGAGCTATGAGTTGGTGATCCTTGTGGGTTCCTTTCAGCTTGGAATATTCTATTCTTCTATGAATAATTCAAGTTGGGAGGGGTCTCGAGAGGTCTATAGTCCAACCTCCAGCTTAAAGCAGGCAAACCCTGACATCAGACTGAGTTACTCAGGGACAGCACAACCTCAGTGGGCGATCTGTTCCACTGCTTGACTGGCCTTGTGCTAGAAGACTAGTGATTTTTGATTTTTTTTTCTTTTTTTTTTTACATCCAGTTTGAATCTTTTGTTTCAGTTTACACCCATTGTCTCTTGTCCTCCAACCAAGTGCCGTTTGAGGAGCCCAACTCCCTTTATCTAATAACTTCCTGATAGGTAGACTGCTGTTCAATAACCCCCCAAACCATCTATTTTCTGGTCTGAGCAAGGCCATCTCCCTCAGCCTCTCTTCCCAGGGCAGGTGCTTCAGCCTTTCACTGTCTTGGTGGCCCTCTGCCTTTGCTCCAGTTCAGTAATGCTTTTATCCTGTTACGGAACACAAATCTGGATGTGGTATATTAAACACAGCCTGACAGATATGGAGTAGAGGGATAATTGATCTGCTGCTACCCTTTTGCCAGTGCAGCTCAAGAGGTTGTTGCTGTTATTATGTGCCAGGGCACAACTGCTGATTCATTTTCACCTTGCTGCCTCCTGAGACCCCCGGGTCCTTTCCCAAAGTGGATCCTCAACTTCTCCATGCCAAGGCTGTGTCATCGCAGGAAGTTCTTACTTCCCAGATACAGGCATTTACATTTGCTTTTGTTGAATTTCTTAAGATTTCTATAGCTTCATTCTCCAGCCTGTGTAGGTCACTCTGAATGGCAGCCCTGTCCTTGACTATATTGTTTGACTCACCACAGGTCAGTGTTACTGCACTGTTTACTCTGTTGTTTCAGATCACTGAGAAAGATGTTAAACAGAACAGGTCCCAGTAGAAATGCCTCCAGTATTCTTACCTTTGAATAGAATTTGATATGGCCCACCTTTAACTATTTAGCTGTCCACCCATACAGACCATAACAGTTTAATTAGGATACAAGACAAATACAATTGTATTTTTAAAGTGTTGAAGCATCCACCATTGCAGTAGATAATTTTTTTTCAGTTGTTAATGGCCTAGTAAAAGTCTTTCAACTTAGTGAAAGTTCTTCAGTTTCACTTTTTATCCATAAGAACATTTTTGCTGTTGCCCGATTCCTTTACTATAAAGGATGTATTTTATTACAGGAGACTCGTGAGCTTTTAAGCACGTGGTAAGATACCAAATTAGGTCAAATTCAATAAATTGTTTCCTTTTTTGGAATACTTAATTATATGTTTGGAGATTGAAATATAATTGTAAGAAAACAAAAGATTTCTTGATAATAGTACTAGCATGAGAAATAGTGTTTCTGTTGTTGCTGCTTCTTTGAGCAACACTGTATCATTCAGAAACATCATGCAGCATTTTTTAATGTTGTGAACTGCATCATATTATGTAGTGAGGGAGATAATTGGCAGAAGTTTTAAACAGTATGGACTCCTATCTTCTTTAAAGTTTTTTTTTTTTTAACTTGTGAATTATAACAAAAATAAACAATAAAAACCGCCCCCAAGATTAGAAACTTGAGCTGGCCATTTTGTGGGCTGGCTTCAAAAGACAAAACAGCATGGTGTGTTTTGCTGTCTTACACACAGAATGTGATAATGAGATTGCAGTGGCATAAAGGACTGATTTTTTTTTTTCTTTTTCCCGTTAATATATTTTTTTCTCCTAGATGTGGGAGCAATTACAATCCCACCATGATTTTGATGTCACGTGTATGTGAACATGTAGAAAAAGAGCTGGTGTATTTTCTTTGCCATGTATTTATCTCACCAGCAATAAAGTTTGATGTTTTTATTTGTCTTTTAACATTGTATTGTCCAGCATTCTATATTAACATAGCAGGAGCTTAACAGAAATGTAGCATATGTGGTCAAATAACAACGGAATCAAAGGGTGTAAGAGATGCCATATTGTCATAATGGAATTAACACAAAAATGTGTGTTTTTTTAGTTGGACATTACTAATCATATTTCTCTGCTTCTTCTCTAGGCTGTGTCAGGTTTCCAGAGAATCTTGTCTTCGTTAACTCTTGCAACATTTCCCACCCTTTATTTTTTTACATTCCTTTATTATACGGACACAGGATCAGTATTTTTTACTCTCTTTGCGTACTTAATGTGCCTTTATGGTAACCATAAAGCTTCAGCTCTGCTTGGATTTTGTGCTTTCATGTTTCGTCAGACCAATATCGTGTGGACAGTTTTTTGTGCTGGAAATGTTGTTGCAGAAAAGTTAAATGAAGCCTGGAAGACAGAGCTACTGAAAAAGAAAGATGAAAGGATCTCTTCCATGAGAACATCATTTTCTGATCTGACCCTAATCACACGATTTCTTATTGAATATCTCGTATCTCCTAAAAACTTAATTACACTTATTGCTTTAACATGGCCATACATTGTATTAGTAACTGCGTTCTTTGTTTTTGTCTTTGTCAATGGTGGAATAGTTGTTGGTGACAGAAGTAGCCATGAAGCCTGCTTGCACTTCCCCCAGCTGTTCTATTTTTTGTCCTTTAGTCTGCTTTTTTCCTTCCCTCATTTACTGACCCCTACTAAAATCAGGAAATTCCTGCAGTCATTGCGAAGGCACCGTGTGCAGTACATCCTAATCACTGCCATCTCTTTGTTCTTGATTTGGAACTTCACCTATGTTCATAAGTATTTGCTAGCAGATAATAGACATTACACATTCTATGTCTGGAGAAAAATCTTCCAAAGACACGAGCTTGTAAAATATGTGTTAGTTCCAGCCTATATATTTGCTGGCTGGAGTTTTATTGATACAATAAAATCAAAATCGATATTCTGGATCTTAATGTATTTTGTATGTTTATTATCAGTCACAGTTCCCCAAAAGCTGTTAGAGTTCCGCTACTTTATTTTGCCGTTCTTAATATACAGGCTCAATATTCCATTCCCACCCATTTATAGACAACTTGTTGAGTTGGCTTTTTACATTGTTGTGAATGCAGTAACATTTTATCTTTTCCTAAACAAAACATTCCAGTGGCCGAATAGTGTAGAAATCCAGAGGTTTATGTGGTGACTTTTTTTTTTACCTTTGTACCCTTATGGAAAGCCAGTTCTGTTTCAGAACTGTGGACTCTGGAACAAAGTACCATGTTTTGTATTATGTATGGACTATTTTTTTTCCCCAGAGGACTGGAGAAGGAATGAAGTTGCTTATGTTCTTGGAACTGAATGTGATATGTTATAATGTGCAGATATTGAATTTCTGAACTCCTAGAATTCATTTGGTAGGAGATGAAATTTGGGAACATTTAGCAGTAATTAATGTGAAACATGGGAGATGTTTATAGTCATTCTTCATTATAATATATTATCTAATGTACTTCAAGATATGACAGTTTTTGTTTCAGAGGTTTGTCTTTAACAGCATGTCTAATTGGGATACATATTTCCTCTTTGAGACAGGCTGCTTCCATTTGTGCCTGCTAAAAGTCAAGGTATGAAGCACTGCTCAATTATAATGTTTTCAAAAACACCTACATCCTACAACCTACTGAATTTTCTGGATTTTTTCCTTTGGTCAATAAATGCTTACATGAGTTTTGCAAACAGAATGTTGGCTCTTTCATCATTAGGACATTTTAGAAATTTTATTTCAAACTGATAGTTAGAAAACACAGTGGAGGCTGCCTGCATGTACATTCTTTGGGGGAATAAATGTTACTGTACAACAAAAGATAAATTGCAGTTGATATTGTAACCTATTAGGAGGGAATTAATTTATGTGTGTCAGACTGAAGTGTGTTGTTACACAGTGGAATGCAGTACAGTGAATGCCCCTTTAAATAATAGGGCTTTTATGTCCCAAAGTTCTGTGTTCATTTTGTATCCAAGTAGGATATGAGTGCACTTCCAGTTCCAGATTGAACTCAGTGTTTCTAAGATCTTTGACTTGTAATCTCAAACAATTATTAATGGCACTACTGAATTGTTCTTTTAAGTGCTTTTCATATATATGCAAATCTAATGGAACTAAGGGGAACATGTATTTTTTATAAGGGCAAAATACAATGGCTGTCATTTGTTATTGTTGGTTGTGTTTTGTTTTGTTTTTTTTCTTAAAGCATTCAGTGCATTATTTTCAGAATAAAAGAAGGCTGTAATGGTTCCTGTCAGCAAATGGCTTTAATGAGGCTAGAAAAAATTCAAGTTAACAGTTAAGCAGTTTTTATAAACATAACATATTGTGGTGGGGGATTGAAAGTTTCCCATACTGTGTAGCGGCTCTAAGGCCTCTAAAGCACTGTAGTCCCATCTGTGTGAAATTACTGTTGTTGCCACTCCAGTCACTCTGAAATGGAATCCCACTTCAGAAGTCAGTGCTGTGGAGTTACTTACGCATCGTGGTTCTCTTACTTTTTTTCTTTACTGTATGCTGATCAGTATTCTGGCTCTGAGCCCCTCCCATGAAGAGTGCGGTTATCTCCTTCTCCTGTCCAATGCAACCCTGTTTCTTCCCAGGAAACCTTAAAGCCCACTCAGTAAGTGGGTTTATTTAAATTGCGATTGAAACACTTTCTAGAAAGTTACTGCTTTCTTTTTGCCTTCTTGCCACGATGGTGATTTGTTGGTATTGTGTGTACAATAGGAAAAGCCATTTTTTGATCACTCTGTTTGGTTTTACTAAATTGAAAGGCCAAGAGAAGTGTACTGGGTTGCTTTTCAAGAATCTAACATGGTTCTTCTGGAGTCCAGAATGCTGTCCTGTGCTGTGATTGTACTGTGATGGATTTGGGGGAAAAGTCTTGCATGCCTCTTGATCCAGTTCTGCTTTTGTATAACGTTATAGTAAAAATGTAAACTAAGTAAAGGGCAGAGGCATGTCTCAACTTAATTTTCGTCCTCAAATGGTAGTACTGAGCAGGTTGGAATGGTAAAATGGAAAGGGTGGGGATCTGGCTAGAATTTTGACCTACCTCCTGGACCTGGTTTGTTTTCTTTGTTTTCCTGGCCTTATATAGAGGAGCAGGTGTTCGCTGCTTTAACAAGATGAAAAAATTCCTGTACAGCAATCTGCAGTTGTTGTGTTTTGTCCAGGATGACTACTGATGCTAGTATTTGAATGCCCCAGATTATCTACACTGTTAGGACAGTGCTTATGCTTATCTGTTCAACTGAGGTAGCAGCCATGTTTCAAGTGAAAAGAAATGAGTTTTAATACAAACTGTATTAACACAAGTATGCATTTCTTTTAAAGACAAGCGAATGCAGAAAGCCCCCAGAAGTTAGAGCACAGTGCCTTTCTGGTGAGCTCTACACCACAATATACTCTGTAGAGAGGTCTCTGCGAACTGCTTTACTAGTTTGTTTTCAAGAATATTGTAAGATGGAATAATATTTTATCATGGGATTTATCAGAGTACTTAGATTTTCATTTAACTGTACACATTCTCAGCACTTTCTGTAAATTTTTGCAACTGGGAAAATGCACAAATTATTAAAACAGGAAAGGAGCAATTCGTTGTTAAAGCTATTTTAAATTGCTGATGATCCAGAGAGACTTTACAGGTAATATTCAAAGTTAATGTGATTCAGTTTCAGAAATCAAGGCAATAGTAACTACATCATGATTAGTCTTAAAAAAAGGCTTAGATTCATTTGTTTTCTGAGACAGTAAGAAGGGGATTTCTCAATAACTCAAAACACAGAACTGAACAGTCACAGTGTGACTGAATTGATGTGACACAATTGGCAGTTCTTAGAGTTGTATAGAGGTGCTTATTTGAGAAGGTAGAAAATTTGTTTTCAAACTAAGTTTATAAATTGTGTTTTCTGTTATTTGTGTGTATTTAGTGTTGTTTTTTGCCTCTTCCGTTCTTTGACAACACGTTTGTATTCAAAATTAGCACGAATTTGACACCATAAACAACACGTACATGCTGAAATAGTTTTTACTTTTACTTTGATAGCGTGTAGATGGATTCCTTCTGCTGAAAATCTTGCAGGAAAAAGTCCTCTACTCTGATTTTTGTTCTGTTAGTGCAGGTGTGACTTTTTTCAGCAGGTGGCAGACTTGTGCCATCGTGTTCTGGTGACCCACGCTCAATGGAATGCTGCTGGAAATCACAGCGTACTCTGATTTAAGCATCACTGCTTGCTGAGAACTGGAGAACTTTAAGTCCGTCATGGCTGATTGCTTGTTTTAGTAACTAGCTTAGCTAAAATATTGTTGTATTTAATTATCAATCTACATGGTATGATTTATTTCAGAAGAAGAGCTAGGTTTTTTCATCTTTAAAATGTCTCCTTTTGATATTTTTTCTATTTATAGAGTTTTCATATCTGGTCTTAGAGAGCAAAATGAAACTTGAAAGCTTGCTGTTGGAACATCTGTTTTACAGTGTAATAATTGCTTACTTACATGGATTTTATTCTGCTGTTTTATTACTGACTTTCCCAGCATTCTTTTTTTCTTCACATAGTCTATCCATTGCCATATTTATACATATAAAAAATAGGACAAATTGAGGAAAGCAAAGAAATTCCACTTTTGAGACTGACACATTTGCTCTTTTTTGTTGGATGATGAGCACATGCAGTGCAAATGTTCCAATGACTGTTAGTCCCATAGTGGTTGACATACTGTATTTTAAATGCATCATCTACTTTCTGTGTTGTGAAAAAAATCTGAACCCAGAGTCCATGGAAGTGATGTTTTTTTTGCCTATATTCACCTTTTTTTTTTTTTCTTTTTTTTTTTTCTCCTCCTAAAGAGATTTGCCATCCTTGCTCATCTCCTGTTAGGTAGGATAGGTTTTTTCTCTTTGTTTCAGTGACATTTGTGTGTCAGCTGAGACTTCTTTTATAAAAAAAAGATCCCTCTTAAAAGTATGTTTTAGATGGATCCAGAGAATTGACTTTTACTAGCAAACATCATTTTGCAAACAAAAAGAATCTCTCCATGAGACTGAAATGCGAACGCAGTTAGCAATATATAGCTCAAATGCCATTAATTTGTGAGTTCTTGGCACTGGGCTTTCTGCATAATCTCAGAGAAGTTCAGAACCTCAGGCTGTTCCTTCAGCTCCAGGAAAAGTTGGGTTATAAGAGCAGGAATCAGAAGGGAAAGAATTGGTACAGGTACCTGCTGCTGCAGAAGTGAATGGGATGCTCTGGGAGCTGTGAAACACCAGCCAGAAGGGGAGGCTGCTGGTTGCTGGTAAAACATTTCTGAAACTTGAGGAGGAGTTGTTTTATCAAATAGTGTTTCTAGTACTTGGATGTGGATCTATAAATAACTATCTTAATGTTCTCAAGAAATGTTGTGAGCTTACTTGAACTGCAGCTGTGTGTCAGCTAGGGGAAAGGCGTTCATTGCCCAGACACTGCTGTTTTTTATAAAGCAAAAATTGTCATATCTTAAAAAATAAACACTTTTAAAACAGTCTTCTTGTATGTTTTATTTCCTGGTTCTGTGTAGATGTTAATTGATACACCATGCATTTGATTGGAATTGGCATGAACTGGCTTGAATGGTAGCACTGTGCATCTTTTCAAGGATATAATTGCAGAAATTCATGTCCTTAGCTACCTTCAGATCTTCTCTAATGAGATTACATTTCCATGTTTTCACATCAACTCTCCTAATAGCACTGTCCTAGAAATAATGCAAAAGGAATGGTTATGGTGATTATTGCTTCCAGGACTCCCTAATTTTAAGGCACTGCACATTTCATACATGTAAATCATGCTGCATTTTCCTGGGTTCCCATCAAATCTCAAACAAAACGTTGCCTGGTTGAATTTAAATGTAAATGACAAGGTTCAAAAGAACAAAGGAGCACAGGCAGGAATATTACCGATTTCAGAGATAGCATTTTGCCTCCTGGGTCGGTGCTGATGGCGTGGCGGTGGTGGGTGGGATTAAGCACAACAGAACTGCAGTCCTGGTGAAGAGCAACCTGGCTGATTTTAGCTAACATTTTCTTTGTTGCAAATGGGATTCCTTACTGCTCTGTGCACTCGTGCACAGCTACAGCACTGTATGCTTCTCATTACCAAGCGGATTGTTTTATGTTAGTAGCCCACTCTTTTGTGGCGTTCACCTGTTGTGAAGGTGGGAACTCATCTGCCAGACATCTTGTGAAATCTATCTGCTATTGAGACCTGCTTTGGAGCACAGCATGTTTGGGCAGAGCACTTGTGAGCTGCCAGCCCTCACACCCAGCTTTTAGGCCAGGATGAGCTGTGTTGGAGTTGATTTTCCTGGCAACCACCCTGCTGCCTAATTTGAAAGCCTTCAGTTCAATACAGAGTGTTAGCTAGCTTTGAAGTCTCAAGAAGCTTTGTGGAATAACTTTCCCTGTCCAACTTCATTCTACCAGAAGAACCAGGAGCATGCCAAAAGAAAAGGAGATTATTTGCTGACTGTAGTAAAAAGCTGCATATATCCATGCTAAAAGTGTTCTGGTGCAGATTTCCTTTAATAATTGGGAATTTTGTACAATTAATTCTTGCCATTTTCTATATTCAATTCCAAAATGAGGAATGGCAATAATTTATTGGTTAAGACCCAAAAGAAAATAAAAGTTTCCACTTTTCTAAAGCATTAAGAAGAAAAAGTGGTTTGGGATTTTGGAGCTATCTGATGTGTAAAGGGAGCTTTAAGTTTGCCTTCAAGATAAATACTATTAATTTCCCTCTGCTCTCCTTCTCTGCTTGTGTAATTTACACTGCCTAAATTTTGGAGGGGGTGGCAGAGGAGATGGTACTGTAATGACCTAATCCAGCTGTTTGCATGGCAGTTGGCTGCAGAACTTCATCCAGGAACTTCCGTGGAGAGAGAATTAGCTTCCAAGTTATGTAAGTGAATCCTGTCGAGTTTAATATTTTGTGGCTGAAACAGAGCACATCTTCTGAAAACACATTCTATTTAAAGCCAACAAAGCAATGAATTTGCCATGTCCTTTGTCCAGCTTTTTCAAATATCAATTACTTTTACTGAAAAAAAAATCTTTCTTGTGACTATTATCTTTATGCTAGATCTCTGCACAGACAGGTCTCCCCATTTTCCTCTTGTACCTGTGTGGATATGCATCACATAGCTTCCATTTATACTGGTATGTGCAAATCACAGCCCAACAGCGTCTTAACCTACCAACTTAGAGAAACATGAGGGCTCTTGTGTTCCAGACAGTTTTTTCTCTGGCTTTGGTTGTTTTTGTTTTTGGCTTGTGTGGAAGTATGATTGCAAGAACTGAAGATAGCACAACACACTTGGGCCCTTCTGGTTTGTTGTTGTTTGTTGGTGGTGGTGTGTTTGTTTTGTTTATTTGTTTGCAAGCAGTATCATTGACTTAGACACGTACACCTTTAGCTAAGGCAGGCTCCGTGCACCCATAGTTTGAATAGCTGTTGGCTGTCTTGTACATGAAGCATTGCTTTTTGACTTCTAAAGTCATGGTCATGAAAAAATCAATGCAAAATACATATTTTAATGAGTCCTGTAATAGCTGCTTTGTTGTGGCTGGAGAAAGTTTGGGAAGTTGGGAGTGCAGTTTGCCCAAATACCCAAGATTTGGTTGTTTTCCCTCCTCTAGAAGATCTCAGTGAAGTTAAGTGCTTATAGAGGTAAATGGAGTTGACTGACTGCTGTCTTGGTCTGTGGAGCCAGGGCTAACTTGAGCTTGCTGTTGTGCTGAGAAATTAGTTACGTTTGCCTTGAGACATGATTTATTTTGAGGAGTTGGAGCACAAAGATTTTTGGTTTGGGGGAATTGTAGCACAAAGATTTTTATTTTCTGTCTGATTTGAAATAGAGGTATTCATACAGTGAAGATGGGATGGCTCTGAAAGGAGACTACTTCTCTATTTCCTAAGATTGACTTATCCAAATTGCACTTGCCCTGATGTGACTCTAACTACTCTCTAACTCATGGAGTCAGTCCACTTGAAAGCAAGTTTGTTTTAGTCATCAAGCTACATGAAATTTTTGATTTATAAAAACAAATAAACTCCAATGCCACTGAAACTGCTGGGCAAGCTTACATTTTAAAATCCTTGCTTTACAATTAAAACTTCTCTGTGAATAAGGAGCCTCTCTGGGAAGTAAATTTTAATCTTGCTATCTTGCCAGCAGTTAAGGCTTGTGTAAACCTTAGCACAGAATTACAGCAAAGATCAGTTAATGTAAGTTGTGACTGAATCAGAGTCAGATGTTAAACACTCGCAAGGATTCTAACTTGCTATTTGGGTTATACATAATAAACTACTTGATGCTCTTGAATTTTCTTGCCATCATTTTGCCAGAGAGTAAGTAAACAAACAAAAAAATTTGAAGTCAGCTATGATGTCTTGATAGTCTGCAGTTGCTTGGGGAAAGATAACATTTCAGCAACAGCCTGTAGTCAACACCTTTCTTTTATTAAGCAGCATTAAAAGATTTCTGGTCATTTTTGCTGTGGTGGATCTCAGGATACGTGCTTTTAATCCCTTTTTGTGTTTTCTTTTTGTAGGATCCTCTTTCTTGGACATGGCTCTGTTAGCTCTTACATGAAGAATTGATTTGGGGCTCTTCTTTATAAATTAAATCTATATGAGTGTGTGAGTATTTCTGCATACATTTTTAACGGTTAGGAACTTACAGGGTGTAGCATTAGCATCTGTGGCAAAGTGTTCAATTGCAGTGACACCAAGGCAGTAATTCAGAATTTCAAGGGATGCTGAGAAAGATCCGTGCTCCTGCTTTTGCAACTCTACTGCAATGTAAGAGCCAGTGTTAGAAATGCAGATTATGACACTTGTTGACAACATATATTCAGTACTTTGTTTTCTCGTTAAATCTAATGTAAAGTAAGCAGGATAATTGGGGATCAGATTTTACCTTTGATATTATGCCAAAAGAGTTGAATATTAACAGTTTTCTGGTGCTTTGAACATAAATTTCTGAGGCAAAGTTGAAGAGGATAATTGCAATCTAACTCTTTTCTCCATTACCCACACAATAAGATAATTGAAATTGTAGTAAGTACAACTTCATGAGATGGATCTGTTTTCATTTCAATACTGCTTTCTCCATCTCTATCTCTTTCTCTGTCTAGAGGATCTAAATCAACAGGAACTTACACACTGAAGAAATAATACTGCCTACATCAAACACTTCAGCTGCATGCCAAAGAAGCCTGAAAGAGCAGGCATAGAGACCTTGAAGATTTTTGGATTTGGTATATTTAGTAAAATGCATAATAACATGAAAAAATGAAATAAAACCTTTTCTTCAAGCATTTGTTGGGGCTAAAGTATTTTGATAGTGGCAAGAAGTTGAGGGATGTACCTGGTGTTCCCAGGGAGGAGAAGATGAACGTGAAGGTGTGTGTGTTTGCAGAGAGCTTAGGCTGGGAATATGTGGTAATGGCTACCCCACTTCATCCTGCCTCTTTAGTATGCAGTTTCATCCCTCTGTAGGATGGATGAACCCATTCCTCTCAAAGTGGCCATCCATTTTCTTCCCACCCATGACCTACCTTTGTCTGACCCTAGTAGCCCTCAGTTCTGCCAACCAGATTCAACAGCCAAGCAAATTCCGGCTCTTCCATCAGGCTAAACAGAGCTTTCCATGCCTTGCTTTCATTCTGCAAACTTCTCCAGCCCTCATTTCTCTTTCTTATTCCTAAATCCCCCTCTTCTGGAGATCTCAGTTTCTTTTGCCTCTTCTCTCTGCATCATAGAGGCTACAGATAAATCTGATTAATTTCTATGTGTTTTTCTTTTGGTGCCACCATCTCTTCCTCACATGAGCATGTGCCGCAGGCCACTTGCAGCCATAATTACCTTCATAGTGACTGCATGGCAAGCTGAGGCTGTTACTTCCAATTCTTGAAAAATGGAATTCAGTGTTCCTTCTAGCAAGGACTTCAAGAAATCTAAATGTAGGCTGTACTTATCATCAGCTTGGTGAGATGGCACCTTGATAGGAAGAAGGATTATTAGGACCTCTTCAGGCAATTGTTCTATTTTAGCTGGGATGAGCTAACAGCCCTTTTGCCTTGTCCTGAGATAACAGCTACAAAGTGGCCAACCTCAGCAGATCTCATTACTTCATCCTCAAGAAGTAGTACAGACAGCCCCAAAGTTACTTGTCAGTCTTTAACCCAGCCTGGCTTCCTCATTTGAGATGCTGCTATCTCAGAATCAGCTCATTAGCAACCCATTGCATTTCAGTGTTTTCAGAGCTTATTAATGATTTAATTCTTACTTGATCTAGTGCAAATGGTGTCACTAAATCACCTATGGAAGAGGTTCTCAAAGACACAAAAATGTACCTGCCAGTCACAAGAACTTACATACTATGATTCAGGCTCCAGAAGTCATGAGGTTGGACACGTGAGGAATGGACATTTCCTGTCCTTCTCTTAACTCCCAGACTCACAGATACACTAAGTGTAATTTTGTTAGAAGTGGAATGGTTGTGGAAAAGTGTGGCTGTGGAAAAGTGAAGTATCCCAGCTGACCTTGTAACACTTCTGCTGTGTTCTTTTTGTCCTATGCGGTACCGCACTGAAGGTAGTTGAGACAGAATGAGGCAATGCACAAAAGGATATTTCATTACTAGACTTATGCCTACAGAATGAAATCCACTTTCTTTTACTCTCCTTGTCCCTGTAAAATATTAAAAGGCCTTACTTTTTTTTTTTTTTTTTTTTTCTGGTGAGACAGATTCACTTGGTAGCCTATTGTATTTTGAAGTTCTTCAAAATGCATGAGTTAGTGGATAAGTGGCAGTTGGAAATGACTTTTTTCTTTCATTTCTAGTTACTGTCTTCTTTTTGTATTTCATCTGTGATATGTGGCAAGCTGGTTTCATCTTTCCTCTTGCTGGAGCAGGCTATTTTTCTGATTTTATGCCATTTTTGTTTTTCCCCTGAACCTTAAGGCAAAAAAATACTTTTGTCTGAAGTGATTATAAAAGTTAGTCTGATCGAACCATGTTGTTCTTCCATTCTTTTACATATATTTTTTTATTTTTAATTATGGATATTTAAAAACAATTTAGAATAAGTATATCTCCAAGAAAGACTTATAACCAGAACTTTTTAAAGGAAATATGTTGGATGGTTTCTTCCCTTTATCATTTAAAAAAAAAAAAAAGAATAGGAACCCTCACTGTCGGAAAAAACATTATACTGAAGATGAATCTTCTGTCACTAATGGTAAAAGAGAGATTGTTTTGAAACACAGGAGTTTTAAAAACTGTCACATTTTGGCTCCACTCACAAAGCGCAGACTGGTATTATTATCCTCTTGGATGGCAAGATGGGCACATAGTCGTAGGAAAAGGGCGAAAGGTTTTCAACTAAAAGAAGTTAGAATTAGATTGAACGTAAAAAACTATTTGCTCAGAGGGCAGAAAGGACTGTCACAACCACCCAGAGAGGCTGTGGGTGCCCCATCCCTGTAGGCACTCTGGGACCAGGTTGGATGGAGCCCTGGGCAGCATGAGCTGGTGGGGGCAGCCAGCCCAGGGGTTGGGGATGGGTGGGCTTTGAGGTCCCTTTCAACCCAAACCATTCCACGATTCTATTATCTTTTAATTCCTGTTCTTGTACTAAACTTTCCCTTTATCGTACCCTTTAAAGAAATGTTCTGTAAATAATACATAGACAAAAAAAAAAAAAAAAATCTAGACAATGAAAAAAATCACATAAAGGAAGAGAAACCAGGGTATTGAGTATTGCTGGCTGCTGCCAGCAGTCTGAGTTTCCATACTTTCAGTGGTATGGTTACTTCCTTCCCTCTGAAGAGTCCCCTCTCAGCAGGGAGCACGGATGTACAAGAAGTCTGTGTATCCATTGCAATATTTTCTGTATGTCCTGCAGAGCTGACGTCCCATCAGCTGAGCCCAGACTTTGGATTTTCTGTCACTGTGCCCAATTTGCTCTCCCCTCGTCTGAGTTCAGGAGAAATAACCCTTCTGACATTTTTGTAGTAGCTCTTTCTTCTGATCCAATCTGACTCCCTCTGCCATCGTAGCTAAGCAGTGGTGAATAGCAAAATCTGCTACTGGAACTGGGATAAGACCAGCAAGTAAGCCATTGGCTGAGGGTCATATATGACTCTGGGGCTTATAACAGGGCTCTGCAGCAGCTGGGAGTGGTAAGGTTCTATGAGAAATCACTGGAAGGGTTCACACAAGCATCTGTGGGTAAGTGAAACTACTAAAAAGGAATAGCCCCTGGTAGGAATTCTAGCTATATCAAACACAATGCAGACACAGAATTTTTTAATAGAAATACCACACTGGATTGTTATCCCTGCCGTTCAGAAATAGCGTGTTAGAAAATACTCTAGTAGAGGAATTTCAAGACTGAAATGTATCTGTGCTTATATGTAGAGGTGGAAGATACAGAAGGGAAGGTATGGGAGGAAGCTGGGAGGCTGGCACAGTGCAGTTTGAGCCAGATGTTGTTGGAGCTGCTAGTGGCAGCCCAAGAGGATAAGCATGTCCAATCCCTCCCAAGCTTCTTCCCTCCAGCATATTTCCCTGTTAAAGGCTCATCCTGGTTATAAGCTCTGGCAGACTTCTGGCACTGCTTGCCTGAAAACACTGCAGCAGCTCCCAAAATGCTGTTCAGAGCATGTTGACTGCATAGTGCTAGAAGCACATAGCTGCTCCATTGGGGTTCTGGCACTACTGTGCGCCTGCTTATGCGTGTATCAGAGTATGCCAGGCATGCTGAGTTTGTGCTTCACACAGCAAAGCACACATATGTGGTTCTGCTTGGAAAGGCAGCACAGGGCCATGGCCATCGCTGCGTCTGCATGGAGGGAGAGATGGCTGTGCACCACTTGTGCTCTCGTACATAGCTCCAGGTTCCATTTAGCCCACTGTTAAACAAGTGAAAAAGCGGATGCTCTTGCTGCTGACAATTTAATAGCTGTACAGCAATGATGTAAATGTGATGTCAAAGTGAAAGTTTTCCTATTCTGTGATTATCTGGGACAATTTTCCTTCACAGAAACTTAAAATAATTGCCGATGATCTGAAACCTGAGAGCAAGTAGGTGACCTGCTGATGAAAGCCGCAGCTCCTAGCTCTCCCGATTCAAAGACTGACATTTTTCACTCTTCACCTCACCTATTACTGTACAAGACTGATAATAAGGAAAAAGCTGAGACCTTAGCACTGACTTTCATTTCAGTTTTCCAGTTCATTGCAAATGTTGCTGTATTTCTCCTTAATCCCTGGCATTTCTAGAAATTTATTGCATTTTATGATAGCATTTCTCTAACAAAAGCAATCCTGCTTCCAAAAGTAATTATTTTCGGTCTGAATGAAAATAAAATGCTGGTATACATAGAATTACGTGTTGTCTGAACAGAATAGCTCAAAAGACATTACTTTATAAAGCTGTTGCTTGTTCCTTTTTTTCCTCTCCTAGAGAGAATGAGATTTTCATTACAAGTGGCACATGTTGTAATAAGTCATATCTGCTCTACAAGTATCTATGCTAACCATAAGCATGACCTAAGGCACATTAGTCAGCCAGAAAGAGCTTGTCAAATAAAGCCTGTCTGCGGGAGGACAGAAGATGCAGATTGGAATTCAGTGAGTGTCAGAGGTGGTCTGTGCTGCCACTGCCACTGCTCTTCCAAAGGCACGTTAATTAAATGAAATGCAAAGAAAATAAGTCTGTCATGTTCTTGTGGTCAGAATCCAGGGAGAAGTAATTGCTGATGACTTAATCGGTTTCCGAAACCTTTTTTTTTTTTTTTTTTTTTAATAATAAACTGTTTAATAGATATCAGATTCCTTGAAATTCATCTTAAAGGAAAATTTAAAATTTACATATTCTCCATGAGTTTTGTTTTTCCTTCAGGAATAGTAATGGATCAGATTCACTTCTGAGTATATCAGTCACACGGATAACTGTGATGGTGTGGCTCAAGAACCTCCTGATCCCTTGAGATTTGAAACAAAAAGTATGGTCTGATTCGAAACACACAGATTTAGTTAGGATGTCTTTAACAGTTAGGCACACACATTTTTTGTAGGTAAAGTCACTCTGATTTTGATCCACCTGACTGGAGACAAGTTATTATAATTGAAGTTCATGATAACACACTCAGTGATCAACAGTCATAAAGTTTCTCTGTTACCATTTTGAGCATCCATCACAATCAATTTGCTGATTGCTAGACTGGAACAGCTCACAGGATATTGCTGTATCTGGCCTAAAACTTATATAATCCTAATTTGTCTAATTTATTTCCAATTCCTACTTGACCCATAAATCTAGTAACAGTCATAGTCTATATTCCATAATTAAGAAATAATTGGGTTTTCCTTTTTATTTCTCTTTTATAAATATAAATTCTATTTACTATGGTGTATGCTTAAGTTTTGATGAAATACTATTTTCTACAGAGCACACCTTCCCAAAAATAAGAATCTGCCATTAGCATCAGGATCCCAAAGTAAGTGTAAAAATTATATTCCTGCTATAAAATAACAAAGACTTACAAGAAACATCAGCTCACGTATAACTGCTGCCTAGTAACCAGAGTCAAAATAAGTCCAAAACGAGCTGAACTGGCTTAGAAGATTGCAAATTTATCAATGACTGTGGTACGTCTACAGATTGATTCACTATTTTAGTAACAAAGCCTGCAATTTGCTTTGGGGAAGGAGAGGTAAATAGTCTTTGTGTAGGAGATTAAAATTGCAGTAAGGAGCACTTTGGATCTTCTATTTTAATCATCTACAAAACAGTGAAAAAATGCACTGTATTGTATCATGTCATCATCTCTACAACACTTAAAAACCACATTACCAGAGCTATTTTTAAAAGCAAGAAGACAAAAATAGACTCGGTTTGAGGAGACAGCATGAGTAAGGCAGGAAGCTGTACCACAGAGACCTGAATGTATATTTCAGTTTCCTAATCTTGGTCATAAGGATGGAGAGAGGAGTTTGCTTTTGATTTTAGAGTATTGCTAAGGAGAATCCAACTGCCGAGCATCCGGTCCTTCAGAGATGGGCAGGGAGAGGCCTTGTCCCCTCCAGAACACAGCACGGTCATGCTACAATGCTGTCAGGACTAGGAGCTCCTCTCTTTCACTCAAGTACTGAGCAGTGCAGGGGCTTTGCCCCATAAAAACAGGCACTGTGGTTTTTATTGGAGAGCGATGCAGGACCTTTTCTTGGCTGGTGAGGCACAGAATGTTGCTGGACCAACAATAAAAGGTGTATTTTTAAATAACTTCCTTTCACCAGCATTCCTGTTGTCCATAGGTCTTGACAAACTGAGCTTAAATAGCATCAGACAGCTTACACAGCCTAATAGGTCTGCGCTGATTTTGGCACTTGAATTGCTTCATTTCCAAAAGTTGCTTTGTCTTTTCCGTCGGCTCACACAGGAGCAACATAACTGTGACCCCAGGCACTGGTTTGAAAATACGATAGACAGTAATCCAACAGGAGAAATAAGTCAGAAAGAACATCCACACACGTATTTATCTTTCAGTTTCAGAAAAGGAATCGATACCTCATGTAGGTCTACTTACTTCCTGGCTCCCTCCATGCTAGCACTGGCCTGATGTCAACTCCAGATGAGTTACTTATGACAAGGCAGGCTATCACCTCCTGCTCCCGCCTTGCTTTAGTTGAGCCCGTGGCTGAAGATCTAAAATAAGCCCTCTGAATCCAACTTTTCTTTGATCTGTAGTGAAATGCATCTCTTCTGGTTAGAGTCAAAGGCTACATGTCATCCTGCAAAACATAACCAAATTGAAGGGTGTGCTCAGATTTCAAGGTAGCATGGAGGAATCACAGAATCATAGAATGGCCAGGGTTGGAAGGGACCTCAAGGATCATGAATCTCCAACCCCCTGCCACAGGCAGGGCCATCAACCTCCCCATTTAATACTAGAGCGGGCTGCCCAGGGCCCCGTCCAACCCCGCCTTGAACATCTCCAGGGATGGGGAATCCACAACCTCTCAAGAGAAGGAAGGATAAAGATGCTAACAGGACATTTGTTATTATTTCTGTGAAAATCTTATTCCATTGAGAATACTAGAGAAACAAACCTTTTCCTGCTAACGTTGGAACCCGGTGCTGTTCATGTAGATGTAGCAGAAGGCCTGTAGCACAATCAATTTAGAAATCACAGCTTTAACACAGTTATAATCTTTATAAACAAGACTATTATGACAGAGACCAACTTTTTTTTTCTTTTTTCTTTTTTCTTTTTTCTTTTTTCTTTTTTCTTTTTTCTTTTTTCTTTTTTTTTCTTTTTTCTTTTTTCTTTTTTCTTTTTTCTTTTTTCTTTTTTTCTTTTTTTCTTTTTTTCTTTTTTCTTTTTTGCCTTGGTATTGAACAGCAGTATGTGCTCCTTCCAGTTTCTTCATGTTCTCCTCGTGCTTGCTCAGCCTATCCTCTTAAGAGCTTGTCCTACCACAGTCATTTTAAAGCAGATCCCTTAGTGTTTGACCAGGCTGATTTGGCGATTCCAGGCCTGGGAGCTGGCCATTTTTTTCTGAAAGAATGAGCTGAGTACAGAGTTCTGAGTTCACAGAAAGCTTGCAAGCAAGCTTTGATGAATGTCAATGGGTGCCATTTTTTCTTCAGGGAGGAATGCAATTCTACATCTTTGATTCATATGCATGTCCATCTGAGATGCCATTTTGTCAGGCTGCTCCTCTGCTGCCATCTATTGCCCACAAACAAAATGTAATGGAATACTGGTGGAAAGGTTCAACCTCTACTCCATGCCACCAACAACCGCCTCTGACATTGTAGACCAATATAATAAAAGCAGGCACTACTTTTAGAGCAGCCCTCATATATGTTCTCCATAGTCCTGCTCCCAGGAAATAAATGCCTACCTATAAGTAATCTGTACATTTATCCTGTAGATCCTTCTAAGTATGCAGCAGAAATTAAGCATTTCAAGGGTCATTTGAGCTTTTAAGTGCAGAAGAATATTTTTAAATGTTTCATGAAATGGAAATCACTGCTTTCTTATTCCTCATGCAGTCAGATGATGTTTGCTTGTGTTGTTGTTGGTTTTTTTTAATTAATCATCTCATCTAAATTAATTCATTTCATGTTGGACAAAATATGGAAAAATTAGCAAGATTTTTTTCTTAATTACATCAAGAATCTTCTGCTTTCTCCATTTTTTTTTTTTAATTAATGCTTTTACTTTCTAATTGTCACTGTCAAAGTCTTGAATAAATGCCTCGTGGCAGAAGGACCCCCTGCCTGGGCTCTCTGATCACACCCAGAGGCCACAGAGTCATGTTACTCTCCTCCAATTCTCCATCTAGGGAATGGGTTAGAATAAGTAGCTGTAGTATAGCTCTAGAAAAGCAACAGATGTAAAATCCTTCTTAAATAGAATAGCAAGGAAAGAAAAAAGAAGAAAGCTTCCAGGGATGGATGAATCCTGGCAAAGACTTTTTGTGAGAGTGGACATGATTTCGACTCAGATGCTACAAAGGACTTCTGATTTGGGCTGTCAGGATAATGGATCAGACAGTCCAACCAAGGAAGAGGAAAGGAAACAACAGGACACAACAAAAAGAAAATTTAGGTAAGAACAGAATTGTGAACATGCATCAGTGAAATGTAGTAGCTTAGACAGGAATCATCTAGAGAAGAAACATAGAGGTATTAGGGGAGCACCACTGTGAAGTAGTCTATAATCCTCTGCTTTTCTCTTGTGCTGGTGGGTGTTGTTTAATATATGGTCAAGGCAGATTATCATTGTTTCCGTAGCCCTGTTTTTGTGACCCTTTGGTAGCAAGCAAGGACTCTACTCTGGATATGGCAGGACCCTGAGGGCACTCATGTCCTTGCCCACACACCTCCTAAATTCCTCCATTCACAAATCAGAACCTTAGTCTTCATTTCAGCCCATCCTGAGACCTCGTGATGCTATGGGATGCTGGCAGCCAGCCTTACCTGAAGACAGAAATGAGGGTACCTCCTGTTTTGCTGAATGAATGGCACAAACCCCCTAGGCTTCAAAAAAGACTCAGCCCATGGAACAGTTCTACAGAATCATCTGACTCCATGGCCAGCAGGACAGGGAGTGCTGTGCCTTGGGAGGGCTTTAGCTGAACTGCAAGGACTAGTCCTCTTCTGGGAGACACAGACTAACCATCTCTTCTGAGGCTGAGGCAGGACTTTCTTGGCCACAAAGCTACGCCGTAACTTCTCTCAGAGCTAACCACCATGCTGCTCAGATTAGCCAAGGCTTTTCTGTACTTACAAGAACAAGATGAACAAGATGCTGCACTTGAAAAATGATATGTAAGGTTTTCCAAAAGTCTGAGATGAGTGAAAAAATCTTGGAAGTTGAAAGAAGTTTGGGTATGCACAGATCTATACTGCAGTGTCATTCACAGTGTTGGCTGAGGATGGGACTCAGATGTAAGGTGAGGTGGAAGACAAGGGGAGAAGGAGTGACAAAATGGACAGCCTTTCTAGTGATGGGAACTCAGACTCATTCACAGAGATCCCACTGAGTGCTGCTAAAGTCAAACACGTGCA
>JAPSGF010000006.1:18589646-18710478 GCA_035772895.1 Perdix hodgsoniae
TCCTTCCTTCCTTCCTTCCTTCCTTCCTTCCTTCCTTCCTTCCTTCCTTCCTTCCTTCCTTCCTGTAGCCTCTCACATTTATTAGATAGGTTTTTTTGTTTAATCTCCAGTACATAACATTTTTACCAATACACTCAAAGATGACCTAATTCATGTTAGTTATTTTCTTGGTATGGCATGATAAGGAAATTTCATAATCTTTCCTGTAATGTCTCACAAAGGAGTGTGTTTTTTATTGCTGATTGAAATGTTCCCTAAATGTCAGAAATGCACTAATCAGCTTTTCATGTGATGTGCTCATATGAAGTATTTTCTTTCTGATAATTTCATCTGATGAATAACAAACACAGCTTTCAAATCACGGCAAATAGAGCCAAGAATTTTTGGAGAATATTTATAAATGCATGATTGGGTCAGACCTACCAGTCTAGGTTGCTAGCAAATGCTTTATTTTCTTGTGATGTTTCCACTTTGGTACAGCCTATTCAAGTACAGCATCAACTTGTTACAGTTCGGTACTCAGCAGAAGATAGAGCTGTGTTACTTGTGCAAATAATTTGTCCATGTAATTCAGCTGCCTTTAGCATGCAGGGACCAACATGGAGACTAAGTGAAGGCATGACTCTCAAAGGTTTTTTTTTTTTTTTTTTACCACTGGGAGTCAATTATTTGAATGAGGCTCAATCTGTCTCTCCCCATATTCTTAGTATTTCCTTTCTCCTTCTACTCTCCTGCATCTCAAACAAACTCAGCTTCCAGCAGTCCCCACAGGCTTTATTAGCTTAAAAGGAGAGAAAACAAACATTTATATATTTGATACGTGCAGATAAATATGTGAATTGATTTGAAGTTTCCAGGAAAAAGAAAATGCTTAGAAAAGATAATTGCGCAACTGAAGAAAATAATCTTACAATATTAAGCTAGAAATCTGAATTTACAGATTAGCTTTCTGCAAAGAAATTTACTAGATATACAGTTTGGTTTTATTATCTTCTCTAAACCCCAAGGCAGATGAAACAAAATGTGTCATAAATGATTCGAAGAATATTTTCATTTAAAATGACACAAATCCAGGGAGGACCCATCAACTGCTGATAACCTAAACAATACTTAGGGAAGTTTGCAATACTCTTTCTTGCTGGTTGCTCTCTCAAAATACATTTCAATTTGCCAGGAAAGGGAATCACCCTGCTTCAGATGTACAATGCTGTTATCATCATCTGCTGCAAAACGAGAGCAAGTTTCCTAAATTTCCCTTGAATAGGAAGAGCATTAATAGTAACATTGCAGAAAAATTGTAGGAACCCACTTATGTGCCCATTTTCATTATGAATTTTCTCTCCATCCTGGCCCTGTGCTAAAATTGGCTTTCCCCACCAGCTCATCCATGGGCAGGACCTTGGGCCAGGCTGGACTCTCAGCAGTGCCTGCCTTCCACATTTCCACATTCACACAGTGCAGCACCAACCAAATGGACTTTTCACACAAAAATGAAACCATTTGCTGATGGAGAGCTGGGAAAGGACTGGGTGTTCCCCTGAGTGTCTTTCATGGCTCTGGTTAGTGGGCAGCCAATGCCATGGCTCTACCATCACATGCTGCCCAGGCACATCATCAGCTCCCAGCACCTTCCTGCATGGAGGAGCCACAGTGACCGCTGCAGATGGGAGATGCCACTACAGTGCATTCTGTTGGAGAAGCCTCTGGTTATTCACTAGTAACTTTTGTGCCTCTTTTATGGGTCTGCATTCCCACAATGCAAAACAACCATTAATGAGTGGAAATAATATGTGATGTTATTTTCGTCGATGTCCTACTGTGTTATTATGCCAAGATTAAATGGGATAACAAATGCTGTAATTAAAAATGAAAAAGTGACAATTATTTCAGGTTGATACAGTTACTATTAACTGACATGGTAGATAGGTTTTTGAAGCCAAAAATATATGCAATAGCAGTCAGAATAACTATTATTTCCCTGCTCTTTATGAAAGGCGTATGAATCATGACCTACACCAGCCAGTTGCATACCTTTTTTTCAGATGCTATTTAAATTGCACGTAATCTCAATGAAGAGAAACAAAGTAAGGAAATATCTGAGGTGTTTTTTTTCAGGCTTTGTCTGACAGCAAAAATCAGACAATTGCATATCTTGATTTTTAGAAGATCATAGGAGAGTAGTTAATAAACCAAAATAAACAGGTGTACCCCAGGCTGACCTGGAAAAAGATCACAGTGAAAGATTCTGTTTATAAAAAGGAAAATGAAATCTGTACTAATACGTCATTCACTTACTTTCTTTCAAAAGCATGCACACATTTTGAAGTCTTATTTACTGTTCCAAAAATTTTCATCAGAGGAACAAGCTGTGAAGAACAATAAGCTAAAAAGTAAACAAAGTAAGCAAGAAATAATGATGCTTAGCAGTCTTCATATTGAAAAAAAATCACATTGTAAGAGTGATGTCTAACTGTTACTTGGCCCTGTGACTCATTTCTCATATAGTGTACCAGGAGCTGATCACACTCGTGCCGTGGCAGAATGCTCAGAGATAAGGTTCTCAGAGACGATCATGCGATCAGAGCTCAATTCATTATAAGAATGAAAAACTATTGTTTCTTTCAATGTATGGAACTGCTTTTTCTTTTTATTTGTGTATAAGCAAATGTAATTTGGAAGGCATCCAGATATTTTGGTAGATAACGTACTCCCCAGTTGAGTAACCTACAGTTTTCTTCATCAGTGCTTACTCAGGTACCTACTTAACTAGGTAACAACGGCACATATGTGTTCATAATGTGTATATATGTACATACATGTTTCCTTACAAAGATATATTTAATTATTCTCAACTCTAAAAGGAATTGCCAACTTAAAAACTATTAAAAATGTAACACTTTAGACTTCAAACAATAATAAATATTTCAGACTTAAAACTTACTACTACTTCAAGTACATTTTATTTATACCTGTAAACTCTAAGACTCTTACTTGATCGAGACTGAATCACGTGAGAATTCCCCTCCTTCCAAAATGCTGGTAGCCACGTGCAGCATGCCTGCTGGTGTGTGCCAAGGCTATGCTGGGCATGGTGTAAGCATGTGACCCCATGAGCTACCATGCTTCCACACCTGGCATAATCTAGCTTAGCAATTACAATGTGGTTTGAAGGTATATCTGCTCTGCTACATGAAAGAGGGCCAAGAGACAAAACATGCTAGATCTCCATCATCCATGTTCTTCAGCCTTCTAGCGCACTCTCTGACTCTGCCTTGTGCCATGCTTACCAGAACTTTCCTGGACAACTTGGATAATTCCCTCCAGGAAAAGTTTCCTGGTGGCAGAGTGACCAAGACTGCACCAGTCTGACTGTCTCCACCTTCTTCCCTTTTCCAATGCTATCTGTGTGGAATTTGTAACCTCAGATACCCTACATGTCCCACAGCACCATCAGAACACGCAACACATAATGATACTGTTGGGAATACAAGCATGGTGGTCTGCAGCACATCCCTCATATTATTTCAGAGTCTCCAAACTGAAAAACAGTACACACACAAAAAAAATTTGGGTCCACAGGTGCATGATATTAGGAAAAATTTATTCTCAGAAAGAGTGGTAATGCATTGGAACAGGTTGCCCGAGGTAGTGGTAGAGTCACCATCTCTGGAGTTGTTCAAGAAATGTGGAGACATGAAACTGAGGGGCATGAATAGGGGGCAGTGTTGGTGGGAATGGGCTGGTGGTTGGGCTGGGTGATCTCTGTGGTCTTTTCCCACCTTAATGATTCTGTGAGTCTAGGCCACTACGTCCAGCAGAGGGTCGAGACTCAAGGTCCCATTGGGCTGATGTTACACCAGAAGGACTTGTCCCCAGGAAAAAAAAAAAAAAGAAAAGAAAAAAAAAAACCTCCTGTAGTATTGGCTAACTTAAAATCAAGTTGAGTTTATCAGACTTATTCCTACTACTACTGAGGTCAGAATCTGGCTGTTAGTTGATAAAACAGGTAGATGTTGACAGACAACTTCACCTTAATTCTCTCTTGGAAGAAAGGATAACCTCTAATTCCTGCACTCCAAGTTTTTAACCATCTGGTAGGGCATAATACTGCTTGAATTTCTCTGTTTCCTTCAACTTCTGGCAAAAAAAAAAAGAAAAAAAGAAAAAAAGAAAAAATCTTCTGAATTTATAGCTGCGATGTCAAGGTAAATTTGTTGTTTGTGTGACTTCAGTACTGAGAATGTGTTTGCTTTGCTTGTTATGTGGGAGAAATCCATCTCTTCACATCCACCCATCATTTCCAGAGCCTTGTATTAACATACATCACTAGCAGCTTCACCAAATTTGTTTTCACTTAAAATTAGAGCAAGAAAACTCAGTTCTGCTTTGTACATTCTCCTAAATATAGCCCAAGAATGAAAAATAATGAAAAAAATCTGCTAGAACTATACCTTGGGGACATTGCTTAGCTATAAGGACTTGGGCAAGGGCTATATATCTTTGAACTCATTTGCATAGACTGAACATAAAAGAATTCTCTGTGCCAGCCACAGTTAACATCAGATTTTAAAAAGGTAATCATGATATTAATTTATAGTCTCTGTCTATAATGCTGTGTAAAGTATTTTTGAAAACATCATTTATAATTGGAATTATTCTCCCTTCAGTAGCTGCAAATGACTCCTCTTCATCCAAATATGTCCTGCCTATATTCACAGAGAAGCACAGACAATCTCCCAGATTTCATCAATAATATGATCTACACTGAATCAAATTAAAGTGTATTTGCTTGGCATTTCAGATGATGAAGTAACACTCTTCCTTAGCCCATGCAAGACACTGGGGAGTTGCAGTGGGTAGTGCAACCATGGGACCTCACACTGAGTGCTGGCATCTGTTAAGATCTCTGCATCTTAGAATCATAGAATAATAAAATGACTTAGGGTGGAGGGAACTTTAAAGATCATCTAGTTCCAACCCCAACTCAGGCCTATCAGGGCCCTAACCAACCCAGCCTTGGGCACCTCCAGGGATGGGGCACCCACAGCTTCTCTGGGCAGCTGTGCCAGGACCTCTCTGCTCTCTGAGTGAAGTATTTATTCCTAACATCTAAATTAAATCTTTTTTTTTTTAGATTAAAGCCTTTCTCCCTTGTCTTATCACTATTAGACAATGTACAAAGTAGATCTCCCTCCATTCAAGTACAGGAAGGCCATGTTTGAATCATACATTCCAGCATGGTGGCTGATGCCCATGGCAGAGAAACAAGTGATTGGCTACATGGGTGAAAGCCTTGCTAGCATGGATGTGTAAAAATATAACCACTGAGAGACACTTCAGTAGCAGACACAACTCAGTAGGCAAGACATGAATGTACAGGAAAGAGTCCAATGTAGCACCGTCTAGATGATGAAGGGACTTGAGCAGCAATGAGAAGAGGCTGAAAGAGCTGGGGCATTTTAATATAGAGAAGAAAAGGCTAAGGAGATATCTCATCAATATATACAAATACTTGAAAGGAGGACAATGAAGACAAAGCCAGATTCTCTGCAGCGGTGCCCATTTCCAGGACAAGAGGCCATGGACACACACTGGAACAGAGAGGTGCCACCTGAACACCAGGCAGCACTTCTGTGCTGTGTGGGTGGCTGAGCAGTGGCACGGCTGCCCAGACACTGTGGATCTCCTCCTTGGGGATCTCCATAAGCTGTATCCAGAAGACACGGCCCTGGGCACCCTGCTCTGTGTCCCCCTTTAGCAGTAGGGGTTGGGCCAGAGGGACCCAGAGGGTTCTGCCAGCTTCAAACATTCTGTGGTTCTGTGATTCTAAGAAAGCTGCAATGCTACAGGTTTCTCCATGGGGTAAAAGACACGGGAAAGTGACAGAAAATTATTGCAGCTCCTTTACAGCCTCTGCTGGGGGAGGTCTGCTGCTGATTGAGATCTTGGCTACCCTTGTCTGTCCTCTGCTCCTGCGGCTCTTCTGGGAAGGAACCACTCCTTCTGTTGCCTCAGCAACTTCTTCCCCAACCCTCTTTCTGGTGGGGCTGCTTGACACCGATTTAAATATATATTGGACATTTGACATCATGCCCCCTGCTTAGGAAGAATTTTATACATATAAAAGCAGTGGCCAAGGTTTTGCTTTTTGTCCTACTGAAAAAAAAAAAATTCTTCATTGCTGGCACCATGCATTTTCTGCCATCCTTCAGAGCTTTCCTTTGGAATGATATTTCTGCAGCGTCTTTCTTTAGTTTATGGGGCTTCGCTCTTCAAAACCTGCTGGAATCAGATCAACTTCACTAGATTAGCCTTGAAAAGCAGAGGATAAATGAGAATTTGTCCCCAGCAGATGTTTGAGTGGTATATCTCAGTGAGTGGACTGAGTGCTTATGACACAAGAACAAATATTCACTCCCACCTTCAGGATCAACTGGAGAAGCCCCTTTATGAGCTGACAAAATTCACATGGGATGTGATCATTCACAGTACTGCATTAACACTCCCATAAACTGGGCACACCACAAAATCAGGACAGTGAGCAAATGTGTTACCATTAGTCACATGCACAGTGCTCTGCGATATTACTGGGAAAAGTCAGAATGATTCTTTGTGTCAGAGCAATAGCTCAGAGCTGAGAATGCAGATTACACACTGCAGGCTTTATTTATGGTTTTTCATCCTTGCTTCCTTGCAAACAGCAATGCTGGATGGACAAAATGCTAAAAAAGAAGTATCAAAAATCTCGGGAAGCCTTGGGAGAGTAGCTAGCATTTTTTCTTCAGGAATCCCTTTATGTCTCTGTTTCAGTGCTTCTTTAAATATAGCTGAAGTCCAGTTTTCAGGTCTAATTAGCTTAATTGCGTTGTTATGCAGATATTCTAGTAGCACATGCCAAACTATGCAGCAAAAGGGAATGGAGAGACATCTCAGTGTCGTGCAGTGCGGGGCTGTCTGGCACCTGACACTGCTACCCCACCTCTGTCCTGAGCTCTGTAGCTTACACTCAACACTGACCTAAGAGAAGAAAAAATGTGACCCTGAGAATTTTAGTAAAGCAGCCAAAGCTTGCTTTTCTCCTTGCTTTGTATGCCATGCAGTGATTTATGGATCTCTAGAAGGAGTGCAGGGCTGCTCTGAAATGTGACCTGCCTGGAGAAGATGCAGTTTTCACCAATTTTGTTTTCTCAGTGTAGAATGCAAATCGCTACGCAATGTGCAAGGAAAACTCTCCAAGCAGGTATGTCCTCTCTCTCTGCCCATCCATTTTAATCCCATTTTCTGGCCAGTTTTCACCCAGAATAGCAGAGGAGAGGACAGGTGTCTTGGGGAGGTGAGTTGCACTGCTCTGCCACTTGCCATCCCCAGCTCTGCCAACACATTTCAGCTGTTCATGCCCCAAATCATAACAAGATTTTTTTGGAAGGTGGCTGTATGTTTAGACTTTGCCTACATAAGTTTTCTTGTTATTATGGATATATGATTACATACTTAATGATGACACCTTCTCTGCCTGATGATGCATATTCTTTTACATAATGGTATTTAATATTTACGTATCTACCAATCAAAAAGACATTCTTCATGTAAGTAAAGAATTACATATGTATTCTTCCTTTAACTGTTACATAAATAATCTGGATCATTTTCCAAGAAAGCATACTAGGGCTCTGGTAAGGCACTTTGCCTGGGTGACTGCAATGGTGACTGCATCTTGTGCTCACCGTGGTAGTGTAAGAAGACAAAAATATTAAATTTTCATTACTACCCTCTCTGAAGTAACTGCAGTGCACTTAAAATAGATGTACAATTCACAAAAATGAATCATTAAAATGAACTGAGTTGAATTGTGCCTGGCAGATGTTGTCACAAGCACTGCTGAAATACTTAAACACTTCCAGTGAGCAGTGATAGGACACTTGGAGGCATAATTATCCCATAGGCACAGAAGTCACACATTTCATGCTAATGCACAAAGGGCCTCATAAGAAACCATGTGTAGCTCTACTGCATAATTACTGTTCCTTCATCATCTGCTGGATAGCTTTGAGCAAGGCTACAGCATCTTCAGTACGGTTGTCCCACAACTTAGCCTCAGAGATGTGGACCTTCTCACACACACGATGTTGAGCTGGTGCGTGGGACTCAGCTGCCTCTCAGATGTAGCAGGTTTTTGGTAGAGTTCATTTCTAGTCATGCAAATGTCTGTGCAGAGGAGAACGTGGCTGGGGAGACAAGTGGGATCGTGGACAACAGCAATCAAATGCTAGGTTGATTTAGACTGACCAGTGCCCTGAAAATAAGATTTTGAAATACATAGTATCTTTCTGTGCTATTCCTGCCAAAGTGCTAGATGAACCCCAAAGGTGTTTTGGGAACTCCTGTACTCGCACCAACCACAGTGATGATTTGCAACATCTCCTTGGGTACAGGAATTTTTTGCAAGAGCACCTGACTGTAGGCAGGTCTCCAGGGTCTCTGAGGCATTGTTGGGGTTAGAAAATTAAACACAAGTCCTGTGGGAGTTTGGTTTGATGTTCAAATATGGCAAGTTCACACTAGACTTCTCCTTTAAGTCATGCGTGGTTGATGAAGGGTCATCTTCCTGTGATCCAGTGAAAGCAGACTGATAGATTGCGCCATGCACATCATGCAAAACAGTTCCCTTTTCCACAACTGTTTCCCCAGATAAGACAAGCGTTTGTAGAGGTGAATCTCTACTGGTGGGAAAAGACCTTGTTGTGAGGCTCATTTTAGCTGCTGGTATATGAGTATGAAGTCTCAGAATTTAAATGGGATGTGAACAAGATTCACGCTAATGGCTGATGCCTTCAAAACACACAGCATCTAAGAATGATTTGATGGATGACATTTTTCGGTGTATAATTGAGGAGATTACGTCCTGGCAGAGGAGTTTATCAGCTGTTTCAACCAAACTAATGACCTTAATTTTCTTTCTGTACTGTTGAATTTATACAAAGGAGGTTCCTGCCTGTAAGGAGAAAACTGATCAAATCTCTCTTCAGTTGTGAGCACTGAGAATCTGCCTCTGGCCTCTTGTATGGTGGTTTCCTCTACTGCAGCATGCTTGCCCTGGTGCCCTGGCTTCTGGCTACTTTCAGCACCTGGTGATCTGCAGCAGGCTGGTCCACTATCCATAGAAAAAGTAACTTGTTGGCTTGCTGTCATGCACAATGATGCTTTGTGGTTGAATCTCCTATCCATTCTTTCACTTTCAGGTGTATCTTCAGAGATGTGACTGTTCTTGTTATAAGGTCCGTAATTCCTACTATCTGCAGTTTAGCCAATTTTCTGGTGGCTAGGAACCACTTCTCATTCAGCATTTTCTACTTCAGAACATTCAGAATCTGGATGACCTATTTTACAGCATTTTGCACCGTTAATTTTGGCCTTTTTAGCTCTGGTGCATTAACAGTAACAGTTGATGTGATGAAGAGATTCTAGAGCTGCAGCCTCTCTGCAGCTCTACGTAGGACTATCAGCACTTCCCCAGTCTTTCTTCTGATGGAAGGTACATTCTGCTCCCTGAGTTACGAGCCTGCTTATCTCCTTCATGCCTTCTCCCTTCTCAGAGTTATTGCTGCCAGGTTCCTTTCACATAATGCATGTTCTCAAAAGTTTTGTTTTTTTTTTGCAGGAGCTCATAGTGATACTTCTATACTCTTAGACCCATGTCCCATCACCCGCCAACACCCAGCAGTGCAGCACCACTGTGAATCTGTAGATTTCTCCAAAATGTTTTCTGCCTGTGTGCACGAGTTTCCCTGTTCCTTAGGCAGGGTGGACTACTGGGTCTGAAATGACTCTGGAGGGAGGTTTGGGGTTACTTTCCCAGCCTTGCTTTTATGTCAGCTCTTTGTCTGTGAAACAGACCCTGTGCAGCAAGGGGCTGCTGGGTTCCTGCAGCATGGCCAACCCATTTCTTGATGGGACTCCTAACACATGCACGTGGTCCATGGGCAAGGCTGGTGATGGGGTTTGTCCCCGATGAGTTCATGTCCTCTGGATCAAGCCATATCTGATGGAGAAAACAAGATTTATCACACATAAAACAGTATTTTTTTTTTTTCTCTCATCTTGTATACGGTACATCATGTCTAAAATCCCTTCTGATGGTGAAAGGAGGAACTGGTAACCTGAGAGCAGTGGTAGAAGAATTACTGAACCAATCTTGTGAAATGCCTTATTCACCCTCCTGTCAGGCCTAAGGAACAGCCTGAAACGTGGACATTCTCCTCACCTAAAAATGCAAGTGCTGCATGTGTTAGCATATGTTGTGTATATGCTAGTATACTTTTCCCTTTAACAGAGGGCTGGCCCTTCCTTGTAAAACTGACAGTAGTGATGCTTGCTGGACGATGTGTTGGTATTCTGAACATATCTTTTTATATGCATTAAAAACACTGTCTATGTTAGGAAATGAAACCTATCTATTTATATTTCTTTTAATATAAAAAAATTCCTCTAATTACCGTGATCTGTAATTGAGTTTCCCAGAGGAAAAAATGAATCAGAAAGTACTTGTGTTTTCCTGAGCATAATAAATAGCGAAGCTTTCAGGAGGCAGCCCATTTTTCAGGAAAGAAGCCTCTTTTAAAATAACTTCAGGCTAGAAAAACCATGAAAGTGTTTAAGATTTCAGTCATTCCTGAAGGAATAACTAGCTCTTAAGAGGGCTGGAACACAACGCAACACCCTGGGGAATATCCTGGTTGAGAAAAAACAGTGTTGGATGCTGTTAGCAGCTTAACAAAGAGCCCTACAACATTGTTCCTACGCCCTCTCCTACATACACTCTGCTCTGTTTCATAGTTTATCCACTGTTACAATAAAAGCACATCAAATTTTGCTTTGCCACTCAGAGTCCTGGTTAATCACTGCAAATCAATAATACTGCGAATTCCCTTCCACCTGGGGACAGATTTAAGGTTCTCTACAACTTGATAAGGACCCCGACACCCTTGTTCTACAGTTGCCCATTAATTTGCTTCTTATGTTATTCACACAGCAAGTGAAGACCCCAGTTTCAGTCTCTGCTTCTTTCCCAACTCTTGCTGGAGAAGTGGCTTCTCCCTGGTATGGGACGGGGTGTGTGGGGCTGAGCTACCAGCACCAGGAGGAGCAGACCCCACAGCAGCACTATGAGGGGCTCCTCACAGCCAGAGACCCACCACCCAGTGCTGCAAAGACTACCAGGTCTGCAAACACTGCAGAACAGGAGATGTTATTTTGTGACTTGTGTTAAGCCTAGAATATAATTAACACTTAACAAATATCACTAATGATAACAATCGTACTCCTGCACTAATGACTTTATGCTTTTCTCTCCATTGAGTCACACCATAGGCCTTATGCTGGTTTAAAACCAAGAATCCCAGTCATTATAACACGCAGAGAGGAATTATGTCCTCCTACTTCGTCTGTGCTGCAAACCGAGTGACTGCCTGATGTGCCTCAGCAACGGCATTGTGCAACGCACAAATGCATTTAATCATCCAGCCCCGCGCTGCTCCCACAGTTTCTTGTTCAGACTGCTTAAAATAACTTCCCCAAATTATGAATCTCGGCACAGAAAATGATGTGTGTTTCGGAACACAATGAGGCACGCTCTGAAGTTGTGCTCGGTCGCTGGATGACAGGGGTGGGCTGCAGGCTCTGAGCAATGTGCAATAGGCAGTTCAGAGGAGAACTTGCCTTAAAAACACTGCAATTAAACTTAAACACTGTCTTTGTAAATAAAAAAAAATGTTGTGCATCGTCTTCAATGGGAAGCGTTGGGTAAAATATTTAGGAGAGCGCATTTTGAATGTGGCTAATTTTCGGCAGGCATATTAAAGTTTTATGGGGGCACTAATTTAATCACAGATGATGAATGATTTTGCTTTTACATCGGGCTCTAATGAGGCTGGATAAACGTGTGGCGGAAGGCAGAGCGGGTGCGTGCGAGGCGTCTGCGTGCCGAAGGTGGCTGAGTCATGGCTCTCCAGGCTGCATCCCTCCAGCTGAGACACTTCTGTCACCACTAACAGGGCTCTTAGCCCCCTGCCCACCTCGCAGCTGAAGACAAGCAGGAAAGCTGTCAGCTGCGAGAGGGCTTCAGATGCAGAGCGCCCTTTGGTTAGACCCTCATTAGGCACCTCCGTATTGCCCCTGGTGCACCTGTCAGCTGCAAAATGATCTCAGAGCCAGAATCTCTCCTGTCACAGACAAAACACATTGAGGGAAGACAATGAAACATGAGTGTGGTTTCACCACATACAGGTTGTCTCTTTGTACTGCCACATTGCCTCAGTGATCTCACTCAAGTTAATGGGAGCTACAGTGGTGGGAATTTGCAGGAATAGTTGGAGGTGTGGGAGCAGGACAGCTGATGTAATGCCCTGAGCTGCTCCTGCGTCCTCCCAGTCTGTCCCAAAGCTCAGGAAAGTAGAAAATCTGTATTTTCCAACTGAAGAACAGTGTGGTTTAAATGAACCATTTAAAACATGGAGAGACAGACCCAATTTCTTCTTCTAATTGAATGAAGCCTGCATGGAGAATTCAAGTGTGTCACGTTTCTCATTAAAACAAACAATGTGGTTGTGTGGAGTGAGGGATTGGACCTTGGTGTGTGAGTCCTTTGTGGGAGCATCCACCTCACCCAGAGCAGTGAGTCTGAATCAGATTACGTGCCCCTGCCAGTGTGTGCAGGATGTATGAGCCAGTCCTTTGCCTTTCCTTTTCCCCTCCCTTCCCTTCCCTTTTCCAGGTCCTCTTTGCCATGTGGAACTTCAGAAGTAGAAGTGCTCACTGGGAAATGTGAGCAGGTAAACCTAAAACACCGCTGTGGTTTTGGAATGGGAATGGGAAATATCAACTTCAGGGCCACAGATATACTAGACAGATAACTGGTGGCCTTTTTCCATTCACTGATCTTTCCTCAGCTTTACTGTGAACAGAGAGCATAGAACCACAGAATGGTTTGGGTTGGAGGGGACCTTAAAGCCCACCCATCCCCACCCCTGCCGTGGGCTGGCTGCCCCCAACAGCTCAGTCTCCCAGGGCCCCATCCAACCCGGCCCTGAGCGCCTGCAGGGATGGGGCACCCACAGCTCTATGGGCAGCTGTGCCAGGGTTCACTGTCCTCAGAGCGAAGAATTTCTTTCTTATACACAATCTAAATCTCCCCTCTGTTAAAGCCATTAATCCTTATCCAATATATTTCTTCACACTGAGTCCCTCTCTACCTTTTCTGTAGGCTCTCTTTAGGTACCGGAGGGCTGCAGCGAGGTCTTCCTGGAGCTTTCTCTACTTCGCGATTAACAACCCCAACTCTCTCTGCCTTCCTCTGAAGGAGAGGCACTCCAACTCTGATCATCCTCATGAACCCTCTCCATCATGTTCTCATGCTGGGGCTGGATGTGGAGCTGCAGGTGGAGCCTCGCTCTGTGCTGGAGCTGAGCTGACAGCAGGGTAAGCTGCCTGAAGAGACACTGCTTGAGGCCAGCATGAAGTAACTCATTATCAATCTATTCATTCAAATGCTCGTTTAGGGTCTTCAGAAATAATTACCGTAATATTAAGATGTACGTTTAAAGCTTAACAACTAATTAATATGCGTAGATTAGTATACAACCCAAACTCTGTCTTTGACACCTGGAGAGTTTCTGACATAGTAAAGCTAAAAGCACAGTGACGGGGACATATTTTCTCACCAGATGGCACAGTTTGTTAAAACAAACCAACGCATTTCTAAAACAGTGCCCTAATCTCCACTTGAAACAAATTTTAATTTAAAATGAAAGCACATTTACATAAAAGGAGTTCAGAGAAAAATATTTCTGAAGTTTCTATCAGACAAGGGCAGTTCTGGTTTAAGGCAATAGATGGTGGGAAAACATAAGCTAATTAAAATAATCTTTAACACTGGAACTTCAAGCGTAAAACTGTTGGTGTGAGTGAATCAGAGCGTTATGGAAAGCTTTCTGGCGGGTGCCAGCCACCGTGTCCCACAGCCATCAGCACAGCTCCATACAGAGCTGAGCACACAGCGGGTTAATGCCATCGGACACCAAACATTTCACTTTGGAGGGCTGAATCCTTTACGGGGTTTTTGAACGCTTTGAGTGGAAATGCCATTCTCCAATGAAACTTGAAATATATTGGAGCAAAAAATTGAAAAGAGAGAAAATTGTAATTTTTAAGGGGTTTGGTCTTTGCTCTGTCTTGTCTTCCTCACTCTGTCCTTATGCTGCCCAGATCCTTTGGGCAGGAGCCATCCTTTGGTTATTTCTGCCATGATCAGTACAGAGCTGCTCCAATTTGCCCACGAAACCTTTAGGCACCTTCATATTACAGAAAAGAAAGGAGGCTAAGTGCTTTCTACACTGTTGTTGGGAGGTAAACTCTGTGCGACACATAGTCAAAATACATTTTAATGCAGAGGCTTTTACCCCTGCATATGAATTGCAATATTTTTGTGCTCTCCAAAGCCTCTGTCAGAAACTGTGTGCAGCAGAGTAATGCAGAGAGATGAAATGTGGAGGAGACTCAGGGGAGACCTCATCTCTTCCTACAACTGCCAGAAAGGAGGTTGTGGTGAGGTGGGGATCAGCCTCTTCTCCAAGTAACAGTGATAGGACGAGAGTTAATGGCCTCAAGTTGCACCATGGGAGGTTCAGGTTGGATATTAGGAACGTTTCTTCTGTGAAAGAGTGGTGAGGCAGAGGCACGGGCTGACCAGGGAGGTGGCGGAATAACTGTCCCTGGAAATGTTCAAGAAACATGCAGATGCGGCACTGAGGGTCATGGTCTAGAGCAGCCACAGCATGGGCTGATGGTTGTACTGAGTGGTCTTAGTGGTCTTTCCATCTTTAATGATTCTATGAAGTCAGGTTCCCTCTCAATGCCTTTGTCAGGACACAGCTCCAAGGGGAAATCTGTAATGATCAGAAAAATTCTTAAGGGCCAACTTGACCAGTCTATAGAGCCAGCAATAGAACATATAATGGGAAAATACTAACAGTAAAATTTCAACCTCATTGAATAGAGAACTCAATGAGAGGGAGCCAACTTGAACTCTTGGATCCTCAGTTCTTGGCTTGTTTTTATGTAAAATATAAAATGCATAAACAGCCTTGAAGGCGGGGCCAGAAACAATCAAAACTACTGAGCTGAGTGGTGTTTTGCAGCTGAGCAAGACGTTGACACAGTGAATAGTACAGGCAGCTTTCTACTGCAACTCACATCTGTCCCCAGAACTTACCACAGCTGTGCAATTATTGTCACCCATCTTTCTTTTTATATTTGGATATACCTCCTACTTTTTTTTTTCCTTAATGTTAAGATAGCCATACAGAATCAGCATATCCATATGCTAAAAACACTTTGCTTCCTTACAAAATATATATTTACCTGATATAGGCAGGTATCCCAAGTACCTGTGGCCCTCTGAATCTCACTGTTTTGAAAGACAGTGAGAGAAAACGTAAAGCCTGAATCAAAACAAGCAACAAAAGATGCGTGCAAAGGTAGCTGCTTTGTTGTTGTCTCAAGCCCTCTCTTAGTTATCTCACACAAGCAGTACAAGTTGTACCTGCTTAAATCAGATGTGGATAAGTATTCATTGTCCAGCGTATCCAGTACATTCATATTGTCTCAATAGCTCTTAAGAACATCACAAGGGAAAAAAAGCCCACATTTTAAGTGCTCTTTAAAATCTGCTAAGGTTTTAAAGATTCTTCCTTCCCTGTCTCTTTCTGAAACAAACAAACAAAACAAAACAAAAAAACAAAAAAAAAAACAAGAAAAAAAAGAGGAAAATAGATGATAAAAGATGTGAGATAAAGTTAAAAGCAGACTCAGGAGCTTAGAATTACTTGAGAGAGCTGCTTTTCAATCCCACTGTTTGTGTTATGCACAATTTTAAAGTCAATACTTTCAACCAGCACCATGTAAAGGAAGAAAGTTGTCTGTTATCTCCTTCAGCTGAATGCTGGGTAAATACCTCATAGGCTTAAGCAAATTAAGGAAATTGTGGACAGGTGTTTTTGATCAGCATGTGGTATACAAATGCTTATTAATGCTGTTAACTTTGAAAAATGTCTAGGTAAAGGAACAGATTATAGCAAAGGTACTTATTAAAACAGAAACATTTGTTAAAAACAAATGTGCATAAAATAAAATAGTAAACAACCAGATGAGTTCACTGCTACCAAATGCTCCCATTTAATAGATGAAATACTTCATTAATCCTTCCTGACAGAAGTAATTCTTGTAATGGAGAACAGATCCAAGAGAAAACATTTGCCTAAGCCAATTCCTGCTGCTCTTGTGTGTCCAGGCAAGCCTGGGAAGGAGAAGCAACCACTTCCCACCATGGCTGTGCATATGGGGCATCACTCCCTGTTCCTCTTCGTGCAGCCTCTGCCTGCTGCCAGACCATCTTTGGATGAGAAGAGGGCAGAGGGTGATCTGTCGTTTGTATGGATGATTTTGGTCAATGGCCCTCTTAGAGATGCTCCTAGTCTGTGTGTGCCATGCACTGAGTACAGTTCAGAAGCCAACAATGTGGCTCGAAAAAGATGTCCCAAGGCTGTGTCCTGGACTGACAGGGAGACAGTCAGCTACCACTGCAGCACTTCTGCTCTGAGGGCTGTCCAGAGACAATGCACATGGTGGTTGCAACTCCCATGATTTCAAGTGAGCCGTCAAGGACTGGATGCATTTCTGAAAGAGTACTTGGAGATCTGAGTAGCTGCATACCTTTGCTTACTTCAGCTTTACTTTGAACAATTTTTTATGGTTTCTGAGGGCTGTGAAGAAAAGCTTGAAATGAGGTTTTGAATCACTTACATGAGTTGCTTAAGCCTCGAGACATGGCTCACTAATAGTCTGATCCATCTCCTCTGAGATCCAAGTCAGATGGAGATTACTGGCATGGGGGCAGAGTTTTGAAATGAATCCATGTGCATGAGGTGCCTTCATCTGAAGGTACATGAGCCTCAGCTGTAGCATTTCTCTGTGTTTGGTGTCATTGTCTAGCTCTACAACAACGCTGAGGAAAAACACTCTTCCATTAGCAAATGTGAGGCCAGTGACCTGGCCTCAATAGCTCAGATCTCTTGGCTTGTCTGAATGCAGCATACTTGGTGTGAAGTCTCAAGCAATCACTGTATGTCCTCCAGCACAGAAGGCTCTGGTATGCCTGGTCACCAACATCACCAAAATGCTTTTATGTGGGATTTGTTCATCAGCTCCCCAGTCGCTGTGCCTCGGGCTGCCCCATGAGATCCAGATACTCACCAGATCAGTCAGGGGGCCAGAATGAAAACCACAGACCACTCACCACAGTTCATGGTCATCTGGGATGGTATGAGGTGGCCATGAAAAAAGAGCTCATCAGCATGGGGAACTGTAGAGAGTTTGATCGGGAATAAGGGCCATCACAGACCTCAGTGAGGCAATCTGTGAAACATACTTTCCAAAGAACTGATGTTCTGGAGCCAAGGACCCATCATATCAGACATGTGAACAGGGCTGAAATCCTGCTGCAGGCTCTCTCTCTGTAGAGGCTTGTCTCACTCTCTCTTCTGCCTCGCCCTCATCATCACACCTTGTCTTCAAGACCACTGTCCTCCTGTCAAGTTAGATTGAAAGTGAGCAGATGGTCTGATAGTGTCTGGGGTGGGGAAATGACATGCATATGCCCCGTTTTAAGAAAAACAAGCTTAAAATAAATAGGCCCAAAGCCAATATACTCCTTTGCTCACACTTCTTCCCTAGAGGAGAGGAGGAAAGTACAGAGATCTGACAGGTGCCAGTCACTTTGCTTCATGTATTTCTGGAAGGTGATTAACTTCTGCAATGAGAAGAACAAAATAGGAACCAGTATGAAGGTACCATGGGACTATATATATTTTTTCTGTCTTCTTGGGAGATGTGAAAAGGGAGCAGCAAAGGGAGAGTGTCAGGACTGAGAAAATGGTGAACACTTTCTCATTTTCTCAGTGTAGGAAAGCAGAAGACGTTCTAATATCAGCAGTGGGTCTCTCTAATGAGTAAGGGGAGCCTTAGTAGGAAAAGTGGGTGAAACCTAGGTACTGGGCCATTAGTGATGGATCAGAGTGAGTTGCTCCAAGGAACCAGCCCAAGTGAGGAGTCCCGGAATAATAATAGTAATAATGATAATGGTAATAATGATGATAATGATAATGATAATAATAAAAGAGGTAGACAAAGAAAGAAGTTGAAAGAGGCTTTGGAAGATAGTCCAGACAACTGTAATCTAGGCAGCGTATCCTGAGGGGGAACATCCAAGTGTTATGGGGGGAGGTAGTAACATGGGAGACCAAACTGCCATCTCATTCAACCAAGGAGCTGATTGAGCTCCCATCAGCACGATGGTGTATGTTATGGTATCCTGAAGCAAAATTGTCAGTAAAATGTTTTGCTGCTGGCTAAGGGAACCTTCGATAGATTGATTTCTTACCCATTTCCACACAGAGAAGGGAGGAATAATGCAGACACCACTGGAAACATTGATACAGAAATTGATCTTACAGCAGATGACAGCCATAATGCCGTGTGGTAGTTGGGCTGTTAGACTGAGCTTGTAGTTTTTTTGGTGTGTGGTGAAGTGAACCAAATGATGGTCAGTGCTGCAGCAGCCAAACTGCATGAGATGAAGCCCCTCTGGGTCCGGGAGCTGTGGTTTTCAGTCTATGTTGTGCTGCAACCTGTGAAGAGAATTTGTTTAGACCTCTGATGTTTATCTTAATTTTGCATATGTTCACAACTCATGGGAGAAAATGACGAATTGAGAAAACATTTATTTCCCCAAAAGCCAAGAGGCTGTTAAAGCAGACAGCCAGACAAACATAGTGTAAGTGCCAAAGCCTGAGCTTTTCTACAGCCTATGCTGTGTGCATGGTCAGTTTTACCTGCCTTAAGTGTATTAAGAAATGTAGTCAATATGCTACCTTAATCACTACAGTTCCATTGCACTTGGACACATCGCACCTCATTGCAGTGTTTGGAACAGAACCCAAAAGGGAGGCTGAGATCATCAACCACATTTCATTTAGCGCTGCCAGCTGAATCTAAGCAAATTGAAAAATGGCCTGCCCGCTATGCTGGGAGGCACACAGCAGAACGTAACTCTGAAATAGCTGCTTATGTTCACTGGAGAAAGATTTATTTCTGATCTCAGTGCTCGAGTTGCAGAGGTAAATAGACCCACCTGTAAACCATTACCTACCATGCCCCACCACCCCTGTATGGAAAAACCTACGCAGGCATTGTCTGCAGTGGAGTTGATCTAGTAAATGGCCAGGAAAATTGAACGTTTTCTCTCAACAAGCACCAGATGAAGAGGAGCTGATGAATCTGAAATGATGCCACCTTGTTTACCTGGAAGGTCCCAGCTTTTGGTGAAAGGCTCCAACTCTCAAGTTCATTTTCTCTCCCACAGTGGTGCAGTTTGAATCACTTTGCCTTTCACTTCATACCTCAAGTGGTTTTTAAATAAAATAAAGGTGGGATTTTTTTTCTTTGAATGACGACTAACTAATATGCTACGTGAAGTGTTCAAAAGTGCTCTGCACTAATGGACAGTCAGAAGGGAGAAGGGCTCTGTATACTACTGCAGTTAACTGTCTTTTCACTTAGCTACCATTTCATTTAATTTTTTTAAAATTTATTTTATAATTGATTTTGATGCTATGAGATTATACATTTCATGGAAATACAGAAAACCACACCTTAAAAATGTCTGCCTGAAACACAGAGACCCATGATTTTGTTACCATCAATCCTCAGTGTGGTCTCCATCCACTGACAGTGTCAAGGTTCTCTGATCCACAGTACCCAAGCTCTCCAAGACAAGCACAGAATGCAGTGTATTTCACCTGCAGGCATTTCTTTGGTCCCACTGTAAGTCCAAGCCAAGGAAAGAGCACAGAATACACCAGTATTGCCAATAGGTTGGCAGCTCTTAGCCAGCAAGGATGCGAGTGAATACTGCCATGCTGTAGCACCCATTTCATTTCATACTAACCACAGCCTGAGAGTGTCATAGGAATAGGTGGAAGAGCAGATGGAAATTGGAATTCAGAGGACAGGAGTTTTGAATTTGTAGGAAAATACATTCCACTGATTCAGCTGCTAACAAGTCTACTTTTGGACATTTCAAAAATTTACTTTCTTTTCCTTCTTTCAGTCCATCAGGCAACAGTTGGTCCTTGGAAGGTGTTATTGCAAAAAACATTTTAGTATCTACATAAAATGTAAAAGTGAGAACACCTCCCAGGTCCTTACCCTGAGCTGAAAGAAAATGTAAAAATATCTTTTGCCCATCACTGCTGATTACTGGGAAAGGATCACTAATATATCAGCCTGTTCCAGGACTCCATAAGCAGAATAAAAGGATAAACTCCTATTCTGGTGTATGGACAGTATGTTGTGAGTCATCTGCCCCACGCTGCTTTCTAAGGGATACACACCTTCTGATCATAGAATCATAGAATCATAGAATCATAGAGTCAGTAAGGCTGGAAAAGACCACTATGATCATCTAGTCCAACCATCGATATTGCCCACAAAACCTTCTTCCTCAGTTCTGCATCCATATGGTTCTTGAAAACCTCCAGGGTGGTGACCCCACCACCTCCCTTAGCAGCCTGTGCCAGTGCCTCACCACTTTTGTTGAGCAGAAATCATTCCTTACATCCAACTTGATGCCACACTCTCTCTTCCTCTGGCTCATCTATGAGCCCTGCTGACCTTTCACTGGTGTGACATACATAGACATCACATAAAATCTCCCTGGGTGCAATTTCATGGATCACAGGTTCCCTACAGTTTGTACTTTGATATTTGAAATGGGTAGCTGAGTTTGGCACTGGGCTAAGTCTTCTCTGAGAGGATGAGATTTTACAATGCTGTAGTACCTGTGCCTCAATTTGATGGAATTCTGTCTTCTGTCTTCTTAAACCACACTCACATGCATCTTGTTTGAATGTTTTATTTTTGGGTTTTTGTTTTGTTTTGTTTTGGGTTTTTTTTGGGGGGGTTATTTATTGTTTTGAGAAATTAGCAAGAAAGAACCGAGGAGGTCTCATCGCATGGGAGCTGGGCATATGCCTCTCCATCACGTTATGCATTGGCTCTGCTTTCATGGAGCCACCAGGCAGGGGGAAAGTTCAGGCATCACAGACAGTTCGTTCTGTTGCCCATGGATTCCCCTGGCAGCTTTACAAGCTGCTTCTTTACTGGGGCATACAGCGAAATACACTGTGTACTCTGCAAATTATTTCAAAAACAATGTGATGCTTTCCATGACAGCTTTGCACGTAGGTAAACAAATCCCAGTTTAATGAAAAATTTGGATGGCTTTGGACCTAGGCTGATGCTGCTCCTCTTCAGTGCTGTTCAGCCTGGGTGACTAAGCAGAGGAACAAGCCAAAATAAAGAATTAAAACAAGTTCAGGGCGGGTGCAGAGAATACCGATGCTCTAATGGCTCGATGGGACCCTTTGTCTCACTGAGCTGCCTGTGAGCTCCCTAGGACTGCCCAAACCAACCACTACGACAGGACTCCCTGCTGAGACATGTTTATTTACTCAGGCATCTCTGTGAAACAGAACGCACGCCCGTAAGTCATTCCCAACAGCATTTCTGATGCACGGTCCTAGCAAAGCAATATCGGCAAATATCCTAGCAAATATCGACAGTATCCCAGCAAAGCAATATGCATGCAATGAACACTGAAATCCCTGTTCGCTCGAGAAAGAGCAGGTTTGATCCCTAGCAGTGTGAAGTCAATGTGTGAATTCTACAGATCCACAAGAATAAATTGATCTCAGTCATTCTCTCCAGTTTTCTCCCAACGAAAAACTGTTTTAATTATTTGAGTGTTGAGCAATCACATGCCATACCTCAGACACAGCTATTCCAGGAGATAATTAGAAGCAGAGCAGAACAAACAATGTGCCACAGAAACGATCATCTCAGCGTGATCTGAAAGATAACTTTAGTAACGAAAGTGTTTCTTTGCTGGATGACTCATAGAAGGAAGCAGAGGCTGGAGCTGCAGAAAGAGGAGCCTGCTCCATGGGAACCTGAGCGAAGGTCAAGGATCAGCCTTGTGCTGCCGACTTTTTGTTTGACGTTCATAATCTTAAGGAAATGGATGGAGGGAGAGCAAATGTCAGCTCCAGTAATGACTGTGTCACTCTGGGACTGTACAGAAAGGTGATAGCCCCAGCTTGCACACTGCTCGAGGAAATAATGGGCAGAGGTGAACTGAGCATCCAAGTCTTGCTTTAATGTTTTCTTCTGAATTTCACTGTGAATTCCGATTTATCAAAGGGACATAAAGCCTGTATAGTACATATATAGCACTTATCTATTTCTGACTGTTCTTCATCTGTGCAAATCAGCTTCCCAAAGTGGTCCAGGAAACACCATCTCATTGACTGATAACTTCTCTTATTAAATTAAAAGAAAAAAAAAAAAAGCATCAATATACGATAGTTTCCATGTTAAGTTTCAACCATGTTTTATAATATTTAATACCGAAAAAGAAGTGTGTTAAAATGATACACATATTATATAAGAATATATTTAATCACTGTGTTAAATGGTTAAATTTTATACATATCACCCAGATCCACCTTGCACATTATTTTTTGGTATTTATTTTCACAGCATACTCTTTCAACAGATTGCCTAACCTCCTTCCTTCTGCTTCTTGACAAAATAGCAGCAAGTTTAACTTTTTATCTGCCCCAAATTAGAGCACAGCTGGCAGCCTGCAGACACCCAACAGCCTGTGCTGCGTTTGTGACTGCACTCCTTCCCTACAATGGATGAGTGCCAGGTCTGCCAATTCAGTGGCCAGGTCACATTCTGGCTGAAAATCGGATTATTATAGGGGAAACAAGAACCGTGTCATTCTGTTGTCAATTGTTTGATAGCAATTATCATTAAATAGGGGTTTGCTGGCTCGCTCTGTGAGACAACTTCCAGCTCTGCTTTTCATGTATGAGGAAGGTAGCCGTTCCCAAGACAGCCCAATTCACCACAGCTGCATGGCCAGCAGCACTGGGGATCAGGCAGAGCTCACTCCTTTCTTTGGTCTGGTAGACTGTGTTGTCTGCCTCGGTCAACCTGTCCCCACAGGTTGTTTGCCGCTCTTGGAACTTGGTCAGTGGATTCTGCAGGGCTGCTTCCCAGGCACTTGTTCTTCATCCTGTGTTTGTCCAGTTGGCTATTCTCACCTAAGATAAGGGTGTGCATGGATGCAACAGGTGCAAATTTGCTTGAGTTCTTGACAACTTGACATAATCCAGGGGACTTCTGCAGGGCAACAGGAGTAGGTAGAGAGAGAGTACACAAGACAGCATCTTCCATTAATTCAAAACTTGCTTTTGAGTCTCCTAGCACCCAATATAGGTTCCATTTATTGCTTTGAAAATTAGATTTGTTCCTCCTTTAGTTTTTAGAGATTATTGTTTTCCCAGATTATGAATGCTATTTTTCTCACAATAATTGTGGACACTGCAAACCCTTTGATATTTGAGGTACTAATTAGTTGATCTGGGTTCAAATATTGAAGCCATAATAGGCAGCCCTAACACTGATATGAAAAAAAAAATGGGGAAAATCAGTTAGAGAGTTAAGGTTAATATCAAATTTAATCTTTATGCTTTATGCTTTATAAACCAGAATGTTTTTCATTTAACATGTGGGAGAATGTGTATCTTTTCTGTTAATAAGTGTAAAACTGTATTCCTATTCCTTGCGCTCCCAGATGAATAACAAAGGCAATATGTGCTTGTGATTCCAGGGAGAAAATGTTTTGGCAGGAGGAGAGAGATGTTTAATAAAAATGACAGTTTTTTTTCAGGAATCTAGAAATGCTCAAATTTGTCTGTGGTTGATTCAACCTTGGAAAGGCTGGAAAATTGGTCATGTGGCCAGGTTGCACTGTGAGTTTTATTTGGATTACCCAGTTCTCAGCTTTAGTCTATGAATGTGAGAATTTTTCAGTTGTAAACCAAAGATGTTGCACAACACAACATTTTCTGTCTCTGTAACTATATGACATGACCTGATTGACTCCTGCAAAAGAGATCAGTAGAGGCACAGGACTAGATGGAAGTAAATAGATTAGATTGTGAATTGCTGGAGTGGAAGTGATTTTCTGAAAGACATCCCAGATTTGTGCTGTTTCCATTGAATTTAATTGACTTTCAAATTAATCACCTTGTATTATTTCTTCCCTTGGAGTCTGCCTGCTTGTCTTTTTGAGAGTCTCATAGATTCTGCAGTAATTATTGGACTAACACTTAGAGCAAACCTCCTTCCTTTGTATCCCTAAGGTAATTTGGACACTACAGGTTTCAGGAATTATTTATAGTTCTGTATAAGATGTTAGCATCCCAAACTGAAGAAGCCGAACTCCTAGATGATGAGACTGAAGAGATGACATACTCTTGTGCTTCAGTTGTGTGGGACAATGTGAGACCATGTTTCCAGTCATTTGAGTGTACAAAAGACTTATTCCTAGTAGGAGACAAAATCCTCTCATCTGGTGCCGAGATGAAACACAGTTTAACAGCAGAATGCAGTGAAGTGGCCATTAAATCACTTATATGTGATCAGCAATAAGATTAGAGTTTATTGACCTGACAGAAAAACTCTGTATGATGCCATAGATGATATACTTCTTATCAGTATTTTTGATCTTTACACAAAGTTTCAAAAATAGTTACAAAGATGATGTTTAGTTTTCCATTTACATTCCATATGTTTTGAGAAAAATCTCCTTACAATCCTTTTCACTTCCTCTATGATCTCTGAATTGTATTAATTCTATGGTGACTTCTTTTTCTTAAAATAAACAAAAGCTGTATCTATTTAAAAAGAAGACCTGAAAATAAATTTGAATATCATACTCTTGTTCCTGAGAGGTTCTAGGAAGATTTGAAGATAATTTAAATATTCTCAGGAAAAAAAAAAAAAAAAGACCTTATTATCCATATCTACTGTTAGATGGCATGGGAAATCCTTAGAAACGTAATGAAACATAAGACATAAAACCCACTGAGCCAGTGTAAGCCACCATCTAATTAAATGAGCAGATTCATAATGACAGGATACCATTAAAAAGCCAGACGGAAACTTCTCAGTGCTCTTATTCTGCATTTCTTTCTGTTACTTTAGGGCTTCACTTAGGGAGTAATGGAAGCGAGCTGAATAATGAATACAGTTAATACAGTCTTGAGGAGCTTTCCTTCCAAGATTTCTTTCTGCTGAGCTGAATTGAAGGTCAAATAACTTGAGCATAGTAGAAAGCATCAAGATTATCCTTTTTAGACCCTTTTATCAAGTACAATTTAATGGTGACAAAGCATAATAACGGATAAGAGGTGGGATTTTGAAAGCTTTATTTTGCTTACAGCAAAGTAACAGAATAATCCATTTTAGCTACCTGGAAAAAGGACAATAAAATAATTGCTTTGCTAATTTTAGGTTATGGAGTGAATGGCTCAAATCTGAAGTACAGGCAACCATTTTTTTCTCCAATAGGTTGATCTCATGAATGAAGATGAATCAAACCAATACTTTTACTTCTCCATTAGCTGGGGGACTGTGGCTTATTACCAAGTTTGGCCAATGCAGATTACTGAGACCCTGGCGTGGAGTCCTGCCCCAGTATGGGCACCTTGTTTCATTGTGCTGTATGTGGGGAATGAGCAGGGCTGCAAAACAGCAAGTTGTGGGGAATGCAGCTGGTGCACGTTTGGTAGGCATAATTCACATGACTGGATGTGATGCTATCTTTGGATCGCCAGAACTTACTGTAATGCCACAAAATCTTCAGCATGACCAAGAAGTAGAATGACATGCAAGCAACATTTGGATATCACTGTCTACACAAAACATTTTCTTTATGGTCAATACAAATTCAGGAAATTCTTCACTTTCTTCTAACAATCAGACAAAAACAAGTAACAACACCTTTTTTTACTCTCAAAATGTCCTATAGTTTGTACTTCATATCTGCACATTCACATCCCATCCTTATCATGTACGCACTGTGCAAACCTTGGAAAGCTTCTCTCCATTACTTTTTCAGCAGATGTTACATTCCCCACTCTATTGACCTTGTTAGCATACTTAACTTTGTGCAGGCAGTTGGCACTCTGCTCAAGTGAATTCTGGAACCCAGATGAGGAAATCTGAGAGCAACTAGAGGCTCACCACTGAAAACTGGGAGGATGGGCTGTGTTAGGAACAAGCTTATCTTGACAATAGGGAACAGGGTGAACTTCTTAGTCTGGGGAAAAAAATATCCAATGATAACAAAGGATAATGACAGCTAGCACAGATTTAGCAGCTCTGCCTGATTCCTGGTTGTATATCAGCTCCTTGATCACACTCACAACACTTGCTCCTTGCTACAGAACCTCTACCTGGAGTGATTCGCCTGTTCCCTTGGTGAGAAAACCTGGGCGTGCAGGAAGAGAGTCCTTTCCAGAAAGGACAAGAGGCCCTCTCTCCAGCCTGACCAGACAGATGGAGATTTTCACCACCATCTTCTCCTGCAATGTGGTCTGTGGCTAAGGCCTCCCTGTGCTGGTGTGTGCTGCACAGCATGGCTTTACCACACAGCAGTCCGTCGTCTGGGGCAAGGCACTGTGCCTATCTATGACCAGTTCCTTTGTCCATTGGAGGATGTCACATTGAGCACTGCTCATCCCAACAAGCTGCTTTTTTCCCTCAAGAATATCTTAAAAAATCTAAATCAACCCAAAATTTCCAAGTCACCCTGGAATAAACTTCCTAAAAGTGGTGCAAACTTTAAAAGATTTCAATCTGGAGTTGTTTTGAAGTGATTTTTTTTTTTTTTTTTTTTTTTTTTTTGTAGCATTAAGTTTCCACTATTGACCTAAAAAATCAGTCATTTAGTCAACTGTGCTCTGCACGAGGGGGACAAATCTTATCGCAGAACTAAACACAGCTTTTCTGAAGGAGAGGCTGCTGGAAAGTGGAAATTACCATGCTGATCACATTGCTTGCCTTTACATATTCAGGGCACACTTCTCTGACCTACTACTCTTAGGATAAGTGTAGAGCAGATTCATGTAACAACAATGAATACCATTAACAAGCAAATGAATAATAAACAGCCCAGCTAACCAAACTAACAACTTAAACTGAAAAATTATTTTACAGCTCGTGCTTCTCTTCTGAGGAGAAGATAACTGAGCAAGCAGCTTACAACATGCTGGTCATCTCACCTTGCTCTCTGAAGGGTATGGCGGAGCTGTGCATTGCAGACCAATGGGGACTGGATGGCTGGTGTTGTCTGCAGGAGGGTCAGCACAGGAAGATCATCAAGGTGAGACCACCTCTCTCTTTGCAGCACCAGCAATGTCACTTCTCTTGTCCCCCACCCGCATGGCATGGCTGGGATGTGGGGACGTGGAGCTGAGTGCTTGGAGGTGGACTCAGGGTGGCTGTGCCTATATCCATTCCTCTGGTTGTTCTTTGTTATTTCTACTCAGATAAAGATTCATCCCATACAAACCATTTTTTGAAAGGTCATTTTGAGCATTTGGTTAAAATCCACATCTATGTTTCATCTCTTGAGTAGAAATATGTCATTCAAAAGGCCGCCAACAACACCCATCCCCACTGAAAACACTACACATTGCTCAGTAGTGCATGTTACCAGAGCTGCGTGCCTTGAGGGCCTCTTTTACATTGTACTGTGAAAAGCAGATTTCATCTTATGCAAATGCTATCAAAAAGCTTCCTAAAACATAGGAGTTATATAAATATTTGTGTATTTCATGTCTTTTCCATCACAAACCCTTAAGGTCAGAATTCATTATCAAAAGTCTGGTGCCTATTTTGATGGGAGTATAAGTGATCATTCCCCAAAATAAATCCTTGTGCTAAATACATCCCACTAGCTGAAGGAAACTTGTCAAGATGCATTTGAAGTGGAAGTCTGATATTGAACAGAAAAGAAAGCAGCCTACAGTATCTGACCCGTAACTCTGTACTAAATACTTAATCAAGATGAATTTAAACAGGGACACACAGCTTGCTGTCAGCTTTTAGTAAACTGAGAGTGAATATTGCAGTATGTTTTTCTGGACTGGGAATTTCAGCTTTTTCAGAAATGTACTCCTCTCCTGTTCTGGGTATAGAGCTGTTGAAAAACATTTTCTTTCTCTTTCAGTCATTTTAAAATATAATTACAAAAGTGAAAATGCTAACAGTTTTCCTGCAACTTGAGGACATTTTGCTTATTAGAAACACGTTGACTTTTGAAACAAATGGCTTGCTTTCACTGAATTAATTTTAAAAGATTCATTTTTGTACTGACAGATTACAAGCAGCTATTCTGCAGCTGTCTCAGGAATCTTGAGCTTGACCTTAATAAATAACCCAACATTTTCTTAATTTGAAGAGTAACATATGCTTTCCCTCTTCCCCACTGAAGGGGATCCATTTATTTCTTCAGTTGACTCTGTGTGCCAAGAAAACATATGCCTTTTACATGGCTTGATTACCTTTGTCTGTGCAAGTAGGTCATAACTTTCACAACAAAATATTTTCAGGATTTTAGATTCAAACAAGATAAAAACTATTGTTTGCTCCCTTTCTGTTTATGAAGTGGGGAAATGTGGATTGCAGCCCATGTTTCTTAGTTTCTTTTGGTCATCAAGCTCTGCCTTTGCAACAGCCGAGGTGCTGTCATTGAGATCAGATGGCTTTCACCCAGCATCCTTTACCCAAGAACCTGTGCTTATCTTGGGAAAGCTCTTCCATGAGTCCTGTTCTTCACCAGGAATCATGCAGTTCTATTCACTTCAAGCATCCGCTGTCCTCCTGGTGCAGACCAGGTGACTCAGCCCACCTCGATGCATGCAGCCAGCGGCCTCGTGCAGCTGCAAAATGTCTTCATGTTGTCAGCTGCGTGGATTCTGCAGGTTTTCTGCTCTCCAGAAGGGCTTATAGGTCCAGGAGCTCATAGGAGCTTCCACTGGCTCTCTTCTTTCCTTCTCTTTAGCCTCTTGTTTTCTGCTTCCTATATTTGTTTACAACTCATACTGTATTTGTTGGGTGCTGCGCATTCACCTTGAAATAGCATTGGCTCCTGAGTTTCCTGTAAAGCCATATCCTGATTACATTGCTGCTACAGCATTGTGTCTTGTCAGAACAGGTTGCCCAAAGGGGTGGATATCCCATCCTTGGAGACACTCGAGGTCAGGCTGGACAGGGCTCTAAGTACCCTGATCTAGCTGTTAGTGTCCTTTAAAGGACACCCTGATGGACTTTAAGGGACCCTTCCAACACAAACAATTCTATGACTCTAGGAATTCCAGTTCCCTTGCCAGGCTAGTTTAAACTGCTTCAGAGATCCCCAGGCTGGGCTTCCTAGGGCTGCCGCTCCCAAATTTGTTTTGCTCCCTGAGGCACTGGAGGACATTAGCACAGAGGCTTTTGAGGTTTTAAAGTACAAAATCCATATTAATAACAGTACATAAATAAATTAATTCCCTGTTGCATGGAAGAGCACAATCACACGCATCATGTGCATTCAGCTGGCTCCTCACTTTACATTACAGGGAAAAGGTTTTGACACCAGAGGAAGTCATTATTGATTGGTTAAAGCCCATTGCATTTGTAAACTGCAAGATCTGCTTTCGTTCTTGCTCCCCAGGTGCATGTAATGAAATCACTGGGGCTGCTGAGCCTGCCAAGGCAGTGGTCTGGGTGGTACCACGCTGCCCTGTGCCACTGCTGGGAAACAGCTGCTAAAGCTATGAGGAAAAACAGCTAAAATTCTGCTGAAATTAACTGTATATTTCTTTCTTTGGCTCCAGTACAGGTTCGGATACAGCTTCAGAATTTTCAGTTCTGTCAGTGAGAAACTTGCTTGGAAAACATTTCTAGGGGAGATCCTGCATTTATTGTAATCAAACAATAATAACAACAAAAACAGAGTAATTCTTTCACTGAGAAAAATATTATATGTTATTATGGACAGTAAAATTACTGGTAAAATGAAAATCACACCAAAATATACAAATGCCTGAGTGAAGAAAAATGAGTGCTTTAATAAAGCAGAGGTCTATTGCATTGGGGAAGGATTTGTATCATTAAACATTACTAAAGATGGGCTGCATTACTTTCTTACTTACTGTGTTAGTTACTTACTGCGTTACTCTTCAATCAACTTGTTCTTTGTTTGGCTAATCAGGGCCAGAACTCTACAAGGTGTAATTTCGGTGTAATCTCGGGGCTCTTGGCTGGGCAGCAGCTCATCTCCTCCAGGAGAGCAGAATAGAAAGAAAGAGAAGGAAAGGGGAAGAAGGAAAAGGGGGAAGGGAAGGGAAGGGAAGGGAAGGGAAGGGAAGGGAAGGGAAGGGAAGGGAAGGGAAGGGAAGGGAAGGGAAGGGAAGGGAAGGGAAGGGAAGGGAAGGGAAGGGTTTTTTGGTTTTTTTTTTTCATCCTGCAATAGTGTGGAATTTAACAGTTAAATTCCATGCTATATGGCAGGATCTTGACCAGTTTATATTCATGGCAATGATAATAACTATCAACATGTTCATAATATGCTAGGGAGTAATTGGAGGTAGGTGCAGAAAAGGACTGTCATTTCTTTGCTGTTAGACACTTTTGCCTTTAGGTTACACAGCAGTGTTTTCAATATTAAAAAATCCTATTAAAATAAGTAATGCCTGTGCCTTCAAAAGTCTGGACATAAATCTTCAGTTTTCTTGCAGTAATCCTGAACAGTTGTACAAAATAAAGCAATTTGCAAAGTATGAAAACAGCCACAAGCACTTGAGCTATGGTTCCAGTGTCAGTTAAACATTTTCTCATGCTCATTATGCCCATCAGGCTTGGAGGAAAAAGCCACAGGGGAAAATAAGCTGATGCTGTTGTTTCTATGAACTAAGAACACGAAGAACAAAACCAAGTGAGCTGGGAAATCAGTTTGAAAACATTTTCGCATGCTGTAACAGGCAGGTTAGTGGATATGAGTGGTGCCCCAAAGGCTGATGCTGTGTTGATAGCTTTCAGGGGGGCTTGGCCCACTTCTAAAGCACAGTGTTTTGTGCATTCCCATGGTTGCCTTGGGGAAAATCTCATCGCTCCAGCCCAGCTGTGTGCTTGTGACCAAGATGTGACCTCCCCATCTGCCTTCATGTGTGCCTTTCCCTGAGGATATGCACAGAGCATCACCCATATGCAATGCTCATAGGGCGCTGCAGAGGGAACAGTGGTGCTAGGAGAGAGTTGTGGCCATTGCAGGCTTTTAGTTTGGGGAGTTAAAGGTTGGGAAATATTAGTGGGATCAGGAAGACAGAAGCATTGTAGCAGTTGGTGCTGGGAGTGCTGCCCAGGTAGGAGCTGACTGCCCAACATGGTGAAGGCAGAATCTTGCCTCCAAAATGCCAGTGCTTGCATCCAAGGTGGCTCAGTGCTTTAACTGAAGTAGCACATTCTAGATTTGGAGAAAGGATCAGCAAGTGACGTTTTGAATTAAAATGACACAACTACTTTGCAAAAGACTTTTTGTAAAGATTAAGTGCAGCTGGTGGTCTCAGTGGGAGCTGGGAAATATTGACAGGCATAGTTCCAAAAATCAGCATGAAAAGATATAAACAGCAAAACTTTCCCTCTTCTATCCTGTTTTGTGCTTTAGCAACAATTAGGCTCATCTGATTCACGCTTTGGCTTTAAACCCTGTGATGGCTTAGTGGCTATATGGATTTCTTTACTGCTGGTGGTGGCTATCAAGGAGATGCTGGTGTGGCACTGTTCATCAGTCCATGGAACAACAGGCGCTGTGACACTGCATCTCATTTACTGAACTTGAGCATAGAGCACCTTGAGCATGGTTTCTATGAGCTCCGGAGAGACTTAAATAGATTCTGTGGGTGCTTTTCCTCCGTTTTCTCAGCGTCCAGAATTTCCATCTCATCATTCATCAGTTGAACAAGTTTGTGCTGCTGCTGAGATAGGGAAGGGCTTTGGGGGGAAATTGCAGGATGCTGTGGGTGCACGAGTCTTCTTTTCTATCACCCAGGCTCTTCAGCTTCCACGCTCTGCTGCCTCTCCTTGGAAAAGGTGGCAAAGAGTGCTAAGAGGAAGAGCTGGTGGTTGAAGCAATGGGGAAGACAAAAGCATCCCCTTTCATCTTACCTAGCAGTCTTAAACACTACAACAGCTCAGTTCTGGGGATTTAGCAGCATTTAGTCTGTTTTAATTGGATAAATATAGATGATGTGTATCTAGGATTAAGAAACAATGGAGTAATGGAAGACTGGAGTGTGTGAGTGTGTGCACAAGGAATATCCAGTGTAACAAGAAGACTAGATGCTTTAAATGAAATTTGAAAGTTTAGCCTACCCTACCTATTGTTTCCCCAGATAAACATTATGCTGCACAGATGAGTTTTCACTGGAATCCCATTTTAATTATCATTGACAAGATAATAATTTACACAATTTTGAGATCATGCACCATGTGTCTCCTATTCATGACCATCTCAGCAGCCGTCAGCTGAGCATCACCTGCAGGGAGGCAGTGTTGTGTGGGCAGTTGCATGGTGATATTCTGCAATGCTTGTTAATGATGAACATACATCTGTTCCCCTCTTGTTTTTCATGATCGTAGTGAAGCAAATCTTCTCCAGTGACAGACAGAAACATGACCAATTGAACTATTTTCTTGTTCCAGCAAAAAACACTCAGCACTCAGATTCCCGGTGCACAACACAGGACCTGTAGCCATGCAGGCATTCCAAAGGCCATTTTCCATCCTCTGATTTTCCAAATGGTGTTTTTTTCCCCATCTCTCTCCTCCTAGCTAGGATGTGAACCCAAGAGAAGAAAAGCTCTTCCATTAATGCAGCTGGAGCTGGAGGAGCTGGGCCCTGACCTGCAATGCTACCATGGCATGGTGAGGGGACAGATGGATGGGGATCCATCTGACAGATGAATGGCACATCCATTCTCTTAGCCCACGCCATGCCATCACTGTTGTCCTAGCCTTCCAGAGGAGGAAGTTCTCAGTGTGCTACACAAATACAACTGAAGTCCAAGAAGCCCCAGCAGATGTCTTTCAAGCCAACATGAAGTTTAGGAAGCTGAGACTTTTGTTGCCTACCTTGCAATAGTAAATGATGGAAAAGACTCCTTAGTAAACTAAAAGTTTCAGGGAATCAAGGAGTTTCCCTAGAATTTTCAGGAACAAGACTGTATAATGTAAGGCTACCTCCTAGATGTCCAGAGCAAGCACTGCTCAAAGGAAGCAGGTAAGAGCATAACTCAGTCCTCAGCCAAAGGCAGCAGCTGAAGAGGTTGCAAGTGTATGTTAAAGGTGCTCAGCGGTGAGTTCAACTCAGTTTCCTTTCCAGCTGAGTATGCAGGGAACTTTGAAGAAGGAAAGTTACAGAGAGAACTGTCTCCAAAGAGTTTTGCTGCTCTTTCATTTAAGGTTAAAAAAAAACAAAAACAAAAACAAAAACCAGGAAATTAACACTGTCTCTTAAATCTTTAAGATGTCAGTAAATAAATGATGTGGTTTTCAGAACTGTAAAGCAGCTGACTTCAGCTGGAGCGCTGGGTACTCAGCACTTCTGGAAATAAAACCATTTGTTTGCCCAGGCTTGGAAGGAAAAGCTGACTTGAAGTTCTTGTTCTTGCAAATATGAATATGAAGCAGGATATAAAAATATGAACTGAATATGAATTGAAGCAGAGTATGAGACTTAAATCAGTAGTGCTCCCTCGGGAGGATCGTTATGTGGAGAAAAGGAAAAAGTGCACAAAAAACAAGAAATATGTCAACACCATTGGAAAAAGAGGAAGGATGCAAATTGCTTCAGGAATTTTTGAACATTGATTCTTCAATTGTAAGTTGGAAGGAAAACAGTAAAAAGTTAGAGGATTTATTATTACACAGAAATATCATGATTTTTTTGGTTATTTCTTCAGAAGATTAATGTTTACTTTTAACAAGTAGAAATTCACAAATCTTACTTCATTAATTTGATAGAAAAATGTTTACTTAGATACTAATTTTAATAAGAGATTTCATAGTACCCATCTGCTGCTACAAAGTACCATTCAGATTCACTCCATTATCCAGTGTGCCCAGCAAAACATTTCATCCTGTAGAAGTGAGAAAAGCCTAAGTGCATAATTCGTCTGAAAAGAGGGAAAAAAACAAGATGAACAAGGTTGTGAAAGTATGGTTTCCTCTTTGCACTCCATCACAAGACATGACTCATAATGACAAGAAGTGGTGACTCACTACATGGACTTTCTCCTTAAAGTGAGCTAGGAGCTGCGTTAATTTTGCTGCAAGCATGTTTGGCAGTGTGATGTGAAGCCTTGTTGTGGATCTAACAGATAAGCCACTCTCAGGCTGTGGGCTTGGTGTTTCTTGTCCAGCAGCAACGGGCAGTGGGTTGTGTGCAGTGCATCTACTTGTGTTATCCCTGACCTTTACAAGTTGGAACACCAGCACATCCCGCTGGTTACAGCCATGGCCAAGGGAAAAGCTGATGGATATCTGAATGGGATGCAACAATAATGTAAGCTTGGGGACAGGAGGGATAGCAACGAATTCAGTTGACAAGGTTGTTAGTTGTTACAGAACTGTTCTTCTTACTCTTCTTCTTGCCCATTTGGTTGTGGATGCCCCATTCCTGAAGCTGTTCAAAGCCATGATGCATGGGGCCCTGGGCTGACCTGATGCTTGATCTAGTGGTCAGCAACCCTGCTCATGGCAGGGGTTTGGAACTAGATGATCTTTGAGGTCCCTGCCAGTCCAAGCCATTCTACGATTCTTTAGTTGATCTCCACCCAGCCTTCTACCCACAGCTGAAACCAGGAGCATCAGTCTGATGCTGTGCTCCAGGGCACCGTGATGTTCTGCTTCCAGTACACCATGAGGGTTTGGTGTTTGTAACCTTAATCCTCAGTCATACATAGATCTATGACTTCTTACAAATCTCCAGACCTGTCCAGCACTTCTCCGCCTCTATGTTCTGTACTTTGGCAGAAGGGTGTCTAGAATTATAACATATGAAATATGGTTATTTCTAAAATATTATATTTGTGTCCACTTTATGTCTGCTTCTTTTTGTTTTTGACCATCTATTATTATTAGATAAATTATTCTTCCAGACTGAAAATGTTTTCCTGAAAGATGCCAATGTTTGTTACAGGGTTTGAGCCACCAAATCACCTCCCATCTCCTCCTTCCCCTCTGGGACCTTGCAGCCAGGGCTGTGACAGCTGTGCCAGATGCCAGGGCAACCCCAGACCTCTCCCTTCTGGACAGGGACTTGGAGATGCTCTGCTTCATATAACCTTTGCCTTAAGGTCAGAGTGACTGTTTTTTGAAGCCAAGCATGGCTGTCCTTCTGGGGCACTGTTCACATTTCAACCTCTCACTTCAGAATACATTTGGTTTCATTTCAGTGAACACATTGTTTAGCAAAATTGGCTCAGTAACAACAAAGTTTACCATCCAGCTATGCTTTTTATTGTATCTCTCAATGCGACGGGATTTCACATTATGTGTATTTTCATGGGATTAATATCAACGTGATGTTCTATATCCCTAATGTATCTCAGCTCATTAGGTACTTTAATTCATTTTGTAAGAACGTCTTTTGCCTTCCACTCAGAAAATGTACCCATTTGTGTGTCATCATCTGTGGGCTATCCTCGACCCCAGAGCACAGAAAAAGTCTCCTGCTAGTTGAAATCCCACTCAAAGTAATGATTTTTATACCTACATGCTAATATCATTCTCATAGATCAGCTTCTGATGTGCCTGCTGTATTAAGCAAGTTGAATTTTCTGCCTTAATACCACTCTGTCACTAATTGCTTTTATATGTGCTTGCTATGATTACCTTGTCCTCATTTCCAGTATCTGTTTTGAAACACAGTATTAGTACATTTATTTTCTGTGTCACAAACCAATCTCTTGCTGAACATCTCTTCGCAACTTTATGGAGATAATGCTCCATATGAGAGCATTGTCCTAATGCTTCCTTTGTGCTTCTTCTTTTTAATGGTAGGAGTGTCACCCTTCAGTAAAGTGAGTTGCTTTGGCTGCAAACAGAATTCATCCCTTGTGCAGAAGATCTCTGGATCTTATCATGGTTGTCTGCAGAAGGCTGACCCAGCTCTGGAGCAGCACAGAAGTGACACACAATGAGTTGGACACCTGGCTCAGCTCTTTCCCACCATCACTATTCATGCTGTCTTGCTTATTTTTCAGTGTTTGGTTCACAGAAATCACATCCTTCAGAGCCTTAGAGGACCATCATTATCTCATGCAACTCTCTTCACGCATCGCCATGGGGTTCCACCAAAGAATTCCTGTCCCTGCTCTGTGTCCTTCACCGCACTTGAAAACATCTTCTAGACAGATTCTTTTGATTTAAAGATCTCTGTTGACAGGGAAGTTGCTGCATTCCTAGGTATGTGTTTCCAGAGGCTAATTATTTTCACCTGAAGATTTACCCATGGTGTCTTGCCTGGGGTCATTTCAATGTTTTCTAAGGAAATTTCTGATACTGAAGTCAGAAACAGGGCACTGACAGACAGGTGGCTGATCAGTGTGCTCCAGGGATGTCACTGGTATTTAGCCCTTTCGTTCTTTTTGCTGGATCTACTGAGCTAAGGGAAATTTCTATTGTGTCCCAACATCCATTGTTTGAAGGTTTTTCAGGACCAGGAAACAGTGCTGTCCCCTCACAGGACATCCTTGGCTTCGCAAGTGATTTGGCCAAAGCTTTGTCCTTTTGCCACCCTTTGCTAGTCAGTGAAGTGAAATCTTCACATCAGACTGCAAAGGACTTCCTTGGCTTTACATCAGATGATTTTTTTTTTAATTGAGCTTCTTTAGGCTTAGATTAGCACACCAGTTATATAGCTATTCTTGGAAACATGTTTGTAAATTTCCACCAGCCTTCTAAAAGTGCTGAACCTGGGATTCAGGTACCAGTGCCATGTGGTGTTTATCCATTGGATGGACCATGCCCAGTTGCTTCGAGAATTATGTTTGCTCCCCGTCTCTTGGTTAGAGCAGGCACACACACACACCTGCTACGTATGAGCAATCCTACCTGCTTCCCAAAAGGCTTTCCTCCCTGCAAAAGTGACTCATATTATCCAGTGCTAAATATATTTTTATCTGTATTAAGGTGCTACAAGTCTACCATATAAATTTGCATGGTCAAAAGTTCTAGCAAACTCTATGACTCACTTCTGTTCATCAGATTAGGGCTAACTACCAACTTTCCCAAGAACATTTCTCATGTTTCAGTTATTTTTCTCCTTTTTGCAGTTATTGGTAAAGTTATTGAGCAGCACTAGTCTAGGCAGGAGATACGGTGGGAATCCACCAGAAGTGTGAAGCTGACTCTGCTGGGAGTGCACAGCTCCCAAACTGCAGAGGTGTCTGAGGGTCAGCATATTTATAAGCCGCTTAGGAAGTAAGAATTAGTGGAGGGCTGGGTTTGCCTCAGCTCTGAATGAGTTCAAGTGCAGATTGGATGGGGCTTTGAGCAACCTGAGTGGAATGTGCCCCCATCCACTGCAGGATGGTTGGTTATGCTATTGGTTATGTGATCTTTAGAGGTCCCTTTCAGTCTGTTTCTGCCTGGGTCTCCCTGATCCCAGGGTCACTGCGCCCATCCCTCCAGACCTCAGTGGGAGGTGAGAAATCACTGCTTGATGCTCACCACTGAAGGACATAGCTGGGGATCCGGGCCAAAGGCTGTTTCAGTGTCACACAAATGAGTCAGACTCCTGTGTCAGAGCATGTTTCTTAATTTAGATGTACCCTTTTAAGCTTCCTCTAAATGTTCATCCCTCTGCCCACCCTCTCCCCATCCCCGCTATTGAGGCGTTTGGTTTATTGCTGGTTCTCTGATGCCCTCCTGTGACTTACTGAAGGTGGCTGACAGCAGTGGTGTGTCACTGGCAGGTAAGGAAGAACTGTGTCTTGATGGGAAACATTTCCACAGTGTGGGCAGGCAAGTAATAAAAATTGCTCTAGAAACATCATTGCCAGTGCTGATCCCGAGCTTGGCTCACAAGTGGTCCTTGTATCACAGAGGGGTTGCCTGAACGATTTTGGAATCAAGGTCTCGGAACATGTCACTTAACATGTCAGCTTTATTAATGTGCATGCAGTACAATTAATACGTGACAACTGTGCACACTTCATTAGTAAATTCGGTGCTTTCAAGCATTGGTCTTAGCGCTGAAGGCCCCTCCTGCTAATCATGGAGTCAGTAGGTGACGACTTTATTTTCAAATGGAAATTGTAATAAATTTCCACAAAGGAAATAATGGGACTCCTGATATATAACTCCTTTAATCACTTCCTGCAGCGGGAGCACAGGAGTGGTGATGTGCCCATCTTGCTTGGCTCATCGTGTCTCTGCTGCTGTTTGCTTGCTGTGCTTTCAGAAAGGTTAATAGTCAGCTACAGAGCAAGCCATGGAGAGAAAGACATGACATTTTATTATTATTATTAATTATTTTCATTATCGTAGCTCCTAGTTCTGGAGACGTAGAACAGGTCCTGCTGGGGAAGGCAGCAAACCCTTCCCTGAGCAAATTAAGTGTGCAGCCAAAAAGCTTAGGAGAGCAAAGAGTGGGTCTCTGTGTAGCGAAGATCTACCTTTCTCCTGCAGCACTGAAAACATGAGCAGCAAGGATCGTAGCCTGACAGATGTTTTCACAAAGCAATAAAATGAGCAAGGATACAAGCAGTGTTGCATAAAGACAATACTTTCCCTTAGGAAACCACAGCTTCTTTGGGAAGTTTTCACATCCCTCTGTTCCAAGGTTATCATAGGTCACAGAATGTCCTGAGTTGGAAGGGATCCCTAAGGATCATTGGGTCCTGCTCCTGGGGCCGCACACCATCACCAAAAATTGAAACCGTATCTCTGATTGGTTGGTAGTTTTTTCTCTCACTTAGCAATTTCTTGAAGTCAACAAGGGAGCAGGAAGAAGGACATGAAGTCATCCCTTGTGCCAGGGTGATTCCTGCATGGAGGTCCGGGATTCCTGCTTGTAGCACTTGGGATGGAAGCCCAGCCCTGGCCCTGGTTTCTGAATGGGAAATCTGGACCCCTGAGCATCCTCTACACGCCCAGACATCTCCCATCAGGAAGCTGCTCTCAAAGAACTGTTTCAACACCCAACAGAATTAATATTCCTGTGGCTTCTGGAGCACGATGTGCCAGAATTGCTTCCAATATTTTATTAATGCATCTATGTCCACCCTTGGTGTGATGCTCAGGTCCAAAGCCTTCTCCTCACCTCTCCATACCAGTGAAGGTGCTTATGTAAGGGTGATTTATGCTCTGAGCAGCCACAGCTCACAGATGCTATTTTCTTCTCAACAATAGTGCATGAAAGCTATGATCTGAAAGGGCTTATTTCATCTCCCAACATTTCTGGGGCCAGTAGGGAAAAGGCAGTAATGTAAATTTCTGTTTTGAGGTAAAAAATAAGAAAGCTGCATTTAGTAATGTCCATGTATTGTTTAAACATTTATCATTTGTCTCTTTCTCAAAACTGGTTCTCATCAATTTATCATGTGCTTACATTTGGCTACCTATTTTTTCTTGCTTTTGGTAAATCTTTTAAAAGTGACCTGAAAAGATGAGAGACCAATCCTGAGTTGCTGTACAAGGTGGTATCTGAGTGCCTGAATGCCTTTACTGCTCAGTCCTGGGGAAATGTGCCTGAAAATGCCAATTCCTACTGATGGCAGCCTCCCTGTCCTCACCCTCTGCCAGCACCCACTCTCTCCATCAGGACAGACAGCCACAGGACATAGGACTGGGGACTCTGGGGAGGTAAAGAAAAGTGGCTTTGGATATCACCCTTCATTCACACTGCCCACCTTGGCTACAATGCCCACCTGGACAAGAATTCAGGCTGTAAATACTGCAAGCTCCTCCTCCTGTTCTGGACTTGGAGCTGGGGGTGGTCTACAAAGCCTGGCTGATCCCTGGCCAGGAGAACCCCTCTGTCCTGGCCAATCCCACCAACCCTGCCATTAACTCTTCTCCTGGGTCTGTGCAGTCCTGGGGGCTGTGCTCAGAGGGACCGTGGATGGCGGAACCAATAGAACCTGTGAGGAAGGCTGTTGGCTCTCCCTTCCTCCTGGCAGCACATGGAGCCACAGCGACTGGTGGCTGGCAATGCGACTGGGTCGTGGCTCACTTGCTGTGCCAATCACTCCCAGAGGGTTTCATGCCGCACAAAATTCTAGCTTTGAAGATTTAAGAGCAGGCTGGCTGCTACCCCCTGCCATGCAGGAGTTGTTGCTTTACAATGTATGTTTTATTTATAGATTAACATTAGCATTTGCAAGAAGAATGGCTTGGGCTCTGAGTTATTGCTTCCTATTAACCTGAAATTATTGAGTGTCTGAAATTCGTGAGGAAACCCAGTGAGCAGAAAATATCTGAAAAATGTTCCTTGCCTTTCCTTGAAGCACAAAGAATAAACAGCCTCCTCCCTTTGGAGGACTCTGCAAAAAACACTGAAATGTCAAACGAGAGAGCCAGGCAATCATCTTTATAAAGAATCACAAACATCAACCATTTTCCATCTTGTGTGTGTACAGTTCTTCATATATATTGCTTATTACATACACTATCTAATTTCTGTTTGCCATCAATAACAGGCTTCAGGCTGCATGGAGGAGCAGACCTTGCAGTTCTATTATACACTGCTTCCTTCACTCATATGGAAACGTTCCTCTCCAGCAGCAGATTTGGGTTTTTCTTCAAATAGGCTATGAGTGGGCTGGGGAAGGAAAGTTCCCACCCAGATGTGTTGGGCTGGGCGTGGGGATGGTGATGGGGACAGGATGAGGCTCCCTTGCCCCAGCGCCATGGGGCCAGCTCCAGTCTCATCCCCAGCAGGGGATTTCTGGCCAGTTGGCGGAGAGTGGGACATGGGTAGAGCTCATCTTTATTATAGTGTTTAGACAACTACACTTTGGGTTTCTTCTTCATCTTATTGCCCAGGCAACTTCCTTCATCCAACATGAGCACCTGCTACTCCATCCAGAGGCAGCAGTTGATAGATAGAGTGACTGAACTCTTCCATCTTCCTCATTGATATCCAGGAGAACTGAAGTGAATAGCTCCTAAGAGATGCCTGACCTCTTTGGCGTTGAAGTTACTGTGGCTGTGAGGTCGGCAGCCCAAGTCCCTCCAGGGTAGCCCTGCCATTACACAGCACTGCTGGCTCCGAGCCCGGAGATGGGGACAGCATGATGAAGGAAAGCTTCCTCTTGCTGTTTAACCTCCCCATCTGAAATGCAGTATTTTTAGTGCTTCATTTCTAAGCATTCTTCCTCCTCATTTAGTCAAATCAGTAATAATCACTTGCATTTATGTTGCAACTTTCAGCCAGAAGAAGTCTAAAATGCTTTCCCAATCCAAGATGGCTATTTACACAGCTTTTATTTAATCCTCCTTATGCTGTGCTTGGGGACAAACCAGTAACAGCCCATTTCTTTCTGTGCTCCTGAACTTTCATGATCTGCGACTGACAACTTTAATAATCTTCTTTATAAAGCCCAGGCAGCATCCAGAGGAGTACCTAAACGGTCCCCAGGAGCTGTAATTAAAATTAAGCTGCCCATGAGTTGCTTTGATTACAATGGGGCCGGCCAGCTTAACCTTCAATTTATGCTGACTTGAAAGATGGCTCATACAGAGAACCTGTGTGCCAGGCATGGATTTGAATTAATTATGCTGATTCTCTGGTTGTATTTTGCTATCTGATTAGGCTTACAAATGAAATCACAGCCCCGTCCTTTGCGGGATCTCTGCTGCAAACACCACGTCCCAGCATCCTGCTGTGGGATGCCCACCTGCTTCCTACCCTCCCTACATGGAAGGGCCAATTTTGGGTGGAGATAGGGACTTTTGGGCACCTGCTGCTGAGTTGTTGGCTGCAGACACAGAGCCCCTAATTTGATCCTATAACTGATGGGCGGTGAATAGGTACTGAGCATCCTTAGCACACCCCTGCTAAGACTGAATCACAGCAAGAATCCTGATTCCCAAGAGCAGATCTTCTTTCTGGTGTTGCCCATCCTCCAGCTGCATGGAACAGGCTCTTAATTAGCACCAACATGATCTGAGAAAATAATGAGAAAATGCAGTTTTCTATGTGAGGATTTTTTTCTTGTGTCTGTGTATCAAAATACACCTTCACACCAGGTGTTCTGTCTCCTGTGTCATGTGGTTTGAAAAGCCACGGCTGAAGGGTGGTGGATGCACTTGAACAAGGCTGTAATTTTGCTGCAGTCACTTTTAGAAGATGTCAAAACAGAGACATGAAACTTTCTCCCTCCCACCAAATTTTCCAAACCCACAGACACTAGATGAGCTACACGGAGTGTATCTTCCTCTCAGACTTCTTGCTTCCTCACAGTTATATTTTTAGAGGCTTCTGTCCTTTTCTTTCCTAAAAGCTCATATCACACCTGAACCATGCTCTTCCTCAGCCAGTGTTGTCTTCCCTTTGATTGGCAAAGTACATCAATGTACGTCACAAGAGCAGGGGAATTTATTCAAATGCCTGCTTCTCCTCTGACAAAATAACAGCCTTTATAGCGGCAGAGACATGGCATGCACCTCTGCTGTACTGTGACAGATCCACCTGCCCCTTCCATCCGTGCCTTTTGACACCAAACAGACAAAAAGCTGCTATGACCCTCTAATGGTAGGTTGGATTTAGGAACAATTTCTTAGAGAAAGAGTGGTGAGGCAGTGGCACAGGCTGCCCGTGGAGGTGGTGCAGACACTGTCCATGCAGGTGTTCAAGAACCATGGAGATGCAGCACTGAGGGGTGGTGGTCAGCAGGCAGTATTGGTGTGGGTGAGATGACAGTTGGACTAGATGATCTTAGAGATCTTTTCCAAACTTAATGATTCTGTGATTCTGTGGCAGAGCACCAAAGGTTTCAGTAGGCAGGTCTTGCAGAGCTTAAGTCTAAAATTCCTTTCCTTTGTCAGCTTCAGGCACTGAGCTCTTGCAGCACTGGCGTGGGAGAGAGTGTCACTTCAGAAAGGCAGCTCAGGAATTCACAAGATATTTGGCTTATTTTACACATGAACCTCCAGAGTTTTTCTACTGTTCTTCTGGGTGTTTCAGGAAGGCCCTGTATGCGTTGTCGGAGCTTTATTTCCTAATTTCCACAAATTATTACACTGCCAATCTTCATATTGCTGGTGAAATCCTATTAAAATATTTCAAATTACCATTACAAATTGAATATTCTCTCACATCTCATGTACTGTGAATCCTATTTTATTAACACTGCAATATTTCAGGTCTAGAATTAAAGCCAGAAGGGTTGATAGTAATTAGTCCTTGAAATAATTTTATCTACAGAGCTTTGATGCCATTTAATATTCAGTGAGTTAATGACAGAGCTCTTCCAAGAAACAACTCTGTCTGCTGTCTGATATAGAAATTAGTTTAGCTGCTAAAGGGTGGGGACAAAATTGCCCATGGCAGTTGAGGAATGTCTTTGGAGGGTGGTTTTAAAGGTAAGGAAAGGAGGTTTTGCCTTGCTTTTGGAGAGGCTGGGGTAGGCTCCCATCCTCACTCCTCTTTGAGGACAGAGCTTCTCCATGGTGAAGGGATGGTCTAGAGCTACTATTCTGTTTTCTTAATGCTGGTAGATGCTAAAGCTGCAGTTTTTGCCATTAATTATGTGAGTATATCTCTTGTGCAGGTAGGTTAAGTTTTAATTTAGCTCCTGCTGTGTCAGTGAAATGTCAAGAAGAGAAAGTGCATTATGAAGCACCACATAGAGCCAAGATAGATGTGGGAGGTCAGCTAATGGTTCAGGCCCTTATGAAAAATTTTAACTTTTCTTTTTAGAATTCAAGTTAATAATGGTTCAGGGCTGAGTTTAGCTGCTTACTGTGGTTTTCTTTCCTTCCTAGAGCTCTGAAAGCATCCTCAGAGTACCACTGGAAGGCTGATGCTAACTGCTAATCACAGGCTATTAAGTCTCTGTGTTACCCTGTTCTCCCCACATGATGTAAGCCAAACTGCACAGACTCCTGCTGCTGGAGCAATTTTGGCTAGTGATACCTTCTCACATGCACTGTGAAGATGACATCAAACAGTCCTATCACTACAGAGATACTTCTGCAATCAGACTAATTACGTTCAACAGAGTATATCAAACAGAGTATTTCAACCATGCCCTAACCTGGTTTTATTTTTGCTTTGCAGTTTGCCTGGCTCTCCAGCCATGTACACACACACACACACACACACATACATAAAAATATATTATACGGCAGATTTCTCCTGGGCATTTTCTAGGGTTTTTATATTGAAGTATTATTTGTCACAGTCTTGTGACCTGGAAGCAGACAAAAGTACAGGCCATCTTGTCATGTTGTTCTTTTGTTAATTCCTATGGAAATTATTTGCAACTGAATGATGTCAGGAGACTGGATAGGCTGAAACTCAGACTACCAGTACCCTCAGAGATGCCCCAAGGCATTTCTTCTGGCCCCTAGTTTCTTCAAAAGTGAACACTCTCAGGACCTTCTGGTCCTGCCTGTCTCTAGGGGCAACACTCCTTGAGCAAGCATCTTCCCTACCACCCTTCCCTTGGGCCATCCCCACTACAATGCTAGTGGGGTGCTCACCTGAGTGCTATTGAGCTGATGGGAATCAGTAGCCTGGGCTCAAAGCACCATAGCACATACTGGCATGGCACACTCTGACTTCACATAAAGATCTGGAAGAACATTTTTGCACATGTATTTGCCTAAATAAATTTTAATCTGAGTGGAAGCAGTCTGCATTGCTGAGTGAAAATTCCACAGGGCCTGGGACTGGTGGGGTTGAAGGTTGCATGTGAGGACTGCGGGAGGCAGAAGGGGAGGACAGTGCTTGGGCTGGCAAAATACTTCAGAGGACTATATGCCAAGTAGGGACAGAGTGAGAATGGAGTCTGGGTAAATGACCAAAGAAGTGGCTTACTAACATGATTTGTACCAGCTGAAATGCCAAAGCCAAAACTTGTTCAGCAAGAGCACACAGAGAAAGATATGGACTGCTCCCCTATATATTGAGGGTATATGCTCTGATTTCCAGAGAGAAAAGAGAGGTATGGCTGAAATCTGGATAATGATAAAAGGTGAAAGAGAAAATCTGAGATGCAATGAAGCACAAAGATTGTATAATGGGTCAAGTAATTAAAGAGGATGATCAAAGAATAGCACGAGCAGAAGAAAATGAAATGAAGGTAATGTTTGATAGCAGAGACCAAAAATGGTAGGGTTAATAGATCTTAGAAAAAAAGTTGGAGAATTAACCAAAACAAAATCAACTCTTCAAAATTAATGGGCTTCAAGAAACAGATTTCAGTAATGAAAGAGGCATAGCACACAATAGGTTGTTGGAAAACAGTTTAAAAGCCGAAATAGTTCAGAATACTAGTCAGTTCATCATTAGGGATGATGTTTTGGTAGACACCGAATCTACTAGAATGTAGGCAGGCTGGAAATTGCAGCAAGAGATTAGTGAGGATAAATTCCAGGGCTTCAGTGAACTCATACAGAGAGAAGTACAGAGAACATGGTCATGAGGTCAAGGGAGTGAGGATGAATATCAAAGGACAGCATTTGCTGGAGGGGAGAAAATCAAATTCAAGTGGAAAAGTAAAAAAGAACAGAAAAAAAAAAACAACACAGGAGGCATTAATGGAAAGAGAAATATCAGAAGACACATTGGTCCTCTACTCAGTGCAGAAGAAAAGATAAAGGCAAATGATACTGAGGAGGCTGAACTGCAGAATGCCTTTTTTGGCTCACTTTTCACCATGACATCTGTAGAGATCAAGCAAAGGGAAATGGTACAAACTCAGGCTAAAAGGAAAGTACAGGAAATTGAAATATGTTAGAAAGTACAGAGATACTTAAAATGTTTTGAAATTGTTGGAGCCTGATAAAATTTGAAAAATTGATGATGTCCAAGGGCATGATGAGAACCGGCTGAGCAGTTTTGGAGTAGAACTGAGGAACTAAGAAGCTCCATAAAAGAAAATTTTATTTTTCTCTACAGTGAGGCAGAAGAGGTTCTGGTAAATGAACATAATTCAGCTTAATTCTGATCCCTAGAAGAAGTACTGTAACAAACAAATTTCCTATTTGCAAGCACTTCAAAGTTAACAAATATACAAGTAATAGCCTCTATAGATTTGTTATATGCTAACATCAAGACAGTCTAATCTGTTTCTGTGATGGATGATTAGCAACATAGGACACACAGCTGAATTATAATGAAGTTTTGATGCCATCTCACATGAGATTTTCATTAGTAAGCAAGGTAGATAATTCCTAGGAAAGTGTGAAGGATGATCGCAGGTCTGGCACAGAGACCAGTGGCTGTTACTGGGTCAGGCATCTTTTTGGGATTGCTCATCAGGACTAGGGATCCATTAGCATTTTCACCCATGATTTGAATGACTAGAGAGTTTGCACATTAGATTTTAAAAACTGCACAATGTTGGAGAAGATATAAACACACCAAACAAATGGAGCAGGACTTGATGTTTTCTGGGCAAATTGTGATAACAACATGAAATTTTGAATATGGTTTAAAAAAAAAAAAAAAAGCAAGTCCTTTGTATGAGTAGATCCAGTCAAATGCACAGATAGATGGGGAATGCTTTGGGGCATGTGGCAGTCCCACAGAAAAGGCTATAGTGCTGAGATGAACCAAGCAGAGGAGGCTTCTGGGGATGTGATACCATTACTGGGAGGAAAGGGTGATGGCAACGGCTTGCACCAGCATCATGCTCTGCTGCATGCCCCCGCCAGTCAGCAGCTGGGGAAATGGGCTTAGGCTCCACTGAAATGTCTTCCTTGCCTGCCATAACTCAAATTGAGCCCCAGACACCTCCTGCCCTGAAGAGAAGTATTCACAAGGCAATAGTCAGGGCTGGGGGCTGCTATTTGATCTGTTTACCACCTGATGTGGGAGGGATTTCAAAGGGGCTGGTGCCCTGCTGGTGCTCCCCCTGCATGAGCACCCACAGGTGCCCAGGGGGTGCTCAAGTCCTGGCCCTCTGCTTGGAAATCACTGCAGGTGGCCTAAGTGGTTCTGTTCCTGGAGGTGCTAAACAAGACAAGAAAACTCTGAGCAGTCCAGTGTGGAAACTGGGGACACTGAGCCAGAAAGTCTTGCTGGGTGTATAGGGATTAATTCAAATAATGGTCAAGCACTATCAGTGCAGTGATGGAAGAAAACATGGTTTACATGCATCTGCTCAAACAGGTCTTGACGCTTTGGCTTTCTCCTAGCAGATCTTTAAGAGACACCTGAGTAATTTTAACTCTGTCTACAGATCAGTGTCCTTCAGCCAATTTTAAATATTATCAACACAGTTAGTTCCTTCCAAGTTTCTTTGCTCAGATGCACCTAGCAGAGCCTGCTCCACAAAAATTGGTCTGTGCTGCAAGAAAATTAATTCATGATCACTGTCAAGGAACTTGGGTACAATAAAAGAGAAAGAAAGTGTTTCTTGTAAACCGTTCTTTGAGTAACATTAAAACATTGTTCCATTCTTGTTCTCCTGCAAAGAACATTTTAATGGGACTCTGTAGGTGAAAAAACCATTAAAAGCAATTATCTCTGTAATTACTATCTTGCTTCTCTTGACCTCAGAAAACACAACCTCACACTCACTGTTAGGGAACTGTTGCGGGGAGAGATGTATATGTAAATGGGGTCAGATACGCAAGACATTTAAGATCTGCAGATAACAGGAAAGGAGAAGGACTGGTGAGCTCTCATTTACAGAGGAATTGCAGCATTTCTTGTCCTGGGTGCTCAAGACACTCACAGCATCACTGTGCCTCTAAAACTGAGCAGTGTGGTGACTGCTCCACTGCAACTCCATCTTGGACTGTTTCCAAATACTGCACAATTTACCACTACAAAAGAGTGTACATAAGTAACTGAATTTCTTGTTCCCACCGGTATCTAGCACTTTGTCAGACAATACTGGGAGCCTCTTTCTTGTCACACAGTAGATGATGAACCTCAGCCCAGATGTGCTGTGCAATCTAGTAGATCTGCTGATGGGAAACTCATCTGTAAAAAGCTGCAATCCACCATCTAAATATGATGAGAATAATATTTGTGGCAACAAATGTCGATTTGGGATTCAGTATTAATTCCCATTTCCAGTGCCTCCTGAGCATGATAGTGGATGTGGCTCTGGCTTTGGCTACTCAACTGTCCTGCCCACTACATTTACTAGAGGGGGGCACTAGATTTTGCTTTCCAGCTCCCTCCTCAGCAGTACATGTATGGAACAGTCCCTAACATGCTGGGGCAAACAGGATTGAATGCCCTGGGGACAACTACAGCCATTACATGGGTGGCATTAGGGTACATATAAGAAAGTGTTCTCCAGGTAAGCCTTCTACTCCAGGGTAGGAGGGAATGGGGCAACTGAGGTCACAATTCCCAGATCACAACAGTAGCGAAGGCACTCTCAATGGCAGCAATGGAATTTTCCATTGTTACAAAATGTAGTTTGGAGATTAGAGTGAAACATCCCTGAACTGCTAGGTCTAGTTAACTCTATCCACTTAATCCATTGGTTACATCCTCTGTGCCCATCTTGCCTTCAACAAGCAGAAAATAAGCTGTCTGGCATGCTGGATTCTGAGACCGGAGAGGGCATTATCAGTTCTACTGGGCTGGTCTCACTCCTCAAAAGTTCAAAAGGAAGTATTATTTTATTGATGGTTACACTTCCACTGCCTCTTGCTTCCAGGAATCATTTCTCCTTCTTCCTGTCTGGCAGTGCAATATTCAGGACTCTCTTTGCAAACACGTTTATACATTTAAGTTACTTTAACAAGCAGGCATCTTGCCAGTTATTTTTCTCCTGTTTTCTTGGAAAAGGATTACACATATTTATTTTCCCTGTATTTGTAACTGTGGCAAAATATCTTACCTTACCTCCTCTGATGCTTCTGTGATGACGGATGGTTTTTACTAGAAATATAACAAATTACATCCCAATGCTTTTAAGAATATTAACATTTTTATAGGCCTTTTCTTACAGCTGTTTTGTAGTTGAACAATATAATCTGTTCAGAAGATTTTAGGCTTGTGCTTTGCAATGACTTAAGTTGTGCATTCACATGACCAAAGCTGGATGTCAGTTACTTTGGTAATGTAAGCAGCAGAGGAATGTGGAGGAACACTGTCCTGTCCCAGGAATGTAGATGCTCTTCAGCAGCTCCCCACCCCTAGAGCTCATCAACAGCAGAAAAAGATGTGGCATTTTCCACAACGATGTGCCAATTGAAAAACAGAGCTTCTGGGGGCTGAAAACCATCAACAAAGCATAGCAAAATGGGAAGCACATGAGCAAAGATTGTATGAGAGAATGGGTAAATGAAAGTAACACACGAGAAAAGCAAAACTCAGGAAAAGTTCTAGATACAGCCATGGTTGAAAAGGAGATATATTGGAGGAATATTGTAAACTTCTGCCTTCTGTATTAAATAATTATCTCCTATTAAGATCCTCAACACAGCATATTTTCTTGCTTAAATTTGTGACCTCATTCAATTTCAATTGATTAAATGCAACTAATCCAATTTTGCACATCTTTAAACATGGCCTGGAAGGAAAAGAAGCCATATCACTGTTGCTTCATTATCAAGTCAGCATCTTTTTTTTTTTATTTTAACGTCACCCATCAGAGTACAGTGCTTCCTGTTCTTTTCGTTATTTTCAGTTCATCGTTGTCCTTTGGAGATTTGTAATTAATTTTTGCAAGGCATGAGTGTCCTCTCTGGGGTGTGCACGTATAATCAGATCGTGTAATCCATATTTTACCGCCGGACCGGAGAGCTGCTGATAGGAAAAGAGAATGGCATTGGAACTGTGGGGAGAAGAAAAAGTTTTGAGTTAAACTATTTAACACTGTCCGACTTTATTTCTTGTGATTTCCACCTCCCGCTTTGCGCAGCACGCGGGGGTAGCGCAGCACGGGGCTTCAGCACCACAGGCACGGACAGCGCCCAGCCGAGTCCCCCAGCAGCACCGCCCGCGCCCCTGAGCGCCCATGGGAAAGGATAGAGCCTCTCCCACCCACATCACCGGGATGGTGGGAGCCTGGAGCACTGCTTCTGCACGAGGAGGGGAGGTAAAAAAGAATGGGACCGGCATTCTCAGAGGGGTTGAAAGGCCCCGAGATGCCGGAGGGCCACAGCAGTTTGTGTGTGCAGATACACACATCTAAGATGGACCTCCTTCAGAGGCTGCAGGGAAACTGGCACAGCCTGTGTGGAAATTCGTTTCATCCTGACGATGATGCCTGAAACAGCACAGCTAAGTCGCACTCTGCAAGAGCCTGTTTCTCGCTCCTCACTAGACAGGGAGCTCAGGGTGATAGGATCATCCATAGATATTTGTACTGCAGACATCTGATATGAAGGCAGATGAATCCTTTGATTTCTCAGTAGCTGGCTTCTGTTCCAACAGCTGCCTCTTTGTGTATTTTTTCCTGTCTTCAGAAGTATTGTGTGACTTATACGATAAGCTTCCTCGGGAAAAGAACAAACAAAATTGATCAAAAATGAACCATACCCTCTAGATAAAGCAAATAGACTGAGACGAAATTAAGGAGATGAAAACCTGTCAATATTTAGAGGCCATGTAAATGGATAATTTTGGCATAGTTGTGCTAATTTGCACCCTGTCTCCTGCTTCAGACTCCAGAAGTGGCCCCTTGCTCCTGTTATTAGCACTCATTGATTTCTGCTGTGCTACAGACGTGCAAATGGCTTTGCAATCAAAGAAATCAATTTTTGGAGGGGTGCACTCCACAAAACTTGTTGACCCCCCCAAAAGTGGAGTCCACTCAGGCAGCAGCAGAAGCAGGCTTTGCCACCTGTGGGGCCTGGAGCCTAATGAACACTCAGTTTGGTATTAATGGTCTTTTGAAAGTGTTTGTGCTCTGAAATCCCAGTGAACAACTTACCTTTAAAGAGGCAAGTACAGAAGATTATTCTGCTTACACAAGCTCTACCATGTATTTCTGATTCCTTTACTGTTTGTTTAGATATGTCCAAAAGGATATTAATTAGGGGAACTGGTTCTCCAGTGGCTCTGGAGGCTTTTCTCTCGGTTGCTGGACTGCTGGTGGGAATGGTTTGACGTGAGGGGGCTTAAAGCTGTGAGGGAGAACAAAATACATAGCATGATCCAAGCTCTTCAGAAAACAGCTTAGCAGTTATCACTCAGAGGAAGCAGTCTATGTTCTTTGATCCATGACAACTGGAAGAAAACTTTAAAGACGTTTGTGATCACAGAACAGAGAATCAAAGTAGATTCCATCAGTTATTAAGGATAGACTCGAGAGATGAAAGAAAAGCCACCTTGTCCATGACTGACCACAAGCAAGAAAATTATGTTTACAGTTGACTAGTAGCATGGAGGTAGGGTGGAATAGATCACTTAGTGCAGCACTTGAAGCCTGACGGGATGTGGGACCAAAATTAGTAGCCCACAGAAAAAAAGTCCGAGATAAAGGAGTCCTGTGCATGGTGCCATCAGCAGCCAGTGGTGCTCAAAGGCCTGCATCGCCTGCTGGGGACAGTGGTTATCCCAAGCTGCAGACAAAGCCTTGATAGCACTTTGGGAACACTGAGCTGTGAAGATTTATTATCTATCTATCACTGTTATCTACCCTATAAGGCCTATTTTCTTTCATCAGTTTTAATTTACAGAGGAGTTGCATTGCGCTCTTTCACCATATCACCCTGTTCTTTGGGGAAAAGACTCAGAGAGGCACCACATTTATCTTCCTTCCAGCATTTACTGTTTTCTGCTTACCACTGCACCTCCCTTCTTTGTCTTAGCTAAAGCCTAACTTGGTCCCTTCACATGGCAATCCCAAGATATTGCTAACAAGAACAAATTACATATTGTCATGAAAGCTTTGAGATCCAGGGGGAGGACTATGGTACAATAATCTAGAACACATATATCAATTTGTACAATGATATTAAAATGGAGCTCTAGTGACAAGTATCTGATCCTAGATAAATTTAAGATAGCAGGAAAATAAGGACTTCCAGCAGAGTAATTGATAAGTAAAAGGAATGGGACTGTGGAATACATTGTGTATGCTGAAGATCAAGTGTCCCCCTCCAAAGGCATGAAATACTTTCATTTCTCTTCTGGCCATTAAATTTGTCAGGCAATTCCCCTTTACTGCTTCATTCTTTCTTCAGATTTGTACACTTTGGGAAAGGTTCTTTTCTGTTCAAACAGAAATTAGTACAGGGAGGTGCACAAGGAAGTCCTGTGGTATGGATCATGCCCAAGAGAAGACTGGGTGGTTGGTATCTCTCTCCCAGACTTGTATGATCAATTTCAAGTCTATGCTCTTCCCTGAATCCACTCTGCTGCTCTGTTGGCATGTTGTGTGCAGTGTGTGTGCCGCAGATGCATCCCAGGTGACACCATTCCCTCACAGTGTGAGTAAGGTGAAGCTCTTATTGCGGGTTTCAGCAAAAGCGAAGGCCTTAGGAAGAGTTTGATGTCTACAGATACATATGGAACAGGTAGCTGGTATTGGAGGCCCATCTCAATGATCAGAAGCTGATGGAATTGCATTCCTGCTTACCCTGTATGCTGTCAAACTTGGGCAGTGCTGACGCAGGGGCCACACAACATTTTGGGCAGGGAGGCAGATGAGGGCGCAGGACTTCAACATATTTGTGACCCACATACTCAGAGGGAATATGCTCATCAGTAACCCGAGAGCTCATCTGGTGTTTTCCAAGCTCGTGCTGGAGAAGTGGGAGTGACCCAGTGAATACAGACTGAACCTGTGGCCCTTCTCTCCCTGCAATTTGAGATAAATGACATGGAGCAGACCTGGACTTTAATTAACACTGGTGACAGATTAGACAAGCCTCTTCTGGAAGACGCTGAAACAAAGGCCACCATCCTGGTGGCTTCCTGAGGCTGTTTCCAGCCCAATTTTTTCATGTGCAAGGTGACCTGATTTCCTTACATTGCTGCGTCACTAAGACCCATGTTGCTTACACAGGGACTGGATTGGGCCTACTTTGTGAGCTCTCAAACTCCTTTCCATGCTCTGGGGGAAATCTGTTTGCTTGGCAGTGTCTTTGGCAGGAAAGGCACTGCTGAGTGGAGAACATGGGAGCCTGTACCAGCTCTGTCAGACAGATATTTCTCATGTTCTCCACCAAGGGATTGACCTGTATGAGGCTAGAGAGCAGAACAGCTTGACTCACTGATGGTAGAAGCTGTACTGGTATTTGGAAAGCTCTGTCACTGCCTCCTGGCAGATGATATTGCAGGTAGAATGCAGACCAAAAAAAAAAAGTACCCTGCTCCATCCTAGATGTTTGTGGAGAGCTGAGAAAAGGCTCGTGTTACTGCACAGCAGCACCAGTAGCCCTTGAACTTAGCAAAATGGAGCAAAGCATCCTTCCTATGTAGAATTGTGAAAACAGATTTCCAGATTATTATGTCCTTCCTAGCAGTCAGAGATTAAAAAGCTGCATGGTGGAACTTGGGCAACACCACAAGGCTTGGCAAATGAGCCAAGAACCAGCTGTCACTGCAAATGTATGGTGATGACCAAAACCAGCACAGTGAAGTGAGGTTTCTCACTTGAAACCTTTCCATTTCCAGCTAAATCCAGGCTCTCCAGACAGATCTATGAGCTCTCACCACTCCCGTAATTCACTGGAAATGGAACATGATTTATTACCAGCTCTTTTGTCTATTATATTTACAACAGTGGAAAAGGTCTATCCTTCTCTGACAGTAAGTCTACACTATAGAATAGAAGGAAAGGCTTGTTTTAGCTTGTAATCCGAGTAAACTTGACAAGAAGCGAACAGAAGTGCAAAAGAACAGAAAAACATATTAATAACGATAAAAAAGAAACAAGAAAAAAAAGAAACAAGAAAAAAAAAGAAACAACAAATCCAAAGAAGACAGCTGAAATGTTTGAAGTGTTACTGCTCAAGCAGTCTCACTTTTTTTTTTTCCAAAGTCACTTTCTAAATAAATAATGCAACAAACACCTCTGCAACTATCTCAAAAACATTTGGGAGCCTGCTCGCAGGTATTCAGGATTTAGAAGAAAAGTGTATGAAATTCAGTCTCCTAACCATCAAAGAAAACAATCTCACTCCAGTGATTATGGATTGTCCATGAAACCCAACAAAGAAAGACCCCATGGCACCTCCTGCACCACATCTCCATCATCTGGGTGAACAAGGAATTAGATTTTAAGCATCTTTGCCTCCCAGAATTGATGAATTGACCTCAGTTAAAACTGAAAAAGATACACATTAGCATGTGAATTTTGTCATATATATTGGAAAAAGCAATCCCTAATTTCTAACTGTGGGATTCAGTAGATGAAATACTGAAGTACAGTTTTAGTGTAGTTGCAACACTGGAGAAGACAGGCAGCAGAACTGAATCTTTAGATCAGGTAAGATGATCCCACTGCAGATCTCAAATTATACTTTGCTTAGCATACATTCTATGACAGTAACCACAAGCAACCAATCTACCGGGGGTCTGTGTTGTACTGTACCAGCATGACATGCAGACACTCACATGGAATCACTGAAATCACTCAACTTTCACAGCTGTAGGCTGTAGGGCATTGATCACCCCTGCATTGATGATTTGATGGTTGGATTCATGGTGTTTTCCAACCTTAATGATTCTGATTCTGCCATTTCACTCTGAACAAGTGTGGCTGGAGCCTGCTCTGCAGAATCACAGCGTTTTTATCTCAAAGCCACCACCAGCTCAGCCTTCATGCATATCGTGGTGGTGACATCCGTGCATTCAGCAGGTTCAGACCCCTACTGAAGAGCTGACTAGGGAAGGTAGTTTATTGTACGACTGCACCCCACTGGGGCCCTTGTCTTTGGTTGGCATGCATAGAGCAGTCTCTATGTATTTCCTTTCTGTTTCTTTGGTCACTGCCAAGCAAGCAGATTTTCTGAAGAGTGCAGAAGAGAGTATGGAAGCAGATCTTTTCCCAGTCTGGAAGAGGGCAGTGCTGCTGTGGAATGCATGGAGGGCAAGGTTGCTCCTATCCTGCATGCCTCCACAGGCTCCATTGCCTCAAGGTCATGCAATCACAGAGGGATTTAAGCTGGAAGGGTCCCTTGGACAGCATCTAATCCAAACTCCTGCTTCAGTTATGTCAGGATTCCCAGGGTCATATCTGGTCATATCTTCAACAGACTACTTGATATTTTGAAGGAGATCCTCTCCCCTATAGGCAAAACACTCAGAGTTGGAGCAGACCTGGAGGAGGATGGACCAGATCGTGGTGATGGTACTTAGGGTAGCACTGGTCTGGACCAGAGCTCTGAGCTATGTCACAGTGTCTGTATTTCTCTGCAGGTCCAACTGACTGCCACACAAAACTTCCAGGTGGCTTCCTCTGACTGAAATACCTTGTACCAGGAGAGTCTAGGCTCAGACCAAGTGGGGTTGGCAGAATTGCTTCGAGACACCAAGAGCAGCCACAGGGCAGGTTGAAAGTGTAGGCACAGCATCTTCACATCTTTGATGCTGACACAACTTCTGGTTAACAGAAAATCTCTGAAGTTTTGAACACTTTTTTGAACACAGGAGAGAGGAGACAATAGCAAGGCCAAGTTTAAGACCCAATCCTTCTCAGTCTCCATCAGCAAAAATATCGAACAGAAATGATTAAATAGATTATGCTAATTAAGAGATGTAATATACAGAGAAGAACAAGACAGCATTTTCTCAGCAGTTGCCCAGGTGACAAATAAAGTTTTCCCTGATCATCTATCCTGGCTAATGTCCATGCAGACATGCTATAGAATAAATAAAGCAAAATAACTGGCTCGGGTTTGTATCTGCTCAGTTACCCCACACCCTCCCAGATTTTTCCTATTTAAACTCAGTCATTAAAAAAACAAAAAATATACTTAGTAAATGAGAGGAAAACTAATGCTGTGTTCCCAGCCCTTGGAAACACTGGGCACTGCCTTGCATTCAACTCATGCTGAACCTTGTCTCCACCAGCTGTGCATCCACAGATGATAGGATGAGAGCTAACGGCCTTAAATTGTGCCAGGGGAGGTTCAGGTTGGATATTAGGAAACATTTCTACTCAGAAAGAGAGGTGAGGCAGTGGCAGTGGCTGCCCAGGGAGGTGGTGGAGTCACTGTCCCTGGAGGTGTTCAAGAAACATGGAGATATGGCACTGAGAGATGCGGTTCAGTGGGCACGGTGGGGATGGTTTGATGGTTGGACTAGATGATCTTAGAGGTCTTTTCCAACATTAATGAATTTATGATTCTCTGCTGGAAACTTTTCTTGCACCCCTCTGGCCAGGGCACTAAGGTGGCTGCTCTCAGATTCATCACTGTCCTGCATGATACATAGCCATGCTGTCTCAGGCTGGGATCCAGTCCTGCAGCACCCTCAGTGCTGCAATTACTGACTTCTGCACCAGGATGGTGACTGCAGGTGCCAGGAACATCTGTCACCACTTGTGCTTTTTGAAAACAGAGCAGCAGGACCTGAAGCAGGGCAGGAGTGGGATCCAAAGCTAGGAAATCAAGCAACACAATTAGAAGCAAGACAAAGGCCTTGCTGGTGCATCCAAGTCTATTTAGTACTTCTGTGTGACTGGAAATGCTGCAAGTAGAATGATACTATGGAAATCTGTTTGTAGGGTTTAGCATGTCTCTTCAACTAGAAACCCCATGGCACTCCCCTACAACACATGTCACCCTATGGAGTTAATCAGCTGTGAGGAGCCTCCCTCACCTCATCTGGAGATCCTGTGGCCCAAAGGGTGCCCCACAGTGCTGTGACCTGTCTCAGCTCCAGCCACCGTACGTGGCCCAGCCCCATGCCCTCACAGCAGCTGCTGCTTGTGGAAAAGACAAGCCTTCCCCTTTGGTCTCCGTTCTAATTTGTGCACTCTTCCCGGATAGTGACAGGTTTTTGGCTTCTTAGATGAGTCTTTCATTTATATATTAACATTTTCTTTGGCCTGTTTGTTCAGTATCCAAATATTTCATCAGTGGTTGTGCTTGAGGGTAGTCTGCATTTTTATTATCTAGTTAATCACATGAAAAAAGGTGCTTTTTTCTTTCTTTCTCTTTGTTCTTTTTTATTATTATTTATTCTTAATTAAGAAGATGCCTAAACTTGTTGTGCAAGAGCAACACAGCCTTGTACCTCCCAGGCAGGAGCAGGCAATGCTGTCAGGGGAAATGTCTTACACACAATCTTCCTTTCAGATCTGGTTATAAAAGATAAGTGGCACTGATGTGACCAATGTGATAAATGTCAACTGCTGACTTGCTGAACCTGAAATTGCACTTATTAGAACAGCTTATCGCTATTTTCTTTTTTAGACAAATACGTAAGCTATATGCCATTAATGCACTGAGACTTCTTTGAGACTAGTATTGATTTCAGCAAAGCACTAACACGTTGAAAGAGAGAAATGTGAAATATGAAAGATACGGTTAAAGTGGAAATAAATATCCCCTTGAAGTGCTCCTTGTACTTCCCAAGCCATCTGCTTCCCAGCTGGGGCGAGTTCTGCATTGCAGCAGGAACACAGCCCTGGCCGGACATCAGGCACCACCAGAAAGATCTAATTTTACAGTGGTTTTCCCACTACTGCTTTTTGGTCAGCAACAGCTCATCAGTTTTCTCACTTTAATATTCTCTTCACAGCTTTCCATGGCACTGTTATCCCTTCTGGGAACTGGCACTGTACTCTTATTTCTTTCCCTGTCACTAAACAGAATTAGACACTAATTCCTCTGCAGCTCCTCGAAGGGAAGCCCCTTGACCACACTCTTTGTGCTGTACCCATTCCTGTGCCCCAAGGCATCCATCCCACATCCCTACCTCTGCACTCACCACCACTTCTCTCCCACCATGCAGCCACCCGAAGCCTGATGCCCCTGCAGTTGGTCCCACCTGACACGTCACTGCTGGCCATGGGGTCACCCTGAGCTGGGGGAGAAGTGACAGGAGTATTTAGGTCCCTTCGAGGTGTGGCTGTGCTTGTAAGTCCCTTCTCTCTCCTCTAAGGGCAAGACAGGTGCTCATGTGCACAGATATACTGGTGCATCTCCATCTCTTCTGCTTCTTCCACTGAAACTCGTGAAACCCTGTGATATAACCTTTTCTTGCACTTCACCCAACACTTGATTTGAGTTCTTTTCCTTGCATATCTCCAAAGGACACCTGGTTGTGGCCCTGGACACTCAGCTCTGGGTGTCTTTGACTGGCGTGGTTAAGGCCAGAGGGATACAGAGGTCCTTGTCAGCCTCAGTCACTGTGATCCCATGAGAAATGATTTTCATGAGCTTCAATGGACACTATCACAGCACTGAAGGACCAATTCTATTGAATTTAACCCTAGACACTTCCTTGGCGAAGCTCCTTGGAGGTCAGAGTCCCTTGTGAAATTGCTTCTGCATCCTCCAGGAGCATCCAGATGTCAGTGCAGGCTCCAGGCAGAGCCTCCTGTCATGGGGAGCAGGTGATGCTTCAAAAAAGCCTGGTTGCTCCTTGCTGGGGTGCACAGTTTTGAGTCCCCATCAATTGAGACCCTCTTCCCTATCTCTTCTCCCCAGATTCCAAGTTCACTGGCATCACTATTCCTGCATACAAGAATGTTGCAGAGCTTTAGGCAGTCCACAAATGTCTTCTGCTTACTGCAGTGCTCTGAAGAACTTAATTCCAGGGCTGGGGACCCCAGCATAAGAAGGATGCAGTGCTTTTGGAGCAGGTCTAGAGGAGGGCCACAAAGATGATGAGGGGACTGCAGCACCTCCCCTATGAAGACTGGCTGAGGGAGTTTTAAATTGGAGCAGAGAAGGCTCTGGGGAGTCTTAATTGCAGCCTTCCAGTACTTGAAGTGAGCTTATAAGCAGGAAGGGGACTGGCATTTTATGTGGTCTAATAGTGATAGGACAAGGGAGAGTGCTTTTAAACTAAAAAAGGGTAAATTTAGATCTGATATAAGGAAGAAATTCTTCACTCAGAGGATGGTGAGGCCCTGGCACAGCTGCCCATAGAGCTGTGGGTGCCCCATCTCTGGAGTTGCTCAGGGCCTGGTTGGATGCGGCCCTGGGCAGCCTGAGCTGGTGGGGGGCAGCCAGCCCACGGCAGGGGGTGGGGATGGTGGGTTTTAAGGTCCCTAATTCTATCAGTTCAGCATTACCCATCCAGGTATGAAAAGTCCCATCAGAAAAGTTTGCTAAATCCAGGCCAGGTTGCTTTTCCTTTCCAACAAAAGTATCCCAGTGCCATGGTAATGAGCAAGAGATGCAGGAGCATCTGTGTTGCCATTACTGGGGCTGTTAGGGGTGCACTGAGCTGCCAGCAGCCATCCCCTGCCTGCAGTAAGCTCTGCTGGCTGCCCTCTGAGAAGGCCCAGCCTAGTTGGGTATGCACCACCAGGGCAAAGTACATTGGCAGTACCTCTCTACTCAGAGGGCCTGCCATGAGTTTTTTGACATTGAGGATGAGCTGACATCTGTGATGAGTCACCCATGCATGACTGACTCCTTAGTCACCTTCAAGGGCATGCTGAAGGGGGCCAACATGGATCTGGGCAGAGGCAGCTTTGGCTGAGCATCAAGATCCCAGGGGACTTGCCACGTGCTGGGGGTGTCCAGACTTGGATCTCACAGGGGGAAAAGCCAGGAGAAAAGGTTTACTCAGACACACATGTAACATCTGTATGCACAGATCTTTGTTACAACATCAGCTACATCTGCCTATTTCCTTATTTTCAAAAATGAATGTGAAAGGGGTGATTCTGTAGCAATGTGAAAATTAACAGTAAGGAGAAAACTATATGCTGGGCTACCAAACCAGAGCTCTGTAGAAATTCATATTCAAGGACCCAGCAGGGACTTCCATGTGTGATCTCATCTACAGCACTTTCCCATAGTTGTCACTACTACAGTCCTTCCACAGTTTCCCTGGGAGGGTAAATGCCAACCCTGGAGATTTCTTAGTGCAGGCAAGTCTTACCTTTGGAATGTTACTCACTTCATTTTTCTGACCTTTGTGAAATTTGTCTCCCATCCTTTGCCATGGCACAGTGATGTGTTATTATTGCATCTCCTCCTTTTCCCTCTTCCAGAAGCTGGTGTCTTCCTTTTGAGAAAAGCGACTTTCCACAGACCATCAAGGCTCTGAGTCTGCTTTCATTCCTTTGACAAAGCTGCAGAGCAGATGAGGCTGGCAGGGCCCTCTCTGTCTCTCTGCCCAACCCCAGCAGGGACACCCAGGACAGGGTACCCAAGGACATGGCCAAGTGGTTCTGGAGATCTCTAAGGGGGAGATTCACAGCCCCTGGGCAACTTGAAATTCACGTTTGCATGGGTATAACTGAAGTTTTGTCAGCAGCTTTGCAGGTATAACTCAGAAATAGAGCTGTGTGTGACTCATTCAGTGTTGCAGCTCATCCCATCCCTCCATTTGCTCTGCTAGAGGCTGCTGTCTCCCAGAAGGCAGCACAGCAGCCAGGGGTGCTGGAGGCTGCTCTCCATAGGGGTTTTGGCACCAGCAGCTTGAAGACCACCTCTTGCCTCTCATGCCTCCTCATCTCCTGGGCTGTTTGCACAGACCACCAGAGCATGCCCTCTTTGTAGAGCCCATGTGCCCTTCAGGGTGGCTGTCCTGTCCCTATTAGGTGGAAATAATGGAGGGAACAAATGTTTTCCCCAAAATAGCACTTCCCTTGGTGGTTCTGGCCAGACAGACTCCTGCTGAGAACGACTTCTGGTACAGCTAGTTGCTGTGGGTAAGGAAGGCCACTACTTCTCAGAACAGACTGTCCATAAGATGGACTGAATTTGTACATGCTATTGCAATTACTATAAAAAATACACATACGGAACAAGAGAGAAGGAGGTACTGAAGCAGCCCACAGTGCCAGCTGCCGGCAGTGAGGGTGCCTTCGGTCCCCTCTTTTCTCCAGGGTGGGCCTGGAGCCTGTACTGGAGCCACAGATCTGCAGTTCTGCTACTGCATAAAACCATGTTTAACTTGGACAAAGATTTTGTCCCTTTCAGCATGGAATGATGCCATGTGGATGTCCCAGGCCTTATTAAAGGTCTCTCACCAACTGTCAGAAGTGGAGGCACAAATAACACAGCTGGCGTTTGGTGGTCGCAGCAAACACCATGAGAAGACAAACTCATGTGAGGATCACCATGAAGAACAGCACGTGGACATCAGTGAACCAAGGGGCAGCTGTCACAGCAATGCCCCATCTGTGCATGACCTCTGTGTGGTGTCTGCTACTCCGTTCTGGCTGCGGGAAATGGTGCCAGTGGATGGAAACCACAGCACAAAGAGGAAAGGGAGCAGAGAAGAGGGTCACCAAGGTGTGATGGAGCTCTGAGCCGCCACTGAAACTTTGGTTTGAGGTTAACACAGCACACAAGCTTAAAAGGAGCAGATAGTATTCAAAGCGTGCAGAGATGTTTCCCTTCTCCACTCCTGTAGGGTCAGGGAAATTGTTGCAGCATTGAGTCTACTCGCGCTCTAATGATGTCCATGAAAATTTGAGAAAGTGGTGGAGATTCCTCCATTTGTCACAGGGTGCTTTCAGTAATGAGGCAGCTGGAGGATGAGGTTGTTCAGATTTATTTACAGCACTCACAATTTGGATATTCCATAGTACAAGCAGAGAGGGAATAGAACAGCAATTGTAGTGGCTCACCAGCTTCTCAGACCCAGCATGAGAGCTGTGTTAGCCAGGCAGGCCATGCCCTGTCCGGACACATCAGAAATTCAACTCTACAATCATATCTTGTGGTTAAACCTTCTCATTTGTCCCTGGCCTGTCTTGTGGGGCACAGCAGTCTAGCGTGTGCTGAAAGCTGCAAGGGACTGGGCAGCCAACAGCCATCAAACATCAGTGTACCTCTCACTGCCTGTACCAGGCACAGCTTGGAAACATCCATCTTGCTTTCAGTGCTGCATTCAGGCTTGGAAATGTTACCCACACACTGAGAGTGCAGGGCTGGGTGCACTGCTTTCCTATTTCACAGGTTGGTTTACCTGCAATTCTCATCATAGAAGCAAAGAAAATGCCTTCTGCACTGCACTGACTGCTGTGTTCTCATTTAGCTCTTTTGCAAATACAGCATAATTGGTGGAGCGGAGCCCAAGGACAACTCTGCCTTCTTGTCTTTTCCTCCAGAATCTACATTCATTTTGTATTCAGCTGCTGTCACATTCCCCCTAACACACATGCTTTTAAAGCTTCCTCGGAAATGTCTCTGTATAAGCTGCACTCCTGTGCCTTTTTCCTCCATCTCCCCTTTCTCCAGTGGTTATTTCTATTTTCATAGCAACTGGAGAACTTCAGCAAGCTGTGAAACACAGCAGGAGACTTGTTTAGGTCTACAAGCAAGCACAGGCAGAGGAAGAAGCATTCCCTCCCTCACTGAGCTGTCCTGGGATGGGGAAGTTGCTGTTGGGTACTGCCTCTGATAGAAAATGACAAATCCTTTAGTTCACTGTTTTCTTCAGCTGATTTTCCAGCTGCTGTTTCCACCCTTCTCACCCTGCCAGACTGAGGGCCATGCACCAGACACCTGCTCATCTCCATTCCCAGCAAGCCACCTCTTGTGCTTCTGCTGGAAAGCATTGAGCTCGTGGCCACTGCCCCTAGCAATGCTAGGGCAAGCAGTGTCTTGCCATCATAGGGTGTCAATTCTGGTGTCTTGGATGCAATAGGAGCCATGCTTTTCCTCTTGCTCTATCTCCTCCACTAAACAAACAAACAAACAAACAAAAAAAAAACAACAACAACAAAAAAAAACACACAAAGAAACAGATAAACACCTCATCCTCCCATAATCTCCCATTCCCAATAAAAATGAAAACCATGAGTGTCATATTTAGTGATTTCATGTGTTTGCAGGTGTTTACTCATTGCTTCCCAAAACCTTTATTGATTCACCGATGTCCCCTCTACTTCAGAACAGCATGTTTCTATGAGGAATAGTCCTAAATAGTCAGCTTTTACCATACTGCTGTGATTCTCACATGAATATCCTCAGATCTGAGCACTGTACTTCTCTTCCCGAAGCAGAGCCATACCAGTGCAGGATGTCAGCACATGTAAATGCTGCTCTCCACACACCAAGCTGTGAAATGAGGGAAAGTGGCGTTTATGGCATCAAGTGGACATTTGGCTCCAGTAAGGATATGCACCAACACGGAGCCAGCGGGGCGCAAAAGTTCTTAGATGGGTTGTGGAGGAAAAGGAGGGAGAAGGAGGAAGGGTGGTGAGGCCCTGGCACAGCTGCCCATAGAGCTGTGGGTGCCCCATCCCTGCAGGCGCTCAGGGCCGGGTTGGATGGGACCTGGGCAGCCTGAGCTGGTGGGGGGCAGCCAGCCCACGGCAGGGGGTGGGGATGGGTGGGCCCTGTGGCTCCTTCCAACCCAAACCACTGCATAATTTTATGAATTTATAAGGCAGCATTTGCCCCCTGAGTACAGCAACACTTAAATTATCCTTCTGTTCCTATTTCTGTTTAACAGGTTTAAAATACAGCACCATTTCAGCTTGTTTTGCCTTTGTTAGAAAGAGCTTCTGGAAGCCTGGTACTTCCTTGGAATGACAGATAATGGACATGTCTATTGATAACAGCACAGTGCATGCATCAACAAGCATTTAAATCCCTCTGTACCGTTAAATATCTAACAGTGCCAGGAGGAACTTTGCTAATTCTGTGGGTGTGTGGAAAATGTGTCTCTCTGTTCTTGTTAATTCTTCCAGGGCAGAGGGAAATGTTGCTGTGCAGCTGACAGCCTCTCTCAGGTAATGAAATGCTGCGATTCAGTGGTTTCCTTCACTCAGAAAGGCATCACCTTCTTCCCATTTGTATTCCACCAAGAAGCTTAGCAAGATGAGGAAAATAAGTTCAGAAGCAATTGCAGTATGTCTGCAATTCACTTCTGGGTTTTATTTTTTTTAAGGCTTTATCTGCTGCAACACCTATTCTTGTGCTGAAGGGAATTCAGTGAGGGGTAAATAGCTAATTTCATTAGCAGGTGTGATTTCTCCATAGTGTGAATTCTACTGAGTAAAAATGCTAAAAAAATTGAATTCTATTCTAGGCTTCATGGAGGGCTACCAAGTGACATTTGCAAAGGAGGCTTGTATGGATCTAACTTACAGAAATGTGACACATTTTCAGGAGGTCTAGAGAGCAGAAAACGAAGATGAATCAGTTTTAAAGCCGGTGGGGTTTCTTTTGTCAAATACTTGTCATGGTTGCAACAAAAGAATGTCTGCAACTCTAGCCAGAGGAACAAACCATTAGCTCCAAAAGAGGTCAGTGGGAGAGAGTGTTATTAACCAGTCACTTCCATCATAAAATGATTTTCCCTCCACTTGAAGAAAGCATTTATCTCTGAAGCTTTACATGACAAACATGCAAAGCACAGATTTAAGGGCATCTGATAATGTTAGTCCAATTATAGCTCTGTTCCAACTCCTCTTAAAGGCTGCTGCAATTCTTTTATCAGAGAGCTAATCCTCTATCACAAGTGAGTGAATTAGAGATATGAGGAAAACGCCATTTGTTGGTACCGAAGAAGCTGTGTTTCAGCGTTGTGAATCCTGCAGATCTAACACACCTCCTAAGTCCTTTCCTGTAAATGAACTGTAGGAAACATTTCTGTTGATTTTTCCCCATCAGCCCACATGCTTAAACTATGAATTCTGGCTCTCAAGCTGTTACGCATCAGTCACTGCAACACATGCAATGTTCTCTTACTAATGACAGGTAACCATAGCTGGCTGAGCACATCAGGAAGGTTGACTGTAGCTATTCATCAGGGGAATTGAGGCCCTCTGACAGTAAGATCTGAAGTAGGCAGAGATCTTGGCGCCCGGTTCGTGACATGGTGACCTGGTGTTCCAGGGCTGCCAGCATCGTGCTGGAGGCCGTGCCAGACAGCTTTTAGTTACTCCATTCCTTTGAGCTCATTCCTGAGGCTCTCTGCTCCCCTCTGAAAATCAGGAGGCCCTAGGAGCAGGAAAGGGCTTGCAAGGGCTGGGGACCTCTGGATGTCCTCTCTCCCACCCCCAGAGATGCCCCACAGGAGAAGCAGGAGTAGCTGAAGCCTTTCCCCACCACAAAGCACTCTGTTGGCTGTGCTCCCCATGCTCAAGGCCTTTAAGGGCAAGGATGGCTGTGGAGATAACTGGTAGAAACAGCTCATCTGACAAAAATGTCCATTTTTCCATTAGGCAGATTAGGTGAATTGTTCCCCTCCATATTTTCCTGCCACCAGGAGTCAGCTGTGGCTGGAACACTTGGGGATTTGACCCCCAGGTGCTGCAGGCAGTTACAAGATGTTGGTTCTCTCATAAGCTCATTAAGTTTCCCACTAAATGTACCAGAATTACTGCTGTTTCAGCATCTCTTTGCAGTACTTAGATCTGCACACAGAGCCTTCCACTTCACTGTTCTTTGATGCCAGCTCACCTGGGACCTCCCTTGGCATTCACCATCATCATGAGAAGAATTTTGCCCTCCTCTTAGCCTTGGTCACAAACAGGGAGATGGCAATCTCATCTGTCCATCAAATGAGGGTGTCCCCACGAGCCCATGTAAATCCATCTCTCTGAAGATGGATGATGGATACACCTACAAGCACACACATTTCAGACGAGATCTTACTAGAGCCCTCCATGGCTCTCTTGGTGCCTTCCTACCACCTAATCAAGCCACTCCAGCACTGCCACTCCAAGGTCCCCTCTTCCCTTTTCCACAACCACACCACACTGTCTACCCAAATACTTGGTGGTAGATGACATTTTCTCCTGTTGCTCTTTTCCAGATGAAAAGACTGATTTAGCAAAGTCATTAGCCCCAAAGTGCATCTCATATCTTTCAGTCCAGCCCTCTGTCTCCTCCCCACATGTAATATTCTTTATTTTCTCTTAATCCGGTTGCCTGCAATTGCAGGACTAATGAGCGGGACTTCAGGAGGATATTTAACTATTTAATGCATTGTCGTCTTGCTCAGAGGGAGGCCAGCCCTAGTGGTTGCCTAATCTGTTTGGTACAATTTCTAAGACACAGATTAAACAATTTTCCTGAGATAGATTAGAACATGCTCTCCAGTTAGTTAGGAAATTTTGTCTGTCATCCCATATAAGCCTTTCTAACTGCCAAAAATGATAGCTTCACTTGTCATCTCTGACCTTTGCACAAGCACACACATTTATCATGGTCCCTCTGGTCTTTTGTATACAAAACAAACCCAAGTGCTTTAAGTTTTTTCCTCTGTGACTGAACACTGCCTGGTCTTGTTCTCTCCTGGACTTTTTCAGTACGGTGAAGTTCAGACACAGCACCAGGCTAAGGCTCAGCACTGCTTGGTGCAGAGCAAACTACCACTGCTAACACCATCCAGGAAGATCTTTGCTTTTCATGTAACAGTATCACAATTTGATTCATATTAAGTTCAGAGTGTAACTGTAATCTGCAGATTATTAATTCCAGAACTGATGCTTATCCAGGTATTTTTCATTTTCATTCTACTTGTGCTTATTTCTTCCCCTCTTGAATGCAGTACTTCCTACTTTGTTTTTCACAGCAGTTTATCTCACTGGTTCCTGACCTTACTGAAGGTCAGTACACTGGTCCTTCCTGACCTCTCACTTACATAAAACATTCTTGAATTCTAATCAAGCATCCCAGCCTGTAACCCTGGTGAGCTGACACATTCATTGGTTTTATAAAAGTAGCCTCTAATTCTTTGTTAATAGCATTAATGACAATATTTACCAGCAATAGACATGAGAGACTGCTGCAGAACTCCCTTTCTTTCCTCCAGGTTTGACAATCTATTGGTATTTTCCCTTGTTCTTGCTCACAGTCAAGGCTGTGCACTCACTTCTGTATTTTTGGATACATTTTGTCATTGGAAGTATTTAATGACAGGGTGAGGGGATTATTTACTCCATTCCACTCTGCAGAGAAGTTCTCCAGCCTACAGTATTTCTGTGCTCACAGAAAGATTGGCTTTTCAGGACCTTCCCTCTCCCTGGTGATTGCTTCCTGATGGCCCACTCAGCTGAAGGCAACCCTCACTGCTAATCACTTTGCACGTGCAGTCAATAGCTTTGACTTCATGTTCAGCCCCCCAAAATTGAACCACACAAGAGCCTTTGGCAAGGGCACGCACATGTCCACCCTGTTATTATGACAAGCGTGCTCTTCTTCAGGCTGGGTGGGATTTTGTTGCCCGGGGAATTGACCAGTACCAAAGTGATGAAATCACTCAGCATAGCAGCCAGCAGTGGCTTTAGAGGGCCGTTGTGACATCTGTGTGGCATGAGGCAGTGGCACCTTGTGGCACATGGAGGCAGGTAACTCACACCATTTGTATCTCACAGCATGCCGTGGCATGGGGGTATGGATATGAATGCTCAGTTGGCTCAATGCCTTTATTTGCAAAATAAATTCACCAAATAAGAGCCCCAACAATGATTGAATTCTGTCCAGTGTTTAGTGGTTAGTGCATGTTCAGAAATACAGTACTCTATGTCTTCTGTTTAGAAATCCATCCTGAAAATAGCAGTCATCTGAAATCAGATGACAGAAGACACACACTAATAGCAATGAGCATCAACACGCTGGCTCTAAATTAAACCTGAAATCATGCCATATCAAGTTAGAGGCAAAGAAACAATAATCTGTTATGCAGAGATGAAGAGAATTTATACTACTGCCATAAAGCGTTGCAAAAGAAACAGCACACTTGAAGTGAAAAACAGTGAGCAGTACAAAGCAACAGCCTAATGCTCCACATAGTCATGGTCAGCCTTCCTGATAGTATTTCTGCCATGCTGATACCCATCTGCTCTCCACATCAGCAGGGCAAGTTTTGATCCCACACTGACCCTTGCTGTGGAAGTTCACTGTGATCTTAAAAAAGTTAGAGCCAAGTTCTGGGAGGGAGGCCATCCTCATGCAGTGATACAGGACGTGCCTTTGGCCACTTCCTATCAGCTGTCCCGCTGCTGTCCCCTCCTGGCTGCATGCACACTCTCAGCCCCTTGCTTCTCTTAGAGTAAGTGGGAATGCTTCTCTTGGAGTAAGCACTGCTCTGCAAGAACTAACACATCCATGTGTTACCAACATCATGTCCATCCTCAGTCCAAAGGATGGCACCATACCAGCCACTAGGAAGAAAACTGTCACAGCTGAAACGAGGACAAACCTCTCTCGTGTTGCTGCTGTTGTTCTCCCCAGAATTGCTGCATAACTATGAAGTACAATCAGACAGGTTTTTGTTACTTAAGTACTCTTACCTATCTTCATTCATTTAATTTGCTCTTCGTACAGCAATTTTTTTTTTAATAATCCATACAATTTATTTTAAGTTTTAAATTCATGTTTACAAGGATGGATATTGGTAGGACAAGGGGGAATGATTTTAGGTAGAGACGGGGAGGTTTAGTTGAGATATTAGGAGGAAGTTTTTCACACAGAGGGTGGTGACACACTGGAACAGGTTGCCCAAGGAGGCTGTGGATGCCCCATCCCTGCAGGCATTCAAGGCCAGGCTGGATGTGGCTCTGAGCAGCCTGGTCTGGTGGTTGGCGACCCTGCACACAGCAGGGGGTTGAAACCAGGCGGTCACTGCGGTCCTTTTCAATCCAGGCCATTTAATTATTCTGATTCTACGTTTGAAAAAGTTTGAATTATCTACAGTTAATACAACCTGCTAAATTAATAAAAACTTTGCATATATTACACCATCAGTGGCAGTCACTAAACAGTACCAAAAGCAAGACAGGTCCCTCAGGTCCCCATGGATTATCAACGGGTACATTTTCCTTTTTGATGATGAAAGACTGCTAGCATCTCTCTGAACACAGTCTAACCAATTTGGGATTATGTAACACTTCAAATGAAGCTGTCAACTCCTGCTTTGCCTTCAAAATGTCATCTTAAAGTGTTAATAAAGAGACACAGCTTTATCCTAAAGCTCATTACATCGCTCTTCCAAAAAATAGGCATTTTCACTGGTAGCTGCAAAGCTAGGTTTTAGAAATAAAGACCATTATTTGAAATTCATCATTTAATTATTCCTCTTATATGATGACTGAAGGAAAAAGACACTGACCATTTCAGCTTTCTTGAGACTAGTTATTCAATCTGTTTCTTTTCCACACGTGTCTGTGCATATCTTTTACATTTACCCATGTCAACATGTTCTCACTTTTTTTATTCTTCTTGACGTTTCTGTTTAAAACTCCCGATACAGCATAACAACCCCTTACTACGCTCCCTGGTTTCCTGCTGCATTGGCATAATTTGTCATTTTGTGTCATTTTATTACCTCTCAAAGAAGACAATCATGTATCATTCTGATTGTTTCAACTACTTTTTTTTAAAGTATTCTGGAGTGAATTTAATCTGACCCTACTTAGTTTTGAATCTCCAGCTTTTCAAAGTGCATTTTCTCAGAAAATACCAGTTCTTTTGAATCTTTCTCCTCTTTCAAGTATTTCTCAGGGGACTAAACAAACCTCTTTGTGTATAGAAGTAAGCTGGTTTGAAGTCCACATGGATTCTGTTGTACAGGCTGTCACCTTTCCTTAAAATTACAAAATTCTGTTTATGTAACTGAAATCAAACTAATTTCTCTTTCCAGATTAGCAAACAATTCCATACTAATCTGAATCAAGTCTAAAGGCCACTCACAAATTCTATTCTCCATGAGGCAACAGTCTTTCCTAATTGGTAGAACATTGGTACATTTTGCACTCTGCCACATAATTTCCTGCATTGATTACAAGGAAAACACCTGTTCAAAGAAGGATACCAAAGGAAGAACACTCTCCTCATGGAACTTCCCTTTCAGGGCAACTCATTTTGTCACCTAACGTGTCATATTTTACCTTGATTAAATACAAAAACCCTCTGCTACTCTACAGTCATAGTCTAATTGAGCCACATCCAGCCTGGCCTTGAGTGCCTCCAGGCATGGGGCACCCACAACCTCCTTGGGCAACCTGTTCCAGTGCATCTAAAATTCCTCATTGCTCCAATGTTTCTCTTCAATCTCACAAAGCTTTCCTTTTGATGCAGTACATACCCACCATTGCCTTAGCCTCCTGAATCCTCTGTGTTGTTTTGTTTCAGTCTTTGTGACAGAAGTATTAAGCACCTTTTTTTTAGGCCTTTAAGAGCCACATTTTTACATACAGAATAAGAGGAGAATTAATTATGGAATGCATGGAATACAAAGTGGCAAAACAGAACAGCCCAGACTGGGCAGCATTATCTTAAATCATCAAGAGCCTCCCTGCTCTGCTGTCTGTCCAACAGCTGTCCCTCTGTTACGGCCTGTGGGAGGGCGAGATGCAACCAGTATTCCAGAGAAATGAAAATTATGACAACTAACTCTCAACCTCACTATGGGCATGACTGAAGTTACAGTCTCATACACATTACAGAATGAAGATGTCAAACATACAGGGCAATATCACCAGCCTGGAAAGTCTCCTTTTCCCCCAAGAACACAGAGTCCACTGACTTAACTTAGGTTTACTCTCCAATGCCAAACAGAAGGAAAAACAGCAGTGTAGAATACAGCAGGTTGGTACTTGGGCTAGATAGAAAAAATAATTCTGATCAGTCCTTACATTATTAATGAAACTGATTAAATCATACCTATCTTTACAAGTTCCTTCACTTGTTGAATTAGTTATAAGACCAATATTTGCATCAATTAAAAGGCGCTGATTAAATGACAGCTAATTAACTTACTCTTCCTTTTTCTGCCCAACTCAATCTGAAATAAATACTAGGTAAAACACCTGATAGATATCTAAGTACTAGATAAAAGGTGAAGAAATAAAAAGTTGGAAGAACTGGAAAGCAAGAAAAAGAAGTTGGTCATCTTGGCTTTAGAATGGAAAACAGCTTAATCAATAGGCTGCTGTGAATAAATAAAAATGGCAGCATAAAAATCTGTCTAACAGTATGAAGGAACAGAAGTATGGTATCAATTCAGATCTTTAAAAAATGCCAACAACGTCAGTATGAAAAATAAATGCAGAAGACGGAAGGAGACCACCACCACCATTCAGTAGATTTAAACTTACTCTTTATGATGCACTTTCATCAAAATTTGTCAGGTATCAAATGTCATTCATGCAACATCAATCCACTAAGAAATACATATTTTGGTGAGAAAATTAAAGTCCATATTTATGTAAAAACCATTTTGAAATAAAAATAAAACAATATTATTATTTTTTTTTTTTACCAAAAAAACACTTTTTAATATTTTTTTATATTCATTTTTTACTAACAGATAATTATCTGGAAAAAAAAAAAAAGGAATTTCCTGCATGAGACTGAAGGAATTTAAATATATTTAAAAATGGAAGATTCTGCATTTACAGAGTTATATGCCATTAATATTGAAGATACACTTTCTGGAAAAAAAACTTTTCATGCTTAAAAAACGCACCGTAGTTTCATACTGTACATTACCACATACAGTAGTAAGAAACAGAAGTAGTAAACAGGTTATATGCAAAGAAAAAAGGTTACATTACAGGACAGTTACAACTGTGACACACAAAAAATTAAAAATGTTCCTTTTTAACAGTATTTGAAGGCAACTCACAATCATTTCAGGAGTTCTGTGAAATTTAAGGCCATTAGTTCTAAATAAAATATATCTGACACAAACTCACAAAACTGTGTATTTTGTAAAAACTGTACATGCAAAATCATTTCATAATTATATATGAACAGGCATATAATAAAATTTTTGGGTAGTTCAGTACACAAAATTGTGCACAAAGCAACGTGGTTGTGCAATTTTTAAACCAGTTAATTAACATTATCATTCATGCATCCTGAATGGAAATGTGATTAAATGACAATATAAACCCAAATATTAAGAGCCAGCATCCCTTTGAATGGGCAATCTAGACAAAATGTTGTAATTTTAAATTAAGTTTAAAATGATCCATTATAAAACATCTGCTGTAATCACTCCAAAAGACTTTTCTGATGCAAAATTTCCACTGCTTTAAGGAATGCATGGTAAGATTTAATGAGCTCAGTGAGTCAACTGTAACACTCAAAGTTCTGATTTGAGGTAATTTTCTTTAATTACTTATAGCAAGTAACTCTTCTAATTTGCTTCAGTAACTAGTTTAAAAAACTGTAAACTCAGATAAACTTAGAAACTGGAGAATCTCTGAAAAAATATACGTTCCTCCCCCTTGAAATTTGGACCTAGTCAGAAGTCATATGTAATTATGACATTCACGTGTTAGGAGCTTATTCTCAGACTGTAAAATGGATAGATTACTGAGAACCAACTGAAGCAATTCAGATATTGGAAAACACATCTATCTGTCCTTTTCTTAGCGTTCATCTGTATTTGTCTGGACAAACATTCAAAGAGATATTGCTTCTCCTGTGATCTTGTGACAAACTATTGCAAGCTCGAAGATGTGTGAATCAATATTCCAAACTTTTATTCTTAAGAATATTTATAAAAGTACTGAAATTTAAAAATAGTAACATGTAAACATTGATACAGAGGAATTGCATTCCTATACATTTATGTACACACAGTATTCAGAGAGGACTTATCTTCTGAGTTGAAATCCTGACTTGTGCTTTCCTCTCCAATAAATAGATCAAAAAAGTAGGGCTTCTGTCAAAAGAAAAAGACTCAGAACACCAACATTTTGATCCTGTTTAAAAGCTTTCCAGTTGCTCACGCAACCATATGAAGAATTTTGGTATGTGAAGAGAATTTTTGTAGCTCCAAAAAGCTACTGCGGCATCCAGAGACTCTTGAATTGTGATAAATTCTGAGCACTTTGGAGCGCTCATATTTGAGTCTGTAACACATGAATAGGAGGTGTATAGGGTGGTGGTGCAGGTGATGGCTTTATTCCCCTGACTCTCATGTAGGACAGAAACTGGTCTGGAATCTCAGCCAGAACATCTTTAGCAAGTCTTGCCATGCTTAACACGTGGTTTCCACTTCTGTCAATGTAATCCCGGAATGGCACAAACTATAAAAGAAAAGAAACGCTCACATAGGTCATGATGCAGATGCAAAATACATCTTAAAATACAAAAATAAGAAAGCTTGATCTAGACAGTAAAGGTACCTTAATATACTACCTTGCACACTTTATATTATAAATATATTTATAGACATCTATATTATATATATACATAATTTATCTAAAAAACTCCATTTTCTGGTCAAAACATATTCTCAAACCATGACTGGCTCAGATTATCAGCTATGTGCTTCACTGACATATCTGGAATATCTCTCAACTTCTTCCATACAAAGTTATTTTTGGCTTACGAGTTTTATTCATGGGCCTCACCTACCAGAATTTGTAGGAAGAATGTTTGCTATCTGAAGTGAACAAAACAGAAAGGATGACTTGACAGTGTTGATCATTTTTCATTAGACTTAGTAGGATTGTGAACCACCACTGTGAATTTATTTTTTTTTAACCTAACACCAATAAATATACCAAGTCTTTAAGGAAAAAAATATTTGATTTCAAAAAAGAACTTGTTATGTTATACCCAAATCTAGTTGCCAAAAGGCAACTACCAGCTCTGCCTTGGAGGTCACACTAATAAGATGCTTGTGCTGCTGGTAAGGAAAAAAGAAACAATCTAGGCTCCTTGATTTTTCTTCACTATGCTTGAATACAAACCCTATCGGTGTCTTTGTCCTCTAAGGAAACAGAGATGACTTGAATGTAAACTTTTTGCACATAATACGTCACAATAAAACTAGAACTCATTGAGAAGCCAAACCCAGAGATCCTTTTGGTTGAACTCTAAAATAAGCAGACTCTTTTGCCCATTATCCCAGCCTGAAACATTTTGTCGTCTTGGGTGCACATCAACCAAGGTTTTACATTAATTTTTGTTTTACTGAAAAACACCAAAGCTTTCAAGATAAGGGAACCAGTGAATTACAGTGGGAGTTCTTATGAAGAGACTTATGAAACTGGACATTTATTGCTATCATTCAGCTACAATGTTGGCTTTTTTTTTTTTTTTCTTGCAATGCATTTCTGTATTTTCAGTGGAGCCAATATTTAAAAAACTCTTAAAAGAAGCAGCATATGAAAAGCATAGCTTGCTCATCAAAATTAAAATAGCTGAAAAACAAAAATTGTTCTGAGCAGGCAGTATTGCTATAGATTATGTAGGGATTCAACTCAGTTGACTCTGCCTAACTCCACTGATAATGGAATTCTCAAACTGACAGAAAAAACAGCTTTCATCCTATGTATTTGCATTATGCTGAGTTACACTGAAACCCAAGCAGCAAGACCATGCAACTATACTGGTGGGAGAACAATGGGCAAAAAGAAACCTGATTTTAGGGTACGAAGCAAAGCATCTGCAGATCCATAATTAATTAACCATAATAGCCACTTCTATGTTTATTCAGTGACTTTTCAATATAATAAACTAGTAGATACTGTGACATTTTCTAGTTCTGACTTGTTTGTTTCTCTCTCAGACATCCAAAAATACCCATCACCACTTTTCAGAAGTTAGTAAAGTACTGCTCAGTTTCAACAGCTTGCTCCTTCTTAAACTCCATCAACTTATTGGCTAGAATAAATCTAACTGGCCCCAGAAGCATGAAGTTAGAAGAGTAACAAACAAATGGAAAAACCTCTGCAGCCTGTAAGCTTACACACTGAGCTGTGAAGGGATAAGCTGAGTGTCTATCTCTTGCATATTTTTTCATTTCCTAATGCAATGGCAGTCTTGTAAAAAGCATATGCAGTCTGGGTTAAGAATCAGAAAGTATCCCATTTCAAGAGATCACCTTACTGACAGACATGAAAACTCAGACCACAATTTCTGCAGCAACAGTGTAGTCGTTGAAATGCAGTTAGAAAATATGGGTGGCCTACATTAGTTCTCCCCTCTCCTTATGGGATATAGATATCAGAAAAGTTACAGGAACTACTGACAGAAACATATGTACAAATACACATATGCACAACAAGGCCTAGAGCAACCACACAGAACAAGCAGGAGTGGTAGAAGAATATAATGAAAGACAGAAGAAAGATCAAAGGGAAATGGAAAGACTGCAAAATGCTTTCCCTTTAGCTTGATAGTTTAATTTATGATTTTAATATATAAAATTCTCAACAGAAACTATACGTACATTACCATGAGTTTTTTCGTCAAAACTTCTTAAATAGAAAGAGGATAGCAAAGAAGCAAAAATTCAGTAAACTGAGGAAGAACTGGTAAGTGTATAATTCAGAGTCCCTACAATACCTGTGTTTATTATCAAGGAGGGAAAAACAAAGAGCAAATCTTTTCTTGAACTGCAATCAGTAGTAAATGCAATAGATATACCAACTGCTAAAATTAACAGTTAGCTTTATAAACTAACTTTAACCAACCTAAAGCAAAAAAAAAAAAAGGTGATCTTTTTACATTTGAATACTTATTTTATAAAAGCAAGTCCTTTTCATCCTTCTATATATAAAATAAAGGTCATACTAAACTTAAAGCGTTTGACATTATCCCTTTTTATTTATGTAGCTAGCAAATAATGTATTTGTTATTATCTAGACAGAAGGAGCACAAAATAGTACTGCCTTCAGTAATCTGGTATGACTTGGGGCAAAGTTCTGAATGAGAGATGTTCATATCAAGTAAATGTTTTATTACATTTCTGAGATGCGATGAATTCTAAAAAATTGAAGAAAGTTATTATTATTTTTTTTAATCTCAGACGAAAGTAGAATGTTTCTGATGTGTAACATTTTCACTAACCTTTTTTATAGCATTTGAAGAAGTTTTGAAGAACATCTGAAGAACATTTGAAGAACCCATCATTTATGCTCTTTCAATATAAATGGCAGCTTTTGAAGCTGCTGTTGTTTGTAGGAATTATGTATAACTTCCTGGCATGTATTAAAAGCGCACAGTGCTATGCATGTTAGAAATAACTGAATTAGCTTTAAAAATCCTGCCATGGCTCAGTGTTTGCAAAAAAACTACTGTGGGGTCCAGAAGCACTTCCAGCTTATTTGTAGCAGACTTAGTCCAGGTATCTTAGGCAGATATCATTCCTTCTACATTCATCCGGTTGATCTGAGAAGTTTTTTGAGAAGAATTTTTTTTGAGAAGAGAATTTGAGAAGTTTGCTGCTTTTCATCTGTCAGCTTCAATAGTTCTTTTAGCACGCACGGACTAGTGTGCTAAGCCATCAATTGCCTTTCTCTGTGTTCAGTTTTCCTTCAGTATCCCATGAAAATAAAAAAATTGCATCTAGTTTATGATGCAATTTTTTTAAAAATTAAAAATAATAATAATTAAAAAAAAAAAAAAACTGACGAAATTAAGTATGTCTGGGTGGTACATAATGAAATCGGAAGAAAGGATGCCAGAGCACAGATTAAATATTCTGGAAAACCTGTAGACTTCTAGAAATTAACTGCCCTTAGGAAGAAGGATGACTATGGTGGATAAGAGCACACAATGCTACCATACCACCCTGCATGTGACTGCTTAGGCGTCAATGACAACCACAGGGCTGACTGAATGATTGCAAAGAGCAGAACAGAACAGGAACAGAACGAGCGCAGAGAAGTGGAGCAGCACATGGAATGCGGGTAAGAGTAGCGCTATTAGGGTTTGGTTCAGTCACCTAAACAGAGACACCTGCTATCATCTGGAGTACCTTAAGGCATGGGACATCTGCATGGATGTATGTGGCAGACAGGTCACAGGACATGGGAGACACTCGTAATCTTCTGGGCTGGCAGTTAAAGGAATGGAAAGATACCCCAGGCATTTTAAATACATTTGCTAAGGCCTAGGTACTGCTGATTTCCAAAAATGTTGCAATTCCTTTTTACAGACTCATGTTAGATTGCAGTACCTGAAACACAGAAGAAACTAACACTTCTCCTGTTGCTGTATAACTCTAAGACTTCATTTCTGTGCTACCAGTTATGGGTTATTTCATAATGAAAATACATTCAGTATCCTTATCTTATATAAAGTCATACGAGGCACCACAAAGAGTTTCTGAAGTTTTTATAAACATCTCAAGATAAAGTTAATCAACACTATGGTAAAATGAAAGGAAAGAAGATAGACAAAACATGAATTCATGGCAAGCAGGATCAGTAAAATATAATTTTTAGAGAAATTTTTCTTTCCCACCTGCACAATGTCTCTTTCTGCAAACTTTCCTCTTGAAGAAATCCTGACTACATCGCCATCCAGTTCTTCCATAGCTTAAAAAAAAGAAACAAATGAATTTATCTATGAGTTAATCTACTCGCCTCAAAAAAACATTACTGAGAAAAATTTTAGTCAGTCTACAATTTAGAGAAACAGAATCAACAACTGCTATCTTTAGGTAAATTGTAAGATCATTGACATCATGCATTGTAGCTATTTTGCACTTTTGCGTATTGATGATGCCTACATTTTGTCTTTATTATCATCTTCAGAACATAATACACTACAACAAGGTCCATCATGTTCCTCTGACTTCCAAACTAGCAAATATTTCATTTCTGTATGGCTATGTTCATACTTGCATAGGTGGATAAAAATTCATCTTCAGAAATTATTGTTACAGAAGATATCACAGCATGGTAATATCACTCATATTGGGAATGTAATGACTGTTATGACATAGAAGTTAGGTGCTTTTAAAAGAACACTATTAACATTTTTGGCTAACTCTTGCATCTTTTTCAACAGGAAATTTCTGAAGTTGTCTATATACCCAGAAGCTGTTCTTGATTTCTATTAAACGGCATGCCTGCTCTCTGGTCAGTGCGACGATGGGGAGGACCTATGATCACAAATCATTGCTCAGCCACTGCTCAACTTGAATTGAGAATCCCACAACTCTTCTTCCAGTACACTGTATGAAAATCAAAGCACTGCAGCGCTGAGGCATCTTATGTGTTTACAAACTGGATTGAGTTCACTGAACACAAAATTTCAAATGCTAGCTCTTCCAGTCTAAGAACTTGAAAGCATAAATAAAATCACCAAGAACCAAGTTCAAACGAAATGAAAAAATACATTTCTTGCAAAGATAGCTAGTAAGCCCATCATATGTTGGAACTCCAGACTTTTATCTTTTACCCCACTGGCATCCCCCAGAGGCTTTTAGACCTAGACTGGGCAGTAGTACCCAGAGAGAGGTAGCTTAGACTCTCTACAGCAGAACTTAGGTTTGACTGGCCTTGAATTTTAAAACAGTACATGCTCCTACACACACTTTTTCAGTGCTGACATCAAAGATGATCAAACTGTCTTCTGTAGAAAGAACTTCTTCATATAGGACAAATGTTTCTCTGCCCTCTTCAGCACTATGGGACTACAGATTTGGCATACATCTACTGGATGCATTTCACCCATGGAGCCTAAGTCCAAAGAATCACAGAATCACCACAGTTGGAAAAGACATCTAAGATCATCCAGTCCAACTGTCTACCTACGACCAATATCTGTCACTAAACTATGCCCCTCAGTACAACATGTAAACATTTCTTGATCACCTCCAGGGTCGGTGACTCCACTACCCCCTTGGGCAGTCTGTTCCAGTGCCTGACCACTGTCTCAGAGAATTATTTCCTATTGTCCAACCCAAATCTACCCTGGTGCAACTTGAGGCCATTCCCTCCACTAGAGAAGAGGCCCAATCTCACATCACTACAACCTCCCTTCATTGTAGAGAGTCCTAAGGTCTCCCCTGAGCCTCCTCTTCTCCAGACTGAACAATCCCAGCTCCCTCAGCTGCTCCTCATCATACCTATGACCAGACCCCTCAGCAGCTTTGCTGCCCTTCTCTCACGACACTCCAGGGCCTCAATGTCCTTCTTGTCGCGAGGAGCCCATAACTGAACACAGCACTCAAGGTGCAGCTTCACCAGGGCCGGGTACAGAGGGATGATCATTTCCCTGCTCCTGCTGGCAAGACTTTCTTATATAAGCCAGGATGCCATTGGCCTTCTTGGCCACCTGGGCACACCGCTTGCTCATATTCAGCCGAGTGTCAACCAATACCCCAGGTTCACTTCCTCTACAGTCTTCCAGCCACTCTGCCCCAAGCAGAGCAAATGGTCTCTTCCCTCTGATTGCAGCATACAATCATCTGAAGAATAAATGTCAGCCTGGACAATCTCTTCAAGGAATACAATACTTAAACACTAACATACCACTCGCTGTACTCCTAGAATATTTGTGTAACAGTTAAAATGTACCGTCATTAATGGCTATTCACATTATATATCTGTACACATAGAGAAATACCGCCTAACCAGAAGTACTCAAATAGAAAAAAAAGGATGTATACCTTTGAAGATGAGATCTACATAGAGCATCTCCATTTCATGGTGTGGTGATACACAAGATGCCAATTGATAAATCAGTTCAAATAACTGAAGCAGCTAATTCACTGGAATACAGAGTGCTATTCTAGAACATCTTATGAAAGAATATGTAAATAACCTTGGTGATTTATTTCCTGCTGTAATATTCTCCCACTGCTGCTAGACAGTAAGGCTAACTTCTGTTATAAAGTGAAACCCAGCTTAACCCAGATCACTGCCTCAAATTTATTTTTCTTTGTATTTTATTACTGCCGTAAGAACAGGTGATCAATATTTCTAGTCAATTGATACATCACAAAGCAATTAAATATTGATGTTTCAGAAATTCAAAATTACTTCAGTATACTTATTTTATTCTTACTCTCCTCCATTTTCTAGAGCACTGTAAATGCGCACCCCCATATGGTTCCATGACTTCAAGAGAGAGCCTGAGGGGCTCTACATGGTAGCTTGTAATCATACTGAGTTATCAATCAATCCAGCTGGAAATGTCAACAGTACTTACTGTTTGTTCTATATTATGTGAAGAACAGTATGTGTTTCAAAAGCCACATATTACAGATATGTAAACAAATATAAAACATTCTAGAAAAAAAATACTAAAACACTTACCATCAAACTCTGCTGGCCCTACTCCCACTATAATTATTGACATTGGAAGCTTTGAAGCCTGTGAAAGAACAAGAAAAGGAGGTTTACATTACACAACCTCAGCCAGTATTATGTAAGATGCAAAAAACAATATGAGTAAAAAACATACAGAAGTGAAGCTTTAAAGAACAATTCCTTATCCTAATATCCTAAAATGATGATGAGAATAATTTTTTAATTTGAGCAATACGTATCATCTGTTTCTTCCACGAATGAAAATTTTTCTTCAAGTTTGTCTTCCATGCCACAAAACAAACAAGATACGAAATTGTGTTATAGTTAAGAATTTTAATTTTACTTAACCTTTTCCATTCAATAAAAAAGGAAAAGATGGCTTTCCCTGAGTGAACTCTCTGTAAAACCTTTAAAATTATGAAGACAGCATAGTAAATACTGGATTCTCCTGCCCTGACATCACCAGGTATCTACTACAGATATCTTCTGAAACTGGCTCTTTTCAATAGGGTAACAACAAAAAAATAAAACATCTAACAAATGTCTGGGCTGAGAAATGACTCTTATTGTGATCCCAGAATTCTTTGAGTTGAAAGAAGCCTCTGAGGGCCATCCAGTCCAACTCCCCTGCAGTGAACAGGGACACCACAGCTAGGTCAGGCTGCCCAGGGCCTTATCCAGCCTCGCCTTTAAAGTCTTCAGGCACAGGGCATCAACCACAACACTAGGTAACCTGTTTCAGTGCCTCACCAACCTCATTGTAAAAAATTTTTTGGTATTTTGATATTCTGATGAATATCTGTTGATATTCTACCCTGAACTGTGAAATACCCACAGTCATTTTAAACAGGAGTCTACTCTGCCCCAAAATCATAGATGAATACTTTTTCCTAAATTAAAATCAGCTCAACTGAAGTTTCAAGTAAAGTGGCTTTAGAGCAGACTTATAGTTTTCTTCTGGAATATAGAAGGAGTTATTCTGCCTCATCTAAAATACATTCGCTTTTTAAACGCACCATTCCCACTTCCCATTCTTGATCTGTCATAAAACTCTATATAAAACCAACCCTCTGAAAGCAGAAGACATACAGTTAATTACTGCATATATGCTATTTAAAACAACGAAAATGTAACATCTTATAAATCACTAATGTGCTACAGCATTCTATATTGTACAGAGTATACTGTATATTGACTGCAATTATGAAGTGATACTACATAGTCAGTCTTCCAACTAAAATTTGGTAGCAAACAGAATTTATTAGTTTTTATTTTAAATTATTAATTTAAATACTAATACCACTATGAAAAATGTTGGCAAAAGCCATCTGGACACAAATCTGGTCATAGAATCATAGAATGGTCTGGGTTGAAAAGGACCACAATGATCGCCTAGTTTCAACCCCCCTGCTATGTGCAGGGTTTCCAACCACCAGACCAGGCTGCCCAGAGCCACATCCAGCCTGGCCTTGAATGCCTGCAGGGATGGGGCATCCACAACCTCCTTGGGCAACCTGTTCCAGTGTGTCACCACCCACTGGTCCTAGGCAAGCAGCTCTGCTTGTCTCTGCTTGAGAAGAGATTGGACCAGATAGACCCAGAGGTCCTTGCAACTTCAGCCATCCTGTGATAAACGATCATAAATAGAGCATAACTGTAACTGAGTTGCACTATACTGCATAAACCACTGATAGTGAGAGTAAAGTATTTTTCTGGATATGAAGGCGCTATTTAAAGGCATAGAACATGTTCTGATTTTCAGATGTTTTCAAGAATCTTGGAGTTTAACATTATTTTTAACATCAATTTAACATTCTTCAAAAATATTCCTAATCAGGTAGACACAGTACTACATGATACTATGCATATGAAACCATAAGTGGCAAGGTCAGTGAAAAGATGGAGCTCAACTTTAGCATATAAACTTGGTGTTGGCATTTTCTGAATGACAGTATAACCTTTGAACAGTTTGATAAAGCAGAACAGGTCTGACACATATGCTGTAACAAAGATGCATAAAGCACAGTGTTAAAAAATGAAATACACTCTTCCTCAGTTTTATACACATCAGCTTGTATTAAACATTACTATCCCTTTTTTCGTTATTACAAATATTATCATGACTGGAAAACGCTACCAGGAAGCATTTAATTAGTCCTGTTATGGTGTACTGTGCTCACACTTCAAGAGCTATAAAGAAAAATGAATATGCATCTTCATCAAAAGTATTCAAAATTCCTGAACTTTTCCTCATTCTAGGCAAACAATGCATTTTCTGTACCTCCAGACATTTGCAGAACATCAGCCATTACCCCTTAAAAATTAATTACTTCTCAAAACAAGGGTTCTCTGTATTTCTTAGTGACCAAATAGTCAATCTTACAAAGTATCAACCAGATGAACTTGCTGGTTTCACACTCACCCTCCAGACGGACTTGGAATTGAAGGGGAGGTAAATCAAAAGTTGTTCTTTCTTCCCCATGGACCTTTCTGACGCCTAAAGAAAGGCTCTATTCCATACTTCTAAGCTAGACCAGAGGATGAGTTTGTAAGATGAAAAGTTTGTTTATCCCGTTTAAAAGTGAGAGTGGCTTTATCCTATTTTAATACTGGAAAGGAAGTAAACCTGTACCTTCAAACACAGCACAAGCTGTTGTAAAAATTTATAATGGATTCACAGAGCTAAGTCACTGACCTGCAGATTCTGTCCATATGCTGCTGGCTAGAACTTGAGGGCATCTTGCTTTCCACGGAGAGACAGAACATTTCAGTAATATTCTCCTGTGCACCCTACAAACTGGAATGGTACTGTAGCTCTCTACAGGAAGTAGTGAAAGTGGGCCTTTAAAACTATGCCACCTAATTCTATAACTTTTGTTTTGACATGACAGATTCAGTGTGGTGCGTTCAAAACTATTGGAACAGGTCTTCTCAAACTCTGGATGAGTTTTTTGCATACTTTCATCTGACATTTCCCAAGGACAGAAGAATAGTATGTAGTGTAGTGTATTACTTATAAGCACAGCAGTTTCAAAGAGAAAAAAACATTTAAAATAATGTTTTAAATAATAATTTAAAAGAACTTGAGGAAAAATCTTGATTTTTAAAATTCAGGGCAACTACCTAAAAAGAAATTAGCTGACAGTTATGTTTGGGCATTTGGGACCAGACAATTTGAAGCAGTTTTTAGAAAGTGAGGAAAAAAAAATAAAAATCAAAGCTGTCTGCAAAAAGATGAATAAAGTTCATCACAGTTCATCATGAAATACTGCATGGTGCGAGTGCATGAAGGAGGAAGAGTCAAGAAGCAGATGACAGAAGTTATATGAGTTATATCATAACTCATATATTATATAATATATATTAGTGTTAGAAGAGTATCACTTCCCATCAAACAGTAATTAAGCTGAGATACAGCTTCTAATTTCTTCTCATCTTCATGCATAATAATTTTTTTCGATATTTGGAAAGAATGGTTAATTTATGAAACTAATTTAATACCTAAGATAATGATAGATTCAATTTACTTCTTAAAATATTAGAGCACAGAAAGATATTTTATATTTCAGCATTTTCAGCAAAACTTACATTCACTATGGATTCTTTCGTCTGAGCCATATCTGAAATAACTCCATCTGTAATAATGAGAAGAACAAAATACTGGGAGCCATCTTTAACTGAAGCAGCATATCTAAGGGGAGAAAAAAAAGAATACTATGATAGTAAAACAAACCTTTATACAAGAGCAATTTACATGAGAAGGAGCTGTATTTTTAAATTTGATGGAGGACTATTCCAAATAATTAATTGCGATAGCACGACCCACTGTACACTGTGATACACTTGTATATTCTCAAGACTCAAGACTATACCTGAATATAAGACAAAATACAACCAGCACCATTCCAGTCTTGCCTCAGTCAAAGGACCCAAGAAGCAAGAAGCAACGTTCTTTGAAAATAAGCAGCTCTTGAAGATTTGAAAAGTTCTGAAAGATAGTGAGTCTGCAACAGTCCCGATGAATTCTACAGCCTGTATATCAGAAACCAAGACTAGAGTTTGTTTGCTCCTACTGTCCTATATAGTTGGTGAAAAACTTTTTTTGCATGGAGCGTGCTGTCCCATGTTTTTTGTTTGACTGAAACCTGTGTAGTCACTGCCTTCGAGAAGGCTCTTAGTGCTGTGAAGGTTAAGCAGAACTTCATAATATAAGTGGTCATGGGTAGAGTCGATAGCAGGGAAAAAATAAATACTACGTTATGTATGCTCAAGTACAGAATATTCATTACCTCACTGGTCAATGAACAGGGTCTGTTCTAATGTTGTTCATGATGTTACTCAGAATATTCTAACAGTAAATTTGCAAGCAAGAGCTGCCTATAAATAAGATGCTATAACAACAACATTTGCAAGAGTTTGGAAACTGAAATGGAATCTACAACTCACAGAAAGCCATCCCCCAGATGCAGATGGGTAGAAAAGCCCCAGAGTCCATCAACTTGTTGAACACTTGTTTGTACACAAGCAGTAGGGACTGGAATTAAATGCACAATACTAGCACACAGTATTCAGATCTACTAACAAGTATAAGTTAATCATGTTAGAATGAGAAAAGAAACCCACGTTGTAAATACCTTTTTCTATATTTTAGCATCATGTAACTGCTGATCATCAATAGTGCAATAGTTGTACTGAAAATAAAAAGTTTCTGCAAAGTGCTTGCTATGCTTACCTGGCTACATGATTAATTACAGGGGCAAAGTTTGTTGGTCCATAAAGCTGGACTGATTTTAGACTTCTATAATATGCCTCCATTACACCATCAATTCCATGGCAGTATGGATTTTGAGGGTTTCCATTCTAAAGAAAATAAGAAGGGATTAATCTCTAAAAATAATTATGAAGCAGAAATGATGCATTTTAGTGAATACTATCCAGTGCACATTTTTAAATGGGAATGACCTCAGAATTTAAGGATCTATTCAAAAGTTGTTAACAATATCCACTGTAAGTGCCATGGTTGGTTCTGACTGTTAGCTGCCTAGGGAAGAAGTTTTTGCAGCCTCAGGAAACAGGTTCCCAGACATAAATATCATCTTAAATGGCATTAAGCAGTCCTTACATTGAACAGTAAAAAGTGTTTCTCGGTGTGCATTTAAGGTACAAATTACAGAGGACAGATGATAAACTAGAGTCACATTTAGGAGCACAGTTCTGGCTCAATAATTTCTAGTTAGATTTTAGTTTTGTAATTTAACTGGCATGTGTACAAAATTTCAGATTTATTTCTGTAACCTCATCCTATACTCCAATAAGTTACGTCTAGACACCTCCAAACTAGCAGCCTGTAAAAGACAAATCAAAGAGAACAACAACAATAATAAAAAAAAATGGGTCATGATTCAATTACATATCAAGGAATTATTATCAAGTAACATTAGCTTCAAACAGAACTATTTCAAACATCTGTTTCTCATGCTGCTACTGATGAGGTTTCTTTACTACTATTTTTGACTTTGACTCTGGATGTCTGTCAGCAACTTCACTACGACAAGGAATTTTGAAATGAATCTTTCAGACCTAAGAATTAGAACATTTTCCTTAATTACTTTTCCTATTAACTACTTAAGTCAAGTCTTCCTCCCCCAGATTAGGTTGTGGTAAAAAAATTTAAATAAATTTTTATATATTTGCTTACCAACGCAAATTCATGTGATACTCTTCCATCTGGAGGCAGTCTAGCTCCAAAACCTAGAGCTGGGAACATTTTATCACTATCATAGTCCTGAATAATTTCACCTACTGCTTTCAGTGCCATGCCATATGCATTCAGCTGATAGGGATTCATATAGTGCAGTGAAGTAGGTTGTGAAGGGTTACCTGTTGAAGCAAGAGTCAGGTTTACTTTACAACTGAATCACTCCCAGATTTTCTCTTAAAAATGACAGAAATCTAGGAAAGAAGAAATTGAAAAGGAAACAAACCTATTTCCTACATATGTAATTGTGGTTAAAACAGGTAAAAATGCAACATTCTTAGTACATCTTTAATAGGTTAACAATGGTACATATAAGCTTTTTCACCAATGAAATGACAGCAAGAGATTGTGACTTCAACTGAGTATTTGTGTCACTTTTGTAACGTGATACACACTCCTCTCATGAAATTTACTAAAATATTACAAGATTCTGAAAACAATTCTGCAAGAGAATCAAAACTTATCTATTTCACCATTCTTCAGCCTCACTTTACTTGAAACTCCCTTGTTTTGTTCCACCCAATGGAGTCTTCTAAGTTACCCAATCTGCTCACAGCAATAATAAATGCACAAACCAAAAAATTAGAAAGTATGTAAACAACTACAAGTTGCTCCTATTTATGTAATTCAGCATGTATTTTTTTAACATAAAATTTCTATCTGCTCTGTTTGTCCAGCATTTCTGGACAGGAATTGGTTTCTAGTCTGTCGCTCAGCTGACTCCAGGTGATGCCGGGTATACAAATAATTCGTAATACAAAATAGTTAAGCAGAATCCTGACAGTACACACACAAACACTTCTAAAAAGTGTTTTATAAGTGCTTTAAAACTAAACACAGCACAAGAATATAGGAGCTTATTTTTATTCTTACCATTTGAGGCTGTGAAGTCAATAGCTACTGTGAAGTTGATTTGCGTTCTGTAAAATGAACAAATAAAGCTCTTACTAATAGCTTTACTGCTATGTGAAAAATAAACAAGATATATGGTAATGTTTTTGGACAAAATATAGGAAACTGACTTTCTAATACAGGTAATACACATTGAAATTACCATTTCATGAATGCACTGAAAACATTTACTTAATTCCATCCCTCCTTTTTCATTGCTTATGAAAAATCCCAATTCTACATTTAGATTATTATGATCTCCGTGTATTATTATTTTCAACAGTAATACTGATTTTTTGTTTGACAAGGAAAGAAATTGAGAAGACAATAAGGGTTTTACTGATCTGCTCTTAACACCAAAACCATGTCTTCAGTCAGAATGCATCTGAAATCATGCTATACATAAAATTTTTGGAGTAGACAGCAAAGTTTTTGGCAGAAGATATCATTCATGGGAACACAATACTTCAAGGATTTTAATCTAATACTTTTAGGAGTACTTTCCTTTACTATCAAGGAAAATTGTGGAAGATAAAAGTAAAATCTGGGAACGGGAATATAAAAATGAGCAATCTGAGCAGTAGCTAAGCAAAGCCATTATGTGCATGAATCAACTGTCAGTATACCATTATTGTCAGAAAAAGTAGTCACTAATGGACTTACGGAGTGACAATTCAATTAATGCAATCCTGTTCTGTAACTTCCTTCAGCACAAAATACTGTCTTTCTGGAGATAATCTCTGTACTGGTAAGACTCTAATCAGGCAGAAGAGTTTGGATGAATCCGAAAACAGACTTTTTACTCAGACCAAGTCTTTTACACAGTCCTTCCAATTTCTGCCTCTCAGTGTGCACCACTGTGAACTTATTGACCAAACTGCCAAAGATTAGAGCTCCTTGAAAGTTATTGTACAAATTTAACTCATGCACACTTAGATCAAATACCAAGACCTGACACCTGACCTTGCAGTAGAAGATTTACTGCTCAAATAACCTTATCATCCAGAGAAAATGCTATTATGACATGAAAATCTAGGTTCACACAAAGAAATCACATGGAATCATTTTATTGCACTGACCAAAGCTTACACAAACTAAGCTAGGCATGAGTGGACGCTATCTCTAAAAGGCAGCAAAACCCCACCAACAACCATAGTATTAAGAAGAGCCTTGTGGTTCCCTGGAATGCTGTCAGCCCTGAATATGTCTAAAAATGCATCAAAATGGACTTAAGTGAAGAACAGTGAAAACTGATGCAGACTGAAGAGTTCTGAGACCTAGGATTTATGAGATCATCATCCTGCCAGTAATTCTGCATTCTGCTTCATGCACTTTCATCCAAAATACTCTATTGTTAATGGTATGACAAGTCAGATTTTGTTTGGTTGGTACCTGAATGTTAGCCCTCGTGGTTTATTACCCAAAACGTACTTTTACACCATCAGTTAGTTACAAGAATAAACATCGTAAGAAGTGCACGTCAACCAGTTTTTATCACCATCCCTACAATGTGCAGTATGGCTGTCTTCCTCAGGCATTAACAAGATAGGAAAATCAACCAACAACAAAAGGCTAATACAATACAATGTCTAGTTTTATGTTTAGAGTCCTTACAAAAACAAAGCTGGTTTTGGACAGTCATCTCCCTATGTTTTAGATTTTAAGAGCTTTACTGTGGTGTAGTGTTTGAAGACTAAAACAAAATTCTGAAAACCATTACATGTTTGCACACCAAGAACAGAAATCCTTCAGCTGGATGAAGAACATATAACTGGGAAAAACCTCAAACAGTTCTTCCCCTGCGTAAGCAGCAACTCTTGTTTGTAAACTCATTTTCTGTGTCAGTTATCCTGACCCAACTTCTAAGGAGAAACGGTTATGCATATTCTGAATGTACAACAGAAATGAGAAAGCAAAGTAAAAAAAAATCTTTAAAAGGAAAATGGCTAACAGAAGGAAAATACCTGAAATACAGCTAATTGCAAAACAAAATCACATTTAACGTAACTAAAAGTAGTGACTGACAACAGCAGTTTCAGAAGTATACCGAAACCTGATATGTCCGTGCTAAATGCATATTGTTTTAGATAACAGAAACTCAGCTGTTAAACTGGAAAAAAAACCCTCACCTATTTACCACCCACAATAATCTGGACTACGTTTTTTCTTAAGAAGAAGAGTACGTTTATTACTGCACATGCCAGTTTGACAACCGTAAAAATCATGACATAACAAGAGATCAAAACAGATGTCTACCTTTCTACGACAGAGGTTAAATCACTTACTTAATCTTACAACAGTTACACAGATGCATGCACAGATTAGAATACAGTTTCCAACCAGTTTCTAATGTTATTTTATAACCTCTAGTGTACTCACTACACCATGGAAGATTGGAGGAATCTAAAATGGCATTTAATGCCATTTTCAGGCAACTGGATCCCACTCTTAATGCAAACGTCACATTGTATTATGGACTCATAACCACACAGTATTATTCATGCCTTACAAAGGACTGGGGAAGCTGGAATAAACTCACTTAGAACAAACATGCACTGTGATTGACCTGTGTTTTCAATGACCGTTTTATATGTAAATTTATAACATACTTGAAATGTCCCTATAAGTATGATCTTGTAGAAAAGAGACATGGGAAACTAGGTCACACAAAGTACTAATGTCCTACAGCAAAAGGAATGACAAACTACAGAAAGGTATGAAATGAATATCAACCCTTGTAGTCAAAATTATCAAAATGCAATTAAATTTTTTTTTTGAGCAGAAAACTGGGTATCTGAAGTTCAAACAATTCAACTTTAAATAAGTACCACAGCAGAAAATATTTCCAAAAGCAGCTACACTAATGTGAACACATATTTTGTGTGAAAGATTAATTTGAAAAGGTATTAATTTCCCTACTGCTTCTCAGGACTGAAAAAAAAACCTGTCCATAATTAAAAAAACAAAAAACAAAAACAACAACAACAAAAAAACTAATTTGGGAAGGCTAATTTAGCTGTGTGTGTTGTGGAAACATCAGACACAACTAATCTGGAAGTCAAGTCTGATGACTAGAAAATTAATCTGAATGATATTTTAAGAAATGCTTTCACAGTAATACATGTTATTCTGGAAACAAATTAAAAGTAAAGACTATATCCGAGAACTCAGACATCTGCCCTGTTTTTATTTCTACCATGTTTAATTTCTTTTCAACAGAATAACTTTTAGGTTTTATCCATTGTTAGGTTACTGTTGTTATTAACATATTAATGGCAGGTTTATCAACAGTAACATAAGATCTTTGACTTATCTAAGGGACAGTAGCTGAAAAAGAAATCATTAATTCAGTGTGGATGCCTAAAATTTTAAAAAGCATCTGAAATCACAGTCTTCAAGACAAACTTAGATGCATGATTAAATAATCTATATTTTAAAACATGCTAAGAAAATGGAAGCTTTATTTAAGATCCTTTACTGCTCGTTTATACGAAAGTCCTCAAAGCTTAGAGCTGTATCTGAGATATGAAAAAACACTGCAGTAAAATCACCTATCTGCATAATGATTAATCAGGAAGGATATGCCAAACTACCTTCATGCTTAACTCAGGTGAAAATAAATGAACTAGTAGACAATCTTTAGACTTTTATACATAGAGCAGTTTGTTATGATACTGAGGAAAACTTAAGTATTCATGTGAAAATGGTAGGTGAAATTTGGGGTGTTTTCAGGATTTACTGAATGCTCTCAAGAAGGGACATGTAGTGTTACTCTAAACAGCAAGAAAGTCATTTTCTGAACAGTGCTCAAAATTGCACACACAAAAAATAAACAGTATGATTTGTGTCCTACCTGTATGTAGAGCATCAGAAAATACATGAACCAGTCACTAAGCTAGAACCATACTTCAATGCAAGACCAAATGTGGAAGAAAAACAGAGGTTCTCAACACACAAAGCAAGCATAAGGTAAATATCCATATCTAACAAATCCTGAAAAGCAAAAAATCTCTTTTACAGAGCAACACGTGAATGTTTTACTGTTATCCTTATATTTATCTCTAATACTATAAAATGCCACAGGAACGCACTTAATATGCAATATGGAATCCAAATATCTCACATACAGGGAATTTTCCAAACTTAGCTGCACAACGTAGGTTAGATTTTAGTTTAGAGAAGCACAGAATCTACACAGTAATAAGCTACGGAAAATTCCAATATGCAAGAAAACAATTCTGCATTTACAAACCACAGAAAACTTACAGCAATCTAACTATGCTGAAATTGATGTTAAAGCCACACTCTCTGTTTAGGCACAATGATGTACAGCATTATTCAATTACAGAATGCACCATTTTGCATTAAGACAAAACCACTATACTGATCGCTGTTTGATCTATAAAGTATAAAATAAAATAATACTAATAATTTAAAAAACCCAAGGCTGGAAAAGTAGTGTATGTAAGTACTCCGAAATTATCAAGTTCCTGAATTCGGCTCCAAACTACCAACTTGGGTATAAGGAAAAAGGCTTTTACAGTGAGGGTAAAAGTTTTCTACAGTGTGTTTGTCAGCACAGTTCTGGGCATAGGGCTAAAGGCAGGGCCCACCTGATAGCTGCCCCCAGTCCTGGGCTGGCTGGGCAGCACGGGCTTTGGACTTTGCAAGATGCAGAGCTGGATAAAGGCAGAGGAGGAGGTGGCCCGTTCTGAATGCGGCTGGTAGTGAAGCTTGCTGCACCAAGTTGTGCTTTGAGTTGTTTTCTGAAGCACTGGAACAGGCTGCCAAGAGAGGTGGTGGATGCCCCATCCCTGGAGACATTCAAGACCAGGCTGGACCATGCCCTTAGCAGTCTGATCTAGCTGTAGGTGCCCTGTTCATTGTAGAAGAGTTGGACTAGATGACCTTTGAAGATCTCTTCCAACTCAAATGATTCTATCATTCTATGAAATACTTAAAGAACACAGAACAGAAAGACTACCAGAATTTCCTATTGGGAGAGACAAGAAGGCCCAGAGAAACAGGAGAGACAAAGTACTTCAGGCTAAGGATCAAGGATTTTTTGCTGTTCTTTTAAAATATTTCCAGTTCCCCAGATTTTTCAAAAGTAAGGTTTTTCTGATCAGGAAATTCATTTGCTGAGGTTGTTTTTCTGCTTTCCCAGATGCACATTCCCCATGGAGCTAGATGAGAAGCTCGTGACATCCACGGCTTCGAGTGAGGTTGTAAGGTCACAAAGCTGTGCATAAAAGCTGCCAGAACAATGCCATCTGGCTAGGCAGGCTGGGTCACTGAGTGTCCTGACTCAAGGGAGGTATCAGACAGAACGTCCAAGCACAGCAACATGCCTTGTGGACTCAGAGCAGCTAGAGGAAGACATGACTTCTCAGGGTGAACTCATGCTATATCATCACTATCAGTTACAAAAGCATCTTACCAGCAGCAGTAACCTTCACCACAGAGCACACAGTTTGTGACTTTGGGAGAGCAAGGTAAAACTACCCTCTTTCAATCAGAATTGATACACATGTGGGAACAAGCTAAGCCTGGATGTAGCTGTTGACCAGGCTTGATAACGTGAGGTTTTTTTTAACAGTACACTGGAAGGAAGAAACAAATTTCCTCTGCATCTTCAGAGTGAATATCAGCTGGTCTGATAGCAGGGGGCAGTTGGTGGAGGTTTGAGAATCACTTACTGTGCAGCAATCTGTAACTGAATCTAGTGGAGTAACTAACACCAACAAGGGGCTGTATCGTCTATGGTATTTACTGTAAAAAGTCTTCAGTGACAGTATTTTTTTAATCTCCTCTTTGCAAATGCAGCATCAAAACAAACAATATTTTCCTCGTAAAAGTTTCACAAGATCCTCCTCGATATATCTTTCTTACTCCTAATTATTCTCCAAGGATACAACATACATGGTTAAGTCTCTACAATACATAGCCATGAAGCAAGGGCTGTCACAGCTGTATCTCAACTAAGTTTCCTCAGTACATCAAATATGTATGCCATTTCATATGATGTACTGGTTGGATGAAAATAGCTGTCATAACTGCAGTTCTAAATTTCCTTTTCTGACCTTCAGTGATTCAGCATAGCTCAGTTAAAAATGAAAGCCCAAAGCCCTTACAATCCAAACAATATGTACATGTTCATATCTGAAAGCATTTATGAAGGCAAGTTTTAACACAATGGTGCAGAAACATTTCCCCTTATTTTTCACTAATCTGGGACAGAAAAGATGACTTAACACTTTTACGTTGAAAGAGGATACAGTTCCTGAAATTTTCATGATTTACAAACATCTAAAGTACCACACACTATTCGAAGACGTTTAGAAAGTCTGAAAAGTATGGAAAGTTTTGCACAGAGAGATGTTCTTTCTGTCCTGCACAGCCTGAGCTGATGGGGGTAACCCTGTCTAAGGCACGGGCAATTGAACAAGATGATCTTTGAGGTCCCTTCCAACTCATGCCATTTTGTGACTCTATGATTCTATATGCATAAAATGAAATACTTTGTGTTCGACAGTCATTCCTACAAACCAAGATTATTCGAAGTTAATTCCTCTTCAGGGCAATAACCCACACATTCCTGTCTTATTCATATACTAGGAGGTGATTTTTATAGGAAAATATGCTAGTAGAAAGAGAAAACCGCTTTTGAAATATACGTTAATTTTTAACACAAAGTACCCTACCTTAAACATAGGAAGGTGTGTCCAAACAGGTGATTAAGCATCAAGATACAAGGAAAAGCTAGCAACTAAGATGATACCACTTGATGCACAACAGATGCAAAGAGACATTCATTTCTTTCCTACCATACTACTACAAAATTCAGTGTTATTAAATAAAAATAAATTAGAATGTATGAACAAATTTCTATGTCATTTTTTATGGCTTTTTGAAAAAGTCACCAATTATATTTATAATGAAAAATTCTAATTAAAAATGTGCAGATTCCAAATACAAATCAAATCAATACTGCAATCCAAATTAATTACAATTAGTGCTGTCAAGCTTTCCCTTAAGTCAGTATTCGTTCTAGACATTTCAAATCAATTACAATAAAGTTCTGAACATGAAACATTTCATAAGCATCAATTTATAGAAGAGCCAATATTGTGCCTCCTGCAGAATCACTGTTTGCTTCCCCTTGCCTAACTAAATGGAAGAAAAACAGAAAAAAAAATGGAAGACATACTTGTTGGGAAAACAGACTGATAAATGAGGAAAATTTCACATCACCCTTCCTCCAGAATTTGTTAACTGGACTGAAACTGATGTCTAGTAGTATTAAATGAGATGAAGTAAGAGAAAGACAGGATCAAGGAAAACGGCTGTGAAGCTCAGTCTCCTGGTTATGTTTTCAAAGAAAATTATAGGTGTTAGAAGAAAAGGTAACATCTTATTAAAAAAACCTTCACAGTTTTCCCTGGTATGTGCTTAGAAACAGATGTATGAATCACTAAACAAGATTTAGATAAAATAATTAAATGATTATGATTAATGCTCAGACCTTTAAGCACAGAGTAGTCTCCTGAATTATATTCCATTCTTTTACCAAAAAAGAGGGATAATCTTCAAAAGTAGTAATTATTAATATTGCAAGATTTCTCTGCTTTGCACTTAGAGAGAAAACAGAAAATATTAATAAGAATTACAGAAGTATTGTTTGTATTCAGAGTTTATATTAATCATCTATGGAATACAGATATGTAACTGGTACTGTAAACAGTTCTGTGGGAAATATGATAACTCAATTTGAAAAGATTACACATGTATGGCTCTTTTCTTGTCTTTCCAAATTTAGATATAAAACTTAACAGATTCTAACAACAAATGAATTGAATCCACTTTGAGGAGAAACAGGAGGATCTGAAGAGTGGAAACAAAGAGATCATATGTATTCTATCGTAAGTGTTTCCACATAACTGAACTGAAGGTAAGGATTGTTACTCTAGAAGACCTAGATCATCTCTTTGTCCAAAAGCATCTAGGAACAAAATGCAGGCACTCTGAGGATAGTAAAAAGCCTTAGTGACCCTAACCAGCCTCATCTCAGCCCTCTGACCACACCCCACATGGGCACAGGAGCCCCATTTAAGACTGAAGGCTGAGCTGATGTCAGAGGAACGTAGATCTCCAGCTCAGCTATGCCCACAGACTGACTTCATGGCTTCACCTCCTTGAATTCTCAGCATAGGCCCACCTGACAACCACTGGAAATGATCCTGACCCTTATCTGTGGTTTGAATTTCTATTCAGATCTTGATTTTCCTCATAACCACAGACTTCCCTGAAGTTCTGGATTCTTAGCTGAACCTGTTCACCATCTCTGGGCCTGCCATGCTTGCCTTGTTCATGGAATCATAAAGTGATTTGGATTGGAAGGGACCAGTAGAATGAAAAGAAAATGAAAAAAAATTTCTCCAAAGATATGACTAACAATGTTAAAGAGAACACATCTACATTCAGGCTTAAAATCTTAAGCATTCACATCTGCAAGTCCATGAAAATGCTCTCATTGCATTTAAACTTAATGAGCCAAAAGACACTGTGTTTTGACAAACATAAGAGACTATGACTTAGTATGACCCTTAGTAAAAATACTTATTTTATTAAATGGAGAACAAACAGCAATAAATTTGGATATCCCAACTTCAAAATTTAACTTTTTGGGAGAATTTAAACATCAAAGAATTTGTTACTCCTTGAGAGAGAAAAAAAAAAATTACTCTCTGCTGCAGCACAAGACTTAGGTTGACAATACTGACCATTTCTTAGCAGTGATCCATTCCCTCTAACAGTTATGAGTTTGGTATAGTGTATAATTTCCAGCTGTATTTCTAAAAACTTTAAAAATGATGGTAGTATAGCCATCTTACTGACAAGTTTCTCTGTAACTAGAATATATCTTGTGGCATCGTCTTAACAGAACAAACTTCAGTGGTAAATGAGTTAGCAATAAATCTTAAGCACGTTATCGTCTGCAGGTTTACCACAACTGGAAACAAAGATGAAGCAGCATATTGCTAATGGCAAAACACAACACATATCTTTCTGTTTCAGCAGAAGCTGGTTGAGGACTGCCAGAAAAAAAAAAAAGCTGTTAACTTTTTCCTCCAATGTTAAATAGTGACCTAAAATAGCTATAGAAAAATAGACAGTATGCCTCAAAAATCTATATTAAGTGCCTAGAAATGTGAAGTAAATTATTTGTTTTCTTTTAGAGAATATCACTTTCTGGTACAGAGATTAAGAATTGGGAATTCTTAATTAAGAATTATTAATTAATTCTTAATTCTTAATTAAGAATTCCTGACATTTGATCCCATTTCCAGGTATGTTCTAGGGTAAGCCATTAGCTCCTGTTTCTACTTCCCTTTCAAAATGACGATAAATGAGAAATTGGAAGTGTTATAAACTTCATGTAATTAGTATTGAAAAGATGCCTTTGATGGGAAAAAGCTCTAAATAAGTGCCAATCTTAAATAAATCAAAGATCAGTGTAGTCAAAAGAAATAAAACAGCATTTTACTAATTTAATAGTACATACGTAATTTCCTTTTAATTCCATTTTCACTGGTTGATCAGAGGTCATTACTGAACCTCGTTATTTTTGTACCATTACATATTCAAACAGTATACATGAAGTTCCATAACTTAAATGACATGAGTAACTTAAGAAAGTACAGCTTCTGCATGAGGAAACAATACAGTTCTTACAGTAATAACCTACAGTCATCATATGCAATGTACAAATACAAATTATTAGTGAATTACAATGAGATTGTGAAAAGAGGAAAACTTTGTTGACTATTACATACCCGCCTTTAATATAGTCAAGGAATGAAACTTCTGTTTCAATTAGGAAGGAAAGCAGTGTAACCTGAAAGCAAATAAAGAGACAGATGTCAACTGTCATTTCCCAAATAAACAAGTAGAGACACATCCACAATGCTTTTGTAGGTTAAAAAAAAAAAAGTAACCATTTCAGAAACCAGTTTTTGAAAGGGAAGAAACAAGTTTGGAAGTCTGCTATGATTGTTTTTGGTGGTTGTTTTATTTTGTTCTGTTTTGGTATGGGTGGTTTCTTTCTTTTTTTAAAGTGAAAGATAATGGATGAAAGATCTCTTTCCAGGGCAGGCAAACATATGTTTATTCGTTCTGAAGTACTTACTGAGTACTTCAGTTTTGTTTAAAGAACTCAGCTACAATTATTTATGCCATTTCTCATCTCCTATCAGCAGTTGTATTGGGTACACACACATACACATGAATACAGAAAAATATTTAAAGTGGAACATACAGAAAAATGAGAAGATGAGAAATTTTTTCACTATCGGTTTTGATCATTTAGGAATTTCAATTTTTTAAGCAGCAGCTTAAAAGTGTGGCATTTTGAGTGTTCAAGCTGCAGAAATTTTAACTCAAGTGGAAAAGATCTAGCATTGAAGATTTTCATATAGATTCACGAGGCAAAGAATTCACTCTGTATTATTTTTGCTTTATTAACAAATTATGCTGTCCACATTTCTGAACCTAAAATGACCTCCTAAGTAGTAATGAATGGAAACAGCTACTCTATCAGTGTATTTCTTTAAAATAGCAGTGAGATAGCAACCTACATCCACTACTAATTTTTTTCCAGAAGGCAACTTTCCATTAGTGAGAATGATGATCTTAGATGGTTTGGAAATGGAGAAATCTGTTGGGATACCAAATACCTTGGGTGAATGACAGAAAGAAGTAAAAACAAAACTATAGGTAAACATACAGGAAAGTGACTATTCAAGAAGATTAAAGGAAGCCTGCACACAGAAGGGCAAGCAGGACAAAAAGGAATCAATATAAAAGCAATTATAAAATACAGTAGTAAAGAATAAAAAAAGGAAAATAAAGTTACTAACACTGAACCACTTGTTGTAAATTTCCTGTTAATTTGAGACAAGAAATAAAGAAACCACAGTTGATACTGTCTGCCCAAACGTAAGTAAAAAATGTTCTTTCAAGTACAGACAGCCTGAAAGAACTTTATTCTAAGACTTTAATTAGCAAAATAAATAAATAAGTAAATACATTTAATGAATTATTCAGATCTGGCAAGATAAATTTTCACAGACAAACTACTTTTTATGTTTTGAAACAGAGGTACAAAATAAGTGATAGTTTTCCTACTGATTAACAACAGACTTATACAAGAATGAAAGACTGACAAATTGTTTCTTCATAGCTATATACTTCAGAGTGAAAGTATTCCTCCTGGCTTCACTGGGACTTTCCATGAGCAAAAAAAACCAACCTGTGCTGAATGTGTTTTCTAAAGAACATATCTAAAATCTGTTTTGATTTTCCAGTATACAGTTCTTTTATCTTCATTTTCTCATAGATGTTCTGAGTATCATGGGTGCCAGAACACAAAAGATGTGAAAATGCTGAAGGGAATTATCTGTATTGCTAACAAATGGTTCATAACAGAATATGAATAAAAGGACATTAAATTCTCATCCCAAAATAGCCTTAACAGAATTTTCAAGATGGATTTACAAAGAGCTGTTGGCAATAAAAATTTATGACTCTTCCTGTTTTAGCAAGAAAAGTATGACTTAGTAGCTTCTATTGATGCAAGGTGAGCAGTTAATTTTAAACATAAAATTGACTTTTGAAAATGCAAATATGTTTCAGACAAAATCTAATAGTGTCCAATCAAATAATTTCAAGAATCTGCCTCCAGCTTTGGTATAACTCATTTTTAAAATCATTGGCAACTTAACAGCACACTTAAAAACAACTTCTATCGCGTTTTAAAAAAAAAAACAAAAACAACACACATCTGAAAATAAATGCTGTAGTACAGTACAGTAAATAGTTTATTGTACAGCTTTCACAGATGGTTCTATTTCAACTCTGTTATATGTCAAGTCAACTACTTTGTATTTCAAGAGAAAAGTACTCAGTAATATTATAAATTATATCTACTTACTGTTCCAGAGTTAATATACTTTTTCTTTTTTCCTTTTTTCTTTGGATTTATTACCTAGAAACACAGACACAAGTATTAAAGCACAGACATTTTTTATTAAACACAAAGATAATTGTTAAGACATTTTCAGTGCACAAAGCAGAATCTGCAGAATCTAAATTTATTCAGTGTGCTTTCCACTTATGCACCTCAAGGCTGGGATATACACAGATTTCAAAACCAGTGATTTATTTTCACAGTGCTAGGTAAGGAAGTGTTGTTACTGATATTCAACAAATAAGGGACTGAAACAACAGAAGTGAGAGTGTTCATTACAACTGAGTGCACAGTAGCTTTGAATTTGCACAAAATTCTGCATTTTTCTGTACTCGTGATTTAGCGTTCCAGTGTTCCGGGTCATCACTTCTTTGCCTTACAATGCACCTCTTCAGTTAATCTGCTCCCACCTTCATAGTGTTACCTGTGAAAAATGGGAGTTGTCCTACCCCTAGTTTTTGTATTTGGTGCAATTACAGGTACGGCAATTGCAACGAAAGAAAGGCTGAGGTCATACAACCTCAAAACTAGCTTGTTATTTCATGAAATCTGGCACAGACCACCACCTGACTGCCAAACACAGTGCACTCTCAGTGCACAAGAATCTTCATAGAACTGGACTACAAAGTATTGAATCAGTCTCTCAAATATCTTGAACCCACATTCACACAATCTCCCACTGCAGACATTTAAAAAAAAAAAGATTGTTTCCCTTCTCAGTACCTGAAGGTAAGTCTCAGACAATTTCACTTAAATGCACTGAAAAATGTACTCCTGTTCTATTCAAGTTATTGCACACAGAACTGGAAGCAAAATATTCTTTTGTTAATTATGTTGATCAGCTATCTCCTATACATCCAGAAAAACTCAAATTCTTCTTACTGCCAAGTTCTACTGTAAAATATGCACAGATGTTCCACGAATGACAAGGAATTAAAGCATTCCCAACTGAAATCTCAGCTACTTAATTGCTAAAAAATATTGCAACAGTAATTTCTGAAAATGGGAAAAGTAACAAAGCCTCTTCCAAAAATTTGCCTCCAACCAAAATGAAATCACCTTACATTCCTTGTACAACATAGAACAGCTGTGAAATGCAAATCAAAAAGAGATAACTATCATTGGAGATCTTCCCAAGCAGGCTAAATAAGAATGACTCCCTCTCTTCAGTTTGCCACACTGCTATCTGGTGAGTATTTTTCAAACTGTGTAACACACAGGTGCCCTCTGTCACCCTAAAAAATCCTAAATAACCCATCCCCCTCCTAGTAACATCTCCCATCCCCCTCCTAGTGGCTGGACAGGTGAGCTGCAAACTAAAATTTGTATGTAGATGCAATGCAATAACGCATGTTGAACCAGAATTTTAGCTGGAAGGTGACTCTTACTGATAACTGCCCAGAGCAGGAAGATGGAGGTAGCAAACTGCCTGCCTGATCCACGGTCCTTCATTCACAACTCTCGAATGGTCAGGCCTGAGTTAACAACTATAGAAAAGAAATATGCTGCTAAGTGCCCAAAAGAAGATTCATGAGAATCTTCTGCTTCACATAACTTGACAATCTGCATCTTAGGAATTGCTAGGAAATGCACTAGTGCTTGGACTGAAATGCCATGGGAAACAAGGCATCTTCTCTGGATCAAGGATGAATTAAATGACAGTTCTCTCTCTCACAATTCCAGATACTATCATAGTAACAATAACTGTATAGGTTTTGCTCAAATTTCAGGTAACTGTATCACAATACTTCCTAGCCTCCAAAAGCTTTATACCATTGCAACAACCAAGGAAGCTACTTGAGCACTTAGTGTTAAAAAAGAAGAGAGCTTGTTATATCAATGTTTCTAATTCAAAAACACTCAAAAATTTCTCTGCCCCAAGGCAGTCTAGCTGTAACACAATTACAAAAGAATTTGTTCAGTCTCTTTTGTTCTGATATTGCACAGACCGATCACGTTGAAGCAGTGGGAAAGCACAGAGGATTGTCATATGGGGAGGGAAACACTGCTGTTCAGAAAATGTATGCTATTGCTGGGAGTAAGATATTGATAGTGTATTTAAGAAACTGGAAAATCACCGTAAGAAGTTATGACAGAATATTCCTGGTAGGGTAGGAATCATGTCAGTGATACAACAAGAGAGGACAGTTTCACTGCACACAGTACTTTGTCACAGTACTGTGTGCAGTGAAACTGTAGAAAGCTGCTGCAAATTACAGTAACTCCACAGGGTTGATTCTGGATCTAAATAAGAAAACTGCTTTAAGTTATCTTAGTCCTGTTTTGCACAGCAGCACCAGTGCTCTTCTTCAAAACAGAAGTGCAGCACATAATTGGAACACCTTCCTTCCCCACTCTGCATTTGTGCTTGCACAAACCATCATGTCAGCATTTTAAGGAATATGGTACATTACAAAATACTGAAGTGTAATGGCAGTAGACCAAGACCAAAGGATGGCTTAAAGAATAACAAAGATCTTTTGGTAACATACAGAAGCCAAGGATATAGCCACTGAAGAAATGCCAAGAAAAGAATCAGAGACAAAGCCACTTGTCTCAGTCAGGAAAGAGCTCCAAAAACAAGAAGACAAATACTTTCAGGCACCTCCGAAACAACAGAAATGTAAGTGGAAAAAAAATGTTAAGTGCCCTTTTTTTTTCCTTCAGTTCCTATACTTGGTCTCTGTGAGCTAGGACTTGCTGACTCATTTCATGCTACCTCAGTTCTTCTAGAGAATGGGAATGCTCACCAACATTTCCCATGAGAGGACTGTTTTTAACAAGAATAATCGTGCTGGCAACCAGACCCAGGAATGGGATGCGTTACTGTGGTGCGATGACAGCAACGTATTGTATGAGGATGAGTTAAGGTTTAATCAAATGATCAAGGCTCCACAAATTGAGACAAAATAAAGGCAATTTCCAGGAGGATGCATGGTTGCCTTTCCTATATTTCCCTCAGGAATTCTGGCAGATGGGGCATCTTCCTGAGTTATGTTCATTACTCAGCTGATACAAACATCTTCTAAGTTCATGAGAGTGGAGACTACAGACTCTCCAATATGAAAGAAAGGAAAACAACTAAACTAAAAACTCAAAAAGAGAATGGACCATTCTTGTGGCTAGAAGCTATGACAGGGATAAAGCATCTCATATTTTATAATTAGTTAATGTTCAGAAAGGATATGTTACAAAATTATCAGAAAGATACACCTGGAAACTGCAAAAAATGCACATTAAAAAGTCAACTTTTAATGCTGTTCTTTGGGTCTTTCATGACTCCATGTCATGCAAGCACACTCAGCATTTTCTGATGTTCCTCTGTCCCCAGTATATATCCACCATGGAGCAATAAACATAGCACAGATCTTGTGTTGTATGAATATTTATATTCACAAATGAAAGACAGTAAAAATGAGAATAAAACTGACCAAAGAAGACAACAAAACTGTGAACATAAAATTAAAAAGAATGTTCATTGCAAATCTCTGAAAGTCAATCTACAAAAAGCCTACAGAGGATATCTTTCTGATTCAGCACTTCAGCTTACAGAAAGCATTGGGCACAATCCATCCGCTTTGCCTATGAGCGTATGTGAAATGGAGGATGCCGAAAAGCTTTCGCAGAAATGGCTAGACAGAAATGGTAAGGAGAAAAATCTATTTTGTTTACCAAATCTTAGTAATCTCAGACATAGTTAGGAAAGAAGTGTTGAATCAGGGATTTACTAGCTTTGAAATACACAAACCTGTACAATTTTGGCAATGGGGCCCCGAGAAGACAGTGACTGTAGATGTAGTCTACATTTACCTACAATATAAGGGAAAGTCATACAGCAGTTAGAAGTACTTGAATTGACAACTGCTTGACAATCCCAACAGCTGGGAGACAAATTAATCCCAAACTGCAAATTAAAAGTATGTTTTTAAGAAAAGATGGTAACTGACCATGGCAAACAAACAAAGGTGGTAAATGCACTGTCATTTGTAATCCTAGCATAAAAGCTCTAAAAATTCTCGAGTCTGCACTGGAGGCCAAACATGTGTCTCTGCATCTAAAGTAGGAATTGTCATTTATTTAGGTGAGAGAAACTAGCATCCAAATTACAATGTGTGTTGCAGTGGTAAAAGAAGAAATAAATGACTAATCGCACACACAGAAATGTTTATAACTCAGTAGTTGCTCCAGATTATGTCTAATAACCCAGCCATCTGAGTCTTAAGTTCTCTTGTTGCCTAGTGCATATATACATGCACACATACCTACTAACAGTTAAATCCATTTATGGAGCAACACTTCAAGATTTTCTGCACTTCTTCAAAAAAGGAGAAATGTGAAGTAATCCCAAAGCTTTAAATTTGACAAGCACTGAGCAGATTTAACCAGTTTACCATGAACACTGGAAATTTTCTCACTTATTTTCTGAAGGTGTACAAAAAGACTCAGAAGACCTACCTCATACACATTGAACTGAGACTGCCCTCTAGATAACTCTCTGTAACTCGTTGTGAATTCTCCAATGAAATCATGACTATATTAAAAAAAAACAAAGAGACGATATTTACTACTTTAAACATATAGTATACACATTTATAAAAAAGAGAAGCACAACCAGTATGAACAAACACCCAAGCAAGCAGCAATAGCAAACATGAAATTTGCTTCAAAAATTGTATTTTCACTTTGCTGTGTCTTTAGTTATAAAATTGAAGACTTGATTTATGAGGTTAAATCTTTCTGATAGCTTCTGCTTAGCCTAGCTACACAATGAAGGTTAAGTTGTAAATTAAGCTTACATGTGAGGCAGATCACTGGAGAATCTAAGAAAACAGAAAGAGCTGTAAAATATTATCACCATTCTCTCACTGGATCACCACTGGCATCTTGCTTTAACACTAAAGTGGTAGTTACAAGCTTTTCCTTTCTGAATACTGTTTCTGTTCTAAGAATAATTTTCACATTTCCATGCTCTGTCACTCACATTTTTAAAACTGCTTTGTCAGCTCTTAGCCAGGGAGATCACACTGCAAAGTAACCACCGTGGGCAGGGTGGCCAGAAGGAAAGCGCTGGATGATGCTCCACTGTGAACGGCTTCTGGGGTCAGGGAGCAGAACCACAAAAACCACATGGCTGCCAGACTAGAGTGAATGAAACATCTGGAATGGGCAGCAAGCACACAGCTGACTGCCTAACAGCCTGCTACAGAACTTCCAGGTGTCATGAGACTTTCTGTGCCCATCTCTGCCCTTTCCAGCTGAACTTTTCTCACTGCTGATCCAACTCCCATTCCCTCCTGATCCTCGCTCCCTCTGTTTTCACAGCTGTTCCCAAGAAAAGTACCATACCTCCTCTACACTCTGCTTTCACAACCAGTGAGGTATGATAATGGTAATAACGATTATTTTAATCTTTCCTTCAATGGTAAATGAGAATAGAGTGTCAAAGTTGCATGATTCTGTTGCTTGTTAAACTTGTTTTTGAGAAATACAGTGCATTTCCAATTAAGCTATAAAAATTAAAAGCAAATTTAAATATTCCTGGGTAGTGCAAGAAAAGGAAAAATAGAAACAATCCATAGCAACATGAAATTTCTTACTTTATTAATAACAAAACAAACACAAAATTAAAATGATCTATCCAAAACCAGTGGGACTTCAAAAAATATCTGTAAACCATGCGATTAAAAGGTTCAGTCATCATAGCAATGCCAATAAAACAACTAAAGGATCCCACAGAAGGCTTGAGAAATACTATATAGTGAAGCTATTACTGACTACTCTGATTCAGAGCCATGTAACAATCCCCCCTTCCACTCTGGAGATTGGAAAATTGCTTCTGAGACAGACAAAGACTTCTCTTAAGAAACGCATTTTAAAGATATTGTCTCCTTTTTCTAAACACTCCCTGGATTGCGACAACTATTGTACCAAGGGAATAGAAGAAGGCAGCATAGAAGCAATAGAACTTGAGAGATATAGAGACTGTGGCACATAAAATATATTTAATTTTGAGTCACCACAGCTCTGGAAAAAATGCACCTTGCTAAAGATGAACCTTTCCCATTTGCCTTTGCTGGAAGTATAACTCATTATAAAAATATAACATTGATCCCTCCCAACATTCATGATTGCACATCACCTTACAGATTTCTTTATCAGTGTCTGAATTGAGAACCAGGAGTTGTTGTCTTTGGTAGACCTTTGGCTTCCTAACACCAAGCATCCCTAGACTCAGACACTTCTGTCCATGAACTGCATGTCAGAACTCTGAATCAGAGACTCTCAGTAGCTCGAACAATCACTTGAATCCCAACTCACTAAAACTGCCACTTCTGGTACTGTGCTTTGAAGTGCTGAAAATCACTTTCAGAACTGTCATTAGCTTTGGTTTTTTTTTTAATAATCTAAAAGGAAAAAACAATGGCGAAAATGTCAGTCATCCCTGGAAATGTGTCAGTGAGAAAGATGAGAAATCCAACAATTTAAAAATCAACTAAGCAGCTGGAGAAAGAGGTCAGAGATGGAGGACAAGAAGTAAGAGGAAAGCAGCTAGGATCTGAGATTTACAGTCTCTCCTGCAGTGCTCAGGTTCTCAGACAAATTTTTATCTCTTGAAGTGGTTAGATTCTTCAGGGATTGTTTTGGAGCCCCTAGGTCAGCATGGTATAATTTATTGTTTTAAATTTCAAGAAAAAATAACAGCATTTTATTCTTGATAACAGACCATAAAAGCCAAGGTTGTGGAATGGCTTTTGCACCACATCTGCAAGATAACAATTTCTTTGAAGTTACTGAAAAAGCCTTCAGAAAGAAATAAAAACAATAAAAACAGTATTGCTGATGTCCTTCATTTGTGGTCACACAGCTCATAAATCAGATAAAGCTGATATGCCCACTAAATTCTTATTACATTTCAGTGCAGAGCCATCTGCCTCACTGGTGGTTGCACCTCAAATCCCAGGTTTCTTTCTCAAACTTTGCATGCATACAACTGAGCTGCTCCAATGCAAAAGTTTACAAGAACATGTATACATAATGACACATCAAATAATGCACATCTACAATATTACACTGCTTAACCAGAATTTGTGAACAGCTGAGTTACTCCCTCTCAGATGATTTCCTCAAGATCAAGTGAAAGAAAATAAAGAATTCTCTACAGATTATTATTATTATTTTGGACTGTTAATTGCATTTTTCATCCATTAGACTACTTTACTACTCAAGATTTTATGCCATAGACATGCATCAATACCACGTGTCCTGATTTTTCCAAATGTTTTCAAAAATAAATGATATCAGAACTCAGCACTGTAAATAGTACAAAGCCAATATTTCTGCTGGGGAAATGTATAAAATATAAAAAAAGAATCCAGTGCAGTTAACTGTCCATATAAAACTTTTTTGCACTGCTTGATTAAGATCATGGAAAAACAAATTAAGTTAGAAATGCTAGGTGATCTAAAATACACAAAAAGAAGTGTTTACTTAACCTATCACTTTTAAGTGATAGGTTAATGTTAAGATGATCCAGTCAAGAAACTGTAGTCAAGAAATTCTAAGTCAAGAATAGTCAAGAATTGAATAGTCAAGAACCTGTAAGTGATGTTGGAAAATAAATGAGAGCTAAGAACGTACAATTACTTCTAATGTAATTCACGAACTTCAGAGCAACAAACTCAACTCCGGAGCCATTTCCCAAAGCATGGATGATACAGGATGTGGAAAAAAAAACGGAAAAAAATTCTCTAACCGAGACTGCTGAACAAAAGAACACTAAATCACAAATCAAGCATGTGCACAGTACTGTTGTTTTATGCTGCAGAACAACCTGCAACATTCAATGTAACTTGCTTTGCTATCTAGCAGGCTCCCTAATGATCTTTCAAAAGTTGTTCTTCCTGGGACTGTACATCTCTGGAGCACAAACAGGCAGTCCAGTGAGGTAATCAGCTATTGTATCAACTGATAATTAACAAAGAGTCCATGAGAAATGAAAATTAATGTAATCTGTTTAACAGTGGCATTGTAAAAAACCTTGATAGACTAATTAAGCCATCCTGAATAAGATTCACTTCAGATCCATTTGGCTAACTCAAAGTTAAATTAATAATGAATGTTCTTGCTATGACTAGTAAGTCATAAGCATCACCAAATGACAGTTTCTTCCTATTGAGACAGATTCAATCAGAATGCAGAATATCATTTTGCCTGGTTTGATACTGAAATAGCTTAAATGATTAGCTCAATCTAGCAGCTTGATTTTTAAATTGTCTGAAGTTACATGAGATGAGTGCTGTCTCATCTTTAAGGAATTTAACGTGTAAAAAGTCATTGCTTTGTATGCTTCTAAATTCAAAAAAGGTAGAAAGCAAGAGGCAAAAAATCATATGGTTAGAGAAAGAAGGAATACATGTAAATTATTTTCTTCACCTTTTTTTTTGTTTGTTTTTTTTTAGATACTCATTTAACAGGTATTCAGAATTAGATGTAAGCAAAAGACAATCTTTCACAGTGGCAGGGACAGAAGAAACTAATGACTGCCTCAATTCCACAGGATGTTGATGTTTTCACTCCAAATTGTGCCTATAAAATTACTATTTGTCATATTTCTTCTTTTAATCACATTTCAGATTCAGATTTTAAAGGAAACAAGTCAGCACATTGGGTTTAACGAAGATTAATAAAATAGGATCTTTCTTCTTTATTAACCTGGAAATATTGCCTCATTTTTCATTTTCAGATTATTTTCACAAAATATTACATCTTGCCTACAAATTGTAAGTATATCACATTTTTGAAGATTTGGCAAATTTAATTGTGAAGTAGAGGATGTTAATATAATATTAAATGTGATTAAATATTAAAAGTGATGCAGCTTTTTTTTCTAATAATTTTAATAGTCATATTTTTAATTGCTTATAGATAAGCAATTAAATCCAGGAAGTATCTACTGAAGAAGGATGAATTTGTTCTATGGGGTGATAATTGCAGATATGTGATAAGAATGCTTATAAATCAACAGATTTCATGACAGAATCAAAAAGACAAAGATGTAAGTTGAGAAAGCTGAAAATGGTTTTGGCTCTTGTCAGCAGAGAAATGAATGACAGCCCAGGGTAGATTTCCCTATTACTAACACAAGATCTATTTGGCCACAGAAGAATGAGAAACAAACTGCTTTAGCAATATTAGAGACATTATTATATAATAAATAATATTCTCCTAAGTATCCAAATTAACTGCACATTCATATATTTAAAAATATAAATTAACAAGAAATAACTAAGACAGGTCAACAGATAGAGAAATAGGAATCAACATGTTTTTGTATTACATGCAAGTGCTAGTGCTGTGACCTATAAATATACTTTCTCTCCAAAGTATGAAGAAACAAGCCCAAGCATTTTTAAAAGCAATTCAGTCTGACCAAGAAGAGGATACACTAAGTACAGTAACTAAGGTTGAATAATTACATACTGCCCAGTTTGAAATTAGCTACAGAAAATCCATGTACATTTATTCCACCGTCCTCCTTTTGATGATGAAGTTATTTAAAACCCTTTGCCTTAAGCAAAAAAAAAAATAAAAAGGATTACTCCTACCTTCATATGTATACAGTAACTATTAGCACTAATGAGACTGACAGAACATTCCATCTTACTTGTTCCAGGTATGAACCTCATGTTTGAAGTATGGTGATGCATCAGCACTTATCTCAATTGCAAAACACAACAGAACAGTAACACATCAACTTTTTTTTCTAGTACCTATAGTCCAGTTCTGGCTACTGTATATTTACACATTCTTAAAATAAATAGAAAGCAATAGAAATTATGCCTTACCTTCCATCTCTATCCCAATCATACACCTCCACTTTAATTGTCCTAAAAAATTTGAGAAAAACACTATTAAAATCCATATTCTAACGTACAAAATTGAATTTTATATTTAAGTGCATTTGGATACATCAACTGTGTCAAAGCCAGAAGACCAGATTTTCCGTTGTTTCTTATTGTGAAGAAAACAGCCAGTCACTCAGGTTACTCAATATAAATTCATAAATGAATAGTAAAATAGAGTAAAAGCTAAGGGAACAAATATTTCAGGGAGGCTTGTTGTTCTTTGTTTGTTTTTCTAATTGATTCTTTAAATCTTAAATTGCTATCAGCCTTTTTTCAGAAGGTTAACAAAATGAGACTCATTGTGACAGTTATGGTTATTGGTATTATGTGGGAAAGGAATATCTACTGTGAAGTAGTAACACTTTTCAGAAAAAAAAAAAAATAATAGTAATAATGTACCCTTATTTGAGAAGAAGAGAAAGGTCTTCTTTTGAGAAGAGAACTTGAGCAGGTCATTATGTAACACAAATTCTTTGACAGCATAGAGCAGATTAAAAACAATACAATACCAAGTAAATCAAACTTCTAAAATTCTACTTCATACATTTTGGTTATTAAATGAAAGTAACAACACCAGAACAAAAGAAAACTACCAATCTGGTAGATGGCATGCATCTCTGCTAAACAGTCGGTAATAGTGAAAAATGAAAACTGTGATTCACCCAGGATTTGGGGAAGGCTAAAAAGGAAAGTGCAGCATCATTTCTTTGAATTCCCATAAAGAAAACAGACCATCTTTTTAATTCTTTCATCAACTCGTGTTAGATAACCACAAGATTATGCAATCTAACCATGAATCTGGCTTCCTGGAATGAAATGGGATCAATAGAATATCAGGATATGGGTGGATACATGGACAAAGTTCACTCAGAAGCATTAACTACAGAGAAATTATTCTACCTAAAACTAGAACAAAAGTTTACTGTGGCATATATTCTTACCAATTACATTACTCTCACCTTTCAACACCCTTCACAGAACCAAGGGTACCATAATCTGATTTGTGAAACTATCATTGAAAGAAACCAAGCTTTTGACCCTTCAGTTTCTAATAAGCGGCTTATAACACCAGAACTTTATTACTGTGAAAGCATTCTGTTTAGCTTAGTGAATATACGCACTTCTTACTCTCCTACTCTTTAATATTAATTACTTGGATTAAGTCAAGTGAAGCACAGACCAGCACAAGCATTGGTTTATGTTTATATCCTGATATTAGCTAGTAAATCATGACTTGATTTGCTTCCCAAAAGGCTTGCCTTCATGGTAGCCTTACAATAGCTTTACTCCATACATTTCATTGAATTACTGTTGTAGTTTCCATGGAAATAAATAAGAGGCATTACATTCAGAGCAACCTACATACAATGTGCAGGTTATCTATTACTCATACTGTTCTTCTAATCCTCATATTTCACATTTCCTTCATTATTTTAATCTAAATATTATACTACACACTTCTAAAAGAATATGACTAATGCTAAGCCTGTATTTCCTTTGAGTCTTACTGAATTAATTTAAATACTCCAGATTTCACTGGCTACATAATTATAACAGCGTTATCACAATTCATATCAAAAATATGAATAGTGATGACAGAATAACAAGTCATCATCAGCAACTGAAGCACTTACCTCACTGACACTGTTAGAAGTTAATAAGTCAGTTTTTCAGGACAAAAATCCATGATTCCTCAACTTACCTATCTATCTTGTTGGTAAAACATTGGTAAAAACATGGTTTATGTTTTTCAGAGATGCACCCTTTTGTATGAGATCACTGAAAATTTCAAATCTGAACAGCATGAGGATTAAATTCTGGGTATCTCATGTACTAGTAACAGTGTACATTCAAGTTGTTTGTTTTTTTTTTCCTTTCTAATTATTTCTTAATCACCACGGAGATTGAAATCACTGCTAACATTTCCTACAGATTTATCATATTGACTTTATTTTTGTAAATTTATTGTGGTGTTTTGAATATATATCCTTTCAAAATGTTGACAAAATAATAAGTAACAGAATTGTTAAGAAAAACTATCTATATTAGGAAAGATCTATATTAGGAAAAAAAATCTGTGTATGCTAGGAAAGCTTAACCTGTTGCTTACCGGTCATAGTCTCCGTTACACAGTGCTCTGACAGAAATCTTGAATGCCTGCCACACTGGATTTAATGTATTTTTTATGACTTCTGTTTTGTGGCAGATTGTAAAACTGCAATAAAAAAGATATAATTTGTATTTATTTACTTCTTATTTTGAGTCACCAAACATGCAATAAAAAGATCTATAATTGTATGCACTGGTCCAATGTCCATACAAAGCTTAAGCTAAGAAAACAAGTCCAGGAGAAGAGAGGCAAGGAGAACAGGGCTATTTGTGAGTGACTATGGATAAAGGTACTATATAATTCTACACCTGAATTTTTTTTTACCTCACAAGAATTACAATCATTAGGTGAATTAGTTCAGAGAAGTGCAGGATATGATTCCTGCTTAACAGGTAAGATACTCAGTCAAAGGAGTCTTGACTTTCTCATGCTTGTTCATCATTTTAGGTTTTGTTTTGTTTTTTGTTATTTGTTATTTTTTAAACCAGGGTTGTCTCAAACAAAACATACAAGCCTCCATGAGATTCCATGATCCCCTTCTCTCAAATGAAATATATATGAAATATTGTATGTTTTACTGCATTATGCTTTCTCTAAATGATGCAAAATGAAAATACTTCTTTTGAATCCTCATCTTGGATAGTGAATTGTGCAAAAGAAAATAGGAGGCAAGGTCACTGTTGAAATCAATACTGAAATTCCACATACACATAGATGCAACTAAAGTTGCCCTTCGAAAAAATGTTTCTGAAGTTCTAAAGGTGTTCTTATCTGAGCTATTTTTAGAAGATATAGATAAAAAATGTTTTATATCTGAGCAATTTTTTGAATTCTCTTTTCTAGATTGCTGTTAAAAAAAATAGATCTGATTTTGCAACATAAAGAATTTTCATCTAAGACAATATACAAGCATTAGCATATTTTTGAGTTGTGATTTTCTTGAAGTATTCTACTTAAAAGCATGTCTGCTGTTTAACGATTTTCACTATGACTAATTTTTATTGTGATCTGCATTTAGTATATGTTCAACTCTTAAAACTCTCAGTTGAGGTATTTAATGTTTTATTTCTGTGTTGCCTAAATTAAAATTCAATAAATTTAAAAGAAATGCAGCTTAATCTGACAAATATTGAGAAAGAAAAACTATTTCACTATCTGCAAATAAATAAGCTGCTACTGCTTAGGAGCAGAAATATTTAGCAGGTATCTACCTGCCATCTTCATTGCTTCGATGAAATACCAGGAAAGGATCAGATTTCCCAAAGAAGTCCTTCTTGTCTAGTTTGTTCGCACAAAACTGCATTAAAACTGAATCCTGAAATTGATAATACAAAAAAATTAAAAAGAGCATGCTGTTTGCTTAAGGAAAATTAAGGATATAATTAACTACTAACCATACAAACAGAAAACAAAATGAATGTGATGTGTCTGGCTTCTAGATGCTTTCTACTTATTCATATTCTTGCAAACATCCTTATAGTGCAGCGTGAACTGCTAAAACAAAGAATTCATCCATAGAAGTGTGCAAATGAAGTTCTATGCTAAATATCTCACGATGTTTCAAGTACTTTCTGACATCCAATGCTGCATTTTCTGGGAAGTAGATGCAAAGCTAAAGAACACACTAGAATTAATTTTAAAAGCTGCAATGAGACACAACTAAGTCTCACTCCTTCAATGACTTAAACCTGCAACTTCCTGTTCCTGCTGCCCATAAAGCAAATAGCTTAGCAACTTGCCAGAAGCTTCCAGGAAATGAGACTGTAAGGTACCAAATGAAACCATTCTCATGTTGTTTTGTCCAGGCAAATGGATAGATTGCACACTATCATGTCTTCGGGTAGAGTCAAGTGCCAGAAGGATTATAATGCAAAAATAAACCTGCAGACTCATTAGCTGAGTGAGGCAGGGTCTTACTGGATGACTATGTTCCATTATTAGGTCTACATGTGTAACAAAAGCAAGATGACGACTAGAGAAAACATGGTCCACCAGTGACTGGGGTAGGGGAGCAGCCGACAGAGGAAATGGAAAAATTGTTTCCTCATATCCTTCTGCCTTGGTCTTTACTGCTGAGATCTGACTTTCAGAATCCTGGGTACCTGAAAACAGTGGGAAAGTCTAGAACAAGGATGACTCTCCTGGGGAGAAGAGGACCAAGTGAAGGAACATTTAAGCAGATTGGAAACGCACAAGTCCTGACAGGATGCATTTGTAAGTGCTGGTGGAGTTGGCAGTGTCACTGTGAGGCCACTTTCAATTATCTTTATTAAGTTCCAAACTGCTGAGCTTCAAGGAATTGGGATTAACATACAAAGTCCAGCTGGCAGTGAGTATGTAGCCAGTAACAACACCTTCATTAATGAAACAGAGCAGACCCTCAGCAAGTTTGCCAACAATGCAAAGCTAGATATAGTGGCTTCTCCATCAGCTGCTTGTGCCACTATTCAGAGGGTCCTGCGTGAGCTGGGAAAACAGGACAACATGAACACCACGAAGTTGTGAACTATGGGAAATGGACTTTGGGGGCAATAAACTCCTGCACAAATACGAGCTGCAGGACAAACAGCTTGAAAATAGTTTTGCAGAAAATAACCAAGTGGATTTGATGGATATGAATCATGGACTGTAAGCTATCAGTGTATACACCGCAACTAAAAATGCCAACAGTCCTGCACTGAGTAGAGCGCTGAAAGGAAGCTGAGGGAAATGACTCAGTACTAGTAATGGCATACCTGGAGTACTGCGTTCAGTTCTGAGCTTCCCAGTACAGGAATGAAAAGGACAAATAGCACTAATTCCAGAAAAAGGGACACTAAGATGACTGAATGAGGGACTGGACTGCCTCTCATATTAGGAGTAGCTCAGAGAGATAAGATTCTCTTAGTCTGGAGAGAAAGCTCAGGAGAATCTTATGAATTTGTACAAATACCTAAGGAAGAAGTAAACAGACTCCTCCTCACTGGTATTCAGGCGACAGAAAAGCATTTGCATACAGTAAAAAAATGCCAGAGCAAGAAGCCAATTTCTTGAATTGTAGTTAGATTTTTTTCCATTTAAATCAGACAGGTAAGAAAGGAAAACATTAGGATGCTCCTTAGCAAAGGACAAAAACAATAAACAAAGCCTAACTAAAAGTGGCAGGACTAAGAATAATTTAGCCTAACAAATTCCATCTCAAGGACATAAATTTTTCTGTTCTACTTGCTATCAAATCCGAAAGAAAATTAAGTGTCCACTGCTTCTTTCAGAATTTTGGCCAAAAAATGACATACTTCCTATAAATCCATTATTCCAATACTCATTATTAGCAGAGAAAAGGTAGTTTGTACAAGAGCACTCCCACAGATGCTGTTAATGGCAGTTAAACGAAACTGAGCTGGAGCACCCTATTAACATAACTGTGCAGGACTGGTAGATTGTCTGGCAAATAAGATTTTAGCCTGTGTGCTGTTCAAATATACCAAATCTGCAGAGAAATAATACAAACTTAACTAAGCTAGAAATAACGCAGAAAATTAAGGATTGCTTTCTTATAGAAGATATTTCTTCTAATGAACTTCAGAAAATTCAGAAAATGAAATTCATAAAAAGACCTGAACAGACTAGCTACTGGATACATTAGTAATAAGAGAGACATTACTACTGCAGAAATAGAACAACAATTAACAGCTTAAGGCCCAGTATGAAAGTTGGAAGTTATACAAAACATGAAGCATTAAATCCAACACCATCCAGCTGCTAAAACTAAGCCCCAGAAACATATCTCTTCAAGCCCTATGGTATTTTCATAGGTTTACGTATTTAATCTAATACTGCCCAGATCACCTGGACCACACCAAATACCTGACATTATTTCTTTCCTCATTTAAGATTTGTTACCTTGTCAGTGTAAACTTTTCTAAGATGCATACTACAGCCTCACTTAATATACATCATGGTTTGATTAACTCCCTCACCTTCAGATTCCAACCCTTCTTATCACCCTATATACAATCCTTCCTTATTCTTCGTTCCAGTTTCTGTTTCTGTATGATTTATGGCTTATTGCTAGCTCATTCAGTGCTGGAAAGCAAAATGGCCTGGCTCCAGGTACCTCCTGACCAGTATGACTTCTCCTCTGACCAATCCACTCCATGATCCCATAAGAGGAGGAAAAGCGGTGATACAGTTTGGGAAGGTCACGATCACACCAGGTCTCTCCCCCTTAACCAGCCAAATTCCCCACTCTCTGCTACACACTGAGATTTTTTTTTGCTTTCTACTAAATATATAGGCATTTGACATTAGTATTTTTATTTCCCCAGGCAGTCTCCACTTTGTATGAAACTGCCTGAACTCTTCTTTTATGGAAATTCTTTTAAATATCTACGTAGCCTTTTTCAATAAATATTAACTTCACATTTCTTTAAATAATAGGACTCACTATTAGCATGTGTTTTTTTTTTTTTGTTTGTTTGTTTGTTTTAATTCTAAGGTCAATTTTACTGTGATGATCATGCAGTATTAATATTCCATAATGGCAATGTAATTCCATAGCCAAAACAAATGGATTTTTGTTAAGAACGGGACACTAAGAGATTAAAATATGATTACTTAGAGAATTAAAGACTAGATTAAGACTCACTTAAGAATAAAAAACTTTACATTTCAAGTTATTTTTTGCTTCTTTTTCTACTACATAAAGCTAAGAGTAACTGATGGGGGAAAAAAAAACTACTTTTCCAATTAATACTTTTTTAAAGTTTATGTATGTAATAATTTAAAATTAATGTTTTACTTACAACAATCTGGTGCAATCAAAACTATTTTCACTTAATATTTCAGAAAGCAATGAACACACACTTACCCGACAACAGCCCAGTTCCTCTGCTGTTACGATGACAGTTCCACATTTTTTCCCAGGAATGCCTCTACAAGAAAATGAAACCACATCACTTCAGTACTGTGAATGGTACATTTAAGAAACAAACTGACAAAGATTAACAAGTTTTCAAGTCACAAAACTGATGGCATGCCATGAAATTTCACTCCTCAGTGAAAAGGACTCACTTGTCTGAGTAACAAAGTTGGTTAAATTAAGTGGATGGCGTATTCCTTCTAATTTGCTTTAAACAGAATAGTTTGGGTTTTAAAGGAAGTAACATAAAAAGTTTAAATGGAATGAAATGACAGTATCAGAAGTTTTGTTTTCTTTTCAATAATATTTCATTTACAGATGGCTGCACAACTTATAAATTTACAAAAATGACCCTTTCACAGATTTTCCTTAAAGAAAATGCCTAAAATAAATTTAAAGCTCAACACGAGCCTCATTTTTACAAAGATACTAAAACTGAAATGTTTATGAAGACATAATAATTTCACCATAGTTCTAGATAGTTATACAATAAATCGTAATTCCCACAAGCAGCAATTAAGTACATGCTGCTGCAACATTGGAAAGTACAAAACAAATCTTTAGCATAAAGAACAATACAGGAATAGAAGAGTTACATAATCGGATAATATTTATTTTGCAGGAACATATTTTGCACATATTCAAGTACAACTTTGCTGCCATATCCTAGCATCCATTAATGTGTCCATTATCACGTGCCTTGGTAATTATTACCGGATTTTTTTTTTCCAAATTGAATGTTGTTATTTAAGATAATTTTATTTCTAGTTAGTTACTCCTATCCTTCTTTCTTGAAATTAAATAATTATTTGATTAAAATTATGTCCCAAAGAGACAATTAGGTAAAAATAGATTTTTAAATTGACTATATTCTTTAAGTTTTTCAAAGACAACTAAAAGGCACTCATGCTATTCTCTTGTGACAAAATATCAACATATACATCCACTGTTCTTATCTTTGCTCACTAGTTTCCTCAGCCCTTTTGAAATCCTTTACAATGCTCTAAAGCCTTAAATAGTTCAGCAGGACTGTGGTACAGCACTGCAATGCAGAAACAAATTCAGTGATGAAATGACAACAATGTCATTTTAATTTCCAGGCAACACTACACTTTATCTGCAAGCTGTAGAAATGGGAGACGGGAGAGAGCAAGAGACAGACCTGAAAGAGACAGACAGGCACAGGAAGTGGAGGAGAGAGGAAGGGGAGGAAATAAAAAAAGAGAAGTGGTGGGAGAAAGTTCTTACAAGCAGATCAAAGTTCAGAAATTATGAATACAGAAGCAAAGACTGAAACAAACCATATGTAAGTATTTTGAATCTCACTAAAAGTCACTGAAACTCACTAAAAGTTGAAGCTCACTAAAAGTCCTCTGTAGAATGTGGTGCTTATGTCTACAAGGAATATATCAGCGAATGCTGCTCCTATGCCACTGCAGCCATTAAGCACTAATCACAGAAATGTGTGACTCCTCACCTGGAACTAGCACCATCAGTGCAACAAGGTAAGTCTGATTTCACAGAAAATATAATAGAGAGGGACGCTGTTCAAGTTCTTAATTATAAATTTTAACTGACAATTTAAATACATAAAAATCATCACAGAATCATAGACTGTTTTGTGTTGGAAGGGACCATCAGGATCATCCAGTTCCAACCCCCTGCTATAGGCATGGACACCTCCCTCTAGACTAGGTTGCTCAAAGCCCCATCCAGCCTGGCCTTGACTGCCTGCAGGGTGGGAGCATCCACAAACTCACTGGGCAACCCGTTCCAGTACCTCATCACCCTCACAGTAAAAAAAATTATTTCTAACATCTAGTCTGAATCTACCCCCTTCCAATTTAAACCCTGAGACACTTCCATCTAATGTGTCTTGATTTATAAAGTACAATATAATTTAAGACCAAGCAGGAGAATTTTCTAAAAACAATAGGAAAAAGAATCTAGTCACTGCAAATACTATACAGTATGATTTATAGTTCAATCCACTTCTTGTAATGACTTGGTTTTAAATCTGCCACCCTTCAATGGCTAAATGCCTGAAAACTAAGGGATATTGACTTGTAGTCTCAGGCTTTCTAAAGATGAAAAAACTTGTGTTCTTTACTTTCGAAGAGCACCTCAAAAACTTTTGAAACTTGGTAGTAAGAGAAGCAGCAGAAATGGTTATTTAGTTATAAGAGTGATACTGAACATACATGGAAAAATATTTCAAGGAACAAATGGCCATGACACACACTTTCATGGATAAAGAAGAAAACAGAAATCTCAGAAGTATAACTTAAAATCCAGAAGGTCCCAATACCACTTGTTCTGTAGGCTATGTTCTGTACAGAACAATAGTTCTGTAGGCTATGTTACTCAAATAGAAAGAACCATTATCAGAATTAGCATTACCTGAAGCAAAACTCTTGTTACAGACATCTGAGTCTGAGATGGACTCAAATCAGCATTAGGGATTTATTTGACAGGTGGTTCACACAGTGACTTACAAACAAAAGCAATATGCAAGTCTTTTGGTGTGGAAAGATTAACAGATTTATCCCACTCCAAAAAAGTTGTTGTGTCTTAATGCAGATCATAAGAAATACGATTTTGACCACTTCCTGAAGATCTGGAGAACTAAAGCAAACTGCTGATAAGCAACTTCTATTTCTGACAAACTGATAACCGCACAATGATGTAGGAGAATCTTGTGCCATTCTACTTCCAGACAGAGTACAGGGCAGTCAATATCTCCTAGTCTGAAACAGATCTGCATATGAAGACTTGCTGCGTTTTGTCTCATGAACATGGATTACAAGGGAGACCCAACACCAAGAGACACATTGAATTACCACCCTGAAACATAAGGAAATTGGAAAGGCAATCCCTCGAAGAAATTTGCGTGAATACATCAGTAAAAAAGGGAAATACTGATTGTTGAGTAGACAGGAAAATTACACACAGGTAAGTTCTGTCTGAAAGCACCTGGGTTAAGGCTCGGATTGACTAAAACCAAAGATCTAAAGAATGTCCCTTACAAAAGAGAGATAATTTTGCCATTATGGCTGGCAAAGAAATGCTTTATCAAGATTAGCTCAGAATTTCTTTAAAAAGCTCCCATTATTCAGGAACTGAAAACTACAAAGTGACCTCAACGGTTTCTCATGCTATCAAAGATATGTTTTGTATGCTTGTCATGAGACTACAAGCATAAAAAAAAAAGCTTGGCCATTTGCATACACTAAAGATTTTGTTCTCTTACAAATTTCCTTACAACTATTCACTAAGAAAATAAATCCTTAAATGTAGTCAGCATCCTGCCAAAAACTTCAGTAGCCATAGATGAGTCAAATGGAAAGACCTTTATCTAGCAGTAATGCCTGGTGAATAAAATAGAGTCAAGCTTGTGCATTAATCATGGATTAAGCATTATGGACCAGTCCCCTCAACTGCCAGGCAAATATTAACTAATATTACGTTGCAAATGAGGTTGTAAGAGTTCTGCCTGTTTAAATCCTGAATGTAATGCCACTACCCATCTTTTTATTAGCTTCAGTGAATGTCTGGTTTTGAGATGTCCTGGAGTTGGTTATATAGCACCGAAATGACAATACAGTTTATTTTTGACAATCACATTCTCTGGCTAGGATTCTCTGTGAAATGTTATAGAAGAGCATATGTGGGGTAATCTGTACAGCATAATTATTACCAACTCTACCACTCAGGAATAGTTATCTGATATTCAGATATGGAAAATGTGCCAGTCTGGGTATAAGAAGGGTACAAATTGAATAAAGGGAGATAAAATGTGAAGATCTACATACAGGGTCCCATTGGTTTGAGAGCCCAGAAACTATAATTGTTCTACAGTTCTCAGGTCACTTAAAGTGCTATCCTGGCAGGCGTTATGGCACCCCAGGGGTTACCTGAAGTTTCTGATACTATACAGAATGAAAGATTTTGGTGTTAGAAAAAAAGAAGTCCATGGAAAGATGCCCAAACATGGCAAAATGATTGTATGACTCTTCAAAGAAGCAGTTGACTATTATGAGAATTGAACTCAAAACCAAAATCAAAAGTAAAGTCCTCAACAATGCCTGCACACCTATCTACTGAGTTCAGCCTTAAAAAGTTATTGTTTCCCCGGAACAAGTCAGTCCATGACTGAGACACTGTATCTCCAGCACCAAAATAAGCTTGAAAAGACTCCCTGACTTAACAAGAACTGAAAGGGAGGATCTTGCTAGAGTCGGTGGAAAAGTCAGACAAAGATGACAATTAATCCTGCAATCTGAACATCTGAGAATAAACAGAGCCTTAAATTTGGCAAGCTGAAACTGCAGTGAGGCAGAAGATTAAATTTTTTAATGATCTGAAAAGTGCTCACCATCTTATTCCTGAATTCACAGAACCTAAACCCTCTGGCAGTCACTGCCACAGATAAGAGTATAGGAGAAATATATAGGAAGCACCTATTCCAGGGCTCAAATATGTATTTTTCTATCTATTATGTTGACAGAAAGATGACAAGAGAAAGAACTTCCCCAAACAGGCCAGCTGGATCCAGTTCAGCCTCATTAACAAGCAATGGCACTCAGATGTGAATAACTAGTGTACAATACTCATTAAGCTTTGCAGCTGGTCTGCTCCATTGTTAAAGGGAATCCTGACAGGAGTGCACTTAAAAGGTCCTGGAAGGAACATTTCTCAGAATTATAAATGTAGTTAGTACGTATCTTCTCTCTAGGAAGGTAGAACATGCAAATATCAATTCGTGAAAAATTTCAAGGAAAATGATGGTCATTTGAGAGAAAAATAAAGATGTGCCAATTCTGATGTAGATATATTTACACCTCATTCTTTCATTTTCATACAAATTGGGCACACAAGGTCAGTCTGAATAATTCTTACATAGAGCTTGACTTGTGTCAACGGTTTATGGGCTGGTCCGGCCCAGTTCCGTGACCAGCAGG